>CM068372.1:13224624-13884624 GCA_034769895.1 Magicicada septendecula
ATTTTTGTTAAAACAATAATTAAATTGTTATTGTTACACTTGATTTAGATTTCCAAAGTAGTATCAGACATTCTTCTGATTCTTGGTAATAATTTTATCTACTTTTAAACAAGTTTGTATGCTGTATTTTGCACAAATAATTTGCTCCTCATTGTTTGTTTACATTTGGCTTCCACCATCATGGTCATTTGGTTTTTAATAATTTATATATAAAATGACTATTCTCATGGTCATGGTCTGTTCTCAAAGTAGCATTAGGTGTCCCTCTTACTACTGGTAACACTCTTATCAATCTTTGTTCAAGCTTTAATACAGTATTTTGCTTAACTAGTTGGTTACATTGTTTCTGCTTACTTCTGGTTATGTGTTCTTAGTTAGCTAGTTTACAACATTTTGGTTACAAAATTATTGTCATTATGTTCAGAATCTGTTCTCACAGTAGTACCAGATGTTTATCTAACTACTGGTAATACTTTCATTAACATTGGTACTTGTTTTGATACTGTATTTTGTCTAACTAATTTGGCATACTAGACTCCATTTTTCCTATCTTTGTGCCATCATATTTGATCTGTTTTATTTGTATGGTATCTCAATATAATACACTGTCTATTAGGGTGTATCATTATTTATAACAAATCCTTGATTGATATTATAGTTGATGGTTATTTGGTTAAATTAACATGTATTATTTTTTGTTTCATAGGTGTCTTTCCTATGGGGTTATGTAACAATGTACAACATGTTCTAATGCAGCATTTTGCTACTACTAACATGACTTCAGTATGGTATTTTACTACAATATTTTAATTGTTTTAATACAAATGTTTACACTACTTCTTCTTAAACAATAATACAAATCTTTTTGTACTAATTACAATATCTTTCTTGTCATTGGTTGTATCTAATTCCTGTCACTTTTGTTTGATATATAACAAAGGTTTTTATTGTCAGTTCTCTATGAACAATAATATAATTGTTCGATTTTATTCTATTCTGGTGGTCTTATGATTATCTATATTGATCACAATCTTTATTAAATTAGTCACACTAATTGTCTGTGTATATTTGACTATTTAATTCTTGTTGTTTTCACTATGAAATTAACACATTTTCTTACACTATAAACCTTATCACTGGAATTGTTTGTGTGGTTTATTAGGTTAAAATTAGTTAACTGGTCACAGGTTTTCACATCTATATTAAGTACTCACTGTAATTGTTTGTGGTTCCTTAAATGTTAAACACTGTTTTTCTTTTCATATTTGATAATCACTATTCCTTTGGTTACTACTATAGTCTCTAGTACACTTGATGAATGATGAGTTCTTACATGGTCTATCCATTTTCTTCTCTCTTCATGGTACGTTTCCTTGTCCTTCTTCTTTTCCTCTTCTTTAGGTTTGAATGTCTTCTTCAATATTTTCATTGTAGTCATTATCTTCATTTGTTTCCCTCGCTGTCGGAGTTTATTGGTCCTTATTTTGTTGGTTCCCCTCACTGTTGGATCCTATTGGGTCTGGTTACTGATATTTTATTTTGGCTCATGGTTATTTTCTTTCTTCATTTCGTATTTGATGCTGCTATGTTAACACTATCTTCCTCATCGTTGGATTGTTTTACTAATATATCTGTAGATACACACTTTTATACACATAGGTTTATTTATCTAGTCATACCTTCATGCTTTTCTCTTACTTGACGTTATATTAGCTTATTTTATGTAACTGCCATATTTGGTAACGTTACATATGCCTTCCTATAAGAATTGATTAATTCTGAATCATTGTCTTTATTTTTCATTGAAGAATTCATCAATTGTTGTACATTTCCATGTCGATTCACATGTTTTTTACATATATCCCTTCACTTTCTTCTATTTGAATCATAATTATTTCTTCTCTATGTAATTATCTCCCTTGTTTATTTAGTTCCCTAATTCCCTAACATAAGCTTAGCTGGGGCAGTTCAGAGCGGCTCACTTTGGCTATTCAACTCCACTGGCCATACTAACTTCAATAAATATGGAGGCAAATCATCTCCTTCAATAATAATAAATGATTGCTGGCATTATTCATCAGTCAATTCATCTCAAATAATCAAAAATAATAATAGTGGTCGTTCTTCCGACAAATAATAAATATCCTTGGGATTAACTCACGCATCTGCGGTTTATACATTGTTATACTCTCTTTTTCTTGATTCAACTCGACTAAATTCTTCACATATTATAGGGATAGTTTGTTTGACATTTCATCACTGGTATACTCTCATGATTATCTTCGTTAGTATATTACTTTTCATTCTTCTTCATCATTGATTAATCTTTTCATTTTGTATCACATTAAACGTCATCTCGTCATATTCTTCATTTCAGGGTTTATTCTTCTAGATATAATTCATAAATACATTTATTTTTTCTCCTTTCTCATGGTTTTAGTTGGTATATAGTCCATGTGGTATTGGCTTTTCTCTAGTAAAATACACTAGAAAACAATGTGGTTGTGTGTGGTTGCTTGTCTACATCAATGATATTTATTTAGTTTGGCTCCTCCAACTTCTTATTTGCTCCTTCCTTCTTCATTTGTAGTACGGGTGAGATGTTCGTTTTACTTGTTGACTTGGCTCTTGGAATTATATATTTATATATAGTTATGCCATAGATCTTGGGTGTCGGTCTCGTATTGTACTTTTCTTTTATAGTACGGGTGAGATGTTCTTATTACTAGTTGACTTGGCTCTTGGAAATTATGATTTTATCTCATATATGCCATGGGTGGTGAGTGTCGGTCTCGTATATTGTTTATATTTCTAGTAGTACGGGTATGATGTTAAAATTGACTGGTTGACTTGGTCGATCTTTATCCCCAACTCTGCAGATAATTCTTCCTTCATTATGGCCATTTTCTTCTCTAATAGTTCTTCAGTTTTCTTTTGCCCGTCTTCCATCCTCCTATTGGTTTCATTTATTTTGTTATTGAATTCTTCCTTCAATAACTCCATATTTTTCTGGCTCTCTCGTTGGCCTTCTTCTATTTTCTGGTCCGTGGATTTCTGGCCTTCCTTTAGTGACTCTATTTGCTTGCTTAAACCCTTGGTGGATTGACTGGCTTCTTCTATTTTACTGCTTAATGATTCCTCCATCCTCTTCTGGCCTTCTTCCATCGATGCTCTCATACTCATTAACATTTCGACGATGTACCTGTCTTCGGGTTGCACCGGTCTCTCGGGTTGTCTATCCTCCGGTAAAACTTCTTGCGGTATTATTTCCGGCTCCTCGTCAGGTTGTTGAACCTCCTCCGCCGGTTCAAGTGGTTTGTCCTCTATTTCCAATAAAATTTCTTCAACATCTTCCGTTGACGTAGCCTCCTTTTCTTCCATTCTGGCCTCCCTCTCTGCTTCTGTTGCCCTCTTTCTCGACGTTGACCTCCTTGTGTACATCTTGTCGCTGGCAATGTACCTGCAGTCTCTTGACGGATTGGGGTGATTAGATTATTGGTTATAGTATGTTTTTCCCTAATCCGCGCTCAGACGTTGGGCGCCACGTTGTAATACAACGTTATCGATGTAGTATATATAGTAGTATTGAAGTGTGATCTTCAATCAATTCCGCCCCACGTTGGGCGCCACGTTGTAATACAACGTTATCGATGTAGTATATATAGTAGTATTGAAGTGTGATCTTCAATCAATTCCGCCCCACGTTGGGCGCCACGTTGTAATAATACAACGATTCGATTGTAGTGTATACTGATTGATATAGTGGTGTAGTAGTGTAATTGCAGATACGCACCGGTATCTACGATAATGTTGTTGATAAAATGTTCAGATTATAATTATTATTGTTATTAGTTTGATTGTATTGTCGAATAGGTGGGTATCGATGGTTCACTTCTTTAATTTTAAAATATTTCTCGCACTCCGTTATTAACCTCCCCCACTTACCACACGTGGATATTGTAGTCCTGTTCGGTGACGGTTCAGCTGAAATACACACACTGCATATACAAATATATATTCTGGTTGAATATCCAATGTGACTATCATGGACAATATAAATGATATAATATCTAAATAAAGTTCTGAGTTATTAGAACTATTTGAATTCTTCCGCCACCTTTGGGTAGAACTGACTAATAATAAATGAGCTAATTTAAATTTGAAATAATACTCTTTTTCCACTGGTAATAAAATGTAGAGGTTTATTAACGGTTAATGATGTTATAAAATCTTTGAAAAATTGACAATCAGTTACTAATAACCTTTCGGATAATAATTACAATTAACAAAATTTAAAATAAGACTCTGCTTAGCCTCAAGGCTGGTAACCCTGTTGGTTATACAATAGTTTTAATTTTAAGAGGTTGTGTCCTCTTGTATCAGTTAATTACCATGTTCGTGTGGTTCTTTTAAGTAGCATGATACCAGGTACAAGATGTGGCATTAATAATGATATTAAATGAACAATAATTAAAAAACAAACAAACAAATATAAAAATAGAAAATAAGTACCATATAACTGATAGTTATGGTATTATCGTACGCGGGAATCCGCATGCATTATACAGTATTTAATAGACAATCAACGAGTGCGTTAGCTTGCACTACTGAAATGTATTACTTTATTTTAATAATTCACTTTAGGAATTATTTACTTACAAGAGAAAAATTTATTAAAAAACTCTTGTTATTATTTCCATCTGGTTTGGATTTTACTTGAGAACAGACTTGTAACAGAGAAAGTGGCAAGTTACAGTTACGACTTTAAGGTTATCTCATAACGTGAATTGTTATTATGGTTAATTATCTTTAATATTTATTTCTTCTTAATCTAAGTATAGACATATTATTCATAATAGTTTTGATGTGTCATTGTCAGTATCATATAATACTCTTTCGCATGAAAGTTAAAATATTTATTTTCAAATATAGAAAAATCAAGAAAACAACGTTAGTCAATTGAGCGACTATTGGTATTGCTCGTATTTCGTAATAAATACTTCAAATATGATTCTTTTAATTATGACAAATAATTAAAATATTTATTCAACATATTAATAATTGCGAATTAATACTTTCATTAATTCTGATAAATTCCATCATCATTTTTGATACTTCGCTTTTTACTGACTTGCGTAGTATATCAACATTACGTATTTACAGAAATTTTATTTCTGTTTCAATGTTAATTAAATAAAAAGAATTGTACTCCCTGTTTTTATCTTTTACACAACACTCGTAAGTACGATTGATATTGTACACTGATCGTACTTAAATATCATACACTCCGCACAGTTCACTCGTTTATGCTGGTGTGGTTTGTAGGTTATATGTGTGTTGATTTACTGATGTACACATATCGTGCACAATTCAAAAAAATAAACTTCTTCATGTTTCGTCCGCAGAGTGGCATGACCTGTTCGTTCGATGGCTGATATCCGACTCTCCTGCTCCTTCAAAGCGTCTGTGGCTTCTCTGCCAATGTTCATTCATTCGGTTGGTTGAAATGATTAAACTCTCTAACCCAAAGCACTTTATTTTCTTAAAATATTTAATTTTTTACCAATTTTGGCGTTTGCGTTTGAGGCTATATGACGTCAGCACTGGTACAAAAAATAATTGAAAAGTTTAAATTCGTAATAACTTTCTTAGTATTTGTCTTATCGTTAAATGGTTAGTGTCAGTAAATTGCAGACATCCTGCGCTTTAATTAAAGTCCAAACAAGATTATAATCCGTCCATTACTTCAATCACTATAACGATTTTATTGATTTTTTATGGTGCATCTTATATTTAATAAGTTTATTACACCAAATTTAATTATGTACACTAAAACACTTTTAATTAAACGCTCTGAGTCCATATCTCAACTGGTTTAATTCAAAACTTGGGAATTATTGTTACCCAAACAATATCTAGTTATGGCGTCTTTGGGCGTCCATATTTGGTTTTTCACAAATGTACTTAAAACTAATTTTTCGTATCTAATAACACTAATACTGTAACCTAATAATAATAGCAACGTCTATTTACATAATTTTATACTTGATTATATGTACAGGGCTGTATTTCATATACTATTTACATTGTTTTAGTACCCTCCTATCTCTTTTCTTACAATTGTCACTTTACTTCTGGTTTTTTTCTATACAAGTTAGATTATGTAATAAATGCAATTAGTGTACGCTTATAGTACCTAATTCCCTACATATAATTGCTAGCTTTTAGCTGTCTGAGAACCCTTCAATTTCTAGTAATGGGTTTGTTTACATTATGTCATAGCATGGCAGTCAGTTATTTTTGTTAAAACAATAATTAAATTGTTATTGTTACACTTGATTTAGATTTCCAAAGTAGTATCAGACATTCTTCTGATTCTTGGTAATAATTTTATCTACTTTTAAACAAGTTTGTATGCTGTATTTTGCACAAATAATTTGCTCCTCATTGTTTGTTTACATTTGGCTTCCACCATCATGGTCATTTGGTTTTTAATAATTTATATATAAAATGACTATTCTCATGGTCATGGTCTGTTCTCAAAGTAGCATTAGGTGTCCCTCTTACTACTGGTAACACTCTTATCAATCTTTGTTCAAGCTTTAATACAGTATTTTGCTTAACTAGTTGGTTACATTGTTTCTGCTTACTTCTGGTTATGTGTTCTTAGTTAGCTAGTTTACAACATTTTGGTTACAAAATTATTGTCATTATGTTCAGAATCTGTTCTCACAGTAGTACCAGATGTTTATCTAACTACTGGTAATACTTTCATTAACATTGGTACTTGTTTTGATACTGTATTTTGTCTAACTAATTTGGCATACTAGACTCCATTTTTCCTATCTTTGTGCCATCATATTTGATCTGTTTTATTTGTATGGTATCTCAATATAATACACTGTCTATTAGGGTGTATCATTATTTATAACAAATCCTTGATTGATATTATAGTTGATGGTTATTTGGTTAAATTAACATGTATTATTTTTTGTTTCATAGGTGTCTTTCCTATGGGGTTATGTAACAATGTACAACATGTTCTAATGCAGCATTTTGCTACTACTAACATGACTTCAGTATGGTATTTTACTACAATATTTTAATTGTTTTAATACAAATGTTTACACTACTTCTTCTTAAACAATAATACAAATCTTTTTGTACTAATTACAATATCTTTCTTGTCATTGGTTGTATCTAATTCCTGTCACTTTTGTTTGATATATAACAAAGGTTTTTATTGTCAGTTCTCTATGAACAATAATATAATTGTTCGATTTTATTCTATTCTGGTGGTCTTATGATTATCTATATTGATCACAATCTTTATTAAATTAGTCACACTAATTGTCTGTGTATATTTGACTATTTAATTCTTGTTGTTTTCACTATGAAATTAACACATTTTCTTACACTATAAACCTTATCACTGGAATTGTTTGTGTGGTTTATTAGGTTAAAATTAGTTAACTGGTCACAGGTTTTCACATCTATATTAAGTACTCACTGTAATTGTTTGTGGTTCCTTAAATGTTAAACACTGTTTTTCTTTTCATATTTGATAATCACTATTCCTTTGGTTACTACTATAGTCTCTAGTACACTTGATGAATGATGAGTTCTTACATGGTCTATCCATTTTCTTCTCTCTTCATGGTACGTTTCCTTGTCCTTCTTCTTTTCCTCTTCTTTAGGTTTGAATGTCTTCTTCAATATTTTCATTGTAGTCATTATCTTCATTTGTTTCCCTCGCTGTCGGAGTTTATTGGTCCTTATTTTGTTGGTTCCCCTCACTGTTGGATCCTATTGGGTCTGGTTACTGATATTTTATTTTGGCTCATGGTTATTTTCTTTCTTCATTTCGTATTTGATGCTGCTATGTTAACACTATCTTCCTCATCGTTGGATTGTTTTACTAATATATCTGTAGATACACACTTTTATACACATAGGTTTATTTATCTAGTCATACCTTCATGCTTTTCTCTTACTTGACGTTATATTAGCTTATTTTATGTAACTGCCATATTTGGTAACGTTACATATGCCTTCCTATAAGAATTGATTAATTCTGAATCATTGTCTTTATTTTTCATTGAAGAATTCATCAATTGTTGTACATTTCCATGTCGATTCACATGTTTTTTACATATATCCCTTCACTTTCTTCTATTTGAATCATAATTATTTCTTCTCTATGTAATTATCTCCCTTGTTTATTTAGTTCCCTAATTCCCTAACATAAGCTTAGCTGGGGCAGTTCAGAGCGGCTCACTTTGGCTACAGACGTTTCGGCAGTGCCATCGACTGCCATCATCAGTGTAAAATCGAGTTTCGCTAACGTAAGATGGTAGACGTTAGTTACCACAGTACTGTGAATTTACTGAGTAGCGAAACTTGATTTGTTTTTGTAGAAAACAATGGACCACGGCCAAACAGCCCAGGAATTAATTTTAACAACATTGACTCCAGCTGTGTAGCCTATGAAGTATATTAAAATACACTATCAATATTTTTTTTTTTTTAATTTGGTGTTCTGCCCCAAGGCAGGTCTTCAAACGGTAAAAGCTCTCCAAGCTGTCCTATCGTGTGTCAGTCTTTTCGTATCTTCGTAACACCCTCTGATTTTAATGCTATCTATCAACTTCATTCTTCTACGCCCTCTTCTTTTTTCTCCTTCTATGACACCCTCCATGACAGTTGTAAGAAAGCAGTCTCTTTGTGACGGGACAAATCTGGGGAAAACAAAGATTTAATAATGTGTAGTACACCATTTTGGGTAAAACATTTAATGACAATCTGTAGCCATGTCTGGCAGTACAAGGTATGCATTAGTAATTGCACAAATTTATTATGAAATTATCTGTGGCCTAGCCAGAACCATGCGGTGTCCAGCGCGCCTTGGTAGCGGGGTTGAGTCACAGGGAAAGTACGTGATATGACATATGCTGCTGTATCAAGACAGATAAACCAAGCCTTATAAGGTAAGATGTGAGCGAAATTAGTTCAACATCACGAATGAATCATGAGTAGAGACGTGTTTCTAATTGCGCAGACGTTCTTGTTGGTGCACAATACCGAGAATCAACCATTTGGGAAATTAAAAGAATTCCTGGCTGAGCTTCGAGAACATTCTATAGAAACAGCCAATCAGGGCTCGAATTTGTGGCATGTGACTGGCCATACGCAAGGGAGTGCGTACCCCAGCCTTGCTTGGCGCCCAGTGGATTTTCTACTCCAGAACCGCGTGGTTCATTAAGACAGTGCTTGCGAGCAGATGTAAGTTCGGCCGAAGAAATGTTCTTTTAATTAATACAAAACAATAGTAAAATATGTAATTGTAACAACCTACAACAGTGGTAAATTTTGAAACAGTTTAAACACGATTTTCAGAACGTTAAGTGAAAAACAGTGAATCGACAGTAGTGGCACAACAACTTGGAAACGATGGAAAAAGGATGAGTACCTAATATAAACAATTGACTAAAATTTTGAAACAGCTACAATTTTTAAAAACCATAAATCAAATAATCAGAGAGCTCTATAAAAGGGGGGTTATTAGAATATGAATGTAAAAGAATGAGAGCGTGTATGTGGGGAAAATGTAAAGGTTAAGTACTGGTTCGTCTTAATATACACTTATAACTAGTGATATCACTTATAATAGTTTTTGAAAACATCTTAATAGAAATTAAAAAAAATGATGTAATGATTTAATATAAAATAGTTTGAGAAGCATTTTATAGAAAGTAAAAAGAGGGTTTGAAGTTTGGTAGATAATAAAAACAAAAATGAAGTTTGTTTAGCATAACATGTGTTAAGCGTAATTATTTTGCCATTAACCATTTCCTATAATCTGTGCTGAAAAAACTCGTCTAACGAGTTTTGGGATTTTCTGAATAAAAGGGGGGTCAGATAGCAAAATTATCCAAGTGTTTTTCAGGGAAAAAGTGTTTACAAGGTTTTATATATTTTCCTAAATTAATATATTGGCAGCCCAAGAAGTTTTCTGATGTTGGTAAGGTAAGTTGAGAAGTGCGTAAAAAGATCGCAAGATAGACAGGTAAGATTCTGGCGTATACAAATTTATTAAAGTTTATTTCTTTACATCTTCTTAAACAATGACCTAACCAATTCCTTTTCCTATTACCTTCAGGATACTTCTCTCTTCCCTTACTTTATCAGCCCACCGTACTTTTTCCATTGCTCGCCAAACCCACATCTCACTCAAATGCTTCTAATCTTTTCTCATCCTCCTTCCTCAGTGTCCATGTCTCTGCACCATATAAAACAAAGCTCCACACATAACATTTGGCCAACCTTTTCCTCAAATTCTTATTAATACTATCAATATACAATGACAATTTTTATAAAAATTTACTTAATTACTTCTTTATATATTTAATATCTGAAGATGACAGTACAGCGAGTGTTGGAACAGTGTAAGATAAAATACAACAAAATAAAAATCATTTATTATCATCTAAAAATTTTAGAAGTACTGTCATAATGGGTATTTATACCTGAGGCAGAAGAAAAACCCTATTTATCAATACCGGCCCACATCACTACCCCACTCTTACATGATGGTCACACCACAATGACTGCTCAGCAAAACAGTCATTGATGTTATGCCTACTAGTAAGACTGCTTCTTCAATCACTGCTTTTCTTATTAAAAAGCGACATTTCAGCTACACAACAAATCGGTAGCCGTTAGAAAAAAACTAAAACATCACAAACAAAAGTTAAATGATACTCTGTCCCACAACCGATAGAGTCAAAACGCACTAAAGTATTTACATAAAATATAGGTCTCTCTTCTAGGTTAGCAGCAGCTTGCCATTCTTCATGCTTCTCTTTTCAACTCACAATATTGTGTGCAGTTCGTATCGACCATAAGGTGTTTCATGTATTCTAAACGCAATTGTTCCTTCTATTATTCTCTTAACCAACCCATTGTGTCGTAGTATATGCCCTATAAACTTAGTTCTTTTAAAGACTTCCTCATTCGTCATCTTCTCCCTCCAGCTTATCTTGAATATTCTTCTGTAGCACCAGGTCTCAAATGCTTGGAGTCTTTTCTTGTCACTTTCTCCAATTGTCCAAGATTCACTCCCGTATAGGGCAACACTCCACACGTATGCCTTTACTAGATTCTTCCTTATTTTTAGGCTGATAGTGTTTGAAGTGAAGAGGTTTTTCTGTTTGTTGAAAGCAATTTTAGCCTGGTTAATTAAAATATAGGTAAGAAACAAAAATTAATAAAACTTTCCAACAGCAAAATTTGATTTTCTGTTGGTAGTGGGACAGAATATTGTTTATCTTTTATTTGTGATATTTTAATGTTTGTTTTGTGAATGAAGATGGGTACAGATTTGTTGTGTATATGAAACGTCACTTTTTAATAAAAAAAAGCAGTGATGGAAGAAGTCTGCCTTAATCATAGGCCTAATGTCAACAACCCATCACAGATTTCTTTCAAAGTATCTTTTGGTTTAACGTTTCATTAACTAGTGCTTTATATTGTGGAATTTTGTGCAGATATTTTCTTTCAGTGGCGGCCGGTGAGTCCTGAGGATGGGGAGGCTACGAGGCAGTCACCTAAGCCGTGCTCAGCCATAGCATCCCCCCTCGATACTCGTAATTTCACTATTAATTATGGGAGAGCTGTGTAATTTTTATAGCATATCCGTCTTATTAGAAATATGTGTATCTTTAACAAGATAAATGGAAGATTAACTTATTTTATTCTATCAAAGAAGTAGACTTCTGAGTAGAAACATATTTTGTAAGGAGCAATGAATTTACTCGTAGGCCTACAGCAAATTCAGTCAATGGTTCTTCTTATTCTCAGAATTGCCGGTAACATCATCATGTCGGTCGACTTCAATTTGCAGAGGATTTCCTTTTCAATTGAAACTAAAGCAATGGTGCTGAGACGATCTTGAGTCGTGTGGTTCCCTTGAGTAGGTCTTGATTCTCTTAAGGCACGAAAAGCTTCTTTCTATATAAGAATTACATGGAGGAATTATTGGAATAACAGTAAATAATTTGCATGTTTTGGGAAGAATTTTGTTTGTGCCATCGACATTCATCTCTTTTATTAATCTGGTTAATTTCACTGTGTAATGGCAAGAAAATGGTTTCAAGTCCTGTTCTTAATTTTTCTTTGTTAGAATCGTGAGCATATATTTCCATTAATGGAATAAAAGAATTAGTCAGGAATGGTTTCTCATAGCGAGAAAAGTTTTTAGTGTCACTTAACTTATAAATTTTAATTCCTCACAGCTGGAAAATCATACCTCTAGTTGAGCAATAATATTGCTTAACAGTAAGCAGGGCCAGCAGAAAAATTTCAACTTTACTCCACTACCTCATATCCATTTATGTTGATCATACCATGACGACTGGAACGTTCTAGATTGGTTTTTGTGCATTTTAAGAAATAAATTTTTTAGGGTACGTCGACCACGTTTCAGCATTTTACTTCTCTCAAAATCACTCAACCGGGAAAATGGTTTTTACAGTACGGTTTGATGATGGAATATCATTTTCACTTTCATCTGCGAAATCCATTTTATCCTTGTAGTAGAGATCACAGACACACACCAAGAAGAGATAAATAGTAATATAGACACGCGCAAGGATCACGAGAACGTAAAGACTGCCTAAAACTAACACAAACCACATTAAACCGTGCCTAGAGGCTAACTCACTCGTTGCCTCCCAAGTATGGTTATAGATGCACTAGAGTTCCCCACTACCTGCCGGGCACAGGTCTCATGTAGTTGTACGAGTACGACGGCGGCTACTGAGATCCCTGCCTCTGTCTGTTGCAATTCTGTGTTATTATTGATAAGGCGCTATTAAAAAAATTGATAATCAGATAATTTAAAATGCCAGATTGTGAATAAAGGTTCAGTTACAATAAAAATCAGAGACTATTACTAGTTGGTTCTTTTTTAAATAATTTTCTAAATTTTATTTGGGGTACATTATATAATGGTGTTGTTGCAGGTTACAGTACGACACTCGCAATCTCAAAAAGTTCTTCCGAAGCATACCGAGGTGGCAAGATGTTATTCTGCCTGAATGGCATCACGAAGATCTATAAATGTGCACGGATGTGAAATTAAAATTTTCTTTTTTTTAAAGGACATTATGATATTAAAGGATTTTTGATATTATTCCATGAAACTTGAAAAAAAAAACTGTTTACGTTTGGATAAGTGATGACTAAAAGTAATATTGAGAATGAAGTCATACCTAACATTTGTTGTTGTGAACTTCATATTTAGTATACTGTAATTTTTTGATCAATCATTTTATTCTTGAGATGTAATGTTATTTGTTGAATAAACTTGTAGAATACGTTTTGTAACTTGTTTACTTTTATTTTTTAAGACCTGTGCTCAGGGCCGGATTAAGGTATCTTGGCGCCCTAGGCTAATTATATTTTATCACTTCCCCTCAATTCCAATAGGCTACTCTTACATTTATTTCCAAGGGGCTGAATGAAGCTTTAAACACCCTAAAATATATTTCTTAGTTACGAATATTTCAAATGTCTTATTGTTTTGTGAAATAGTCTCAATGAAAACTGAGGCTATTTTTCAGATTGTTTTAGAATTACACTTCTAACCATTTGTAGTTTGCGTGGCTTTCATAAGGAAAAAATTAAATAAGTAGTTACAGAATTGTAACAGTTTTATTAAGGGTACATTTAACATTATTTACACAAAGAAGACAATCAGTTAAATATCTTGTGGATTTCTTAAGACTCGTGTAACGTTCAAGCTAAATTCTTTTTTCTCTGTTTAGATTGAGCAAACGTTTTAATCACCTCACTAAAATCAAGTCCTTGCAGAAAGTCACTTTCAATGGACAAGAGGGCTACACTGGTCAGTTTATCCTGGTGCAAATATTTCTTCACCCTCTTCAAAGCTGAGGGTAGAACTATTGGCGGTGGCATAGTTCTATGAGTGCCGGCCGCCGATGACTCATAACCAGAGAAAAGTGGAAAGCATTTCTATTATTTATGTACAGTTTTACCGTAATTTCTCGCAAACAGGCGCCTGTGTTCAAAATGAACTGAAATTTTTATCCTTGTAATTTATTACTAATTTTACATTTAGCTGTAAAATTTTGCGCTCCCTAGGCTACAGCCTAATGGTTATCCGCCTCTGCCTGTGCTTGGGCAGAACTAAGTGTTACAACACTATACCTTGTGTCTGGTGAACCACATCCATACAATGTCTGAACACTTAACATTACTACTTTCTCATGTTAGTTCCAAAGTTGCAGCACCTCTCAATAATGGATGTGAATGCTATATGTTAGTACTCACAACCAGGGCCGGCCCTAGACATTTTTCTAGTGTAAGCGAACAATATTTCGGCACCCCTTCTACCGGGGGGTACGGGGGGTCCCCCCAGAAAAATTTGAAAATGAAGGCTTCAGAAATAGAATTTTAGGTATATTTTGGCTTAAATGTCAGGCTTATCAGTAATCTTATACACACTACTTTTATCAAAAAAATCATGATACTTGTTTGAAAATTTCACAAACTTGCATTTGCAATTTGTATAAAAATTCGCTGACTGTTACAGTAGTATTAAAATTATAATCTTGAAGACATTTCAAAACCATTTTTATCTTAGGTTTTTTATGAAACTGTAAATTAAATTACCTTTCTTCCTAATTTTATAAGGGGCATGTGGGCTTTATTTTTTTTCATAGCAATTTGCTGGAGATTGAAAAACTATTGCTAACGTTGTTTTAAACTCAAACTAGTTCAATGTAACTTAAAAATTGTGTTTGATTGATAATTTTGTTAACTTTACTGTGATATCTTTGTTGAGCATATAGTATTAATTACAATACAATTGCCTGTAAACATTTTTTAGATCGTGAGAAAATAAATACATAAATCTAAAAATACACTTACGTTAAATTTGAAATGGTGGAAAAAGTCAATGAATACAACCACAAGTCAGGTTACAAGAAATCAAAATTTTATTTACAAGTATAATTAGTGAAGGCAAAGCTAAACAACATAAATCATTAAAAAGAGATTTTTCTGGCTGCATTTTTGCGAATTCATTGAGTATCAAATCTGTTATATAATTACCTTAATATCCACTTTAGCGATACACAGTTTCGTCACTGATGACGCGTTTCGGGACTAAGTCCCATCCTCAGATACATAATTAATAAATTAAAATATTAAAATCACGACCATGATACTGGTCAAGTCAAAATAAATAAAATAAATTATAAATCGCATGTAATAAGCTTTGCTAACCACGGCTGGAGCTCCCGCATGCGTTCACCCGCAACCGCGATTGTCACGCGACTGGTCAAAGATTAAGACAAACTGATTGCAGTGTCGAACAGGTAATTTGACGCAAAATTTACCTGGTCATTTAATAAACTGTTTTTGGTGTTACTATCTTTTAAAGCTTTATAAATTTCAAATTCCTCCAGACTATCCATCCGTCTACCCTTTTTACAAATATGCAACGCTGTTAAATTTTCTTCGAAGTTCGTATATTTATGTCCGCTTGATATTAAATGTTGTGCAAAGTTGGACTTATTATTACTTGGCTTAGGAATATGTTCTAGAAATCTTTTATAAAAACATCTGCCAGATTGACCGATATAGAACGCATCACAATCATCACATTTTATTTTATATACGCCACATTGCTTTTTTAATGGTAATTTGTTTTTGTTTTTGTTTTTGAAATAATTTCCTAAATTATTATTTGTTTTAAATGATAAAATATAGTTATTATCTTTAAGAACGGGTCTTAAAATATTTGGCATAATACCTGTGAAATTAGCCGAAAGATATTTATAATTTTTGTTACTTGCTTTTATAGAGTTTGAATTTTTATTTTCTAAACGTTTCCTATGCCTATTTATTATTTTGTCAACTATTGTAGATTTATACCCGTTATTTATTGCTATTTGTTTGATAGTGCTAACCTCATTTAAGTAGTCCTCCTTTTCGAGGGGAACATTTAAAAGTCTGTTGACAAGACTGTTAAACACTGCCACTTTTTGTGTAACGGGATGATATGAATCATAGTGTATTACTGTGTCAGTACTAGTGTGTTTTCTAAAGATTTTGTATTTTAAATTATTCCCGTTGTGTAATACAGTGAGGTCTAAAAAATTGATACTTTTGTTGTTTTCGATCTCCATAGTAAATTTTAATTTGTTATGAATTTTGTTTAGGTAATTTTTAAATAATTCTATTTGTCTGGCATTCCCGTTAAAAATAATAAAGGTATCATCTACATATCTGGAGTAATGGATGATTTTACTGGCGAAATAATTATCTTTTAAAATTTTTGTATTTTCTAAATGGTTTAGATATAGGTCCGCCAGGATGCCAGAAAGTGGAGATCCCATGGCAAGTCCTTCATCCTGTTTATAATATGCATTTTCAAATGAAAAATAGTTTTGATGAAGAATGGTTTTTAGTATCATCATCAGTTGGTTAACTTTCTGTATTTCTAAAGAACCTTTATTCATTAAATTATGCCTGAGTAAAGTTAAAGTTTCATCAATAGGCACATTAGTGTATAAATCTACTATGTCGAATGATACTAGTTTGTAGTTTGGTTGAATTGTAACGTGGTTTATATTTTTGATAAAATCCTTATAGCTTTTAACACTCCGATTATTTTCTAAGTTGGTGTGCTCTCTGATGATTTTTACTAAGGTTTTAGCTATTTTATAACCGGGGGCAGTTGTAAAATTAACTAATGGTCTAATTGGAGTGTTCTGTTTATGTACTTTCGGAAGACCCCTTAAACAAGGCGCACTAGCATTTATTGGTTTTAGTGAGGATTGTGTGCGTTTATCAAATAGTTGCGTGCATTTATTTATTGTTTTATTCAGTTCTAAAGTGTACTTCTTAGTGGGGTCGGATGTCAACTTAGTAATATTGTTGTCATTTATAAAGTTGTGTACTTTTTGTGTGTATTCGTCAAGTTTCAGCATGGCTATAGAATTTCCCTTATCTACCTTGGTTATGTAAATATTATTATTAGAAAGTTTTTTATTTAGTTGTATAGCTATGCGTTGTTCATGTTGTGCTTTAGTGTAATTAACTTTATTTTGTATAAGCTTATTGTTCTTGTTTTTAATGATTTTATTAAACTTATTATTTACTAATACTCTTATTTCATTTTGTTTACCTGGGTCAGGAATGTTTTTTATCACTGACTCGGCTTCAATTATTTCTTTAATTAAGTTATGTTTATTTTTAAGGTTGGGGGGAAAATTGTAATTTAGACCTTTGCTGATAAGTTTTGTCTCTGCGTCAGTTAAAGTGACGTCAGTTGTATTTATTACTCTAGGGTAGAAAATAAAGTCCAACTTTGCACAACATTTAATATCAAGCGGACATAAATATACGAACTTCGAAGAAAATTTAACAGCGTTGCATATTTGTAAAAAGGGTAGACGGATGGATAGTCTGGAGGAATTTGAAATTTATAAAGCTTTAAAAGATAGTAACACCAAAAACAGTTTATTAAATGACCAGGTAAATTTTGCGTCAAATTACCTGTTCGACACTGCAATCAGTTTGTCTTAATCTTTGACCAGTCGCGTGACAATCGCGGTTGCGGGTGAACGCATGCGGGAGCTCCAGCCGTGGTTAGCAAAGCTTATTACATGCGATTTATAATTTATTTTATTTATTTTGACTTGACCAGTATCATGGTCGTGATTTTAATATTTTAATTTATTAATTATGTATCTGAGGATGGGACTTAGTCCCGAAACGCGTCATCAGTGACGAAACTGTGTATCGCTAAAGTGGATATTAAGGTAATTATATATCATATAATAAGTGATACGGTACGCAAAAAATAAGTAATTAACATGGAGCCATACAAGGCAAGTATCGCGTATAAATATCAAAATCTTAAACTAAAATTATTCAAAACCAATTTACATATAAAATTTAATAAAACATGTTTACGACAAAATTTAATCCCAAATTATGCTAAAATTAAGATTAATAATTCCTCCAAACTAGCCAGAAAAACCGAACAATATGCTAGCACGTTTAGGATCAAAGAAGAGATTAAATTTCTATATAGCAAAAAAATATCATTGAATTTGGCTATGTATAAATCTCAATTGGAATTATATAACATGGTACATCCTGCTTTGATCGATAGTATCATAGAGCAAATTAACAAATACGTTACAAATAAGATTAGACTTCACAAACATAAACAGGCAATTAAAATCAGCCAGTTAAGTAATAGTAAATATAAAGATAACATGGAACGCACGCACATTTTCTACCCTAGAGTAATAAATACAACTGACGTCACTTTAACTGACGCAGAGACAAAACTTATCAGCAAAGGTCTAAATTACAATTTTCCCCCCAACCTTAAAAATAAACATAACTTAATTAAAGAAATAATTGAAGCCGAGTCAGTGATAAAAAACATTCCTGACCCAGGTAAACAAAATGAAATAAGAGTATTAGTAAATAATAAGTTTAATAAAATCATTAAAAACAAGAACAATAAGCTTATACAAAATAAAGTTAATTACACTAAAGCACAACATGAACAACGCATAGCTATACAACTAAATAAAAAACTTTCTAATAATAATATTTACATAACCAAGGTAGATAAGGGAAATTCTATAGCCATGCTGAAACTTGACGAATACACACAAAAAGTACACAACTTTATAAATGACAACAATATTACTAAGTTGACATCCGACCCCACTAAGAAGTACACTTTAGAACTGAATAAAACAATAAATAAATGCACGCAACTATTTGATAAACGCACACAATCCTCACTAAAACCAATAAATGCTAGTGCGCCTTGTTTAAGGGGTCTTCCGAAAGTACATAAACAGAACACTCCAATTAGACCATTAGTTAATTTTACAACTGCCCCCGGTTATAAAATAGCTAAAACCTTAGTAAAAATCATCAGAGAGCACACCAACTTAGAAAATAATCGGAGTGTTAAAAGCTATAAGGATTTTATCAAAAATATAAACCACGTTACAATTCAACCAAACTACAAACTAGTATCATTCGACATAGTAGATTTATACACTAATGTGCCTATTGATGAAACTTTAACTTTACTCAGGCATAATTTAATGAATAAAGGTTCTTTAGAAATACAGAAAGTTAACCAACTGATGATGATACTAAAAACCATTCTTCATCAAAACTATTTTTCATTTGAAAATGCATATTATAAACAGGATGAAGGACTTGCCATGGGATCTCCACTTTCTGGCATCCTGGCGGACCTATATCTAAACCATTTAGAAAATACAAAAATTTTAAAAGATAATTATTTCGCCAGTAAAATCATCCATTACTCCAGATATGTAGATGATACCTTTATTATTTTTAACGGGAATGCCAGACAAATAGAATTATTTAAAAATTACCTAAACAAAATTCATAACAAATTAAAATTTACTATGGAGATCGAAAACAACAAAAGTATCAATTTTTTAGACCTCACTGTATTACACAACGGGAATAATTTAAAATACAAAATCTTTAGAAAACACACTAGTACTGACACAGTAATACACTATGATTCATATCATCCCGTTACACAAAAAGTGGCAGTGTTTAACAGTCTTGTCAACAGACTTTTAAATGTTCCCCTCGAAAAGGAGGACTACTTAAATGAGGTTAGCACTATCAAACAAATAGCAATAAATAACGGGTATAAATCTACAATAGTTGACAAAATAATAAATAGGCATAGGAAACGTTTAGAAAATAAAAATTCAAACTCTATAAAAGCAAGTAACAAAAATTATAAATATCTTTCGGCTAATTTCACAGGTATTATGCCAAATATTTTAAGACCCGTTCTTAAAGATAATAACTATATTTTATCATTTAAAACAAATAATAATTTAGGAAATTATTTCAAAAACAAAAACAAATTACCATTAAAAAAGCAATGTGGCGTATATAAAATAAAATGTGATGATTGTGATGCGTTCTATATCGGTCAATCTGGCAGATGTTTTTATAAAAGATTTCTAGAACATATTCCTAAGCCAAGTAATAATAAGTCCAACTTTGCACAACATTTAATATCAAGCGGACATAAATATACGAACTTCGAAGAAAATTTAACAGCGTTGCATATTTGTAAAAAGGGTAGACGGATGGATAGTCTGGAGGAATTTGAAATTTATAAAGCTTTAAAAGATAGTAACACCAAAAACAGTTTATTAAATGACCAGGTAAATTTTGCGTCAAATTACCTGTTCGACACTGCAATCAGTTTGTCTTAATCTTTGACCAGTCGCGTGACAATCGCGGTTGCGGGTGAACGCATGCGGGAGCTCCAGCCGTGGTTAGCAAAGCTTATTACATGCGATTTATAATTTATTTTATTTATTTTGACTTGACCAGTATCATGGTCGTGATTTTAATATTTTAATTTATTAATTATGTATCTGAGGATGGGACTTAGTCCCGAAACGCGTCATCAGTGACGAAACTGTGTATCGCTAAAGTGGATATTAAGGTAATTATATATCATATAATAAGTGATACGGTACGCAAAAAATAAGTAATTATCAAATCTGTGTCCATTTCATTTAGCAAGTCATTTTCAATTGCCATTGTTGCCAGTCCACTCAAACGCTCTTGGGACAAAGTTGATCTTAAATAAGTTTTTATCAGTTTCAACTTAGGAAAACGTCTTTCACCACTGGCCACTGAAACTGGGAGCGTCAGAAGAATTCTCAAAGTAACAAAAACGTTTGGGAAGGTGTCCATATAACCATTTTTGTTTATGAACGACAAGGCTTTAGCTGGAGAGCTTCCAGAGGGCAGCATTGGTGCAAAAATTTGCAGCTCGTCAAACAGTTCAACTCCGTTTATATCACATTCTACTCCATCACTTAGAACACTGTGAAGATGTGTACAGGCATCCTTCAACTCCTTCCTATCCCATGTCTGTAGATTTCCAATGTCGTAAAGAAATTTGAAACTCTTGTTGTGTGAGGTTATTGAGTTCAAACCTCTCTTTAAGCGAGGATATTGCTGTGTCAAGCACGACAAAGAAGAAATTAACTTTGAACGATGTTCTCCCAGCCTGAACAGGTTCATCTTCAATCTCATAGGAGAATTGCCTTTTTGTTTTCCTTGGACGGACTTGGGTTTCTTTTTCAAACTCAGCAGCAACACCGATTTTTTCTGCAAGTTCTTTTGCATCTGTGATGACGTTATTGAGGCCTTCATCAGATCTCATCTTTTCTAGAAATCTCTGTACACTTTTAACGAGATCCATTGAGCTTTGCAGATCAGGTGCGACTTTTTGCAAGGCCTTACTCACTATGTTTATTTTAAAAAGGATCTCATGCCAAGTTACACAGCAACACAGAAACTTGAAACTTTGCAGTTTGCGATTCCTAAAGCAGTGTTCCTACCAAATGCATCAAGTTTCTGGTCTTGAGAGGCTTCATACGTATGTTTCCTCAATATGATATCTCAGAGGCAATAAGGCCTCAATCCTACTCTCCCACCGAGTATTGCTGAGGTTTCACTATAAGAGTTGATGCGTGTTTCACACCAAAATACTCCATCGGTGAGTTGAACTTGAGAAGTTAAAAGATTTCTTGAAAAATACTAAAACAGTCAACTGCAATAGGGCAAGACAGGGCAGCATCGTTAACCACTAGATTAAGCGAGTGGTTTCCACATGGCACAAAAAATGCCCGAGAATTCAAATCAAGTATCCTTTTCTGAACTCCAACATGCTTTCCTTTCATGTTGGAGCCATTATCATTCCCTGGCCTCTCATGTCCTTTAAAGGGATGTCCCGTGTAGATAGCTCATTTAGTAAAATTTCTGTGTGGCCTTCACCTGTAGAATCCGTGATCGGTACAAAACCTAAAAAATGTTCTTTGACACTTCATTTTCTACAAATTTAACAAATCTCACCACCAATGTCATTTGCTCAGTGTGGCTTACATCAGGTGTACAGCCCAGTATTATGGAATAATATGTTGCCTGTTTTAGCTCATTTAAAATACGGTCTTGGATCTTAGTGGACAAGAGAATAATAAACTCATTTTCTATATTTTTGCTTAAATAGTGAACGTGTGTCTCTTCAGAAGTAACTCTTCTCACATGTTCAGCCATGACAACATCGAATTTGGCAATGTATTCTACAAGTTTCAAAAAACTGCCATTGTTACGCTTGAAAAGAGTCTCTTTTGTTCCTCGAAAGGCCAATCCTCGAGTCCCTAAAAATTGGACAATACAAAGTAAGCATTTCAGAACTTGGTTCCAATGTTCTGTTTCAGCTCGGATAATTCTTTCATTTTCTTTGTCAATCGTATTATCCAAACGTAAACGTAAGGACAGTTCACGCCAAGATTGACAATTTTTTATGTGATTAGGAGACTTCTCATGACTGGTCAACATCTTTGTCAAGTTTTGCCAATCTGAATATCCTTGGTCTCCAGCAAGAGATGAATTTGCATATCCAAAGACTTTGCAGGCAAAACAAAATACTGCATTTTTTAGTATTGAGTATAGTAACCAAATCCTGAGGACTTGTTCCCCACTGCAAAGTTTCCTTGTGTAATGATGTGAAGAAAACTTCCTACCTTTAGCGTCAAGGGGAAAATCTATGTCAGTGACTTGCACAGGTCCTCGCTCAACAAGCAATTTTCGTACCTCATCTGTGAATTTGGATGCCCACTCTCCACAGTCAGTTGATAGTGCCGATGACGTGCCTCTGGTCAGTTCCTGCAATAAAAATTAAGCTGTAGGCTACAGGCTACTCGTTGACGTGTCACATATATGATTCAACACTATGTTGATATAACATCTTACATAAAAATTCGTCATGGCCTAACAGTTTTCCTTTAAAACACGGGTCATTAAAAATGGCACTCTAATGTTTATTGAGTGAATGCTTTGAACAATTAATTACACTATCCTTAATATACAACAAACACTACATATATTTCTCATATATAGTACAGCAGGTAGCAGTGGCGTGCGGTGAGTAAAATATCTGGTGAAGCAGCCGTTATAAAAATTCGAAATTAGGAATGATAAAAATTATGCTAAATAAATAAAATTAAAGTTGGTAACCTTTATTCTTAATAAGGAAACTAAAACAAATTTACAATTATAAATTTATTAAAATATTTCTAGATTTGTCTTTGTCAGTTATTAAAAAGGAAAGTAAACGGACGGACAGATGATTTTTTTTTTTTGTAGTAAATAACGAAGAAAAATCTATAGCCGAAATATTTTATACTTGATTATATGTACAGGGCTGTATTTCATATACTATTTACATTGTTTTAGTACCCTCCTATCTCCTTTCTTACAATTGTCACTTTACTTCTGGTTTTTTTCTATACAAGTTAGATTATGTAATAAATGCAATTAGTGTACGCTTATAGTACCTAATTCCCTACATATAATTGCTAGCTTTTAGCTATCTGAGAACCCTTCAATTTCTAGTAATGGGTTTGTTTACATTATGTCATAGCATGGCAGTCAGTTATTTTTGTTAAAACAATAATTAAATTGTTATTGTTACACTTTATTTAGATTTCCAAAGTAGTATCAGACATTCTTCTGATTCTTGGTAATAATTTTATCTACTTTTAAACAAGTTTGTATGCTGTATTTTGCACAAATAATTTGCTCCTCATTGTTTGTTTACATTTGGCTTCCACCATCATGGTCATTTGGTTTTTAATAATTTATATATAAAATGACTATTCTCATGGTCATGGTCTGTTCTCAAAGTAGCATTAGGTGTCCCTCTTACTACTGGTAACACTCTTATCAATCTTTGTTCAAGCTTTAATACAGTATTTTGCTTAACTAGTTGGTTACATTGTTTCTGCTTACTTCTGGTTATGTGTTCTTAGTTAGCTAGTTTACAACATTTTGGTTACAAAATTATTGTCATTATGTTCAGAATCTGTTCTCACAGTAGTACCAGATGTTTATCTAACTACTGGTAATACTTTCATTAACATTGGTACTTGTTTTGATACTGTATTTTGTCTAACTAATTTGGCATACTAGACTCCATTTTTCCTATCTTTGTGCCATCATATTTGATCTGTTTTATTTGTATGGTATCTCAATATAATACACTGTCTATTAGGGTGTATCATTATTTATAACAAATCCTTGATTGATATTATAGTTGATGGTTATTTGGTTAAATTAACATGTATTATTTTTTGTTTCATAGGTGTCTTTCCTATGGGGTAATGTAACAATGTACAACATGTTCTAATGCAGCATTTTGCTACTACTAACATGACTTCAGTATGGTATTTTACTACAATATTTTAATTGTTTTAATACACGTTTACACTACTTCTTCTTAAACAATAATACAAATCTTTTTGTACTAATTACAATATCTTTCTTGTCATTGGTTGTATCTAATTCCTGTCACTTTTGTTTGATATATAACAAAGGTTTTTATTGTCAGTTCTCTATGAACAATAATATAATTGTTCGATTTTATTCTATTCTGGTGGTCTTATGATTATCTATATTGATCACAATCTTTATTAAATTAGTCACACTAATTGTCTGTGTATATTTGACTATTTAATTCTTGTTGTTTTCACTATGAAATTAACACATTTTCTTACACTATAAACCTTATCACTGGAATTGTTTGTGTGGTTTATTAGGTTAAAATTAGTTAACTGGTCACAGGTTTTCACATCTATATTAAGTACTCACTGTAATTGTTTGTGGTTCCTTAAATGTTAAACACTGTTTTTCTTTTCATATTTGATAATCACTATTCCTTTGGTTACTACTATAGTCTCTAGTACACTTGATGAATGATGAGTTCTTACATGGTCTATCCATTTTCTTCTCTCTTCATGGTACGTTTCCTTGTCCTTCTTCTTTAGGTTTGAATGTCTTCTTCAATATTTTCATTGTAGTCATTATCTTCATTTGTTTCCCTCGCTGTCGGAGTTTATTGGTCCTTATTTTGTTGGTTCCCCTCACTGTTGGATCCTATTGGGTCTGGTTACTGATATTTTATTTTGGCTCATGGTTATTTTCTTTCTTCATTTCGTATTTGATGCTGCTATGTTAACACTATCTTCCTCATCGTTGGATTGTTTTACTAATATATCTGTAGATACACACTTTTATACACATAGGTTTATTTATCTAGTCATACCTTCATGCTTTTCTCTTACTTGACGTTATATTAGCTTATTTTATGTAACTGCCATATTTGGTAACGTTACAACGTATGCATGCATGCGGACACACAGGATAAAAATAGGGATGCGGTACCTATAATCAAACTCCCCAATTCAGTTTATAAAATCACTTTCACATTGCCCAAAATCATCTAGTTTTAAATTCAAAAAAATTTTGTCATAAATGACATGTTACTTGTGTCTTGGATGTCAGTTGTGGAACCATAAATAATGGCACAGAGCTCAATGTATGGAGTTTCATGATAATCATTCAAGTGCAGTTTTGTTTGAGTGATTGTCACATACGATGACTGCATGCAGCAGTTGCAAGCATCACTATAATGGCATGTGAAATGAAATTCCTCACTATAAACAGACGTTTCGGCAGTGCCATCGACTGCCATCATCAGTGTAAAATCGAGTTTCGCTAACGTAAGATGGTAGACGTTAGTTACCACAGTACTGTGAATTTACTGAGTAGCGAAACTTGATTTGTTTTTGTAGAAAACAATGGACCACGGCCAAACAGCCCGGGAATTATTTTTAACAACATTGACTCCAGCTGTGTAGCCTATGAAGTATATTAAAATACACTATCAATATTTTTTTTTTTTTAATTTGGTGTTCTGCCCCAAGGCAGGTCTTCAAACGGTAAAAGCTCACCAAGCTGTCCTATCGTGTGTCAGTCTTTTCGTATCTTCGTAACACCCTCTGATTTTAATGCTATCTATCAACTTCATTCTTCTACGCCCTCTTCTTTTTTCTCCTTCTATGACACCCTCCATGACAGTTGTAAGAAAGCAGTCTCTTTGTGACGGGACAAATCTGGGGAAAACAAAGATTTAATAATGTGTAGTACACAATTTTGGGTAAAACATTTAATGACAATCTGTAGCCATGTCTGGCAGTACAAGGTATGCATTAGTAATTGCACAAATTTATTATGAAATTATCTGTGGCCTAGCCAGAACCATGCGGTGTCCAGCGCGCCTTGGTAGCGGGGTTGAGTCACAGGGAAAGTACGTGATATGACATATGCTGCTGTATCAAGACAGATAAACCAAGCCTTATAAGGTAAGATGTGAGCGAAATTAGTTCAACATCACGAATGAATCATGAGTAGAGACGTGTTTCTAATTGCGCAGACGTTCTTGTTGGTGCACAATACCGAGAATCAACCATTTGGGAAATTAAAAGAATTCCTGGCTGAGCTTCGAGAACATTCTATAGAAACAGCCAATCAGGGCTCGAATTTGTGGCATGTGACTGGCCATACGCAAGGGAGTGCGTACCCCAGCCTTGCTTGGCGCCCAGTGGATTTTCTACTCCAGAACCGCGTGGTTCATTAAGACAGTGCTTGCGAGCAGATGTAAGTTCGGCCGAAGAAATGTTCTTTTAATTAATACAAAACAATAGTAAAATATGTAATTGTAACAACCTACAACAGTGGTAAATTTTGAAACAGTTTAAACACGATTTTCAGAACGTTAAGTGGAAAACAGTGAATCGACAGTAGTGGCACAACAACTTGGAAACGATGGAAAAAGGATGAGTACCTAATATAAACAATTGACTAAAATTTTGAAACAGCTACAATTTTTAAAAACCATAAATCAAATAATCAGAGAGCTCTATAAAAGGGGGGTTATTAGAATATGAATGTAAAAGAATGAGAGCGTGTATGTGGGGAAAATGTAAAGGTTAAGTACTGGTTCGTCTTAATATACACTTATAACTAGTGATATCACTTATAATAGTTTTTGAAAACATCTTAATAGAAATTAAAAAAAAATGATGTAATGATTTAATATAAAATAGTTTGAGAAGCATTTTATAGAAAGTAAAAAGAGGGTTTGAAGTTTGGTAGATAATAAAAACAAAAATGAAGTTTGTTTAGCATAACATGTGTTAAGCGTAATTATTTTGCCATTAACCATTTCCTATAATCTGTGCTGAAAAAACTTGTCTAACGAGTTTTGGGATTTTCTGAATAAAAGGGGGGTCAGATAGCAAAATTATCCAAGTGTTTTTCAGGGAAAAAGTGTTTACAAGGTTTTATATATTTTCCTAAATTAATATATTGGCAGCCCAAGAAGTTTTCTGATGTTGGTAAGGTAAGTTGAGAAGTGCGTAAAAAGATCGCAAGATAGACAGGTAAGATTCTGGCGTATACAAATTTATTAAAGTTTATTTCTTTACATCTTCTTAAACAATGACCTAACCAATTCCTTTTCCTATTACCTTCAGGATACTTCTCTCTTCCCTTACTTTATCAGCCCACCGTACTTTTTCCATTGCTCGCCAAACCCACATCTCACTCAAATGCTTCTAATCTTTTCTCATCCTCCTTCCTCAGTGTCCATGTCTCTGCACCATATAAAACAAAGCTCCACACATAACATTTGGCCAACCTTTTCCTCAAATTCTTATTAATACTATCAATATACAATGACAATTTTTATAAAAATTTACTTAATTACTTCTTTATATATTTAATATCTGAAGATGACAGTACAGCGAGTTTTGGAACAGTGTAAGATAAAATACAAAATAAAAATCATTTATTATCATCTAAAAATTTTAGAAGTACTGTCATAATGGGTATTTATACCTGAGGCAGAAGAAAAACCCTATTTATCAATACCGGCCCACATCACTACCCCACTCTTACATGATGGTCACACCACAATGACTGCTCAGCAAAACAGTCATTGATGTTATGCCTACTAGTAAGACTGCTTCTTCAATCACTGCTTTTCTTATTAAAAAGCGACATTTCAGCTACACAACAAATCGGTAGCCGTTAGAAAAAAACTAAAACATCACAAACAAAAGTTAAATGATACTCTGTCCCACAACCGATAGAGTCAAAACGCACTAAAGTATTTACATAAAATATAGGTCTCTCTTCTAGGTTAGCAGCAGCTTGCCATTCTTCATGCTTCTCTTTTCAACTCACAATATTGTGTGCAGTTCGTATCGACCATAAGGTGTTTCATGTATTCTAAACGCAATTGTTCCTTCTATTATTCTCTTAACCAACCCATTGTGTCGTAGTATATGCCCTATAAACTTAGTTCTTTTAAAGACTTCCTCATTCGTCATCTTCTCCCTCCAGCTTATCTTGAATATTCTTCTGTAGCACCAGGTCTCAAATGCTTGGAGTCTTTTCTTGTCACTTTCTCCAATTGTCCAAGATTCACTCCCGTATAGGGCAACACTCCACACGTATGCCTTTACTAGATTCTTCCTTATTTTTAGGCTGATAGTGTTTGAAGTGAAGAGGTTTTTCTGTTTGTTGAAAGCAATTTTAGCCTGGTTAATTAAAATATAGGTAAGAAACAAAAATTAATAAAACTTTCCAACAGCAAAATTTGATTTTCTGTTGGTAGTGGGACAGAATATTGTTTATCTTTTATTTGTGATATTTTAATGTTTGTTTTGTGAATGAAGATGGGTACAGATTTGTTGTGTATATGAAACGTCACTTTTTAATAAAAAAAGCAGTGATGGAAGAAGTCTGCCTTAATCATAGGCCTAATGTCAACAACCCATCACAGATTTCTTTCAAAGTATCTTTTGGTTTAACGTTTCATTAACTAGTGCTTTATATTGTGGAATTTTGTGCAGATATTTTCTTTCAGTGGCGGCCGGTGAGTCCTGAGGATGGGGAGGCTACGAGGCAGTCACCTAAGCCGTGCTCAGCCATAGCATCCCCCCTCGATACTCGTAATTTCACTATTAATTATGGGAGAGCTGTGTAATTTTTATAGCATATCCGTCTTATTAGAAATATGTGTATCTTTAACAAGATAAATGGAAGATTAACTTATTTTATTCTATCAAAGAAGTAGACTTCTGAGTAGAAACATATTTTGTAAGGAGCAATGAATTTACTCGTAGGCCTACAGCAAATTCAGTCAATGGTTCTTCTTATTCTCAGAATTGCCGGTAACATCATCATGTCGGTCGACTTCAATTTGCAGAGGATTTCCTTTTCAATTGAAACTAAAGCAATGGTGCTGAGACGATCTTGAGTCGTGTGGTTCCCTTGAGTAGGTCTTGATTCTCTTAAGGCACGAAAAGCTTCTTTCTATATAAGAATTATTGGAATAACAGTAAATAATTTGCATGTTTTGGGAAGAATTTTGTTTGTGCCATCGACATTCATCTCTTTTATTAATCTGGTTAATTTCACTGTGTAATGGCAAGAAAATGGTTTCAAGTCCTGTTCTTAATTTTTCTTTGTTAGAATCGTGAGCATATATTTCCATTAATGGAATAAAAGAATTAGTCAAGAATGGTTTCTCATAGCGAGAAAAGTTTTTAGTGTCACTTAACTTATAAATTTTAATTCCTCACAGCTGGAAAATCATACCTCTAGTTGAGCAATAATATTGCTCAACAGTAAGCAGGGCCAGCAGAAAAATTTCAACTTTACTCCACTACCTCATATCCATTTATGTTGATCATACCATGACGACTGGAACGTTCTAGATTGGTTTTTGTGCATTTTAAGAAATAAATTTTTTAGGGTACGTCGACCACGTTTCAGCATTTTACTTCTCTCAAAATCACTCAACCGGGAAAATGGTTTTTACAGTACGGTTTGATGATGGAATATCATTTTCACTTTCGTCTGCGAAATCCATTTTATCCTTGTAGTAGAGATCACAGACACACACCAAGAAGAGATAAATAGTAATATAGACACGCGCAAGGATCACGAGAACGTAAAGACTGCCTAAAACTAACACAAACCACATTAAACCGTGCCTAGAGGCTAACTCACTCGTTGCCTCCCAAGTATGGTTATAGATGCACTAGAGTTCCCCACTACCTGCCGGCCACAGGTCTCATGTAGTTGTACGAGTACGACGGCGGCTACTGAGATCCCTGCCTCTGTCTGTTGCAATTCTGTGTTATTATTGATAAGGCGCTATTAAAAAAATTGATAATCAGATAATTTAAAATGCCAGATTGTGAATAAAGGTTCAGTTACAATAAAAATCAGAGACTATTACTAGTTGGTTCTTTTTTAAATAATTTTCTAAATTTTATTTGGGGTACATTATATAATGGTGTTGTTGCAGGTTACAGTACGACACTCGCAATCTCAAAAAGTTCTTCCGAAGCATACCGAGGTGGCAAGATGTTATTCTGCCTGAATGGCATCACGAAGATCTATAAATGTGCATGGATGTGAAATTAAAATTTTCTTTTTTTTAAAGGACATTATGATATTAAAGGATTTTTGATATTATTCCATGAAACTTGAAAAAAAAAACTGTTTACGTTTGGATAAGTGATGACTAAAAGTAATATTGAGAATGAAGTCATACCTAACATTTGTTGTTGTGAACTTCATATTTAGTATACTGTAATTTTTTGATCAATCATTTTATTCTTGAGATGTAATGTTATTTGTTGAATAAACTTGTAGAATACGTTTTGTAACTTGTTTACTTTTATTTTTTAAGACCTGTGCTCAGGGCCGGATTAAGGTATCTTGGCGCCCTAGGCTAATTATATTTTATCACTTCCCCTCAATTCCAATAGGCTACTCTTACATTTATTTCCAAGGGGCTGAATGAAGCTTTAAACACCCTAAAATATATTTCTTAGTTACGAATATTTCAAATGTCTTATTGTTTTGTGAAATAGTCTCAATGAAAACTGAGGCTATTTTTCAGATTGTTTTAGAATTACACTTCTAACCATTTGTAGTTTGCGTGGCTTTCATAAGGAAAAAATTAAATAAGTAGTTACAGAATTGTAACAGTTTTATTAAGGGTACATTTAACATTATTTACACAAAGAAGACAATCAGTTAAATATCTTGTGGATTTGTTAAGACTCGTGTAACGTTCAAGCTAAATTCTTTTTTCTCTGTTTAGATTGAGCAAACGTTTTAATCACCTCACTAAAATCAAGTCCTTGCAGAAAGTCACTTTCAAAGGTCAAGAGGGCTACACTGGTCAGTTTATCCTGGTGCAAATATTTCTTCACCCTCTTCAAAGCTGAGGGTAGAACTATTGGCGGTGGCATAGTTCTATGAGTGCCGGCCGCCGATGACTCATAACCAGAGAAAAGTGGAAAGCATTTCTATTATTTATGTACAGTTTTACCGTAATTTCTCGCAAACAGGCGCCTGTGTTCAAAATGAACTGAAATTTTTATCCTTGTAATTTATTACTAATTTTACATTTAGCTGTAAAATTTTGCGCTCCCTAGGCTACAGCCTAATGGTTAATCCGCCTCTGCCTGTGCTTGGGCAGAACTAAGTGTTACAACACTATACCTTGTGTCTGGTGAACCACATCCATACAATGTCTGAACACATTAACATTACTACTTTCTCATGTTAGTTCCAAAGTTGCAGCACCTCTCAATAATGGATGTGAATGCTATATCTTTGTACTCACAACCAGGGCCGGCCCTAGACATTTTTCTAGTGTAAGCGAACAATATTTCGGCACCCCTTCTACCGGGGGTCCCCCCAGAAAAATTTGAAAATGAAGGCTTCAGAAATAGAATTTTAGGTATATTTTGGCTTAAATGTCAGGGGTATCAGTAATCTTATACACACTACTTTTATCAAAAAATCATGATACTTGTTTGAAAATTTCACAAACTTGCATTTGCAATTTGTATAAAAATTCGCTGACTGTTACAGTAGTATTAAAATTATAATCTTGAAGACATTTCAAAACCATTTTTATCTTAGGTTTTTTATGAAACTGTAAATTAAATTACCTTTCTTCCTAATTTTATAAGGGGCATGTGGGCTTTATTTTTTTCTATAGCAATTTGGTGGAGATTGAAAAACTATTGCTAACGTTGTTTTAAACTCAAACTAGTTCAATGTAACTTAAAAATTGTGTTTGATTGATAATTTTGTTAACGTTACTATATCTTTGTTGAGCATATAGTATTAATTACAATACAATTGCCTGTAAACATTTTTTAGACCGTGAGAAAATAAATACATAAATCTAAAAATACACTTACGTTAAATTTGAAATGGTGGAAAAAGTCAATGAATACAACCACAAGTCAGGTTACAAGAAATCAAAATTTTATTTACAAGTATAATTAGTGAAGGCAAAGCTAAACAACATAAATCATTAAAAAGAGATTTTTCTGGCAGCATTTTTGCGAATTCATTGAGCATCAAATCTGTGTCCATTTCATTTAGTAAGACATTTTCAATTGCCATTGTTGCCAGTCCACTCAAACGCTCTTGGGACAGAGTTGATCTTAAATAAGTTTTTATCAGTTTCAACTTAGGAAAACGTCTTTCACCACTGGCCACTGAAACTGGGAGCGTCAGAAGAATTCTCAAAGTAACAAAAACGTTTGGGAAGGTGTCCATATAACCATTTTTGTTTATGAACGACAAGGCTTTAGCTGGAGAGCTTCCAGAGGGCAGCATTGGTGCAAAAATTTGCAGCTCGTCAAACAGTTCAACTCCGTTTATATCACATTCTACTCCATCACTTAGAACACTGTGAAGATGTGTACAGGCATCCTTCAACTCCTTCCTATCCCATGTCTGTAGATTTCCAATGTCATAAAGAAAATTGAAACTCTTGTTGTGCGAGGTTATTGAGTTCAAACCTCTCTTTAAGCGAGGATATTGCTGTGTCAAGCACGACAAAGAAGAAATCAACTTTGAACGATGTTCTCCCAGCCTGAACAGGTTCATCTTCAATCTCATAGGAGAATTGCCTTTTTGTTTTCCTTGGACGGACTTGGGTTTCTTTTTCAAACTCAGCAGCAACACCGATTTTTTCTGCAAGTTCTTTTGCATCTGTGATGACGTTATTGAGGCCTTCATCAGATCTCATCTTTTCTAGAAATCTCTGTACACTTTTAACGAGATCCATTGAGCTTTGCAGATCAGGTGCGACTTTTTGCAAGGCCTTACTCACTATGTTTATTTTAAAAAGGATCTCATGCCAAGTTACTCAGCAACACAGAAACTTGAAACTTTGCAGTTTGCGATTCCTAAAGCAGTGTTCCTACCAAATGCATCAAGTTTCTGGTCTTGAGAGGCTTCATACGTATGTTTCCTCAATATGATATCTCAGAGGCAATAAGGCCTCAATCCTACTCTCCCACCGAGTATTGCTGAGGTTTCACTGTAAGAGTTGATGCGTGTTTCACACCAAAATACTCCATCGGTGAGTTGAACTTGAGAAGTTAAAAGATTTCTTGAAAAATACTAAAACAGTCAACTGCAATAGGGCAAGACAGGGCGGCATCGTTAACCACTAGATTAAGCGAGTGGTTTCCACATGGCACAAAAAATGCCCGAGAATTCAAATCAAGTATCCTTTTCTGAACTCCAACATGCTTTCCTTTCATGTTGGAGCCATTATCATTCCCTGGCCTCTCATGTCCTTTAAAGGGATGTCCCGTGTAGATAGCTCATTTAGTAAAATTTCTGTGTGGCCTTCACCTGTAGAATCCGTGATCGGTACAAAACCTAAAAAATGTTCTTTGACACTTCATTTTCTACAAATTTAACAAATCTCACCACCAATGTCATTTGCTCAGTGTGGCTTACATCAGGTGTACAGCCCAGTATTATGGAATAATATGTTGCCTGTTTTAGCTCATTTAAAATACGGTCTTGGATCTTAGTGGACAAGAGAATAATAAACTCATTTTCTATATTTTTGCTTAAATAGTGAACGTGTGTCTCTTCAGAAGTAACTCTTCTCACATGTTCAGCCATGACAACATCGAATTTGGCAATGTATTCTACAAGTTTCAAAAAATTGCCATTGTTACGCTTGAAAAGAGTCTCTTTTGTTCCTCGAAAGGCCAATCCTCGAGTCCCTAAAAATTGGACAATACAAAGTAAGCATTTCAGAACTTGGTTCCAATGTTCTGTTTCAGCTCGGATAATTCTTTCATTTTCTTTGTCAATCGTATTATCCAAACGTAAACGTAAGGACAGTTCACGCCAAGATTGACAATTTTTTATGTGATTAGGAGACTTCTCATGACCGGTCAACATCTTTGTCAAGTTTTGCCAATCTGAATATCCTTGGTCTCCAGCAAGAGATGAATTTGCATATCCAAAGACTTTGCAGGCAAAACAAAATACTGCATTTTTTAGTACTGAGTATAGTAACCAAATCCTGAGGACTTGTTCCCCACTGCAAAGTTTCCTTGTGTAATGATATGAAGAAAACTTCCTACCTTTAGCGTCAAGGGGAAAATCTATGTCAGTGACTTGCACAGGTCCTCGCTCAACAAGCAATTTTCGTACCTCATCTGTGAATTTGGATGCCCACTCTCCACAGTCAGTTGATAGTGCCGATGACGTGCCTCTGGTCAGTTCCTGCAATAAAAATTAAGCTGTAGGCTACAGGCTACTTGTTGACTTGTTGTCACATATATGATTCAACACAATGTCTGTTGATATAACATCTTAGATAAAAATTCGTCGTGGCCTAACAGTTTTCCTTTAAAACACGGGTCATTAAAAATGGCACTCTATAATGTTTATTGAGTGAATGCTTTGAACAATTAATTACACTATCCTTAATATACAACAAACACTACATATATTTCTCATATATAGTACAGCAGGTAGCGGTGGCGTGCGGTGAGTAAAATATCTGGTGAAGCAGCCGTTATAAAAATTCGAAATTAGGAACGATAAAAATTATGCTAAATAAATAAAATTAAAGTTGGTAACCTTTATAAGGAAACTAAAACAAATTTACAATTATAAATTTATTAAAATTGTAATCAATTAGTCCCTGCAATTCGGGAGCCAAATGTAATCATATACATTTATTGTTTTATTACTCAGGTTGAAAATATAAATTTTGTCTATACGTAAATAATAAGTTTCGGGCGCCATGTTTGTTATAAAGCAACCTGATCGAAATTTATTGTTAGGGCCAGAAATTCGTGTTAACACGTACCAGTTTAGTGTAACCAATTACCTGAAATAAAGACACATCAAATAACATATAAAAGTATTTATTAAGAGTAAACATTGAGTATAAAGTATTACATAGACATAGGTCTCTGATCGATATATTACGCCATGGGCGTTGTCCACATGAAGTTACATTATACAAAGAATATACGCTGCATTAATACATGTTATAGGATAAGACATACATTTATTGATTAATTAATTATTTATTCAAATTAACGTTCATATTTTCAACAAAGATATATATATATAGTTATAGGTGTTGCTCAACCCAGCACTTAGAAATAATTACGCACGCACACAACCACTCACCCTCTCATTCTCATGGTACAAATTTATGCATAGTGGAGCTCCTTTTAAATATAATGAAAAATTACATGATTTTTTAAATACTTGATTTAAAATTTTGTATTATTTCCAAAGGATTGAAAATGTAAAAAGAACGTTCTCACCAATGTAGTTTTGCTGGTTGTTGTAGCTGGCGGTAAAACTTAGCGTCCAGTACCGCGAGTTTTACGTGTACCCGTAACGGTCACATTTTTGTCGTCGACGCACTGTACGGTGTTTTACACAGTTTATTAACCACCTGCAGTGGTCTAAAAAGTTAAAATTCACTCGTAAGTGAATGAGCAGCCGGCCGGCGCTGCTTAGTTGTTGCAACAGAATGACGGCAATTCCTAGTTGAAATCTGCGGAAGTGGGGTGTACTGACATCACATTCCTTTGTCTATCGTGTTGACATCGCAGTTTGGTTGCTGTCAACACATTCTCAGCCTTTGACGTAACGAAGGCTTGGCTCTGCTTATCTCAATAACTGCACACTGTTTTTGTGATGTGACACCGTTTTTTGTCATGAATTAGTTCAAATCCTGGCAAATACTGTAATATAGTCCACTCACTGTAAATTCGATATCGGGTGTTTGAGGTTGGGTTGGGTATGTCAAAAAATAGAAAAATACAATATTTATGATCTCTTTACCATATTTTAGGTAATTATACAATGTACCATGATTGTACCATCACAAAACCCCCTCAATGAAAGATGGTGTGACGAAGCACACAAACTTTCATTGACCCTTTCATACTTCCTAAAGGGATCAGCCAGGACAAGTCGCCACAACCCCCTTACAATTTTATATAAAAAAATAATCACTCACCCTTGGTCTGGTGATAATGACTGTACCTTCATGACCTTACTGGACTTCTCCTGCGAGATCCCAACACCATAAGGCCACTTAGGCTCTTAACGCCCCTGCTCTGACGAGTTAGCCAGCTCAGGACCGCTGTCACATCCCAAACACTGAAACAATTTATAAAAAATATTAATATAGTGGCTTATTGAATCACTACCTCCTTAACTGATATGGTTCCCCTTAGCTAAGTGCTGGTTTGTGCCAATAAGCACTGGGTTGGCTTACTATTTATAAAATTATAAATTATATTAAATAAAATGAGAAAGTATAAAAATTATAAAAATAATAAATCTCAAGGATTAAAAAGAATATGAAAAAGGATTAAAATTGAAGGAAATATAATTGAAAATATAAAATATATATAATATAAAATATAATTATATATCTCCCAAACTTGGAGAAAACAAATCAAGAAATTTAATAAATCGATTTATTTATTTATAACCCTTAAAATAAACTTTTATTATGATTATTATTATTATTATTATTATTAACAGTTAATCATCTGGCTGATAAATATTATTAACGCCATTTAAAAAAAAATTTTTTTTTTTTTTTCTCTTCCTACACATATTATAACATCATGTTAAAAAGTTTTCAAATAAATACATAATACATTAATAATTAACACTGATATATTAATAATACAGTTAATACATTTTAAATACTCAATCCTATTTAATCATATCTAAGATATGCATTAACATTTGTATAATTTACTTAAAAGTTGTATTTAAATTAAAATTTACCATTGCAGTTATTAATTAAACATCAGATTTATTTATTTATAATAATAAAATACATTTTGAACTTATTGTTACTATTCATATTACATTATTATTTCATTATTCATAATTCATTGCCTCTCTATTCTGAACCTTCTACCTCCTTAACTACCTAACCTTTCACCTTCTATCTCTGTTTAGTCTGGATAACTCCTATATTCACTATACTTCATTATATAATTTTACTCACCTTCTTCTAACTGACCATCAAATTTACCTATCATTGACACCAATATCTCAATTATATACTTCATTACTAATTCCATTTAAATCATATGGCACCGCTCGTCTTTGCAATGGGTTGGGTGTTCCCTAACTGGCTATATACATCTCTAATATTTTGCCCTTCCAAATATTCGGCAAACACTCCCTTAAACTACGCTATTACCTGCCACAACACTATTGGTTGGCTACTCCTTATCACCTCACCCCCACTACAGAATTCATCAACAACAAATACATGTATGTACCTTTACTTAAACACCTTCTCTACAAATAATCACTAACTACTGTGTCCCTAACTATCTAATACTTCTCTTTATATTTTCTTAAAAATTCTTATCTTTCTAACTCCATTTACATTAATTGCACTACTCACCTGCATTTTATCTATACCCAGGCTCTATACCTGTTTAATCACTTACCTTACTGTAATCATTTACAATTCTCTTATAAAATTCCTCTCTTACCTACTTATAACAATACCTCTTTTCAAAATTCAAATATAATTATTTATTTAAACTTTCATTATTATTCATTAGTAATTAATTAAAATATTATTATTAAACATGTTATATATATAAAATATATAATAATACACACTGGGGTACCTGTAATACATAATACACATCAAAATACATGGATAAATACAATAAAAATATACACTCCAACTTCATTATTGTGTCATTAATCAAAATCAGTCCATAACAGTCCAATTCAAAACCACTTTGCACATTATTATTTAATGTTCATTTCACAATATAACAGTCTATCCACCATCGTTAAACAACAAACGAATCTTAGGTCTATATATATTCTTATTTAATACATAGATTTTATTAGATGCATTATATTCATATGTTATTGAACGGGTATTAAACAAATATTCCCAGTCACGATCAAGTAGAGTTCCGTTTGTCTTAGTATCATATGTCATTAATCGGTTTATACTATAATTATCCCCATAATATTCCACCACAGGTAAGTACCTAATGTCTTTATTCTCATTTCTTGTTATTTCCAATTTATTATTATTATCAGGCAAGTATTCATCATTTTCATATACCACATATAACCCTAACCTTTCTAACAGTTGTCTGTAACCTCTGTTTACTTTAAATATCTCTATTACTCTTTTACTCTCACAATATCTCTCTATAGTTTCTCTCTTAATACATTTCTCTCCATAACACCAAAATACACTTTCTCTCTCCAAATATGCAGGGGTCCCTATCATAAAATCGTTGCACCTCTTCTTAGGTACACAAAAACTAAAAGAAACTTTATTTGTAGAACTATCGTCTATCAAATATAAATTAAAGGCATTCTTATCCTTATAACAATAACATGAAGACTTGTCTTCACCCCCTAATACAACATTAAAAGAAAATTCTACCCCCTGCATTCCTTGTACTAAAATACTTTCTCTCAACTTTCTTTCTGACTTCATAAATTCAAATATTTCATTATCATTCATTATACTTTCATTATCATGTTTATCCTCTTCTACCACCACAATCTTACTACCTGTATTATTTGAATTATCTAGAGTACATTCATTTTTGGAATTATCAGTTTTAAATATGTTATCCAGTACAGCATTTTGCTGGGTACTACTATCTAGTACTTTCTGACTTTCTACTTGGTTTTCTACCCCATTTAAATTATCTAATTTTGTGATAAGCTGGTCACATTTCTTAATAAGTTTATTGTGACTCACTTGAATTTCATTTTTTATCTCATTGAAATGGCTGTTAAAACTATTTTGAATTTCTTTAATTTCACTTTTCTGAACATCAAATTTAAAATTCATGTCTTTAAAATTGCTACACATCATGTTATACAGACGTGTTAACATTTCGTCTGTTTTGTTTTCATGAAGTGAGATGGAGGTTACTTGTTCAGTCTCTACATTTTCGGTCGCACTCGCCTCGCCAACCTGACTAAGTGGGGTTAATGGAACATCCATCTCACTCATCACTATTTCGTCAGAGAGGCTGACTTTTTCAGTTTTATCTTCATCAGTATTCATGTTGTATTATTTTAGGTTACTAAAACATGTATGTTTATAACCTAGGAATTTAACCCTATTCTACGCACGTGTGTATGTACTTACGCAATTACTTCAGGTAACTATTCCACTTTCCTGGTAGGTATTACTCCACATAAAATTAAGTTTTATGTCGAGTTCCTGTTATTACGGGCGACAAATGTAATCAATTACATTTATTGTTTTATTACTCAGGTTGAAAATATAAATTTTGTCTATACGTAAATAATAAGTTTCGGGCGCCATGTTTGTTATAAAGCAACCTGATCGAAATTTATTGTTAGGGCCAGAAATTCGTGTTAACACGTACCAGTTTAGTGTAACCAATTACCTGAAATAAAGACACATCAAATAACATATAAAAGTATTTATTAAGAGTAAACATTGAGTATAAAGTATTACATAGACATAGGTCTCTGATCGATATATTACGCCATGGGCGTTGTCCACATGAAGTTACATTATACAAAGAATATACGCTGCATTAATACATGTTATAGGATAAGACATACATTTATTGATTAATTAATTATTTATTCAAATTAACGTTCATATTTTCAACAAAGATATATATATATATATAGTTATAGGTGTTGCTCAACCCAGCACTTAGAAATAATTACGCACGCACACAACCACTCACCCTCTCATTCTCATGGTACAAATTTATGCATAGTGGAGCTCCTTTTAAATATAATGAAAAATTACATGATTTTTTAAATACTTGATTTAAAATTTTGTATTATTTCCAAAGGATTGAAAATGTAAAAAGAACGTTCTCACCAATGTAGTTTTGCTGGTTGTTGTAGCTGGCGGTAAAACTTAGCGTCCAGTACCGCGAGTTTTACGTGTACCCGTAACGGTCACATTTTTGTCGTCGACGCACTGTACGGTGTTTTACACAGTTTATTAACCACCTGCAGTGGTCTAAAAAGTTAAAATTCACTCGTAAGTGAATGAGCAGCCGGCCGGCGCTGCTTAGTTGTTGCAACAGAATGACGGCAATTCCTAGTTGAAATCTGCGGAAGTGGGGTGTACTGACATCACATTCCTTTGTCTATCGTGTTGACATCGCAGTTTGGTTGCTGTCAACACATTCTCAGCCTCTGACGTAACGAAGGCTTGGCTCTGCTTATCTCAATAACTGCACACTGTTTTTGTGATGTGACACCGTTTTTTGTCATGAATTAGTTCAAATCCTGGCAAATACTGTAATATAGTCCACTCACTGTAAATTCGATATCGGGTGTTTGAGGTTGGGTTGGGTATGTCAAAAAATAGAAAAATACAATATTTATGATCTCTTTACCATATTTTAGGTAATTATACAATGTACCATGATTGTACCATCACAAAATATTTCTAGATTTGTCTTTGTCAGTTATTAAAAAGGAAAGTAAACGGACGGACAGATGATTTATTTTTTTTGTAGTAAATAACGAAGAAAAATCTATAGCCGAAATATTTTAATACATTTTTTAATTGTAAGTTTGTCCTATGTTCTTCGTATGGCCTGGAAGTAAAAGGAGTATTTATCAGGCTTTAGGCTTCTAACCATGCACTGGGCCATTTTTGCTGATCACAAACAAGATACATGAATATTGCAGCAACAGTCGTATAAAAACAGACCTAACGCACTGTGTAGAGTACAATGACTTGCAGCGTGACAGTAGCAGACTGCAGTTTGTTTACATTTCTCGCGATCGGGCATGCTTGGCTTTCTTCGCCGCTAGCCCAATCTAGCTTCCCCTGTCGTAAATAGCATGCTTTGGAAAAATAACAATTAGAGGACAATTTCTTTAGACTTAGGCACATACAAAAATTAGACCGTAACAAAAGAAAACAAAAAGTGTATTATCATTTTACTTATACATTACTGTGGTGTAAATCAAATCAACTTACAATTTCAATGGTTTGTTGATGGTCCAGTCACAGCCTCTGATATTGACAACTCATCATCATCGGTTTCGGTTAGTTTTATTGTCCGATTTCATTAAGGAAGTTGAAGCCAAAAAAAACCTCAGCAAAGCTTTTGATTGCTTTTCATCTTCTTTCGAATGCTGTAATTTCCTTTTGCGGTTAAATGACCCAGATGGTTTTTTACTACTGGACATTATTTTAATTTTCAAAACAACTACAAGAATACAGGAAACTCGCAATTCAACCCTATTACCTGTTAACAGGCAACAGCATACAGGTAACCTCATTCACACGACTGATTCGAACTACTCCGTTGACGCACTAGTTCGGGAATGGTGTTTCGAGCCAATAGTGGAAGAGTTCATTTTACCCAAAGAGGGGTATCGTCTGCTCTGCATCCCAAGTGTGAAGTTGGCCTCCTTTTTTTACTTAAAGTTATGAATGAATTATTATTAAACCCAATACTTTTGACTTGTCTTTACTGAAACTATTTCTGCACCTTCTGGGTCTATATAGTTTGAGGCCGTGGCGGGTGCCCCCCCTTGCCTGGCACCCTACGCGGCCACATACTTCGCTTACATCAAGGACCGGCCCTGCTCACAACAATAACTTTACAACAGTGCACACTGAAATTAGTTAAAAAAATATCGGTATGGAGAACCATACATGACTTCCATATTCTAAGATTTATATTTAAAATCATTTTCGAAATGAAATATTACCATAGAAACTACTTCTTTCTACTTAGTGCTTCAGCCTTAACCACAGTACTGTGGTCACTAACGTATACCACCTCACGTTATCGCACTCGATTTTCACTGATGATGGAAGTCGATGGCATTGCCGAAATGTCTGGTTTTGTAGAAAACATTGGACTACGGCCAAATATCCCGGGAAGGAATTTTAACAAAAACTACTTCTTTGTTGCAGATAACGTTGTACACATATATATCAGTGGCGAAGTTACATGGAGGCAATTGAGGCAATGCCTACCCTAAAAAATTCTGTAGAATAAAAATTATAAATACGTATGAACTACATAACGTAAAGATTATACATTGTTACTGCGACTGTCAAATTTATTAAACCGAAACGTGCTTTATTGAGCGACCGCTAGATGGTGACAGGTGAGATTCGGCATAGTTCGTTTAAAGCGAATGAGGCAACCTGAACTTGCCTCAGCGTTTTTTGTATACATCGTATGTAAGCAATGTAGTGGTATGATAGGGAAGTGTATGTGAGGGGGGATTGTCCCGCGCTGTACACATAGAGCGTTGAGGCATACCTCACTTCTGTGGTCCAAACAGTTAAGTTAAAGCGCCTGTGTTGTTTCTAAGTGTTTATTTTATGCGGTTATTAAAAGTGTCACTGTTATTCCGCTGAACTAACAGATGATCAAGATTGTTATTTGAATTATTTGTAACATTAAACATATATATATAGAAACTAATCAAGTTTAAAAATTTGAAGTTCAATCAGTTGTATTATTGTGTATGACTAATACAAGGATTGTTCAATAGAAACACGTATAGAGCTGTAAAGCATTTTTTATTCAACGATTTTAAAAGAAGTCTCCAATAACATTAAGACATGAGTTCCACTGTTGCGCTAACCTGTAGATTCCCTGCTAGTAAAATTCTTACGGCTGTTTGTGGAACCATTCGGTTACAGCAAACTCTACCTCAGCGTCCGATTTGAACCACCGTCCTTTTAGTGATTCCTTAAAAAAAATTTAAGATAAGATTTTTGCCTACCCATTCATTAACTACTAGCTTCGCCAGTAAGCAAATTAATGTCCATTTTTTCGGCTTGCACGCGTTATGTTGGTGTGGGTTTCGGCACTTTCCATTTAAAAATCGAGCAAATGTAAGAAAATAAACATGAGTGAGGCCAGAAATCAGGGCTGTATGCAGAAAATTATTTTATTCTGTTTGAATTTGCGGCTGTTATCGTTTGCCAAAGAAAATACCCTTGTTAAAAAAACGTTGTAGGTAAACTACCCTTTTCCCTTAACCGATCTTCACCAAAAACAATAGGTCTTGAGAACTCTACAATTCAGGGCTGTATGCGAAACATTATTTGATTCTGTTTGAATTTGCGGCTGTTATCGTTTGCCAAAAAAAAAAAATTTCCCTTGATAAAAAAAACCGTTGCAGGTAAACTACCCCTTCCCCTCAACCGATCTTCACCAAAAACAATAGGTTGCGAGTACTCTACAAATCAGGGCTGTATGCAAAAAATTATTTGATTCTGTTTGAATTTGCGGCAGTTATCGTTTGCCATAGAAAATACGCTTGATAAAAAACGTTGCAGGTAAACTACCCCTTCCCCTCAACCGATCTTCACCAAAAACAATAGATCTTGAGTACTCTACAAATCAGGGCTGTATGCAGAAAATTATTTGATTCTGTTTGAATTTGCGGCTGTTATCGTTTGCCATAGAAAATACCCTTGTTAAAAAAACGTTGTAGGTAAACTACCCCTTTCCCTTAACCGATCTTCACCAAAAACAATAGGTCTTGAGAACTCTACAATTTAGGGCTGTATGCAAATAATCTTTTGATTCTGTTTGAATTTGCGGCTGTTATCGTTTGCCATAGGAAATACCCTTGTTAAAACATAAAACGTTACAGGTAAACTACCCCTTCCCCTTAACCGATCTTCACCAAAAACAATAGGTCTTGAGAACTCTACAATTCAGGGCTCTATGCGAAACATTATTTGATTCTGTTTGAATTTGCGGCTGTTATCGTTTGCCAAAAAAAAAAAATTTCCATTGATAAAAAAAAACCGTTGCAGGTAAACTACCCCTTTCCCTCAACCGATCTTCACCAAAAACAATAGGTCGCGAGTCCTCTACAAAAAAGGGCTGTATGCAAAAAATTATTTGATTCTGTTTGAATTTGCGGCAGTTATCGTTTGCCATAGAAAAAAAACTACAGACAGACAGACACACAGACACTTTTCGGAAAACGACTTTTTTTCATGTTTTGAGTGTAGTAGAATCAGAATCTGCAATAATCTCGAACACGATTTTTTTTGCCATCACCATACTTCCATTCCTTAAGGAATATGGAAGTAAAAAAAAAGAAAATAGTTTTTGAAGTTTGTTAGTTTTAATACTGTATTTTATTTTATCCTTGGGAACTAATTCTACGAAAACCATACTACTAAAAACTCATTAAAACTGTCTTCAAGAAATGGTGTGAAAAACCACATAAATATTACACACGAGTTGACCTACTAGCACAGCTTACATATAAAATCATTGTAGTAATCATACTATCTGTTCACAGGTATGTTAGCACTACTGACGTTTTTACAACACCAGATTGTAAGGTAAGAAATTTTACAGGTGTCCCCGTGTTAACATACCAATTTGAAACATTTTAATTATTGATAATAATGATAAATAAAATTTAAAAATACTGTTCAAGTTTCCTTTTATGTAAGACAATCCTTTTGTAGAGAATTTCTTCTTCAATTTGGTGTGTTGCACAACTTACCCAACGTTTTTATAGTTTCCACATTTTGAATAAAAAAAATTCTGTCAGCACACACACATCACAGTTCACATTATACTGGTAAAATTATGTCCCTAAATCTATTTATTTACATGTCTAAAACAGTAACAAATACTACAGTTATTTAGAAAAGCAAAAAAGATATTTATATATTATAATTAATTTTAGTGTGGAATACTCTGACAAACACACAGGAACGTTACAGGCCTGACACTAATTATTGAGTTTATGAAACACACATGGTTCTTCTTGCACATTTAGCACAACACCACTGACATCTGCATCAGAACCGTTATCGTCATTTTCATGTACAAGTACGTCATCCAAGTCACTATCACCCATTCGTTTGCTACCTGTTCAAGTTCCTGAATGGACAGATATTGCTCTCGTGAGGACATGATAATAATAAAAACTAAAATAGAAGACAAAATACCCAAAAAGTTTAGACAATTGTATAAAAAGTTGAGAAAATGACGATAAACACACCATGAAAATGTATGTAGGTTAACCAGATTATCTTAATAATGGCTGAGAACGGCAAAACAGCTCTCATAACGTGTAAAGAAAATGGCGTTATCAATTCGCGTTGTTCCCATATATGAATTTTTTTCATGAACTAAGAGAGCTCTACACTCCTATTACAGCTGTTCACAGCCGACTGTATTTCCTTGCTTAAGAAATACAAGCATTGAAACCTGAAAAACACGTTAACTCGTCCTTCATCAAGTAAGGCATTTTTGGACAGACGAGTTAATATGTCCATTGTCTCGAAAGTGTTAATTAATTAATAAAAATCATTCTATATTCCCTTGACCTTGCCTTAAAACCTGCATCTCCAACTTGTTGCAGTTATTCGGCTCATGCTGAACGCAACGATAAGCGTATTACTGAATTAAATAAAAATAAGTATATTGTCACGTTACGGGATTATGTTCGTACTTTGCTCGATGTCCTGACGTCACAGAGCTACCCCCTTTCCTTCCCTAGAAGGGGTTTTGCTAGACAAATTTGGCTCAGTCGGCTAGTGAATATCGCTGTGAGCAGAGTTCCCGTCGTCTCCAGGTCAATGCCTAAATTGGGAGCCTCTTTTACCAAGGTATTTATAATTATTTCGGTCCTTATGGATCAGTACTGGTGGCTAATTATATTTGTTTGTCATTTCTGTAGAAGCAATCGTATGTAATTTATGTAAAAAGAAAAGCATTGTAATCTGTAATGGACCATGATGTAGCATGTTTGTAACCGTAAGCCTCTTAACAAAAGCCAATTTCAGCCAGTTAAGTACAGAAAAGCAAGATATGTAATTTTTTACGTTAATTTAATGTTGTTATAGAATTGAGCCGTAACTTTGTGATTGTAATAACTGTATTTTGTAAGTGTCTGCCAGATGTTGTATGATTGAATATGTGAACACGGTAATGGTAAAGCCATACTAAAAGATCTGGAATTTACAGTGTGAACTTGGTTCCATGAACGGGATTAAGAACTTCAGGAATTCGTTTCTTCATACAGTTTTGCTTCACTTACGGAGATACTTCCCACAGGCAACGTAGAAGCTTGAACCTGTAACCCGTGGATGCATGGCATGAGCAGGAGCGGACTCGATGCCTCTATACACCTTGTGCTGTTCAAGTAACAATGTTCTTTTTGATTTACAACACCCAGCTGTAGTTCCAACTTCCACACAGTTAGCAATAAAGGAAATATGAACGTATACATTTTTCAGAGACTTTAAATATAAGCAAGTGTGAGAAACTTACTAACAGATCACAGCATGTTTGCTGTGCGTAACTAAAAATGTAAACCTGTACTGATTCATAGAACTGATTTACTCTACTTAATTTTGGATCAGTGTTCGATTCACCTTGTAAATCGACACCTAGTAAAGATTTTATGCACGGCTTAATTTATTCAACAGTTAATTTATTCAGAATTTAATTAAACAAAAGAATTATTACATGCTGGCTGATCCGTAATTACACAGCATTGAGACTCTTAATTTTGTTTCTGAATGAATAAATTCGTTTAACTCTGCTCACTAGCTGGTAGTATAATTTTCTTTACATACCACCCTCCATTGCATGTAAGTTAGTTATTATGTCTGTTTTTGTGTTCAAACACAAGGATAGATCTAAACAAACACAATATTTATTTTATATTAAAACATTTATTAATGTCAAAAGATACAAATTACAGTTACTTCTTCCCAGGCAAGATGATACCATCATACTGAAACAAAAGGAAAAACATGATTAATGCTATAGAATGTCTTAAAACAATAAAAATTAATAAAATTCTGTTTCTAATTGTATGACAGTATTTCTTTATTGATTGTTTTAGCAGTAGGTAGTCCACACAATGGAAAATTTCATACTTTTTCATTTATTCTGACTCCAATTGTCCAAAAACAAAATGAAAGTTACACACACGTGCTAAAATAACCCCATGTACTTGATATGCAAATGTTGCAAGAAGTAACTAAGTCTGAAGAAAAAAACTTTAAAAAGAGTTCATCAGAAACAACAAATGATTTCATGCAATTTACAAAAGTTTCTTTAATCCACTTTAGATGAAATGCAATATATATGTGTATGTTGTGTTGACTAATATCTCTCTGGCTGGGGTGGGGTGTGAGTTCTATCACGGCCGGAGGGCGCAACAGGTCTATGACCTAATGCCTGAAAGTGAAGATGATGATGATGATGATGTGTATGTTGTGACATGGTCCCGTGAATCATGTGTTTGAACAAGGGAAACAGAATATAATAACATGTTTCACCAAGTGCCCAACAAGCCTTTAACCAACTTTAGGAAACCGGATAATTCGCACCAGATGAAATCGCTATTTTGAACTTTAATTAAGAGTTTAAATGTACAGAGACAACAATAAACATTCATACACAAACAATTCTTCAGGCTTACGACTGTCCAACACACACTAATGTAACCTACAATAAACATCGAGAAGCTGGGTGAGTGTTGATAATAATGCCACTTACACAATGAGTGCAAATTGTCATGTAGATACACGTTTTTTTTATCATCTGTGTGTAGCAGCAATATAAACACAATAAGAATTTTTTTTTTCAATTTTGAAATCACAAATTTCAAATAAAAACAAAACATCAATGAATTTCAAAGACATTTCACTTGCAAAACTACCACTTTTTAACATCCCCTTGTATGTAATGAACTATCTAAAAGAGTATACAAACAGTTGCAACTAATATTTCATCAAATTCAAGTACACTTCCAACTTCACATTAGAAAGCAGAATAGGTCATAATAATGTGCAAAGTGGAAGTTCATGCTGCCAGTAATCTGTGGTCTCTAGAGAAGATAAGAGACTGGCAAACTGATGGAATGGCGTGGAACACACATGCCAACCTTTCAATCACAAGATTTAACAGATTAGGAAAATTCACCAAAAGCAATCACAATAGGAAACATGTAACTCAAAATCAAAACAAAACAGTAATGTAACTAATGGTACCCAATAAATGTTGTAAAAAGAAAAAGGCTACTCCACAAAAATAATCGCCACCCCACAAATGTTCACTTTCCACAAATTTAATGCTTACATTCCAGTATGGACATAAATGTCATAAAGACAACATGTCTTTATATAAAGACAAAATCGATTATCCATAAACTATATAGTAAGCGAAACATTCAATTACATATCAAAAAACCTCTGAAGATACAGAATAATTTCTGTGAAACGTGCATCAGGTGAAAATAAACCTACTTGCAGTTGTATTTATTTGATATCACAAAGACAATATGCTACACTACAATAAAATCAAACTGTCTTGTACTAAGAATGTCTTTATAATCACTAAAAACATCTGTAGCATTCTTTAAGACAAATCCAAGACTGAAGTGTTGGCATGTATGTTAATACAAACTGACATATACTAAAAAGATATTTTGTATTTTACCTCTAAAAGCTGAAATACCTATCCTAACTAGTTAATAAATGTAAAGTTGCACCCCCTCAAACATGCAGCCGTGTATGACACAACATACAAGGATTAGTCGAAAATCTAATACTCGAAAATACTGGTAGAAGTAAAATTTTTAGTTTGCATAAGATGTGTATTTTATGCAAATATACACATGTTAATTTTCAAATCTGTCTTTTATTCACTTATGGACAGGCTTATGTTATGGACTGACTTATGTTAATTTATTCACTGTTAAGTTTTCAAAAATGGGAAAAATCAGATATGATATGGTTAACACAAGTATAGCACCAAAGAAAATTCACAACTAAATGGTAAATGTGTTAGTAGGAGATGCTGTGCCTTCCAAAAACAATGGTTTGTAAGTGGGGACTGGAGTTACACATAGTTGTACTATGAGAAGATGATCCCCACAGAATATATCCAGAAAGTGCAACAACTCAAAGATATAATTTCAAAAAATTTCTTACACTGTATTGGAAGATTGACCATTCAGAGTGGGTGACATTGCTGAGATAACAAACATCCGACATAACAGACATCTCACATAGACATATTTTAATTAAAGAATTCTATATATTAAAAAACTTAGTGCAATGTGGGAGCCGCATTTAATAGTCGTTGCACTTTTCAGTGTCCACTGCGGGGATTATCTTCAATGCTTGTACGACCACTTTACACCCCATTGTTTTGAAAAGGTGCAGCATCTCCTAATATGTTGAGTAAGTAGTTGTGAATTTACCATTTTACTATTGGTGCTAGACCTTTTTTAACAGCACAATGTTTGAACTTAACCATTATTCAAAACACACATAACACGTAAATTCTGATCAGCTGGTAATGCATACATTGACATATAGATTTGGAATTAACAGATGTTTACATGAAATATGACTCATACAACACACAAAAAATTATATTTCTACTACAAAGCTATAGATTTCGCTCCATGAACTTTTCAACTAACCCTATTGTTAGCTTAAAACATGTGATAAAATACATGGGATTTAATTGATGTATGAGACATCATTACATGAACAAAACATAAAGTCAGATAGGGTTACCTTCTGTTGGAACCACTTCATTGCATCTTCTTTAGTGAGCCTGTGCTGGGCACCGACAATACCAGTCTTCCTTCGCCTGTGAGCTACGTTGAAACCTGAAACACAAACACGACCACTTTAAAATTCATAATAAATAACTTTGATTTTTATATTTTTAATAAAATTACGACTTTCTGCATCAAAGTGACTCTACACTTAGTATTGTTTCAATACACTCTTGTCGTCATTATACTTTTAAAATGTTAAAGATTTTACATAATTAATGAAGACCCTGATCAGACGGAGGAATAAAATGTCTCCACAGACTGAAGTCAGAAGACCACAGTTATGTTTCATCATTTCAGGGCTTCACAACTGACACTGTTATTCAAAACAATTAACCCTGTTAAACACTTAAAAAACACTGACAAGTATTGGAATTTCTTGCATTTAAAGCATTTAATACTTTGACGCCAAGACCTAAATATCAGTATGGATAACCATATATGACTTCTAAGATTTATATTTTAAATCATTTCTGAAATCAAAAATATTTCCATAGAAACTACTTATTTCTTCAGCCTAACCACAGTACTGCGGTCACTAACGTATATCGCCTCACAGCGCACTCGATTTTCTCTGATGATGGCACTGCCAAATGTTTTTTTTTGCAGAAAAAACTGGACCATGGCCAAACAGCCTGGGAAGGAATTTTAACAACAAACTACTTCTTTGTTGCCGATAATGTAGTGCACATATAAAAATTATCCCCTCCCTCTTCAACTACCCTTTTTTTCCCTGTATTGGCCATCTAGGGACCACATGCCAATTTCAATTCTTTACTCTTTGTTCTTTCCTTTTTTTCCAATACTCTTTCATCTTCTCACTGTGTCTCCTCTTCCTGTCTTCAGTCCAGTTTGAACCTGGGGTTTTCTCTCTCCTACCCTGGACTCCCTCCATTTTTAACACTTTTGCCCGAAAAAATTCTCCTTCAATTGCTTCTTCTGCGTGTATATTATTTTTTTCTAAATCCTTTTGGGCTTCTTTCATCCAACTTGATGTTGACTTCTTCCCCCACAGATATTTGAAGATTTGCTACCCTTTTTATTTATAGATATTTCATCTACATTTCTACAGTGGATTATTATGACCTTCTTTTCAGGATACTTTATTTATCAAATTTAAGTACTTTACTCTTGTTAAAATCTAAAAAATTGCAGGTAAACTACCCCTTCCCGTTAACCAATCTTCACCAAAATCAATAGGCCTTTGAGTCCTCTACAACTCAGGCACAATATGCAAAAAAATATTCGATTCTGTTTGAACTTGGGGCAGTTATCATTTGCCATAGAAATAATTAATCTTGTTAAAACATAAAACAGTGCAGGTAAACTACCCCTTCCCCTTAACCGATCTTCACCAAAATGAATAAGCCTTGAGTGCTCTACATCTCGGGCACATATGCAAAAAATTATTTGACTCTGTTTGAATTTGTGGCAGTTATCGTTCACCATAAAAAAATTCTAAACACACACTTTTCAGAAAATGACTTTTTTCATGTTTTGAGGGTAGTACAATCAGAATCAGCCCTTACCTTGAACACGATTTTTTTTTTTTGCCATCACGATACTTCCATTTCCTTAATAGCCTTCCTTCACCCATGCCAGGCCTTTCTACATTAATTTTATAATGCTAAAGGTTCTTATACCATACAGTAAAAATACGTGCTACCTATATATATTTATAAAGATCCTGTTATAAACATTTTTGTGGTATGATTTATGTGTTTGTTACATGTAATTACTTGCTAACAAAATCCCTGATCAGACACAGAAAATATATCTTCATACTGACTTCTCTGTCAGAAGACCGTCGTTGTGTTTCATCATCTCAGGGCTTTTTGTAATCTAAACATTTGGTTGTCAACCTTAAAACTTGAGGCACACAAGGACAAACTGATCTGAAGGTTATACTACGGGTCTAAAAAGTAAATGCAAAATGGTGTCAATTATATATCATAATTATATCACCAACATTTTTTGTCTAATTGAATCCGTACACTGAATATTATTTTATACATATCCACCAAAATCAGTAAAATTTCACCTTGTTAAGGTAATGAAGAAATTAAATTTCATCATCAGTTCACACACTATTACTACACTTTCCTCTCCTGTGTTAATGTTCTTGCTGCACTGTCATCCTTTACATGTATGTATCTGTTGTTGTTATCTGTGTCCTCCATACATCTTTCTGTAATCCATATTGAATTTTCCACTGCCATCATTATTGGGTGAAACTAAGCTAGTCATGTATTGAAATAATTGATCATTTTCAAATATTGTTTGTTGATTCATCAATTTGTCATTTTTTCATCAGTCGTAAGCGTTTCGCGGATTTCCATGCCCTTAACTTTCAATTTTGCTATACATTAACTATATTAAATTCGATGGAACAAATGTTCTGGAGGCCTCACAGTCAAGGTAAAAACTTCTGTCTGTTCACTACAAATTTGAGCCAACTAAGGGCACAGTGAATCAGTCAGTTATGTTAAAGCGTTGAACAGACTGGTACAAAATGCTGAGTACCTTGGTGCTTAGGATACTCTGGCACCTTAAGGTGAGACCAGACAAAATAATCTGAAAAATCTTTCAAACCAAACAGGTTGATTATTTCTGAAGGACCACCATGCTTTACTGAACAGGAAGGAACACTGTACTTTGGCAATGACTTTATTAATGAAATCCCTGATCAGATACTAGATGTAGAATCTTCGTTCATATCTTTCGTTCAGAAGACCGTCGTTTGTTTCATCATTTCAGGGATTTTACATACAATTATTTAAGTGGTCAAAATATTTGGCAAGTTGCATACCAACAAAACTATAAATTATTAAATTACCTTAGATCTGTCGTGTGACTTTGTTTTTACTTCAAAATAATGCATATCAGAACATGTTCCATCTTCAGATTAATTCACTCAAATGAGGTCATTAAATGTTAAAATCACATTACTTTGTAACTTGCACACATCCGTATGGATGTGCACTCTTTGAAGGCTGACCGGATACTGAAGTTGTCTATGAATGTCTGTGGACGTTAAAAATACTGTATCGTATAGCGGGCTCGATTTAAAGTTCAAATGATCGTTCAATATGAAATCCCGACTGTGAATGTTATTGTATGCTTTGTAAATTTTGAACTCCTCTAAAGCGTTCATGTACTGTGGCCTTTATTGCAAATGTGTAAGGGGTTTAAATTTGATATGGCGCATTTCAATATACAGGCTGTTTTTTATTTCAGTTATATAATTTGTGTCTTCATTTTGTTCTTTAAGTTTGTTTATTATTATGTCTATTGTTTCATCTACTGGGATGTTAGCGTACATGTTTGTGATATATGATATGAAAAATGTGTTTTCATTTATATTTATTACTTTTAGTTCATCTATTAATTCATGTTTTTTATGTTATGATGATTATTTGTTAGATGGTTACTTTTTAGTTTTTGTGCTATTATTTCTGCTATTTTGTATGTACGTGCTTTTTTGTTCCTAGTTAGGAAAATAAAATATCTTGAGGTAATTCAGTATAAATAATAAATATATTATATAAATCAAGAAACGGACTGTAGCAAAAAGAGTTTGAATATGTATATATATATCATATATATAAATATACCCCCCCCTTCTTAAGAGTGCAAGACATTTTATATAAAAGGACATACATACATCCTACGGAAAATGTTGAAATATTAAACGTAAAAAATAAAAATGCACTAATGAATATAAAGACAGAGAATAATAATGAAGAAGCGTTTTACCATATTTTGCAGGAGTCATAAGAATAAGTAAATATTATGAAAACATGGTTGACAAAAATAATTCTTGATACCGGGAGGGACTAGGGGGGAGAACGGGCAGTGACGAAGCTCGGTGAAGGGCGGACCAATAGGAAAGTAGGTAGTGACGGTGCTCAGCGGGGTTGGTTGATTCCAAGCGATTCAAACAATTAGGGGGGGGTCCTCTAGGGGTGTGTGTGTGTGTGTGTATATATATATATATATGGGTTTGTAGAGGTAAAAAATTGTTGTTTAAGGCCTGAAGATGGTGGAGACACTGAAAGGCCTCGTCAAGAACGAAGTATTTAGCAGTGTGGCAATAAGTAGTGACAAAGTTGATGCTAAAACATTTAACAGTTTCCAATAAATCTAAAACTTTAACAGCTCATCTTGTTTAATACAGCCAGAAAGTCTTACATGTATACTGACATGTGATGTGGTGGGAAAGAAATTCAACAAAACAATAAGATGATATCATTCACAGCCCCCTCCCTTTATGAACAGGCATGCAGAAATTCTATTGCAACAGGGTTGTTTGTGAACTCAATTGTCATATCTCACAGTAAGAGTAATTTAAAAGATATTTTTTTTATTGCACAGGTTTAGAATGCATTACGTGTCTGAAACCTGTACACACAGACAATTGATTACAATTGTATCCGTCGTACAGTGATTCGCTCAGCAAAGACATGATGAGCAAACGTTGCAAACTGACGGACTTTACTCTTGCACACAGATTGACTGACTAAGGCTGCGCTCAAACACAAGCACACCTTGGTACTGTTGTGTGCTGATGTCATTTATATATAAACATAGAATTTTGTAATAACTTAATAATAACGTAAAGAGATTTTAATCTATTCAATTTTTAGAGGACACAACTCTTTGCAACTTGAGTCATCTATACGGTCATTTTTACAGTTCAAAAAAATTATTCTTATTTCACTGCAAATGCAATTTTATGATTATAAGAGATAAACAAAATATATCTTTCCGTTCTTAGTTCAATCCGATATAAACAAACACACGTGGCAAATCTGAAACGCTATTGGTCAGGGGCGTTGACACTGTTCACAGAGTACTGTACTATGCGCATGTGCAGAATGTCTGTATATATAGTCATGTGAGAGTTATCTTGCCACTTAAATCGGGGCACGTCATTTTAATACATCCTCCTTATCACTATATTCTGAATCCTATTGAATTAATATGGAGCCAGTTGAAAGGATATGTTGCCCTTCACAACACAACATTAGTTGCTTGATATAAAACAATTGATTGAGAAGGCGGTAAATGAAAGAACGGCGGACAACATGGAATGCAGCATATAATCAAGGAAGATGATAAGCTATGGCACCTGGCTCACATTACCGATGTCCTTGTGGACAATGGACAATCTTATTAATGATAACAAACGCTGACTCATGTGATGATACAAGTGCAGACACAGATATGGAAGGCATTGAACTACTCTCCGACAGCAACTGAGTATTCAGTACACTGGTAATTATCACAGCTTCTATTTTCGTTTTAAATAAACTTTACTTTTTTGTTTGTTGCAATATTTAAACATTTATAAAAAAAAAAACCATTAACTGGTGTTATAAAATATTTCACTGTCGGTCTGACACTGTCACACAAATTTTACTTTGGTCAGGACGAATTATTACAATTTACGCGTGTTTATACAGTATCAATAGCGTTTCAGATGTGTTACGCTTGTTTGTTTAAGCTAACAATGTGTTAAGCTAAGAATGGAAAGAAAACAAACAAAGCTGAGCTGTCTGTCCTGTCTTTCACATCAAACTTTCAAAGATTACTTGCACCAGTCATCGTACAGAGTATGTGCTCTGTAAATCATCCAGTAAACTTCATACTATTAATTACAGTATATTTGTTATACAAAAACAAAATAGGATATGACTTTATATTAATGAAATCCCTGATCAGATACTAAATGTAGAATCTTCATTCATATTATGTCAGAAGACCGTCGTTTGTTTCATCATTTCAGGGATTTTACAAACAATTATTTAAGTGCTCAAAATATTTGGCAAATTGTATACCAACAAAACTGGTTTAACATTTTAACTTGCATCAACAAAATTATTTGATCAGTTTTATTCAAAATATCAGAACTTGGGCTCAAGATTTGCTAAATTTTGAAAACACCATTCTATAAGGAGAAACATCGACAACTGTTTTCCTTACAAGACTAATTTGTTTTATCTGATTTACTTCTTATTCAGTTATGGATGTAAAAAGAAACCTGAATAAGAAGACATGAATACTGCATCAATGTTATATATCCGATAGTTAATTGTTATGTTGTGATGTTCCAACATCACAGGGATACTGCACTATATGTAAGTCGAAGCTATTACAAACTCATCAACACATCGAACTGATATCATGATCTATAAACCTATACACCACTATACATATTATTATTGTGTATGTGTCCTGTCCTCCAGTAAGTCACTCAGTATAGGACGTGAGCAACGGTTGCAATCGGGACAGACTTACTATTGCACACTTATTATTTAATAAGGTAGTGTCTAAGCACAACACAACCTTATATGCCAGCAGTGTGCTGGTTGTCATTATCCCCTTCATGCACATGCTATTAATTACATGTTACATTCTACGTACTATGAGGGTCAGTTGAAAAGTTCGGAGCGACAACTATAGTTTAGTGGTAAAACTAAAATTTTTCGTGTGCTGCAAGATTTGTATTTTATGTGAACTGCTGTTAATTTCCAAATCTATCAATCAATTTATTCATTGTTTAGAAGCTGTTTAAAATTGACGCATCATGCATGTTTTTGAAAAATGGACAAAATCAAACATTGTGGTGTGATTCTTTGTTAAAAATTGTTTAGCCCCAATGGAAGTTCAAAACGAAATTGTAAATGTGTCAGGAGATGCTGAGACTTCAAAATCAACGGTTTGTAAGTCGGCACTTGAGTTTAAACGTAATCGTACGAGCATTGAAAATGTGGTCGCAATGGACGCCCAAAAAATGCACCAACTCCAGATGTGGCAGCCATCTTGCACAATGCTTTTTCACACCAAGTTCTTGAGTTAAAAGTATGATGCACACGATAATATGAGATGCCTATGATTTCAGCAACGTCATCCACTCCTCAATCTGCAGTCTTCCAACAGCCTATACAATTTTTTTCAATAATGCCATTTTTTGTTGCACTTTTTGGACTTCCACTGCTGCGATAGTCTTCAGTGCTTGTATGACCACATTTAAACTCGAGTGTGCCCCACTTACCATTGTTTCTGAAAGTGCAGCATCTCCTAACACATTTACAATTTCGTTTTGATTTTCCATTGGCGCTAAAACATTTTTAACAGAGAATTCATCACAACATGATGTCTGGTTTTGTACATTTTAAAAACACGCATAACAGGAAAATTTCAAACAGCTGGTAAAAAGTACTAAATTGACAGATATATCTGGAAATTAACAGGTGTTCACGCGAAATATATGTCTTGCAGTACATGAAAGATTTTAGTTCTACCACTGAGCTATAGATGTCGCTCCGTGAACTTTTCAACTGACTCTCGTTTGCTGTTTTGATTGTAAACTAAAGTATATACTCCTTACAAAATTAAAAAAATACCATTAAATTAGGGCACATCTATTAGTTATAGTTACCCATCGATATTAAAGCAACTGTTATCAGTCATAATTATTTTTTATCTCACATCAAAGCAGCTACATTGTTGACATGTTTCTCCACATCATTAAACAATGGCTATGCTGACAGCAAAATGACGACACAACAGTCATTTGTGGTAACGTGGCAGAACAACCATTACATGAAAATAAATCCTCCATGTCTACTCGATATTCCCACTTGACATTTGCCACCTTCAACCGATGTACTATCTCTTCAGATGGCTTGGATTACTCACCATTTTAATTTAAACTTATTTTTCTCTGACAACTCTGTTTCTGTTCCATATTTCGAGTTAGGAGATTCTACATGTTATATAAGTATGTATTATGAGGGAAAAATATTATTTTGGAGATTTATTGAGAGATGAAATACAAAGAGCTAACGACCCCAATAAATGTCAAGACTGGGCAGTCAGTGTTACACTTTGAGTTGAGTAGTAATATTACTATGATCTGATAAAACTTGTTATCAGCTGTTTGTATTGTAGAACAAAACTTTTGTCATTAGATGTCAGCATGGTACAGATACAAGTCGTTGAAACATCGTAATCGAAGTTGCTGCACACAGGTACTTGTTTGTTTACAACTCGTGTGGTGATTGGTTAGCTTTATTGTGTCATTTATGTGTATTTAGGCTACAGAGTTTTGTAGATATTTTTTATTAAAAATAATACTTATCTTAAATATTAATTATTTTTTATTTTGAATCATTGTTATAGAATATTTATTAAAAAAAATTGCAGAATAAGCAGAGCAAAGTGACAGTAGTTAGGAATACATGGATTATCATCCAGACTTAGCAGTCAGTGTATCTTACATTTAACATGGTTAGTTATAGAAAGTATAAGGAAAATAAGTGTGTAATTTATTATTAAAATTATTATACACTTTTAAAAACAAGCAGTTTTATGAAAAAGTAGTCCGTTTCACAGTATGGAACTGAACTGTTCCTAAGGTGACTGCACTCAAAGTGTTAACAAGTCGACTCGTGGGAATTCCTTTGACATTAGCAGCAAGTATCCGTCAATCATGTATTGTGACAACAGCGAGGCATTACGTCTGCTCTCCGGTACCAGCGGGATGGCGCGTGACACCTTACGAACACACAGCGAGCCAATCAGTGATCCCAGTCAGTGCATAAAAACAGCGCCAGTAGAAATTTTTGACGCACTTTGCCACCAGCACTTCGCCACAGCCATCGGACGCACTTCATCTCCTCTCCTCTCGGACGACATAGACGCGGAGTCAGCCGGAAGGAACAGAACCGCTGTTCTTGCGTCTTTGGACTACCAGTTCCGCGCCAGCAATGGACGTCACTGGGCCAGCAGCCGACTCAACGCAATCGATGCCGAAAGAGGAGGACTGCAGTCCGCCATAAACAGCGGGCGCAGCCACCGAACATCTCAGCATGGCATAACCAAATCAGCGTTCTCGCCATTCGGTCCTTTTTAGGGCCACCAAAATAACTAAGAGTGTACGATTGGCGCCATTTGTCATGCAGCAAGCCTTTTGTCCGGTGACAGTATATAGACCAATACTACGCAGGTAATGGAATCTATAACTATACTATTTGAGACACCATACTTAAACTAATGGAGGTGTGCTCCATCAAATTATAGGTTTGGAGGTCAACAAAAGTTTGAGATGACACCAAATATCGGACTGGCCAGTAAAAAGTGTTGAAACTTGTCATACAAATCAACAAGTCATGCAACAACATGCAACCACTTCAATCATTTAGCAAAAAACCTATGATGATGTGTCCCATCCTATGTAATTCACCCAATAAACATATGAGTGAATGTTGTGTAGATGGATTTGCTGTCGCATGTGTTATGACTAAGTCTGAGTATACAATACAACACAGTCTTGGTACCATTAAGCATGCTAATGCTGAGCGAAGAGTAAAATCACAACACTTTTCTTTTTTACAAAAATACGTGCAATAGAGTACACAGCACAGATATCTGGAATAGTGTCAAATGCCAGCACTTTTCTGGACAATCTCACTACACAAGGGATTCTGAAATTTTTCAAAAAATCTGCAAGTAACACAAAATAATTGGCACACAACCAGGAAGATAAGAAAACAATCTATGAATTGAAAGTAGATGAAAGATCAAATAAAATTTTATAAAACAATGGCAATACCTACACTACTGTATGGTTCTGAAACTCTGGGCATAAAGAAAAAAGATGAACAGTAGATACAAACAGCAGAAATAAAATTTGTGAGATCAGTTAAAAGGCGTAATAGACGAGATCATATAAGAAATGAAAAGATATTTTTGCAGTTAATGAAAGGATTAAAGAATACAGAAGAAAATGGATTCAACACATCAATAGAATGGAAGAAAGTAGAATACTGAAGATGACGAAAGATTACAACCCTAGAGGGAGAAGAAAAGTTGGTAGATCTAAGAAAAGGAGGACTGTGGAATAGAAACAGGCCGCTAAAGCCTAAAACCATTAAGAAGATAATGATGAAAGAAGACTACGAGTCTAACCCAGAACGGAGTAGAGAAAATAATATCAGAAATCTGGCAAATAACAGTGGGGAGAATGTTATGGTAGTGTGGTAAATGGCTCAGCAGAGAAACATTTACAGAACAATAGATGGAGAACCCAACACCATAAGGATAAATTAAAGGGAGAAAAAGTAAGAGAAGAAAAAAGTAGTACACAAAACTGAAAAAATATACACATTTTCCATTAAATTAAAAAAGCGCATTGCGTATTTGCATTTCCACTAAATTAAAAAAAGCACATTGCATATTTGCACATAACAATGAAATATATGTAAAGTACACATACATGCACTTTACATACACATTTAAATAAAGTATAGATTGTGTTTTGGTTTTGTGAACATTAAACTTCATTGGTTATTCTGCAACCAGAAACTACAACTAAATAAAATCAACCGACCTTGGCCTAATATAATAAAACACAATAAAGCATGCAAATAAACAGCAGTCATGAAAAAAAAAAACAACAAAAATATTTATATGCATAATAGATTTCCTTAATATGAATATGCCCCATGTTTAAAGATTATCAGTTCTTTTATAACTGATAAATTGTAACAAACAATTTCTCTCTCATAATATACTAAATGCACAAAAACTATGATAATCTGTACTATCATCAAAAAAGTCCACTCACTAAAACACGTGAGCAAACTGTAATTGCCACCAGACATATTTTCTGTTGCACACGTCAAGACTAAGGTTGAGTTCAGTATACAACACAACCTTGGTACCGTGTGCTGCCGTACCAAACACAATATATAAAAACACAAGTATATGGAGTATACATTTTACACGGCCAATTGTGGCACCATCAGATGCTGAATGTATTAACAAACTATTGATTTTAAATTTTGATCGTTGTAACGTTTGTTTTCATAATTAGCTGTTTTGGCATAATCATAACTTCCAATTCTGGAAACTGACAAGACGGTAGCAATACTGTCAGCATTGCAACAGCCCAAAACATATGATCATCAGCCCCTCTAAAAGCTCAAACAAGTGCATCACCATCTGTAAAGTTCAAAACATCTGCACTAGACCTTAAATAAATAGTTTGATAATATTGACGGGCCAATTCAAGGGCCATTGTTCAAAATGTAAGAAGTTTCGACGTCTTCAACTGAAGTCTATACGTTTAGCAGTTAGCAGTTTTTACAATGGTCAAAGATCACAAGGTTACAAATAACTTCAGCCACGACAAGTTTAAATAATTTGGTGGTTTCTAAAGTTTAAACCGACTGGTTTCTATTTCCATAACCAATTTAATAGTCTGTACAAATTATAAAAAAATCCCCATTTATAAAATGGTAGTACTCCTCAGTACTTTCAATTCTACAGCAGTTTTACTTACAAACTCTCACCAAATTACTATACACATTAATTTTTATTATTCTGTTGAAGCAATTGCATATTATTTCGTCTACTGCTTAAAACTTGTGTTGAATAATACTGTCTTCATTTCAAAACTTTAACGCTTTGATGCTGGGACCTTAAAATGGCTGTTTTTTGCCCAGGCCAGGGTTTTTTAAAATTAATTTCAAATGCTGTTGCTTCTACACAATACAGTAAAAATCTGCATTACATAAATTTTTATAAAGATTAAAATGCCCTGTCAGTTTTAAGAACTTACTTTTTTGTTTATTACTTTTAGTGAAATAATTTGAAACATGGCTGTAAGCATAATGAAACTTTACAGCAACATGCGTTCATCAGCTGTTGTTACAGAAGTGAATGCCAATACAACCTAGTGGATGATTTAAATACTATAAGCAAATGTACAAACATGAGTCAATTGACATCCATAGGTGACAGTGTTAAAAAATTACTATGTACATGTACACGCATGCATATGATGTGCGCACCCAACACATAAAATATACTTAAACTTTAAAAAAACATACAAAATTAATTCTTAATCTGTGAGAACCCCACAACATGCATTTCAGAAATGTCTTACACGAAAAACAAACTGGAAATAAAATTAAAAATGGTCAATCTACCAAGATTGTGAATTAAAATAATATTTAACCTTTACAGTGGTAACTGCTAGCAATAACACTTTATGATTAAACTATTTAGCATTTAATGGCTTGTGTCAATATGGTGAATAGGTAAAACTTTAAAGACAACTGGTCAGAGACGATCATCTAAATTTTCTATAGCTGTTTCCAATCTTGCGACAATTCTACGCACTTTCTGGCTTATAAAAACGGCTGCTGTGCATGCTGATGAAAAGTAAGCTACTGAAAATTTGAATTATATGTCACGGCCAATTAGTCTGAAGATTTTTTATCTATTGTCCAGAATCTTCAGGGTTAATTATGACACAATTAATAAATAATTCTCACCTGGTCGTCCTAGCACAACGTAGAAGTCTAGACCGTAGATACCGATACTGGGATCGTACTTGATACCTAAATCTATGTGTTCCTGGATACCGAATCCAAAATTACCAGTGTCTGAGAAGTTATCTTTTCTCAACTCGTATTCTCGGACCTGTGTATAATAATAAAAAAAAAAACACATCAGCGGTTAATACTTCAACATCTGTGTGTTTACGATCTGCAATTATTTTACTTTTTATATCATCTGTACAGCTTCCATTGATGGAATATACACCTTAAAATATATTAAACTAAAAACAAATATTAAAAATCTTATTATTTCAATGTAAGTTCATCATTCAATACACTCCTCTTATCTGCTGTGCAGGGTCTTTGTAATACAAGTGCAAAAATATACTCCCTTTTTTAAAAAAATGGATTATATAAAACGATTCTTTTATAAAATAAACTTTAAAGAGATTTCTTCTGTACTATACACAGGACAGGTCTTTTAAAGTTATTCTCCTGCCGTCAATATATTCAAAAAAGAATTATTAATTTATTTTTCATTATAAAAATGATATGAGAGACTCCTCTGTGGCATCTGCCATGAAGACAAACAAGCTTTGTGCAGGTCACATAACACAAAATGCTGTATAGTGAAATCAAAGAATGCATTATTTACCCAGCATTACCCGAAGTTATAATATTTTAAGACTGTATTTGGAACACACGACTGAAGCATTTGAAAAATTCTGATTCTGATACAAGTTAAAAGACTTGGCCTCATCAGCAATAAATTTCTAGGTAATACCAGTTTCTTTTTGTTTCCTGAAAGCTGTTTTCATTTCAACTGCTCATATAACTCTACAGTCAATATTTTGTTGTTGGTGGAGGAATAACAGAAAAAACTCTGTAGTACAGTACCTGGAGAAACTCATTATGATTATAAAGAGCATGTATAATAATGTTCAGGCTAGGACACAAACTGGCAGAGCAACTAGCAAGAGTTTTTCTACATAAAGGCACCACACAAGAGTATAGTTTGAGCCCTATATTTTTAATAATTATCCTGGTTAGGCTATTAAAAAAAAAATATATATAGGAGAAGACAAATAATCTTCGATCAGTAACAGGACATAAAAAGCAAGAGAATGTGAAAAATGAAGAAAAGGTAGACCAAGTCTACTAAGAGTATAAGAAAGTTGTAAATAAAGAAGGAAATCAATACAAGAACCAAGAGCGTAGTAATGAGAGGTACGGAGTGACTGGTGGGATGTAGGAGGAGAATCTATAATTATAATATAATGAAAGACAGAAATGTTAACAAACTGACAATACCATAAATTACACACAAATTTTGGTTGTTAAAAATGGAGATATGTACATACCTTCAATCCACGTTCTAGAATTTCCTCCGCCTTGGCTCCGCGTACAGTACAGTGTACCGCGATCTTTTCATTACGACGGATTCCAAAGGATCTCACAGTGTAACGTGCTTTGGAAAACACCGGCTGCTGTCCGGTGAGCTGTTCCAACACCTGAGATCGGGCAAAAATACAAAAGTTTAGGCAACGCTTCACAAACCTTTCTGAGGAAAACTGTACGACACATATATGTGTAACTACACACAAAGAGAGCATATAATGTTGTGTACGTAACTGTATCTATGTACGAGAGCCATTTCCAATTCTTTCATAATGAAATTCATTTGTTATACCTTTTGACACACATTCAAAAACACAAGAGAAAATTCAGAACTTCATATTCATTCAAAGAAAGAGTCAACGGTAGTTACAGTAGTCCAATTTGCTCCTGATTTCAAAGTTACTGAATGAGCGAAATAAGTTAACATAAAGATTTGCCTACCTTTTAAATATACGAACAGATTTTCATAAAACTTAGCATATGTGTTCATATTTTAACCCACAGTCCCCCAGTGTTATTGAGATTGATCCTATAAAAAAAGGGGGGGCTAAAAAAAATTGAGGCAAACATTTTGAAAAAATCGCAGGCAAATTTAAGAGAATTTTAACAAAATCAAAGTATCGTGTTCAGCTATCCCTGGTGGGAATCAGACTAGCCTAAAGCGAATTTCAACTCAAATCTGAATATAGGTGTTTACATTATTTACCCTTGGGGGCACCGCAGGGCCAAGACGGAATTTATTCAAAAACAGTATCTTTAATAATTTGACAAAATTATTAATTGTAACCCTTCCGTTTGGATATGTACAAAAAAAAAAGCATAAAATAAAATCTACGAGGAACAATGTGTCGTCACATACTCGTGGTGTTGACTTTACTAATAGCTTTAAAAAAATTAAAATTGGTTAATTTGATGTTATCCAATAAAAAAGAAACGGTGAGCAAATTCTGCAGATGAGAGAGAGCTTACTAGTTAACACAATGCTTATGGATATCAACTGTTTTCTTGACAAAAAAAAATGATCTGACATGACTGGCAAAGCATGTCACGCCTCCATGTTAAATGCACATGTATTACACAAGATCACGAGAGCTATAATGCGACCAATAAGAAGTGGAAACGATGTTATTAAGCAGTTACTATGAAAATAACTTTTCTAATATTTATTGCTAATTACTCTCACAGTCCATAAATGGATATTTTCATAGCAGTTACTTTAATAAATAGAAAAACAAAGTTAACTCAGAATATTTAAAAATTAAAAGACCAGATTTACATGTTTTTAGCCACTGAGTTTAAAGCAACAATTCAAGATACATTTACAGTTCTGAGACTGGATAATGATCCACGAGTTTAGCTAAACAAAGAAATTTTAGTGCTGTTAGTAATTTTCTTAAAACACATAATAAATAGCATCTCTGCATGAGTTGATGGGGATGCTGTCTTCAAAATTGAAGATGAACGCAAGTTACACCAAGTTTTAATCATGTTCAAGGTTGGACGATATGATTGTGGAAGGTCCGATTAAACTTTCATCAAGATTTTGAACAATATCGACTAAGGGTTAGCACTGTGAAGGCATAAAACTATGGGAAACGTAAATACAGAACTGAAGTAGCTTTTAATTATCAATTCTTTAGCATGAAAAGAAGCAGTAATTATGGTCTCATTCCACCATACATTACACAAAAGAATCAAAGTACGCCATAAAAAAAAGAAAAAACTGCAATTGACACAGTAATAAATATTAAAAAACAAACAACAAAAACTATATATTGCAATAGAACATTGCAGTAAAGGAAATTGTAGCAAAGGACTACATGCTGCTATAGCAGGTTTATGACGTTGTAGACAAGATAAAATTTGATTTTTGTTTGAGTATGTAAATTAGATGTAAGTATTGAAATAAGAATTGGGTAAAAGACTATTATGTATCAAAATGCCCATAAATGTATTTGTGATCATGTCATGTGAGAGTTAAATGTGGGAGTGCGCGTGTCATTCGTATTGTTATGAATAACTCCATTACAAGTGAACGTACCGAATAGAGATTTGGGCAGCGCAAGCATCTTAAATAGCGCTATATTTTCTGGGTGTCGGAGACTTGTTATGTAATATACTAATAGGGATTTGGTTAGTAAAAAGCAACTTCTATAAATTCCTTATCTTTTAGAAGTCAGAAAATTCATAGATAAAATCTATACCTGCTTCTGCAGAAATCTGCAAATCTTTTCAAGAAGTCGTCTATCAGTTTTATCCATCAATCACGTGATAGCTGTTTCGACCAATTTGCATTAAGATTGGGTCTCCGCCAACGAATAATGAGTTAGTTCCATCCTGCAGCTTGAATACTACGAACGTGCTCTCTGTATGAGTTTTTCGAACAGAAACGTGCTTATGTAAGAGCGATCAAGGACGATTTAGCGACGAGTTACCCGTTAGCTAATACCTTGACTGGGTACGAACTCACTATTAGTTCAAAAAAATAAACTATTTAAAATTTTAAACAGTGCTAGTCTCACGTGAGTGAAGATTTCCGCATAGGAAAGGTTTATCCATCCGGGATACTCCTATTATCGCGAGGACACCTCAAGACGCGGGAAGGTGCACGCTTAAAGCACCGAAAACAAATAATCTTAAATTACAGCCCAATTTCTGTGCCCTGAGATAAGAGTAGACTGGTTATTGGTGTATCGGCGTGCGTGCGTACTTGAGGAGTGTCAGCGAAGCGACAGTGTGCAGAAAGGAGACGAGAGACGAGCAGATTGCGGCGAATCACAGGACCAGCAGTGAGACGAATCAACATACTTGGAATCACGTTCAAGTAACAAATCGACATTTTTTCAAAACAGATCAATCTGATATGCAGAGACAATTTTTGAAGTAAAATAAATATTTTTGTGAATTACAAACCATTTAAAATGTTGTTTTAAAATATACAACCTTGCTCCAGATAACTGACTATATTGTTCAATTATTACTATGCCTAATATGTTTTGTCGCAATATATATATATATATATATATATGAAGTTCCTAAAATTCTTTACACAATTCATATTATTTGTGCAAACTGTAATTATAAATCCCTAATTTCATAGTGACCGTCAATCAATGAATTTTAATAATGAAGGGTTTGCGAGGATCGGTCAAAAAACTATAACATAAATTTTAAATTGTGTCGACATTTTTACAATATTTATCGTCACCATCGAGACCTGTGTACTGGATACAAGAGAAAATATCAACAACCACGGATACATTAGTTGGGTGAATGTGTTTGTGTAACTATAAAATTGTTCATACATAAAAACACTATTACATGCGATTGTTAAGTCTTACCTTGGCTGCACGAGTTAACCTGTCACCAGATTCTCCCACACAGATGTTCAAACACAGTTTGCGAATTCTTACTTCTCGCATAACATTCTTTGTCTTGTCTTTAGGTTCCTTCTTCGGAAACTTCTTAACTTTCTTTGCTGTCGCAGTACCAGCTGCTGCTCCCTTTTTCTTTTCTGGCTAAAAAAATACGAATGTTAGTGCATGGTATTCAGGATTAATGATTAGTATTCTATGTTTTACGGACGTTTGTAGCACGTTTTCAAATGCAATATGCATTATCTAAAATATAGTATTGTGCAACAACACAGCCAATAATGTTTGAGCCTTTCAACTGTAATTCTATACCTTTAAACATTTTTCATAACCATAAAAGTCAGTCAAACATTTTCGTTATAACATTATACTGCATTTTGTCGATTTCATTTGACGCATCTGCTTGTTTACGTCTTGTAAATGTAACAACTGGGTACTTGTACTTATACAAATGTCATATATGATCGTAATCAATTATATGTTTACGCATCTTTCATGCCGTTACAGAAAATGGTAATTCTGATATTTCCGCGTCAATGCTGATATTGCTGTGAAATATTTTTTGTTCTATTCTTCTATGTTATATAAACACGAGAAAAATAATTTTAAACGGCGGTCGAACCTATTTACGGAGAAAAAAAATAAAATAAATACTCCCATAAGAACGCATGCAATTGAGAATGAGCGCCATATTGACTGAGAAATGACAGGTCCAGCTATTGTAGACACGTGACGTCACCGTGTGTACATCACACAACACAAAAGCGGTTTTAAAGCTTTGCGTTGAGCCCACCGCGAGTTTATTATTAAACATCAAATTTTGGTGTTTAAACACCACCGCGAGTTTGGTGTTTAAACATCAAATCGTACAAGAAATTATCAATGCAGAAACTGCAGTAAAAACAATTGCCGATCCAAAACTACAAACCGAAGCACGCATTTTAATAAATAATAAATTTAATAATACCATAAAACACCATAATTTTGACAACCATTCACCTCATGGTTTACAGAAACATATAAGATTTTCCAACGAGTTTAAGTTATTGAAACAAATAAAAGCTAAATTAGTTGATAATAATGCTCTAATTACTAAGGCAGATAAGGGGAATACTCTTGTTGTCATGGACTTTGACGTGTATAAAACGAAAGTAAACGACTTTATTTCAAACAATAATATTAGAACCTTGAAATCTGATCCTACTGATATGTATGTCAAGACATTGAATAACAAAATCAATAATTGTGTAAATTTGTTTAGCGAATGCACACGTCGCTTCCTGAAGCCTATTAATGCTAAAGCTCCCGAACTCACTGGCCTACCCAAAATTCATAAACACGACATACCGGTCAGACCACTCGTTAATTTTACCACAGCGCCCGCATACAAAACAGCTAAAAAACTCGTCAAAGTAATCAAAGAAAACATAAATTTAAAGAACAATCATAGTGTCACAAACAACACGGATTTTATTAATAAATGTAAAAATGTTGATATACTACCAAATTATAAGTTAGCATCGTTTGATATAGTAAATTTGTATACCAACATACCAGTAAAAGAAACACTAAATATCTTAAAAGAAAATTTATTAGAGAATAATAAATTAAATATACAGACGATAAACGAGTTAATTGGTTTACTTGAAACTATCTTAGAACAAAATTACTTTGCTTTCAATAACCAATTTTTCATTCAGGACGATGGATTGGCCATGGGTTCACCTCTCTCTGGTCTATTGGCTGACGTTTACTTGAATTTTTATGAAAACTCTCATTTGCTCTCACATAACAAATACAAAAATGATATAATATTTTATGCACGTTATGTAGATGATACCTTTCTAATTTTCAATGGTACTGTACGACAGATCGAAAACCTAAAACATTATATGAATAATATTAATAAAAACATTCAATTCACGTTGGAAACTGAAGTGGATAATAAATTGAATTTTTTAGATTTGTCTGTCACTAAACACGTAAATAAATTGAAATTTAATATTTATAGAAAATCGACTATCACTGATGTGACAATACATGCTGACTCTTATCATCCATTTTCGCAAAAGTTGGCAGCTTATAATTACTTTATCCGCAGATTGTTGGCAGTACCTCTCAGTGATGATGATTACCGTGAGGAGGTGAATACCATTAAACATATAGCTTTAGCTAATGGTTACCAAAACACGTTGATTGATAATCTCATCAAGAAACATAAAATTCGAAAATCCAAGCCCCCAATAGATAAGGATACAAAAATAACTTTTATTTCTACCGCATACACAAATATAATGCCAAAGATTCTAACCTCCACATTTAATAAATTGAATATTACTGCTACCTTCAAAACAAACAATAGCCTATTAAAAATACTACGTCATAGAAAACCCATACCTTTAGAAAAGAAATCCGGCATATATAAATTATCATGTAACGACTGCAACAGTTTTTACATTGGTCAAACGGGGAGAGGTTTCCTCAAACGATTTAAGGAACACACACCAAAACGTCACCTAAATAATCTCACTTTGTTAAATAATATCAAGTCCAACTTTGCCCGCCACTTAATCTTACACAATCATAATTATACTGATTTTAAATCTAATTTAATACCCCTACATGTGTGCAACAAAGGCCGTTACATGGACGCAATAGAGGAGTTCGAAATATACAAAGCATATAATAACATAAACAGCCGAGACTCCATATTGAATGACCACTTAAATTTTAAATCCAACCCGCTATACGATACAGCTTTGAACCTGCTTAGGCGTAATCACTCAGATAATAGTTCAGTGTCCGATCGGCTTCGTCGTGGTGCGCACCATTTAAGAAGCAAGTGAATTACGTAGTGGACAATTATGTGTAACATGTGTTTTTAACGTTTAACGACCTCAATAGAGCGATTTTATCTGATGATGGAACAGATGTTCCGAAACGCGTCATTTTAATCGACGTAACGAAGTCACACGACGGATATAAGGTGATTTATTTATAATAATTTACTGTTCATACGTGACTTGGATACCAGAACTAATATGCATTTTAAAAAAAATATCGGTATTAAAACATCGATGCTTTTTACATGTTTGTAATATTACAAATAATTGGGGATGAATAATAAATAAAAATAATTGGTAAATAAGTAAAAATAATTAAAGAGAAGAATAATATACCCCTATATTTTATTCACTTACCTTATCAGAAGATTCTGAAAGTGAAAACCTCAACACTTAGGTAAAGGCGAGGTGACGTTAAAATAATTTAACTCATATTCATATTATTATTTATTATTATAATGATTATAAAGTGTTTGATTATATAGTGAACAAACATACATAAAACCACCTACTTTAACAAAAACAGAAAACTCTTTAAATCAATGTCAGGTTTGTTTACTCCTAGTGAAAGTTTAAGTTAGTTTGGTAAATTCTCAACAACAAAAAATGGTATACCAAAAAAATTTTACCGTCTCCACTCTGTCCTAAGGTAGTGGTCGGCAGTGAAAACTGCTATCACAACTTCCTTAGCTGAAGAGGCGAACTGAAGCCGAAACAGAGACAATCAAAAATAACCAGAGCGTAATGCTCAAAGTACAAGTTTGTGTTTGTCAAGCAATCTTTGTCAAACGGTAGTCCTTCAAAGCATTTAGTGAGAATTATTACCAAATTGTAATTTTGATACAAAACTCCTCAGTGCCAAACTTCGCTTGTACTTTGTCTTTCGACTTTGACTCGCGTACTTTGTTCAACTTTTTTAAACTAGTATTCCCAAAGAGAGATAGACCTATAAATTCTCTTACTTTCTTTTAAACATTAAAAGCTGAAAATCACAGTGTAAAGTAACATTGTTAATACTTTTCTAAAACTTTGTGGTAGTTATCGATAGTATGAAAATCGCAACTGAGCCGAAACAGAGACAAGCAAAATTAACCAGAGCGTAATGCTCAAAGTACAAGTTTGTGTTTGTCAAGCAGTCTTTGTCAAACGGTAGTCCTTCAAAGCATTTAGTGAGAATTATTACCAAATTGTAATTTTGATACAAAACTCCTCAGTGCCAAACTACGCTTGTACTTTGTCTTTCGACTTTGACTCGCGTACTTTGTTCAACTTTTTTAAACTAGTATTCCCAAAGAGAGATAGACCTATAAATTCTCTTACTTTCTTTTAAACAGTAAAAGCTGAAAATCACAGTGTAAAGTAACATTGTTAATACTTTTATAAAACTAATTTACTAAAACTTTGTGGTAGTTATCGATAGTATGAAAATCGCAACTGAACTATCGATAGTAAACATTTTGAAAAACCCCGCGGCGACATCACAACGATTAACCAATTGCATGGGTCTGATGCAAAAAACCCGGGAAGTTAATTAAAACCGCTTTACAAAGCTGATGTTGATTGGTAGATATAAAAAAAAGCGCGTTTATACACCGTTAATTTTAAAATTTTGCATATTGTCAATTCTCATTGGTTGGTAATGTGTGTGGGTGTCAAGAATCGGCGGCAAAAACAGTACTGTCTTCTCAGTTCCGTGTTGTAAGTCAACTCGTAAGCCGCTACGGTAATCGTGTATTTAATTATTTTGTGAATTCAGTGTTTTCGTTTGTGTTATTGTGTGGTGTTATTATTAATTATTATTTCTGTTGTTTAGGGTTATTATTATATTATACAACCATATTACCATTATTTATTTAACTACCACATTATTTAACATTTTACACTGAAATGGCCTGCCATGATATTCAGTGCGGTGGGACGTCAGACGAATGCATTCGAATGACTGAGTCTGAGATTATTGACTTTTTAATTTCCCACGAGGTTATTAAAGGGTCAATAAATTGTCCTTCGTGTGGGTCCCTATTAGCACTGAATAGACAGACATTATCTTTTCGGTGTCACAATTTGCGAGAAGTGGTAGCTAAAAAGAAGAAGAGGAGATGTACAACACGTAGGTCCGCACGAGAAGGTAGTTTCCTTGAAAAGACCCACCATCCTCTCACAACCTACTTTTACCTGGTCTGCCACATCCTTCATACCCCTCCGCCTCGTCACCAGCTTCTCATGTGGAACTATGGTGTGAGCGACCATTTCGTCGTCGATTGGTACAGTTTTTGTCGAGAAGTTTTTATTTTCGACGCCCAGCGCACTTCAGCTAAGCTGGGGGGCCCTGGAAAGACTGTAGAAGTCGACGAAGCCAAATTTGGCCGTCGGAAATATAATCGGGGCAGGTACATTGAAGGACAGTGGGTGTTCGGGGGAGTGGAACGCGGTTCTGGCAAGTGTTTTTTGGCACCAGTTGAGCGCCGGGATTCCGCTACTCTCCTCGAAATAATTGAGAAGTGGATTCTTCCAGGCACCACTATAATCAGTGACTGCTGGAAAGCTTATAATTGCCTGGAAGATGCGGGGTTCGTTCACCAACGTGTGAATCACAAACAAAACTTCGTGGACCCCGCTACCGGCGCTCACACAAACACCGTTGAGAGGGCATGGAGAGAAGTCCGCAGTGTTATCCCACGATTCGGCCGGAGGCAACATCATTTCGCGGGATACCTGGCGGAATTCATGTTTAAGAGGCGCTACCCGCTGGGGGAAGGTCTTCGTCTCCATGCCTTCTTCAGAGCCGCAGCCGAGTTATATCCCCCAACACATTAAGGTAAGAGTTTCATTTTTCCATAATTATGGTAATGCATGCATTTCATGTGAGCGCGCGCGTGTGTGTCTGTGTGTTTTCAGTATCTCATTAAATGCATATGCTGTAGGTTATTTAAAATTTACTAACACATGGTATTAATATTGGATGGCTGCTAATTTAAACAATACGAAGAATAAAACATGGTATTAAAGTCAAAAAATTCTGTCAAGAAATATTCAGTCGACTCTCTTAAAATGTGTACATAAATTTACTATTACGTCCACAATTATTTTGACAACTATTATGACACACAATTTACTGATACGAGACATTATACTGAATATTAGACTGTTAATATGCTAACTAGTTAAATAAATTAAATACCTAAAGAATTAACAATTAGGTAATTATGATATTTGTAGTCAATGCTGATATTGCGGTGAAATATTTTTTGTTCTATTCTTCTATATTATATAAACACGGGAAAAATAATTTTAACGGTGGTCGAACCTATTTACGAAAAAATAAATAAATTAATTACTCCCATAAGACGCCATATTAACTGTGACAAATTACATTAAGAGATTTTTTAACTTTTAATTTTATTTAGTAGTAGAAAAACAAGTGTTATTTGGCGCGTAAACTTATGAATTGCAGCGATTGGTAATCCACGTAATGACGTCATACGCTGTGCATTAGTGAGCCGTCGCTCCACTGCGGTGATCCCACTAACTACTCAGTTAATATGGCGCTCATTCACTTTACATGGGCGCTTATGGGAGTATTTATTTTATTTTTTTTCTTCGTAAATAGATTCGACCGCCGTTTAAAATTATTTTTCTCGTGTTTATATAACATAGAAGAATAGAACAAAAAATATTTCACAGCAATATCAGCATTGACGCGGAAATATCAGAATTACCCAGAAAATTATTAGATAATACTATTTTAAGTTGCATCAAACACATTACAAACAATAACAAAGGTTCTACGTCAACCGTTTAAAAAAAAATGTATTTTACATTTTAACTGAACTCATTTCTTTTGTTAACACAGATTTCTATGTCTTAGTTTTAAACTACAAATTTAATTCACAACTTTGTGACAAAAATTAAGCAGTAGTAGGCAACTGAACATAACCCGAAAACATGAAATATATTTTCAATTTGCCGAAACCTCAAATCCACAAGAAAATATTTTGGGTATTCTATACAGACTGATAATACTTTTGATATTCTGCAAAGATTTAATGTTACAAAACTAAAATATAGAATTGTAACCAGTGGTGAAAAATCTGTAACGTGTATTACACGCGGCTGAAATAACTAATTTTTCGAAGAAATTTCATTTAATATTTATAAATATACTAATAGAGTGTAACAATAAAAACGTCTATAGTTTCGTAATTTACATCTAATATTATAGCTGATTAAATCTGATCAAAATCTTATAACATGTTAACACTCACCGCCATGTCAAAGAAAGCAACAAGAACGTACCGGAATCAAACTTGTTAACAATCAGCTATATTTCCTGTTTGTCATATGTGCGTTTGATTTTGGCGTGTAAAATATAGTAGTTATATAACTATTACATTTCCAACATAATTTATAACGTATACAAGTAAATTTTTGTTTAAAAATATATAATTAAAATACAAGATAGGTGTAAAAAAAAAATATATGTTTTATATAAAATTTACTTACTATATATTCAGAAGAATTTCGATGAAGAATTTCTATTTACTATCTAGGAATCACCTGTTAATTGTGCCCATCCCCAGTCTGTACGTAACTTTTTCGTGAAACTAGAAACAGTAAAGAGCCGGGTTTTAAACTTGTTCAACGTACGGACTTCTTGTCATAAAATGAATGTGGTAGCAATATAAACGATATGGTATCAATATAAGAGATCTGTGCCTTTTTTCTAATGTTAGTATCATTTCTACGTCCATCTCTTTTAATCATTATATTTTTTTACCGGTTAGTGACTTCAACACAACTATTTTTATGTAAATGCGATATTAGTTGAAACATCCTTGTTTGACGTTTTACTAAATATGTACAGGAATTGTCAGTTAACGTTGGCCTTACATAGACTAACCGATTATACGCTAACAACGTATATTTTCTTAACCAATGTTTACGAATAAATCGAGATCTTTATTGATTCGTATATGAAGATAGATTATTTTTACATTTTTAAACTGTAAAAATGACATTTTTTAACTTTTTCATATTTATTAAAATACGATAGTCGCCAGATGTAATTTGATAATAGAGCTGTTAGTGTTTTCAAAAAGCGGCACTGAAAGATTCTTGTAACTTTGCAAGAGTTTGTTGTAAATTTAGTATTCATTGAACTTGTTAAAAATTTTGTATAGGAAATAAATTTTTTTTGATAAAAATCTATTACTGTATATATAAAACATTTGAAAGCGTACGACTCTTTAAATTGCAGTAAACAGTTTGAAGAACCAGACTCATTATGAAGTACATATTAGTTTTATGTTTTATACAGTACTAGTAACACAAAACTGGCGTCATATATATATCGGATAGTAAACATCATTGACCATTTTCTGTACATTTCTGATGCAATGTAAAGGATATATTTTTATTCTGAATATGCGTATTGAATTTCACAATGTTATGTTAACATTTAGTGTACATCTCATTGTTAATTATGGTTTTAGTTATTATGCATGTGTGTTAATGTTTTTGACATGTGAGAGACTAACATTTTAGGTGGCTGAATAATTTTTGGAAACCTTAGAAATGCATTTTTGATTGGTTTATGAATGTTTTGTTTGCGGAATGAATACTATTATAAGTGATGCAGAATTGCATCATCTGTTTTAAACAGATTCTCAGATGCCAAGTGACAGCACTGTATTGTACCTATTCTCTCTTCATTATTGAATCAGCTGTTTTTTGATCATGTCTTTTGATATCCTAACATGATTCTGATAAGTGGAATTTTGTGCATACAATAAGTCTATAGGCTTATAATTAACTCATTAAAATCAGATTATGTTTTCAAAAATTATCTTGTTGTTGCATCCTCTTCGTTCACCTTATCAATTCAATAATATATACAAACTTTCACTAATGAACCTACTGTTGTCACTTCCCAAACGTTTCGAGATGTTGTTTCTCTTCTTCAGTGGGTGTATACTGATTGTCGATTACAGAATAACCGTTACGGAATTTAGTAAAAGGCGAAAGACTTATGCGTTTTGAAGGGAAACCAGAGACCCTAACGGTTATTTTAATTTTAATTTTATGTTCCATAACGGTTATTCTGTAATCGACAATCAGTATACACCCACTGAAGAAGAGAAACAACATCTCGAAACGTTTGGGAAGTGACAACAGTAGGTTCATTAGTGAAAGTTTGTATATATTATTGTTATGTTTTCAATTCAAATACCTTAAATATTTGTCACTGTCCTCACTATATCTCTCATCTGTTGCCGGGATTCCAGCTTAACACTTTTGGTGAATAATTTTTGCTTGAATCTATGAATAATCAATATTTGTCAAAAAATAGAAATCAGTATTTTTTGCTTGCCATTTTTTTTGTATATTCCTTAACATAGAACTTAAGCAAAAGGTAATTGCAGTTTCTTCATGTGTTGTATTATTCTTAAAATTTTCTTTATTTCAAAATGTACTAATAGTTTAAATATTCGTAAATAAATACACAGTAAAGTTTTGTTTTATAAATAAATATTCAGTTATACAAAAGAAACAATCATAGGTGTTAGACAATACCATGAAAATTCATATATTTGTGGTTTTGTGAATAATATTCTTCTCCTAAAATGTACGTTACGTTTTTTTAAATTTTTTTTTTGTATTTGCCATTGTTATACAATTTGGAGAAAGTATTTAAAAAATTTGTAATTTAACAGATGAAGAATTTCAAAACAGTCAGCACAAGTAAAATAAAAAGCTATCATATGTCATTATGTCATGTAATTTAGAAAGCCACAAGACATTACTTTCATGCCAAAAAAGATTGTCACACTATATCCTGAACACAATTAAAAATCATACAAGCTGTATTAAAACAATGAAAGCAAAAAAAAAAAAAAAATTGGCAATTTAATAAAATCTAAACTAAGTAATTAGCTCCCTGAACTACAGAACTCGCTCACTATTTTTAATGTAATAAAACAATTATTATATTAGACACATTTCAGTATTAGTTAATTCCTGAATTGTCAGAAAATTAACAAAACACTTGATTATTCTTTTTTTTCTTTTTTAGTAAAATAATAGGCCTAATTGTAAAACAGTCAATCATACAGTAAATAAACAGCTTCATTAGGTTTTTTAGTTAGATTGGTAACTGCAAATTTAAAGTTTATGTATATTGCCATAGATATCTGTAGGCTTATATATAACACTTTTTGTAAATATACACAACTGATAATAATATATTTAAGTTAACAGTATATTAAGTTGTTTTAAAAATACAGCTTTCAAACATTAATAAGGCATTATTCTCATGTAGGCTTCTGCGGCTGGTTTCCATTATATTTTTGAAGTCTTCTTCCAGTATGAACTGCATCAAAAATGTCTTGTTTGACTATGTTTCACTCATATTACAATGAGTATCCCCAGGTCTAAGTGCGGAATGGTCCAGTCCAGACCTGAGGATAGTCATTATAATATGAGTGAAACGTCATACAAGACATTTTTTATGCGGTCCATACTGGAAGAAGACTTCAAAAACATAATTTTAAAGGCAGCCCAAAATTTATGACCAGTGTTCTTTTGTCAGAAATTGTAAACAAATTCATGTTCTTCTTCTTTAGCACTACAGCCCAATGTGAGCCCTGGCTTCCAACACCAATCTTCTTCAAAGTTTACTGTCCATTGGTCTCTCAGTGAAACCCCTCACATCAATTCTTCTTAGATATTCTAGCATATCATCCAACTAGTCTATCGTAGGTTGGCTCCTCTTTCTGCTTTTATAGACATGAGGCCTCAGGATTTGCTTTGGCATATATGGAGAACATCCATCCACTCTAGCCATTGTGTTTGTTGAAAAAAATATAATGTGTGGTATTAAAGAGAATTTTAACTAACAGCTGAATGTAGTGTTAAGTTTTGGATATTTCAGTTGGAACCCCAGGGCTTGAAGAAAGGGACCTGGATATTTGGAAAAAATTGTGAAATCCAAATGTTTCGAATTTTTAGTGTTTTAGTATTATTGTGTTCTCTACAGTTGTTATATTACTAAAGAAATAGATAGGGTATAGCCAGCCTTTCCTGAAGAGTAATCTGCGCCAACCCAATGCATGAATTACCCCCACTTTCAAGTATAGATAAGTTATCTAAAGAGAAGAGAGGGGAGATGATGCTATAACGTTCACTGTCTCACTTCCATATTATTTCCCTCTCTGTCACGCACATGCTTCCGTTGTTCTTGCCAGTCATATTGCAGCCGATGTTCAAGCTGTGAAACACTGCACAAAACTGTTCTGCGCATGTGCGAAGTGAATGCAAATTTTGTTAGCCTCGCAGTGAGGTGTTTGTCTACTGCACATCGAGACCCGAGTGTTCAATGTACATCGTCCTGACTTTAATCATGATTTAAACAATTTTTCCCATAATTGGAAAAGTGATCTAATATCAAAATTTATATAATAACAAATGTATTTCATTCAAAATAGTGAAATAGTGAGCAAATTCTACAGCTCAAGGAGCATACTAGTTTTTAAAAAATCAGTGTCTGTAAGTTCAGGTTCATCACTGTTATTCCACTGTTTAATGTATTCAGTTTCAGAGGAATTTTGGCAATCCGGAAGTCAGGTGATAAGACTTGCTAAATTTCTCTCATTTTTCTTTTTGTTTCATTCTCTCGGTAGACTCGTTATTGTTAATCTTGTTGTTTGAATTAGCAGTCTCTGTAATGCCAACTTCGTCACACTTGTTTGCTAAACTGCTAAAAGTCATGTTCTGGATGAGGCCTTTCAGTGTTTACACCATTTTCTACATTATAAATTATCTACATTTTTGTCTTTGCAATAGTAAGAAGTAAGTATTGAATAAATAGAGTTGGTTGAGCAATGAGCATGCATGGGTTGAGAATTCATTCATGTTTACAATTCTAATTTTTATTAAAATGGTGGAAACACTGAAAAGCCTTGTTCAGAACATGACATTTAGTAGTTAGCAAACAAGCACGACAAAGGTGGGGACTCATTATTGTGTAAAATCTTTTTCCATGCTTTGGCTAATGTTTCTGCTATTATCTCATTCCACAACTCAACTCAGCAGTCCAATAAATTATCTCCTTCACTGCGAGTTAAAAAAAAAAGAACGAAGTGCTTTCTCCTCTTTTACTATAGTAGGCAATGTGTGTATTTTTTCTTTAGGCTTTCTAGAACAGCCTGCTCTGTTGGTCGGACCACACACAATAGTATTGGTGGATAGAAATAAGGCATGAGTATCTCTGGATCACAAGTCATCCTCGTCTGTACGGAAAGAGATGTTATCAAATAACAATTCTTCTGAACTTGATCTATCTGCCAGGCTGTTTGGCCGGTGTCCAAGGTTTTCATTAAACCAAACGTTTCAACAGGACCACTGGCTGCCATCTTCAGTGGATGTACTGATTCAACCTAACGTGAGGTGTCGTACATTAGGCCGAGCCTTCACCACAGTACTGTGGGCCTAGTGTATGACACCCTGCGTTAGGTTGAATCTATACATCCACTGAAGACTGCAGCCGGTGGTCGTGCTGCTGAAACGTTTGGTTTTGTGGTTTTAATGAAAACCTTGGACCACAGCCAAATAGCCCGGCAGATAGTTTAAGTTCAACTGACACCAGCTGTGAAAACCTTCGAACAAAAAACAAATCTTCTGTCATCACAACCCAGCATTGTCTTAGCATGTGCAATGATTTTCTTCTATCCCGTTCTCTCACCTTTCAATCCTCTCCAGCCTTCACAACCTACTTCTAAAATCATCCTCTATGTTATCTATCCATCCTTTTCTAGGTCTTCCTCTAATTCTTCTGCCTACTGGTTTCCAGTCTGTGATTCTTTTAGTTGTTCCACTGACATCCATTTGTGTTAAATACATGACCAAGCCATTCTAATCTTCTACTCATAATGAACTGGATTGTGTCAGCACTGTATATTAATTGATCCAGTTCATAATTCGTTTGTATCGTCCAGGACCCATCTTCAGTTTGCCGAGGCCCAAAGCTCTTTTGCAAGATTTTATGCTCAAATATTCTAAGCTGTTCTTCATTAGTTAGTGTCCACGCAGTGCATCAAAATGTCACTGTTGATCGAATAAGACTTCTATAAATGGTTAGCTTTAGTTATTTGCGTAGTATCCTTGATTTGAGTAACTTTTTATAGGAGTAGTAACACATAGGTATGTAATATGGGACTTCATTTCATTATTATAAAAGTTAGTTTTGGTAATCTCTGATCCTAAGTATAGAACAATAATCAGATAACAGTACACTAGCAAATAATATAATTCTAGCAAATAATATAAGATGGCAGCCAGTGGTCCTGCTGAAACGTTTGGTTTAATGAAAACCTTGGACACCGGCCAAACAGCCTGGCAGATAGATTAAGTTCAGAAGAATTGTTATTTGATAACATCTCTTTCCGTACAGACGAGGATGACTTGTGATCCAGAGATACTCATGCCTTATTTCTATCCACCAATACTATGATAGTTATGATACAAAAGATTCAGATTACACGGAATCTTGAATTATTGAGACCCTACTGTATGTTATGCTGTAAACTTACCCACTTTTTACAAACCATACCCACCTTATTTTCACTTATCTCCATGATCTATTCTTCGTACCTACCTTCCACTTCCTCAGCACGTTACAGGGTCGCCAGCATAGTTTGAGGTTAACATATGCAATCCATTTCTCTCTTTGCATTAAATAACACCTGCATAATTTAAACACTTTATTTCCCTCTACTCAGAAGATTCTATAGCTCGATTAGGCAAGATTTGGACGCAGCAAATAGGCTAGGTTTCAGCGCAATAATTACCTGGTTGTCTGGTGACATAGAAATCTGTATTTATTCTCATTTAGAAATTCCAAGGGTGTTACCCCTATTTATTTGGTGATTAACAACTCACCCATCAGTGAACGTACATAATCATTAATTGAACAAGACTAACTTACTTAAATCCGTTGAGGCGAACCAGTACTTCACTTTCACGCTCTCACTCACGCTCTTAAAACGCCCTTTAACTCTGAGATCTCATTATTATCGGAATGTAATACTTAGTACTGGGTAAATAGTAATTTACTGTTGTTTGGTCGGCCTATTTTTGAAAGTACTTATCTGTAGAAGTTATTCCAAATGTTGCGTCATTCCTCGTCAATTCACTTTTGTTCCAACACTCACTAAAACTGTTCAAAACTGTTAATTAATTTTGATAATTACATTTATACTTGCAGAGATTTACTTATACTCGTTTTAAATACATTTTCACACTTTTGTAGGCCTACACTGATTATTGTCCGCGGACTTGGTTCAATACCACTGTACGGCGTTTGGATGTTGTTCGAACTACCCGAATGGCGATCGGTCAACGTATACTATATGAGCTGGTCACGTGGTTTCTTCCACTCACCATTGCCCCTCTCATCTGCTTCCATCGAAAAGTCTAGAAGTTTATAAAATTCAGAATTGCGTTTTGTTATTCGAAAACACGTGCTCCTATCGTGATATTCTCGTGACGTCAGACAATACAAAATTCCTTACTTTATAAGGTTCGGTTATTCAGTCTGTGAGACGGTAATGCCTACGTCACACTGGCTGATTCATACCATTCCAATTTCTATAGTCGTATTTTATTCAGTTTTACATAGATCGTAATATTGCACAATATTAAAATGACTCTACCCATTTTGTTCAGTCACAATACCCCCTCAATGAGAGGTTTTATGCCAAAGCATAAAAACTCTCATTGACGAAACCTAAAAGGATCAGCTCGGATATGGTGCGTGACCCCCCTTATTTTCTTATTAAAATCATGGGTTACTCACCCCCCTGATCCAGTGATTACGGCCGCACCTGCATGACTTTACTGGACTTCCTACCTTAGGATCTCAACACCATAAAGCCAGACAAGCACTAGACGCCCCTGCCCTGACGCGCTGACCAGCACAGTATCGCCACCACAGTACCACCAGACTGAAACAATCAATAAAACATTACTAAATGGCCTTTCATTATTCCATATCCTGAACTGATTTGGTTTCCTCTTAGCCGTACTGGTTTGCCTTTTTCTAAGTACTTTTTTTTTTCTTATTTATCTACATATACAAATAATATTGTTTTAACATATGTCCTTAACATAACATAATACATTTTCTTCCCAACCTCTTACATGAACATACTCTTGAAAGTTATCATTCAAATGTCAAAAATGATTCGTTAATTCAAGTCTGAATTCAAGTAAACAACAATTTCATATTACTTTTTCATTTCAACATCTCATTTTATCTCTCAATTTCCTCATCATTAATACAGATTCCTACTGCTAAATCTACTCCCCTACTTCGTTACTATCAGTATCATAACAATAATTACCATTTTAAATTTAAACATTTTACTTGCCTTCAGAAACAGTTAAGACTATAAAATAGGTTAATTACCTTCTGTCAACGTTTCTCAGAATCCTATAGGGATTACTCGAGTTTCGACACCAATGGTGTCATCGTCAGATCCAATATGATTAAGGTAAAAACATTAATCGATGTATATTCATCTCGTCAAATATTAAAAATTAAAAAAATTAAAAAACAACACATACATTATACAAAATAATAAATAACACATATTAAAACAAAATAACGAAATAAAAGCAACACGCGGCCATAACGAACCTGCACAGGAACGCCCCCACGGTAAAACTAATCAATGCCGGCTTGACCTTCGTTCAATTTTATCGATCTGACATAGCCGATTTCTCGTTCTATATGATCGATTCTATTAAATAAAATATTATTTGTATGTATTGCTTTTTCGTTTAGGACACGATTGTGATCCTCCTTTATAGCTTTATATATCTCGAACCTTTCGAGGGTGTCTAGCCTTAGTGACTTTTTACATTTATGTAGGATATCTAAATTATCACCAATACTCTTTATGTTATGGTCATGTAAGCTTAAATGTTCTGCAAATGTGGATCTTCTTACAGTTGACTTGGAGCTTGGGATATGTTCTTTATAGCGTAATTTGAAGGACCCGTTTGTCCTATGTAGAACTGTGTGCAATCAGAACAATTATGTCTATATACACCAGTACCGTCAAATATATCGGAGGGTATATTTTTGTTTGTAAATGTAAGTTTTTTCTCAAGCTTATTATTCGCCTTTGAAACCAAAGTAATATTTTACTTTTTTAAATGGTTTTTTAAAATATGGTGTAGAATTTCACCATATTCTATTGCAATATATTTGTTTACTTTTTCTTTGGACACATCAATATTTATTGGTTTATTTTGTTTTTTATTAATTATTAATTAATGAGAAACGTTGACAGAAGGTAATTAACCTATTTTATAATAATTACCAATTCTATTCTTTTTATTATTCAATAAGAATTTATTCATTAACAATTTACCATCCTCCTTCCACATCATTGGTTAATATCCCCCCTTATGTATCTCTTAACCCCTGATACCCCGCGTTACAAAAGTGTCAGTGACCTCAAGGACTTTCACCTGTTTTGGTATTACACAAACTCGCATAAATGAAGTTTCTCTCTTGTAGCATGTAACGTTGCCACCACCCTTCCATCTCTCTATTTCCCCCCATGTCTGGACTGTCTCGCCCAGTAGCTTCCACAAGGACTGGATCGGCTGGAGGGTAAACATTATTTACCCCATCCTTGCTTCGGCTTCACTTTAAATTCGGCATTACTGGTAAACAGGATACCAGTAATCCTACTGAAATAATTATTTACAAGCCCTTAAGACGGTCTACCACCCCATTCGTTGGATAGCCGCTGTTCCATAGTTTAGGTGATTCCCCTTGTTCCCTTCCCAGTTAAGTTTCTAAGTTACACCAATTTCAATAACGAACTATGGTCACGGTACAATAAGTCTGCCCATAGCTTGTTGCAGCCAAATCCACGGTCAGGGTTCGGTGAAGCCATGACCGCCCAAAAGTTGGGAAATCCACAGTTAAAACATATTTGTATATAAACCTAAAACCTTATCATTCTTTATATAACAATCTACAATACATACAAAGTGTCAACTAATACCATACAGTTTTCTTCATCACATTACAATTACTATGTTTTTATTATATATTTATCCACAATAGCGGGTACAAATTAACGATTTGGTTGATTCACCATTATTTTATTCTAATTACATAAGACATTCGTCTGTTAATGTTCACATGTTAATAATTATGGGTACAAACTATAGACAGTGTAAAATTTTTTGTTATACTTGAGTGGTACCAAACAATGCACTTACGACCTTAATGTCTACCCAAGCTTTTTAGGGGTCCCCCTCCCCGTTCACACATCACAATTTCTACTTCCACCAATTTGTTTGCAGAGGAGGACCATCGTTGTCCCACCCCATTTCTGAGGTGTACTTCAACCATGGCCCACCCCTACTAAGCCAAACTCCACGGTCAGGGTCGGTGATACCGTGACCGCCCGAAAATGGTGTAGAGTCCCTTCTGAAAACATTTACATATACAAATACATTTGTTATAACATATATCTCTATTTTGTCCAATAAATTTTTAAATTTTTTGCGTTGTGCATACCCACTATTTCTCTTGTTACCTGATTTTGCAACACATATCAGTTGTCCATGTTGATTTCTATTATTTCATATGGACCCTCATACAACAAAAAGAATTTTTTAATCTCTCTTTTGGGCATTTGATAAATCATGTCTTCTTACCAATACCAGTTGACCGACTTCATACTTAGTCCATTTACCTTTCGAGTCGTGCCTCCGTTTTCTCCTCTCACCCTTCGTTAATAAATTTTCATTAGCTAGTCTAAGTTTTACGCACCTATCAATGGTAGTACTTTCTGGTAGATAATCAAAGAGCTGTTCTAAAATTCTTGGTGGGCGGGTCCCCTTTACTAACTCATAAGGCGTGAACCCGGTAGACTCATGTGTAGTACAGTTTAACCAATCCTCAATTTTATTCACATACATAGGCCACTTGCTGTGTTTGGCATGGCAATACGCCCTAAAAATCCTACCTATTTCCCTCATCACTCTTTCGGCTTGATTGGTCTGTGGATGGTACACCGCTGTGTGTTTAGGTATTATGCCATCCCAGCCCAAAGTCTGTCGCCATTTTCCACTAATGAATTGGGGCCCATGATTCGAAAGTATTACTTTGGGTTTCCCTATTTTGGTCATGTAATCCTGCGTTATCTTCTCACTTAGAACTTTGCTCGTCGCCCTCTTTATAGTATACAGTTTCACAAATTTTTGAAAAAGTATCCAATACCACAAATACATACATTACTCCCCCTCTACCCTTAGGTAATGGACCATACAAATCAGCCGCAACTAAATGGAATGGTCTTTCCACTTTAATGAACTTTAATTCTCCTTCCAACCGATAGTTGATTACTTTCAATTTCTGGTACAAATCACACCCCCGGAGTAATTTTCTAACACACCGTTCCATATTTTTAAATACGCATGACTCCTTCAATACATTTACACATTTTTTAGCCCCAAAATGCCCATATCTAATGTGACAATCCCATACGATTTTATCTACTAGCCCTTCCGGTATAACTAACCTCCAATCACTCTCTCCCCCCTCTACTTTCTTAAATAAACTCCCCTGATACATTTGAAAATATTGGCTATACACGAAATTATCTAAGTCGGATTCTAAACTTGTTATTATTTTATTCAATTTGGCATCAGGTCGTTGCATAGTTTTAAGGTCTGTCAATTCCTCCCCAAAAAGTCTATCTTCCCGGCTGAGTCTAAAAATTTCTATTTCTTTTAAATCTCTCCCTGTTTTATTTCCCTCTATGTCTACCCTTGATAGAGTGTTGGGTATCTTGTTCTCTACCCCCTTAATGTATTTCCAGGAAAAATTGTACTCCTGTAAAGCTAACACCCACCTGGTTAGTCGACTGTGGGTTAATTTGCAAGTATTTAAAAAAGATAGCGCCTTGTGATCTGTCCGGGTGATCCTAGAACTTCCCAGCAGATAGGTTCGAAATTTCTTCACTGCGAAGACAGTGCTTAACAACTCCTTCTCCGTTGTGGTGTAATTCCTTTCGGCCGCTAGCAAGGTCCGGCTGGCAAAAGCTATTGCTTGGTGTTCCTCGTCTTCATCCTCCTGGTACAATTCCGCGCCCAGAGCGACATTGCTAGGGTCCGTCTGCAAGTAAAATGTTTGTTCGAAATTAGGATGGTTCATCATGATCATGTCCACAAATTTGTCTTTTATCTTGTTAAATGTGTCTCTTTCTGTTCCCCCCCCATTTCCATTGTTTATTTTTCTGTAATACCGCACTCAATTTTGAGGTTATCTGTGTATAGTTTTTCTGAAACTTCCAATAAAAATTTCATAACCCCAAAAAACTTTGTAACTGTTTTATGTTCTTAGGTTCGGGGAATCTCATGATTGACTCTACCTTTTCTGGGTTAATTTATTGTTGTATTGGAGTGTTAGTGGTCTCAAATATTTGTACTAGTAATTTTATACAAACCGTTATCTGGGCGAAACGGGTTGTCAATTTTGCCAGAGATGTAAAGAACATAGGAGGGGGAAGAAGAGTTAACGATGAATTCATTATACGCTAGGCATTTTATAGAAGAAGGACATAAATTCATAGACCCAGTTGAAAATTATAAGATAATAAAAGTGATGAGTAAAGAAAGAGAAAGGAAATTAAAGGAAGAAGTGGAAATACAAAAATTAAGAAATAAAGATGAAAAACGACTCATGAATATAAAAACCACATTTGAAAATGAAGAAATATTTAGCAGCTTATTAGACAACAAAAAAGAGTAGAAAATGAGTTAACGTAAATTGTAACGGCTACAAAATTGGTAATGTAAGACAACCCACTATGGGTGGAGCTAAGTAAGACGCTACTCCATCAGGGGGTGGGGCTAGATAGGTCCGGTAAAACGGTATGTAAGAAGTGAACGGTTTCATATTTCTCTGTTGGTAAATGACCTGAAGATGGCTTGACTGCCGAAAGCGGTCATCAATACCAAAGTTAACATAGTGGTTTGTATAAAATTACTAGTAGAAATTTTCTGGGTTAGCTTGAATCCCTTCAGGTGTAATAATGAAGCCCAAAAAGTTGTAAAAATTTAGATTTCTCCCAGTTCACAGTCAATCCCCCTCTTTGCAATTTATTTAACACATATTCCAAATGCTCAATATGTTCTGAGAACGTTCGTGATGCTATTAAAATGTCATCAACATAAATAGTTAAAAATTCTAAATTGTTTGGTTGTAATATTTCGTCTAAACATTTTATAAAGTTAATAAATTAATTACCTTAATTATCCGCCGTGTGATTTCCTATGCTTCGTCTATGACGCGTTTCGGAGCATATACTCCATCATCAGATATTAAAAGTTAAAACAGTCACTCATACGAGATCGTTAAAAAGTTAAAATGTCAAGCTATGCATATGAACCGTACGCGGATTTGGGTGCGCACCCGTTCAAGTTCATTCTGCTACTGAGCGGTTGCTACCTTATCGTAGCCCCAGCGAGCAGACTCAAGGCAGTATCGTACAATCGGTTGGATACAAAGTTCAGGTGGTCATTTAGCACGATATCGCGACTCATTGGGTTTGCATATGCACTGTAAATTTCAAATTCCTCCAAGGCATTCATGAAACGGCCCTTATTACACACATGTAACGGTATTAAATTGGAATTAAAATCTGTGTAATTATGATTGTGTGAAGTCAGGTGTCGGGCGTAATTTGATTTGATGTTGTCAATATTTCTTATTTTCTTGGGTAAATGTTCTCGAAATCGTTTAAGGAAACCTCTCCCAGTCTGTCCAATGTAGAAGCACTCGCAATCATTACATGTTAACTTATATATGCCAGTTTTTTCTTCTGGAGGCGTGTGTTTTTTCGGTTTGAGAATATCCAGTAACTTATTATTAGTCCTGAATGAAATAGTGAAACTATTATTATTCAATATAGAACACAAAACCTTAGGCATAAAGCTAGTGTAATTAGTAGATATAAAAATTTTTTGCGTGTTGCTGTTTATTCGGGGTTTAAGCATTCTTTTTTCATGTTTTCTCAACAATTTGTCAATGGTTAAACTACTGTAACCATTGGCAACCGCGATATATTTTATGACATTTAGCTCATCATGGAAGTCATTATCATCCAAAGGAATCGTTAATAATCTATGAATGAAACTATTGTACGCTGCCATTTTATGTGAAAGAGGATGATGAGAGTCTGCGTGTATTGTGGTGTCAGTGGTAGTCGGTTTCCTATAAATGTTGAACTTTAGTTTATTCATCTGTCGAGTGATGGTTAAATCTAGAAAGTTTATCTTGTTATCAACCTCTGTTTCAAGAGTAAACTGGATGTTTCTATTTATTTTATTTATACAGTTTTTAAATAATTCGATTTGTCTTATAGTACCATCAAAGATTAAAAACGTATCGTCTACATAACGTGCATAAAATATTATTTTATTTGCATATATATTATTGTTCAACAAGTGAGTATTCTCATAATAATTTAAATAAATATCGGCCAGTAGGCCGGAAAGGGGTGAGCCCATTGCTAGGCCATCATTTTGAATGTAAAAAGAACCATTAAAAGTGAAATAGTTTTGTTTCAAAATAACCTTGAGTAAATTAATTAACTCATTTATTGTCTGTGTGTTCATGCAACTATTGTCAGATAAATTGTTTTTCAAAATCTGTAATGTATCTATGATTGGGATGTTCGTGTATAAATTAGTTATGTCGAACGACGCCAATTTGTGGTTAGGTTGCAGTTCAACAGATTTAATATCATTAATAAAATCATTGTTGTTCTTAATACCATGATTATTACGTAATTGTAAATTATCTTTTATCAACCGAACTAGTGCTTTTGCAGTTTTGAAGCCAGGAGCAGTGGTAAAGTTCACGAGCGGTCTGGTCTGATAGGTATGTTTTGTTTATGAATTTTAGGTAGTCCTGTGAATATCGGGGCTTTAGCATTGATGGGCTTTAAGTAACGTCGTGTGCTTTCATTGAATAAATTGGTACATTTATTAATACAATTGTTAAGTTCCCTGACGTACAAATCAGTGGGGTCAGAGTTTAATATATTAATGTTATTGTTAGAAATAAAATCATGAACTTTATGACTGTATGAATCAGTGTCCATGATGACTAGCGTATTTCCTTTATCTGCCTTAACGATAAGGGCATTGTTATCGATTAATTTTGTTTTCATGCGTTTTAAGGTTTTATATTCACTAGAGTACCTAGACTGACCACGTGAAACAAGAGGTAGACTATTGTTTAATTTAATGGCTCTATTGAATTTATTATTTATAAGTACGCGTGCTTCATTTTGTAAGTGTGGGTCTGGAATAGATTTGACGGCTGCCTCCGCTTCAACGACTTCATAAATAAGTTTGTTTTTACCGATAGGTGGGAGATTATAATTTATCCCTTTATTTAAAAGCTTCATTTCGTTATCATCAAAGACTGTTGTAGTTAAGTTCATGACTCTAGGGTAAAATGTGTGTTAAATTATATCTCCCTCCAACATTTTATCTAACTCCTCCTGAACAGCTCTTCTTTTAGAATAGGGCACTGGATAACTTCTCTGTACGTAGGGTGTGTGTTCCCTTACCTTTAACTCACACTCATAGTTCCTGGCTCTACCAGGTAACTCCGCAAACACCTCTTTAAAACTTTCCACTACCCCCCACAACTCTTTACATTGGGGACTCCCTACAACTCCACCCTCACTAAAAAACTTATGTCCCCTGTCCTCCCATATTCGCTCTTCAGTTTCATCACTCTCTCTCTCTCTCTCTCTCTCTCTCTCTCTCTCTCTCTCTCTCTCTCTCTCTCTCTCTCTCTCTCTCTCTCTCTCTCTCTCTCTCTCTCTCTCTCTCTCTCTCTCGCTTCTGTGTCCCCACTACTGACCCGTTTTTGTATTACTTTTATTCCCGAAATTCTTACTGTGTCAAATACCCGTTCAAAACTAACCCTAACTGGTTTAACTTCATTATCTAACTCTACCACCCGCTTATTGAAATCAGTTACTGCTTTATGCCTTATTAAAAAAGCATTACCCAAAATAACCTCCAAATTCAACCCTCGTACTACTAAAATGTATTCTCATATTCACCCCCGTTTATTACCATATTTAATGAACCTGTTTTGTTACACGTTTACTCCCTAACCCCCCATAATCCCTACTATTGTAACCTCAGCAACTGGTAAAGACGGAATATTTTGGTTTACTTCCTTTAATTCTTCTAATATGTGTTCAGAAATAACTGATATTTCGCTACCCGTATCTACTAATGTTTTCACTTCCTTACCTTCTATAGTGATCATTACTTCAGTCAATCCTGTCTCTGGTTCCGCTACATCGGGTTTGACCTCTTCTAGTAATTCCTTGGATATGTCAGTTCTGATCAGATGACTCCGATAGCTATCGTCATCCTGGATGACGCTGCTACCTATTGACAGTGGTTGGGTCCCCTCCTCCATTGTCCTCTCTAGTTTTCCGGTTGAGCGGCGGCACTACCCTGTGCGTATCCGCCTCCACTCCTGATGGCATTTCCACTACCTCTAGGCGCTCCGCTGCGACCATCTTCTCTCTGATATTGATTGCTCTGTTGGGAGGTTGTTTCGTTCTGCTGACAGCTCTTCGCCTTTTTATATCTATAACAGACCGTTCTTGTAGCATAATTTTCAAACTGACACTCCGGACATTTCCACCCCTCGTTTCCATCACTATTGTCTCCCCACGCACCTCTATGCGCGGCTGGTGACCCCTCGATTGAGTATGATTTCCGTTATTGTGTGTCCTCGGCGGGTTCGGACGCCTACCCATCTCCCGGTCTCTTATATTCTGGAATATGTCTAAAATTTTCTCAAGTTCGTTTATCTCAGCTACTTCCCGTGTCATTAAAGTGATCTGTACGTCCCGGGGTAAATGCTTACTAACGTGCCTCAGGAACGACCGAAATGGTAACGGTGGTTTAAGGTATTTTGCTTCATTAAATATTCTCATGAAATAAATGGTTACATTATTACCGTGGGTCCCGAAGTTACCCGACCCCATTATTTTACTTCTTAGTACCTCTTGGTCCTCTTCTGACCAGTATTTATCCCGGAAAGCTCTTTCAAACTTCTCATAACTCGCCCACTCAGTTCTATGAACCTCCGCCCATACCGCAGAACTCCCCTTAAAAACATTAAATTATTTTTAACAGCTGCACTTCCCAGCTGTTGTTATTAAATCTGTTAAATTCTCGCACCCGATTTAAGAACTGCATGGGGTGTACCGCCCGATTGTCACAACTAAATGACTCTTAACTCCACGTCATTGTTTACATGGCGAGTAAACATTACTCACTCCGTAACATTATTTACTTTTTGGCTGATCGCCACGTGCAATTCATCTTTAACCTCACTAATGCTCTGCTCAATCGAAATAAATTTATCATTATTGATACATTCGAACTGAATGCTACGTTTGTCCATAACATTCACGTTCTCTTGTATTTACTATAATTCTCTCTTACAAATACTCTCTATTTCATTAATTTGGTAGATAGTATTAGTTTCACTATCTTAATATTACAACTAACTTCTTCAAGCTTATCTACAGTGTTAGATTCACACTTGTTTATTTTACTTTCCATATTTTCTTTAACTTTGTTAATCTGTTTACTAAATTGTTCATTTACTGACTCTATCACTTGTTCTTTAATTGTATTGAAACGTTCGTCAATTTCATTTAAACGTTTATTAATTTCAAATTTAACATTATTTTGTTTCGTTTCATTAAAATTACTCTCACTTTTAATGTTTTGTTCATTGATATCACTCTTTACTTCATTAAATTTAATATCATTTACATCAAAACGTTTATTGAAATCACCCCTTACTTCATTAAGCTTTACATTCTGTTCATCAAATTTAGTATCATTTACATCAAAACGACTATTCATATTATGCTTAATATCATCAGACATTGTTCTCATTAACTTAATCATATCGGCAATTGACCATTCTTTTTCTTTTATTTTGGTTGTTACAGGAGTAGATTCTGCTCCTGCTTTACTCATTATAATTGACTCGGTTAAATTGCTCTCTTTATTTAATATACGAGTTGACTGCATTTCTGATTCACTCATGACAGTCGATTCAGTCAAACTAACTTCCTCCACATTATTCTCCATATTTTTTACTTATTTTTAGTTAAATACTGATTACAATTTATTATTGAGTCAATGAGAGTTTATATATACTAAACAAAAACTTTTTTGCACCATGTGCTATTTTGCATGTCTTATAACCTATAAATTTCAAAATTTGCTGCCGCAACCGAGCCCATTTCCTGTCGTCCAATTTCAGGCTTATTTTACATAAAATTTAAAATTTACATAAAATCCTGGCAGGGATTCGCCAATTGTAAACTTACCCACTTTTTACAAACCATACCCACCTTATTTTCACTTATTTCCACGATCTATTCTTCGTACCTACCTTCCACTTCTTCAGCACGTTACAGGGTCGCCAGCATAGTTTGAGGTTAACATATGCAAACCATTTCACTCTTTGCATTAAATAACACCTGCATAATTTAAACACTTTACTTCCCTCTACTCAGAAGATTCTATACCTCGATTAGGTGAGATTTGGACGCAGCAAATAGGCTAGGTTTCAGTGCAATAATTACCTGGTGGTCATGGTGACATAGAAATGTGTATTTATTCTCATTTAGAAATTCCAAGGGTGTTACCCCTATTTATTTGGTGATTAACAACTCACCCATCAGTGAACATACATAATCATTAATTGAACAAGACTAACTTACTTAAATCTATTGAGGTGAACCAGTACTACACTTTCACTCTCTCACTCACGCTCTTAAAACCCCCTTTAACTCTGAGATCTCATTATTATCGGAATGTAGTACTTAGTACTGGGTAAATAGTAATTTACTGTTGTTTGGTCGACCTATTTTTGAAAGTACTTATCTGTAGAAGTTATTCCAAATGTTGCGTCATTTCTCGTCAATTCACTTTTGTTCCAACACTCACTAAAACTGTTCAAAAATGTTAATTAATTTTGATAATTATATTTATACTTGCAGAGATTTACTTATACTCGTTTTAAATACATTTTCACACTTTTGTAGGCCTACACTGATTATTGTCCGCGGACTTGGTTCAATACCACCGTACAGCGTTTGGATGTTGTTCGAACTACCCAAATGGCGATCGGTCAGCATATACTATATGAGCTGGTCATATGGTTTCTTCTGCTCACCGTTGCCCCTCTCATCTGCATCCATCGAAAAGTCAAGAAGTTTATAAAATTCAGAATTGTGTTTTTTTATTCGAAAACACGTGCTCCTATCGTGATATTCTCGTGACGTCAGACAGAATACAAAATTCCTTACCTTATAAGGTTCGGTTATTCAGTCTTTGAGACGGTAATGCCTACGTCACACTGGCTGATTCATATCATTCCAATTTCTAAAGTCGTATTTTATTCAGTTTTACATAGATCGTATTATTGCACAATATTAAAATGACTCTACCCATTTTGTACCATCACAACGCATTTCGACCCTGTAAAAGTATATACTATTTCCATTCTTAGTTCAATTCTGAAGTAAACAAATCCACATGATAAATCTGAAACGCTGTTGGTCAGGGGCGTTGACACTGTTCACACAGTAATGTATTACGTGCATGTGCATAATGTCTGTATAGTCATGTGAGAGTTATCTTACCACTTGACATGGGGCACATCGTTTTCAGACTTACCTCTTACCACTGTATTCTGAATCGTACTGAATTAATATGGAGCCAGTTGAAAGGATATGTTGCCCGCCACAACACAGCATTATATAAGCTGCCTGATATAAAAGAATTGCAAGAGAAGGCGGTAAATGAAACAACGGTGGACAAGTGGCAATAACAGTACAATATAATTAAGAATGAAGATTAGCTCTGTGAACTGGCCCACATTATCGACGTCATTGTGAACAGTCTTCTCAGTAATAACGCTGATAGAAGTTCCGACTTAGATATGGAAGGGATTGAATTACTCTCTGACAGAAACTGATAATAGACAGTGCACTGGTAATTATCACAGCTTCTATTTTCGTTTTAAATAAACTTTACTTTTTTGTTTCGTTGGGATTTTTAAACAGTGAATTAAAAAAAGCTATTAACTGATGTTATAAAATACTTCACTGTCGGTCTAACATCAGTCTCACAAATTTACTTTGGTTAGGACAAATTACTACAATTTACATGTATTTATACAGTATCAATTTTATATGTACCCTGTCTGTACTCCTTCTGTCAGAGCGACACACCTCTAATTGAAACAGGAAATAGTCTTTCGGATGTGCCATGCCTGTTTGTTTACATCAGGATCAAACTAAGAATGGAAATAGTGTAAAAGGTTCCAAGATACTGACATGTTTGCTCAGAATTACTAGTAGTTAGTGGAATGTAGTTTGTTTTGTAGTAGATTTTTGTTTGAGTTTATTAAACTTAATTGTTGTGTATGAATGAGCAACTTGTTAATTAAGTTCATTGTTCATATTTTTTTGTTCTTTCATTAGCTATAGACTGATTGATTACTTAATAGTACGTAACGTATACATGTATGAAATCATGAGTAAATTTTGGGCAAGTAAACATTTTGGGCTAGTGATTAGCCAGTCACTGTTGGTGGTGAAGCAGGGACAACTTCATAATGCCCAAACTGGACTGCAGTGTTTCAGATCAAGACTGTACTGTACTGCGCGTGCAATGTCCAAACCCAAAGTACTTGTAACAAGACCAGACTATCCTCAGAACGGAATCGAAATACTGAGAAAGAAGTAAGTACACTTGACTGCTAAATATTATTAAAACACTTTTTGGTATGGTTCTTTTTTTCTTGATATGTAAATAACATTATGAGGGTTAGTTGAAAAGTTTGCGGTGTGACATTTATAACTTAGGGGTAGAACAAAAATTTTTAGAAATTTAATTAAGAAATTTGTGTTAGTGGTTATAATCACAAACAGAATTAACCCTGTTGCACACTGCTATAGAAAAATTATTCCAATTAACGCTTTCAAGCCTCACAGCTCATTGTCAGATCGGAAAGGTGAGGCTTGAAAACGCTAATCGAAATAATTTTTCTATAGTGGTGTGCAACAGTATTAATTCTGTTTGTGAAAATTTTTAGTGCATGGTAAATTTCTTATTTCATGCAGAGACCTGTTCATTTCTAAATCTACGTGTCAGTTTATTCATTTTTTCCAGTTGTTTGAAATTTACATGTCATGTGTGTTTTGAATAATGGACAAAACTATTGTGGTGTGATTGAATTCTTTGTTGAAAAAGGTATAGTGCTAAAGAGAATTCACAACAAAGTGGTAAATGAGTTAGGAGATGCTGCACCTTTAAAACAATGGTGTAAATTGGCACTCTAGTTAAAATCTGTTTGTACGAGCATTGAAGATGACGATGCTCCCAGTGGATGCCCAAAAAGTGGAACAACTCAGAATGCATCACCCACCTTCATACCCACTTTGATGCTTTATATTTTTACTGTTTAAGTATCTGGTCCATAAGTACAAGTAGACTGAGATGTTTCCTTACTTCACTCCTCTCATTATCGGCAATTCATGGACGTGGGTGGGGGTGGGGGTCAATTCAAATCTTGGAAACTGTATGTTGAAAGCTATAACCATTTTATTGTATGTTCTTCATAATAACAAATAAGATAATTAAATAAAAACCAATATTAAAAACTAAAAAAATGGTTGAGTGTAAAGACAGGTTAATTTTAATCAGTAGAGTACAATAACATTTAGGTACAGGCACCTATGCAGTGATTATGGCATTTGGTAATAAAATTTAGCAATTAATGTAGCCACATCTTGGGTCCTGGCTTGGCAGGATGATGTTCATCAGTTGCAGGGTGTACACCTAGTGTGGAGGCGGAGAAGTCTGTAATGGTGAACGGCTGCACATACGGCCTGTGTCAGATAGCATAGCCTACACCAACCGGGTAGAGAGGGTTTGTTGCTGAGGTGAAGGCATATCTCTAAGGGAAAAACACTGCAAAATGAAAGTTTCTGGTCCTCCAGGCTAAGAGTTGTGCAGCAGGCTGGTAACCTGCTCATGTGAAAGAGAAAATCTACTGATAAACTTCACGAGAAACTTATTATATGAGAATGACATCAGGGTGATGTTTTCTGTCCTATGTAGTAGCATGTGTTGAACAATTGTTTTGTATACATTTAGTTTGACTTCTATGATTTAATTTTTGCTCATAACATTAGAAATTGATAATTATTTTGGAAGTGACATTGGCTGTGGTAAAAATTATGATATTAATGTTAAGTTAGGTAAATTCCAGATGATCTGTAGAACAGTCAACCATATTTTTACAAACAAGGTATGTCGAGATACAAAAATTTTAAAGTTTTACAAAGTTATGGCAGTCCCTGTACTGTCCTATGGGTGTGAATTATGGACAACAACCAACAAACAAGACAGTAAAATACAGGCCTTGGAAATGGCATTCTTAAGAGGAGTTAAAAGTTGTTTTAAAGTTGTCTGTATAAGAAATGAGGCCATAAGAGAAGACTTACAAGTTTTTAACTTGAATGAAAAATTAAAACTATTACAAACAATGGTGGAAAGAACACTTAGAAAGAATGTCAGATTCCAGACTGGCCAAACAAGTCTGGAAATTCAAACGTATAGGACACAGGTATGTGGATAGACCCAGGAAGAGTGGCTGTAGGATTTTTGAAGGCGGAACAGGCAGACCTTGCCTATGCCATGTTGTGAAGATGATGAATATGACATTTGAAATCTGGTAACACAGATTGGTTTTATAAATAAATTTTGCGATCTTTTGGGTACCACCTTGTGTTACCAATATGAAAAAAATAACTTTCCAAATTTATTTTAATACAGATTCTTTGCATGTTGTGTGACGGCAGCGGTATGCGAACATCTGCTCTCCGTTACCAGCGGGGACACAGCGAGCCAATCAGGGATCAGCAGCCAAGACGTGACCAACTATGTGCTCGGAGCGAGCCAATTAGCGATCCCGGTTAGTGCATAAAACCAGGGCTGCTAGAAATTTGCAGCGCACTCTTCATCGCCACGCCATCAGACGCACTTCATCTCCTCTCCTCTCTCGGACGACATCGGCGCGGAGACAGCCGGAAGGAACGGCCAAAGAATAGAACCGGCGTTCTTGTGTCTTCGCCGTCCAGTTCTGTGCCAGCGATAGGATGTCGCTGGGCCGGCAGCCGACTCTACAACCGATGCCGAAAGAAGAGGAGGACTGCAGTAAGCCACAAACAGCGGGCGCAGCCGCCGAACATCTCAGCGTGGCACGACCAACATCAGCTTTCTCACCACCCGGTCCTTTTTAGGGCCACCAAAAACACTAGAGTGTACGATTGGCGCCATTTGTCATGTGGCAAGCCTTTTGTCCGGTGACAGTTGATAAGTTCATTGTAACAGTTGACTGTCTTACCACTGCAGTTCAACACTTGTGTGAGAAATGGATGTAAAAATGGAAAATTGGCCTTAACCACAACTGATTGATGCAAGTAACATTTTCAACAAGAACGACAGTCTGCCAACCAGTTAGCACCAATGGACCACCACTTATTTTAGTGAAAACAGAGGTGAACTACTTGGGACTTCATCTGGATAAACGACTGACATGGAAATGACATGTCCACCACAAATGAAGGCAGCTAGACTTCAAATTCAAGGAACTGTATTACTCGTTCAGAGAAGATGTAACTTGTCACTAGAATTATTATTATTATTGGGTCCTTCAGTCTTTCGACTAGTTTATACCCTCCCCACATACACCCGTGGTACGTATGTTACGGAGTATCTCACAGGTATATGGGACATACAGTTTAATGCCGGATCCGAACGGCATAGTTGGGGAGGGTTTATACTAGGCAGGATACCTCTCACTGGTTTGCCACTGCCTTGTAAGGGGGAACGGCCATATCTAAATCAGATAAACCCGCGCCGACGGTGTAGCACCGATTACTCACGGTTTCGAGTCAGAGGACCCCCCCCCCTACACAACTAACAAATAAATGAGTACTACAAATACAAAGTCATGGTTATTGGTGCTGAATACTCGATTCTAAAAATGTGTCGATTGCCATACAAGTACGAAATGAAGCAAAACGGCAAGGTTCAGAATATTTCTATGCCAGAGAGACGAAGCTGTTTTTAATAAATTTAATGAAAAAAATTTCATACTGATGTTACATTTATTCTTGTGTATATATAATACAGATTATAATAAATTATATATTATACTAGTCACCAACTTGGTAAATTTTTAAAAAACAAATTATATTGTGTTATAACCTACAGAGGCTGCTAGTTGATAGGCCATATTATACTTTTTGTTAATGTGATTACACATCTCACAAAATCTCAGTGATGAGATTGTTGTAATGAACATTTATGCACTTTATCTAGTCCTGTTCATTAAATCTTTACTGATCTGATAAGGCTACCCTAAAGCATAAGGTGTTTTCATAAATTTGTTTCATTTCTCTAAACTGCTGATTTTGAATTTTTGTCTATCACTTTACTTATCATTTGACTAATAGTAGTTTACACTTCTTTTAGTAAAGAAATAAAAATAACAAACTCCATAACAGATTAGGTGTAAATGGTCAAACTGCAGCCTAAGATAAATACACGATCTGATGAAGATAAGAATTTACTAAACTTATTAGAAGGGCATCAATAAAAGAAGGAGGTGATAAGAAGAGAAAGCTACAAGTATTATCTGAATTTATTGGAGACTGTAATACTTTCATGATTGATTTATGATATGGCTGGAAGTTTCCATTATTTGCCCAACTTGTGCTTTTGCCAGGACCTATCAGTTGTACAGTTGATCTACTAGCAGTGGTTCCCAACCTCTCGGGACCCGCGTACCACTTTGGTCTTCCGCGTTCTTTTCGAGTACTACCTGATAACAAAATAAAATAAGATAAGAGGAGATATCTAATGACATTTTACTGCAAACTGTTTAGGTTGTGTTTTTATAAGGGTAATCGGTTTAAATCATGTTTATTCTCATTATATTATTATCACATGTAAACATGTTATATATTATATAATTATTATATTATTATAAACATGTTATGTTTTAATTATATGTTTCTGATGTTTTTTTCATATTATTTGTTGTGCTATTCTAAATTTCATTGTCTGAGTTTTGCAACTGATTTGTCTAACCAATGTTAGTTTGCTTACTCATAGTGAAAACTTAAGTTAGTATTCCCAAAGGGAGATAGGCCTATAAATTCTCTTGTTTCTTATTTTCTTTTAAACAGTAATAGTTTAATAAAGTCTCATTGTAAAGAGACACCATTAATACTTTTAGTTTCAACTTATTTCTTATAACAAGTTATATAATACAGTGGAACCTTGGATTGCGAGCATAATTCGTTCCGGGAACGTGCTTGTAATCCAAAGCGCTCGTATATCAAAGCAAATTTTCCCATAAGAAACAATTGAAACGCGGATGATTCGTTCCACAACACAAAAATATTTATTCGCATAACATTTCTAATACAAAATACAGTATAACGTAAAACAAATTAAACTGCACTTTACCTTACAATAGAGTCATTGTTGGTGTGAGGGAGACGAGAGAGATGACATGAGAAGGGTTATTGTGTAACACTAATTTCACTAACGGAATTACTGCTATCTTTTGGCTCACTAGAATTGTTTTCTTTTCGTGCAACTTTAACAAGGAACCTGTCCAATGACTGTTGCTTTTGCCTCTTTTTGAGGATTTCACGAAAATGTGACATTGCATTGTCATTGAACAGATTCATTGCTCGCATTGCTACAGCCTTATTCGGGTGGTGTTTTTCTATAAAATTTTGCACTTCTCCCGAATCTCATTTGAAGTGAGAGATTCCTCTGACTTTTCCTCCTCCTCTTCACCGGACGAGATCTCCTCCATAACCTCCTCCTGTTGTTCGCGATGCAGGTCCATCAGTTCGTTGATGGTCAGTTCCTGGCTATGTTCTTCCACCAGCTCTTGAATGTCGGCGTCATTCACCTCCAGCCCCATGGTCTTCCCTAAGGACACAATTTCATCGACAATCGGCGGCTCATTTTCACCAGCAATCCCCTCAAAGTCACGTCCAAGAACGCAGTCAGGCCACAGTTTTCCCCAAGCAGAAGTGAGAGTTCTTTGGGGAAATCTCTCACTTTATTGATCCCATCCCATGCTTTATCGATGATCTTCAGGCAGTTCACGATGTGGAAATGATTTCTCCAAAACTCTCGGAGGGTAAGGTCTGTTCCTTCGGTCACTTCGAAGCATCGCTGAAATAGTGCTTTGGTGTATAGCTTCTTGAAGTTCGAAACGACTTGCTGATCCATAGGCTGGAGTAGTGGAGTAGTGTTGGGAGGAAGGAACTTAACCTTAAGGAACTTGAATTCCTCCAGTAAGTCGTCCTCAAGGCCTGGAGGATGAGCAGGAGCATTGTCCATAACCAGCAAGACTTTGAGCGGCAGATTATTATCTAAAACATATTTCTTCACTACAGGACCAAAGACCTCGTTCATCCATTCAACAAAGAACATACGAGTAACCCAAGCCTTAGTGTTGGACCTCCACATAACATTTAACTGGCTCTTCTGCACCTTGCATTTCTTGAAGGCTCGTGGATTCTCGGAATGATACACAAGCAGGGGCTTTACTTTTAAATCCCCGCTGGCATTAGCACACAATAACAGGGTTAAACGGTCTTTCATGGGCTTGTGACCGGGCATTGCATTCTCTTCTGCTGTAATGTAGGTCCTCTTCGGCATCTTTTTCCAAAAAAGTTCTGTTTCATCGCAGTTAAAAACTTGCTGCGGCAGGTAACACTCGGTAACAATGAGCTGCTGGAAATCAGCAGTGAATGCCTCAGCTGCCTTAGCATCCGAACTTGCAGCCTCTCCGTGCCTCGCAACACTATGGATGCCACTTCTCCTCTTAACGTTATCAAACCATCCCCTGCTGGCCTTGAAGCTTTCTTCGATTTCTGTTGACGTACGTGTACTACATGGCAGTTTACTTATGAGGTTGGCATACAACGTCTTTGCCTTCTCGCAGATTAAATTCTCGGTCACAGTATCGCCTGCTAGTTGCTTATCATTTATCCAAACGAGAAGCAACTTTTCTACATCTTCCAGAACACATGGCCGTTGCTTTGATACTCTTGTGACTCCTTTTGCTGCATCTAGCCCTTTTATTTCTTCTTTCTTCTTTAATATTGTGCAAATCGTTGACGTAGACTCGTTATAAAATCTCGCGATATCAGCCACTCGCATACCTCGTTCGTGCTTTTCGATCATTTCCTTTTTAACTTCCATCGTAATCATCTCCTTCTTCCGACCGAATTCCTTTTCAGCCTTCTTTTCCTTCACTGGGCCCATTGTTGCAGTACAGTTATAACACTAATTATAACACTAATAACACTAATGAAAGAAACAAAACATGTATACGCTTGTACGGTGTTGACTATGCGAGCGAGGCACGCCAACTGAAGTCCAGTGCGGGAGAATATTACACACAATCGCCCAGGAAAGAGAGGCAGAGGGCAGGGGAAAACGTAGGCTCAGGGGAGGGGAAAACGTAGGCACACGTGACGCTCGTATTGCGGAACCTCGCTCGCTTATCAAGTTACAATTTATTTAAAATTTTTGCTCGTCTTGCAAAACACTCGTAGACCACGTTACTCGCATTCCGAGGTTTCACTGTATAGGTTATGTAATATCTTCAAATAAGTACACTTCAAGTATGTTTATTTTAATAGGTTTATTAATATATTAATAGGTTTATCTAGGTGAAAATAAACCTACTTGCAGTGTATTTATTTGAAGATATTAGATAGGAGACCTGCAGGAAACTCAACGAGTTACTTACAAAGGAATAGTATAGGTTATGTATTGTAACAACCTGCCGATGTTACGTGTTTTTAATCAATCTGTTATTAAGGAAATGTTTATTATGTAGTCTTATAGGTGACCTCCTGTAACTCAATTTTAATAGACAAATATATTTTTTAAATCGATTGTTTGACTATGCTCCTTTTATTTTATACAAATTAAATATAATGTTACTTATCTCTTATCCCAGGGTACGTGTGATTCTTTTAACGATTAGTAAGGCCAGGTAATGCAAAATTAAGGTTACTTAATATTACAAAATGTTATTAGTTCTTACTATATTAAAATTAAATATAAGCTGGTGTTACCGGGTTTGATGATTCTCAAGGCAGCATTGTTCGTCTGCAAACGGTTGAAGATTTACAATTGAGGTTACATCAATCCAGAAAAAGTGTTCCGATTATTAATAAATTTGACGGGGTGATGTCCTGGAAGGCCACGGGAACTCTTCTAATCTTCGTTCTTCTCTTACGATCCTTGTGGTTGTCGGTATCGGTGGAATTGGAGTCGTATTATAATTTCCTTCTTGAAAGTGAGGTTTATTTCTTCAGAAACAAAGGTCCTTGAGTATATTTTTCTATAATTCCATTAATTTAGGCTTTTTTCTTCCATCAATTAGTCTCCTGGTTAGATGGGAAATCAGGTTCAATACTAAATCCAAAGGAATTATCTTGACGAGTGAAATAAGAATTCCTCGACCTTTTGGAGGTATATGGTTATATTTTTGAAATCTAATTTATTTTATTATTCATCGGTTTGTTTTATAGGAATAGGTTTTGACTTTAATTTATTAATTTTGATTCATTTTTCGTTAATTTGTGTCCTTTTTTAAATTTGTCTACTCATCTGAACTCAATAGCATATAACAAACGAATTATCTTGGTTTTATTTATAAATTCTTTTCCATATTTATTTAACTTCACCCATCAGCATATAACAATTGAATTATATTGTTTTTTTATAAATTCTTTTATGGATTTGTCTTAATTCAAGTTAACCCATGAGCATATAACAATCGAATAATTGAAAATCAACAACATTTTTTACATTTTAGTTACCCTAACAACCACTACTTTCTGTCATTGGACGATATTTGATATCCTAGAGCCAGAATTATAAAACATTACTACTCTTTTTTAATAAAATACTCCATGCTTGGAATTACACCAAATTACCTAAAATTCTCACCCAATCTTCCTTATTAAACCGTATATATTTTACTATAGTTTCATTTGACTGGATTTATTAAAAAGGTATTAATTCCTTTTTACAAATATTAAATTTAGGCCTATAAGTTTTCTTACAACTGTTATAATAATTTTGTTTTTAACTTAATTTTCTTTACCTGACCTACTGTACAAATAGTTACTGGTTTATGGCCTCTTACATTAATTTTAATTTCCTGGTTTTAATTCATTATATTAATTAGTTCATACTTGGACCCTTCATTATTTTATAACATAACTATAAGAACTACTTGCCAACTTTTTAACACTTATTGCCTTCTTGGCCAAGTTTACAAACATTAATTCAAACATCTTCATTAATCAATTACAGTAAATACATTCAACATAATATAATACCTAATCCATGTACTTATACTTAATTATTCAAATACAATTTTAACATAAATAAAAGGAGTACCACTGACTAAGTACTTCTATAAAACAACAGCTCCCCTCTTACTATCCACAAAACATAAAATAAATATCCTGTAAGCACTATATCATGCTACAGCATAACAACAAGTACAATTTGCAACACATTAAACATTAATTTGAATAGTATTTTATACTTCATTACTACATATTAAACTCCTTCCATTTGATACAATGTTTATATTTTACACCCCATATTATATATTACATCTTTTAAATTTAGGTACACCTCAGATGTATTAATTACTTAGTAACCTTAATATTTGGGTATTGTTCTAAACCATAGTTACTTCGTTTTTTATGTAACGTTGGGGACCTCAAATCTGTTACGTTACAGTATAATAAGTATGTAACAACAGGTATTTGTACCTGTTATTTTTTGGAATGGTATTTTTGTACCTACATCTGGATCTGAAGTTTTCACCTGGAAACGACATGTCCACCGCAAATGAAGGCAACTGGACTTCAAATTCAAGGAACTGTATTACTCATTCAGAGAAGATGTAACTTATCACTAGAATGCATAGTCCTAATTTACAAAATCGTATTAAATTCTGTTTGGGGATACAGTGTGCAGGTGTGGGGTGCAAAATAAAAATCATTCAACATAAGCATCCTTCAAAATTTCTTCAAAGACTGGTGGGTCCCCCAAGATCTTAGAATCCTTTTTGTGTACAAAGAAATCTAATTTCTGTACTTGCTCTAACATAGAAAGTTTCAGGGACATGATAACTAGCAAGTAAACAACCTTGCTACTGGAGGATTCCTCAGAATATGGAAGAGAAAGTAGCCAACAGAACTCATATAAACAAATAATTAGGAGCTACGGAACTGATGTCATAACTCCTTCAGTAAGCTTCATAAGAAATGGGATTGGGTTTTTGTGAATACTTTTTTAAAAGTATGTTTTACTGCCTAATTGTTTAATATAATTTATCGTCAAATGAACATTTATAGCTGAAACTGGCTTATAAAAAGACATAAGACGTAGGGTGTGTGGGCGCACATGACATCTATTAAGCATACACGCCTCTGAACAAGGACTGATATTGAACAAATTATGTCGACACACAAGTGCTAGCATTAACAAAGAGTCTACAAAAAAGTATTCTATTGATTTTTGCACTGTGTATTGTATTGTGTGTATACCATGAACAATGTCACAGCTTATTGCTTTATGAGTCACCAGCTGATTACTCACTGTCTATCAACAAGATTATTCCTGATAACTTAACATAACATATGAATAATGATTAACATTCATGCAAACAGTGCATAATTTTGTACCATAGTTAAATTATTGATATTTGTAGTGTATGGTTGAACAGTTTTGTTAATTTACTTCAAATAATGTATCACTGCGTAGAGTAGAAGAGGTATGCGGAACTAGTATTTGAAATAACAGGTACAAATGAAACTGTTCCAAAAAAAAGACATACAAATACCTGTTATTATATACCTATTGTACATATACGTGTATTATATAATTTGTTACAAGAAATAAATAAGCAACTAAAAGTATTATTAACTGTTACTTTACAATGGGACTTTATTAAGCTGTTACTGTTTAAAAGAAAATAAGAAACAAGAGAATTTGTAGGCCTATCACCATTTTGGAATACTGATTTAAGTTTTCACTAGGAGTAAACAAATTGACAAAGAGATTTTGTATTAGGCCTATAAGTTATAATATTATTGTTAAATATAATTTAATATTACGTACGTATTTAATAATACTATACTATAATTTTTAAATTATTGATTCCATTTTGGTTAGACAAATCAGTTGCGACCCTCAGGCAATAAAATTTAGAGTGTAGGTAGTAGTACAACAAATAATGTCAAAGGAACATCAGACACATATAATAAAAACAGAGCACAGTGGAAAATTAGGAGGTGGACAGTGGAAAGGAAGGCAGTGCATAGTGTGCTAACGAGGGCCTTCTGGGAGGAGAAAAAAAGGAAATGATATTCGCGTGGTCCATGGCTGGCCTACTGTACATAACAGTGCCACAAGAGTGAATGAGAATAAAAATAATTTTACAAACAAAAATCATCTCCAAAATCACATTAACTAAAAGTACTATATGGCCTATCAGTCACTCTGTAGGTTATAACTAAAGCCCGGATTATCGTGCAGTAAAAAATTCCAGAACGTGCAATAAAAACTTGAAATCGTGCAAAATCGTGCACTAAAAATTTTAGATTGTGCAAAATAAAATGCAAATCATAAAATTGAGTTAAACTAACATGACATTGGTCCCATGTCCTTAAAAATATGGAAATAATAGTTTTCATCTTAAAACTTACTGATTCAGACCATAGTAAGAGGAGAATAATTTTGTCTAAAAAACAACAAATACCAATTGTTACCACTTACCACTTTGTTAGGTATATATTCTCAGATTTTACTTTTATTCCTGTTTATAATAGATGGCTGTTGAATTAAAGTTTACTAAACTTCTTTTGTCCAAAAGTCCAAATAAAGTTACTACAAATATTTTTAATAATCATATTTTATTAAAATATAATATTAAAATATTAAAAAATATATTAAAACATGTTATTAAAACATGAATTTACATTTTTAACTTACTTACTATTAAGTTTATATTCAGGCTTTTTAGCTTAACATTTTGTTAAAACTAATAATAAAAAGTTTAGCTTAACATTTTGTTAAAATTAACAATAATGTATTTTTCAAAATTATCTTCTGAAAAGCTAAATCGTCGGTCACTTAAAACATATTTGAGTTGAGAAAATACACGCTCGACATCAACACTTGTCATTGGACACAGCTTGAAACAGCTTAGGATTTTTGGATCTATTTCTAATGAAACATCTATTCCATTAAGAGCGTTGTTATATTTTGTTAAAGTATTGTAATCAGGATTTTTTTCAATTACATTTTTGAATTTATTGTAAATTAGTAAACCTTTTTCATTATTTATTATTTTAAGCTGGTTTTCTGTTTTTTCTATAATTTCTATTTGTGAACTTAATGAAAGAGTTCTTTCTTCAAGTTTCTTAATTGAATCTGAAAGCGTGGAATAGTGAGCACGAATAAACACTAAATCAGAAGTAATGGAAGTTGTTTTTAAAATGGCCTTTACTTTTGTGACAGATTGAGCATCTTCCTCAAGTTCAGCAATAACTTCCTTATATTTTGAAAAATTATCATAATAAAACAACGTGGCTTCCAACCATGTCCCCCACCTAGTAGTAACAGGTTCTGGTGGAAGAGGACAATCCATTTTATCTCGATACACTGATACACGATGGGGAGCTTTAAGGACAATTTTTTTCCCATTATTTATCAATTTATTTATGTCAGGAAATACTTCACGAATTTTCTCAGCTACACGATTTAAGGCATGTGCCATGCACGTTAAATGAATCATTTTTGAATAAAACACTTTTAATGTGGTTCCAGTTTTTACCATGTAAGGAGCAGCATCAGTAATGAAGAGCAAAATTTTATCTTGAAATATAGTTTCTTCAAAAAAATTCATTAAACTATCGTTAATAAAACGGGAAACAGTTACATGATTTGTTTTCACGAGTTCTTTAACTGAAATTAAAAATGGGGTTGGTAGAACTTCTGGGTGGAGAATGCCAATTACTAAACTACAAATGTATTTACCCCTAGGATCAGTAGTTTTATCAGCCATTATGTAAATAAAATGACCTTGGATTTTCTTTCTTATTTCTGACATAGTTGAATGGAAACATGTATTTAAATAGTTCTTTCTGAGTGTGCTCTCATCAGGAATTTTTTTGTTTGTGTACTTTTCCAAAAACGATTTAAAAGGTGTTGACTGCAACTTATGGAACGGGATATTAGTAGCAACCATCGCGTAGCACAATGCTGTCATGAATTCTTCTCGGCTATCGGTACAGCGGGAGCACTCTGCCAGTAAAGATTGCACGGGGCCACTCTTTCGTATTTTAGAATCTTTCAACTGTATGTGTCCACCTGTAGTTAAAGACCAGAATTAAAAATGAAAACGTACAGTTGAAAGAACCAGAATCTTTTTAGCTCTAAAATACAAGGAGAGAAAAATTCAAAGCATTAACTTACTCGAATTGCAGTGAGCATCAACTTGTGATTTTCTCTCGCTGCGTACAGCCTTATCACAGGGCACACAGTAGATCGTCTTCCCATCAGCTTTCAGCTCCGGATATTTTTCAATCCGTCCTCTTATCTTGGAGCTGAGACTGCTTGCCGTTTTAGGCATATTAATAGATAGATATTTACCATATATCCGTCGTGCGACTTCGTTTTTCTTGTCTTATGACGCGTTTCGGCAACGAATTGCCATCTTCAGAAATCTTAATCACTCATTAGAGATCGTTAAAAAATTAAAAACACTAAAATCATTACAGTAAAAGTGCACTTTTACGACATTGGAAACTCACAGACGCGAACATGAAAGTTTATGTTTCTCGCGTGGACAATATCGATCGACTGCTTTCGCGTGGACAATATCGATCGACTGATTCACTGTTTATATAGCCACTGATAAACCTGTTTTGCTTATTATAGCCCGTATGTACTGTGACTTTCCATTTACTGGCGCCCGTGTGCAAGTATTGCCGTGTCGTACAATATGTTATGTGAAAATGTAAGTTTATCATTCAAGACATAATCACTGTTGATTTTGACGGCTTTATATATTTCATATTCCTCAAGCGCGTCCATGTATTTTCCTTTCCTGCAGCAATGCAAGGGCTGGAAATTTGTCTCAAAATCACTGTAGTTATGATTACATAGTATCAGGTGTCTGGCAAAATTAGATGTTGTTTTATGTAATTCCCTTCCGGGAAGATGTTCGTTATATCTTTCTTCAAACGGTCTGCCTGTTTGGCGTATGTAGAACATATCGCATGAGCTGCAATTCATCTTGTATACGCCGGTTCTTTTTCTTTCTGGTATACTGTTTTTCCGGCTAAGAAGTCTCTGAATGTTGTTATTTATACGGAAAGTTACAATTACATGGTGTTTCTTGAGTTCGTTAACTAGAATATTTGGTAAAATATTTGTGTAATCTGCAGATATGTATTTATTAACCGGAAGTGTGTTATCATTGTTCGACTTTTTTAATTTCTTCTCTTTGTCTTTACTTATTAATTTATCCACTAATGAACTTTTATATACATTAGCCGCTGCTATGTGCTTGATGGTATTAACCTCTTCATTGTAGTCTTTCGCATTTCCAACTGCACGCATACTGCACGCGTGACCTCTGCGCTGCTCGGCAGTTGGAAATGGGATGTTTTGGATCACCCGCCGCATAGCCCGGACCTCGCGCCCAGTGATTTTCACTTGTTCCTTCACCTGAAACAATATCTGGCCGGAAAAAAGTTCGATAACAATGACGAGGTAAAAGAAGAGGTCATGGCATAGTTCAAATGGTTGGCGGTAGACTTCTATGACACGGGGATACAAAAGCTGGTTCCCAGACTTAATAGGTGCTTGGATAATGACGATAATTATGTAGGGAAATAAAGATATATGTATTTACGTAACTGTCAGTTAATGATTTGTAAATAAATATTTTTAGACCAATTACGACCTTTGTATCTTTACTTTCCGGACACACCTCGTATTTAAATTATTATGAGAATATAAACATAATATCGAATAAATTATACAAGAATAAAATCATTTTTTATTGTAGATACGTCGATGATACGTTTATGATATTTAATGGAACAAAAAGACAAATACAAAACTTAAATAGTCACATAAACAGCATACACCATAAGATTAAATTCACATCTGAAATAGAAGAAGAAAATCAATTAAATTTCTTAGATTTAACCATTTTAAAAAACGAAGGAAAACTTCAATTTAAAATCTATAGAAAGGCCACAACAACGGACATCACAATTCATGCCGATTCATATCATCCCATCTCGCATAAAATGGCAGCTTACAATAGTTTTGTGCATAGATTGCTAACTATACCGTTAAGTGAAAAAGACTACAATGAAGAGGTTAATACCATCAAGCACATAGCAGCGGCTAATGGATATAAAAGTTCATTAGTGGATAAATTAATAAGTAAAGACAAAGAGAAGAAATTAAAAAAGTCGAACAATGATAACACACTTCCGGTTAATAAATACATATCTGCAGATTACACAAATATTTTACCAAATATTCTAGTTAACGAACTCAAGAAACACCATGTAATTGTAACTTTCCGTATAAATAACAACATTCAGAGACTTCTTAGCTGGAAAAACAGTATACCAGAAAGAAAAAGAACCGGCGTATACAAGATGAATTGCAGCTCATGCGATATGTTCTACATAGGCCAAACAGGCAGACCGTTTGAAGAAAGATATAACGAACATCTTCCCGGAAGAGAATTACATAAAACAACATCTAATTTTGCCAGACACCTGATACTATGTAATCATAACTACAGTGATTTTGAGACAAATTTCCAGCCCTTGCATTGCTGCAGGAAAGGAAAGTACATGGACGCGCTTGAGGAATATGAAATATATAAAGCCGTCAAAATCAACAGTGATTATGTCTTGAATGATAAACTTACATTTTCATATAACATATTGTACGACACGGCAATACTTGCACACGGGCGCCGGTAAATGGAAAGTCACAGTACATACGGGCTATAATAAGCAAAACAGGTTTATCAGTGGCTATATAAACAGTGAATCAGTCGATCAATATTGTCCACGCGAAAGCAGTTGATCGATATTGTCCACGCGAGAAACATAAACTTTCATGTTCGCGTCTGTGAGTTTCCAATGTCGTAAAAGTGCACTTTTACTGTAATGATTTTAGTGTTTTTAATTTTTTAACGATCTCTAATGAGTGATTAAGATTTCTGAAGATGGCAATTCGTTGCCGAAACGCGTCATAAGACAAGAAAAACGAAGTCGCACGACGGATATATGGTAAATATCTATTATATTAATATAAGCGACTTGGAGACAACTAACCTAAAATGTATTATATTAATAGATTCACACAAAACGAAAAAACACGTACTGTTCCAGAGGCAGACAACTGAAAACTAAACAAATCATCGCTCCGAGAAGAGAACAGTGAGAAGGGAAAATAGAGTAATTCAAAAATTCTTGGAAGAATAAACCCCGCTCCTGCTTGTTCTGGGGCAAAATTCTAGGAACGAACGAGGCGGTTGAGCCATCTTTACTAAATAGCAACCGAGCGAGTAAAAAGTTTTGTCTATTTCCTTCGGTTGTTGCATGTTTACATCATTTGATGTTCCACGAATTTCTTCGTGCTGATTTTGTTCTCGACTTTGTTTATGATCTGCATGTATGTTTCGCGCTTGGCTATTGCGCAGCTAATTTTCGAAAAACAGGTAACTGTGCAATTTTGTGCATTAAAACTACAGAATGTGCAATTTTATGCAGTAACCCCCAAAACATGCAATTTTGTGCAAAATAAAATGTATGTTAAAATGACCTACACATCCTGATTCGGATAAATAACTTGTCACTGGCCGTTTACGAACTAGCAAAAAAAAGATGCAATTGCACGTGAATCCGGGCTTTAGTTATAACACAATATAATTTGCTTTTTCAAAATTTACGAAGTTGGTGTCTAGTATAATGTATAATTTGTTTTTATAATCCGTATTTTATACTTGAATAACACACGAGAGTAAATGTAACATCAGTATGAATTTTTTTCATTTATTAAAAACAGCTTTGTCTTTTTTGCATAGAGATATTCTGAACCTCGCTGTTTTTCTTCGTTTTGTACTTGTATGGCAATCGGCACATGTGGAGAATCAAGTATTCAGCACCAATAACTGTGACTTTATTCGTTAGTTCGGTAGGAGGGTCAACCGCGAGTAATCGGAACGGGTATTTTGACTTTTATGTTATCGCTGAATTGGAACAGGTATTTCAACTTTTCAGTCACTGTTATATCCATTCCACAAAAATAATCATTTCAATCATATACCTGTTATAGGTATGTCGGCCCACGTCTAATGTAGGAGACAGTTAGTGGGTCACAGTTGTCATGTATTAGGAGAGCCTATTACTCTCTTGTAGCTTCCTGTTCAGTTACTGTATCTTGCCTGTTGTTTCTACTGTAGTTTATTATTCCTGGTTTATGAATAAACAACTTTTGCATTCATTAAGAGTAGAGGGAAAAAATCTCGCACATCATATGCAGAAACAATTAATTATATATGTGTGTGTTATGAGATAATTATTTCTGCAACACAAGTGTATTTTGTTTATTTTTTATCACTGTATTTGAAGTTGACATACAGTTCACAGAATCAGTCTGTATCATCAGAGGTTTTTATATAAATTATTTGATAGAAGAAAAAATTTGGATTAAAAAAAAAACAATAAAGACCATTCATTACAAATTATAAGATTTCAGACATTAGCTATCATAAGGTAAAATTAATAAACACGATATTTCGACCTCTATAGAATCAAAGGTCATCTTTAGGCTAACAGTAAATCAGTACAAAGAAAAATCGATCACTAACAAATAGATATCGTCAAAACTCCAAACCTTAGTTATACCCATGATATTCGTATCCAAGTCACACTTTGAATAAATTAATATTTTACCTTATTATCCGTCTTGTGACTTCCCTTTTTTTAAACAACACTACGCATTTCGGAACGTGTGTTCCATCATCAGGTGTAATTACTCTTGCGAGGTCGTCGAAACATTAAGAGATATCATAAACACATAAAACACTAAACATAAGTTCGTATTCAGTACCTAACGCGCGCGATACGTTTTCGGTGCGCGCCTTGACGACACTGAACTAATGCTATCAATTCACCGCTATCACTGCTCGCGCATGATGTGTGACGTGGACCTTAGTTGTTCTGAGATTTGCATCGCAGTGTCATACAAAGAGTTAGAGTGAAAATTTAACTGGTCATTCAATAAATAGTCTGGACTGGTTTTAAAGGCCTTATATATTTCAAATTCTTCATTAGCATCCATATTCCTACCTTTATTGCATATGTGTATATAATCAAATGTCGTCCAAAATTGGATTTATTTTTTCAAAATCTTTTTTGGGGAGATGTTCTTTGAATCTCTTTATGAAAGGTCTTCCTGTCTGGCCTATATAAAAGCAGATACAGTCATCACATATTATCTTGTAGACACCTGTTTTTTCTTCTAAAGGTCTGGCCGTTTTTGGACCAAGTATTTTATATATGTTATTGCTTGTTTGAAAGGCCGTCGCTATATTCATTTTCTTAAAAATATTTGTTAGAATTTTCGGAAGGACATTACCATACTCAGTTGATATGTGTGTTGCTCCTGCCTTGTTCTTTGGGGGCCTCATTTGTCTGTTGTCTGCTGATCCAACCAACGGTTTTGTTAAGAACTGGAATAACATGATTAACAGATGCACAAGTCTATTTGACGAGACCACACGGCGCTTATTAAAGCCTATAAATGCCCGGGCACCACAATTCACAGGTTTACCCAAGATTCATAAAATTGATGTACCAATTAGATCACTTATAAATTTTACAACAGCCCCAGGTTATAAAATCGCCAAAAAACTAGCAAAAATAATAAAAGACAACATAAGATTAGAAAATAATCATAGTATCAAAAATAATATTGATTTTGTTAACAAATTAAAAGACATTAAGTTGCAGCCTAACTACAAAATTGCGTCATTTGATATTGTTAACCTATACACAAACATACCTATTTAGGAAACAATAGCCATTTTAAGGGAACACCTCAACGAAGCAAAATTACTAAGTTTCTGAAAAATAAACGAATTAATTGATTTATTAGAAGTTATATTAAAGCAGAACTATTTCACGTTCAATAATAGTTATTTTATTTAAAAGGAGGGCCTCGCCATGGGCTTACCACTTTCTGGCTTATTATCAGATATCTACCTGAATCATTACGAAAATACACATTTACTATCCAATAAAAATAAACTTCACAGAAAAATAGTCTTTTACACGCGATATGTCAATGATACTTTTATAATTTTTGACGGTTCACTACGACCTTGAGACATTATATGAATAGCATACATAAACGCATACAATTCACCCTCAAAACTGAAACCGACAATAAGCTGAATTTTCTTGACTTAACAGTCATAAAAACAAAAAATAGATTCCAATACCAAATCTATAGAAAACCAACCACAACAATATCACTATACACGCAAACTCCCACCACCCTACATCTCAAAAAATGGCTGCATACAACAGTTTTATCCATAGGCTAATTACAATACCACTTGAGACAATTGATTTTCAAAAAGAGTTAAATACAATAAAATACATAGCCAGAGCTAACGGATATCAAAGTTCAATGATAGATAGACTACTCAAGAAACAGCAAAACAGACAAATGAGGCCCCCGAAGAACAAGGCAGGAGCAACACACATATCAACTGAGTATGGTAATGTTCTTCCGAAAATTCTAACAAATATTTTTAAGAAAATGAATATAGCGACGGCCTTTCAAACAAGCAATAACATATATAAAATACTTGGTCCAAAAACGGCCAGACCTTTAGAAGAAAAAACAGGTGTCTACAAGATAATATGTGATGACTATAACTGCTTTTATATAGGCCAGACAGGGAGACCTTTCATAAAGAGATTCAAAGAACATCTCCCCAAAAAAGATTTTGAAAAAACTAAATCCAATTTTGGACGACATTTGATTGACAATAATCATAATTATACAGATTTTAGTACAAACTTTAAACCAATACAGTACACACATGCAATAAAGGTAGGACTATGGATGCTAATGAAGAATTTGAAATATATAAGGCCTTTAAAACCAGTCCAGATTATTTATTGAATGACCAGTTAAATTTTCACTCTAACTCTTTGTATGACACTGCGATGCAAATCTCAGAACAACTAAGGTCCACGTCACACATCATGCGCGAGCAGTGATAGCGTTAGTTCAGTGTCGTCAAGGTGCGCACCGAAAACGTATCGTGCGTGTTAGGTACTGAATACGAACTTATGTTTAGTGTTTTATGTGTTTATGATATCTCTTAATGTTTTGACGATCTCGCAAGAGTAATTACACCTGATGATGGAACACATGTTCCGAAACGCATAGTGTTGTTTAAAAAAAGGGAAGTCACAAGACAGATAATAAGGTAAAATATTAAAATATTAATTTACTTAGTTATACAAATATAGTGCCAAAAGAATAATAATAATAATAACAATAATAATAAACAGTACTCACCATTCCATCCAAGAAGGGTTCCTCCCTTCTTAGTTCTGTTTATTATTATTATTATTTTAGCACTATATTTGTATAACTAAGGTTTGGACTTTTGACGATATCTATTTGTTAGTGATAGATTTTTCTTTGTATTGATTTATTGTTAGCCTGCAGACGACCTCTGAATTCCATAGAGGTCGAAACGTCGTGTTTATTAATTTTAACTTACGATGGGTAATGTCCGAAATCTTATAATTTGTAATGAGTATATTGCGCCATCGATTAATAATAATTTTAAGAATTGCAATAAAGACCATTCATTTAAAATTATCAATTTATTAAAACAAGTAAAATATAAGCATTCAATATTTTTAATGTAACCGTTAAAACGTCTTGACTATGTGAGCATTACAACAATCAAAAAATTTTAAATCATGATAAGAGTTTTAAAGGCTTTCATGGCCGGCATCAACAAAGTTGTAAACATTATTTACCGGGTTGTTAGGGTGTGGTCTATCGTTTGTGTTTACAGATGTCTCAGCGCCACCATCGGAGACCATCTTCAGTGTTGGAAGCAGTTGGCACGGTGTCCGTCAGTTCACCCTGAGACGAAACGTAAATGATTAAATATATATTAAATATAGTAATATAATATAATATATTAACTTCCACCTACGTGGAAGGTTTCGTTTTGTCTGGGCCAGGATCCTTTCGGACGAACGCTAGATACAAACATGTGTTTCAAAGGTTCTCAAAATAACTAACTCTACACATCGTTATGAAGAGAATTGATGATTTTAATATTCAAATGTTGAAATTATTGTTTGGCAGATAGATTTACATGTAATCAAATATTGTGCAACTCGTGCATCTTGTAACAGAACTTACCAACTATCGCTTACCTTCTTTTCTAAAACACAAACACAATTATAAAACACAAACAGAAACAGCCCAGCTTTGCTCGCTCTCACATTCATTCCAAATTATTTTGCCCTTAACATTTTATAATTTATGCCCCAGACCCCCAAACGCCGGCCACGCGGTCGCCGCACACACGCATTGTTCAGTTACACTGTCTTTATGGTCCGAAAGAAGAAAAAAAAACTCTTGATTACGGCCCCCTAGATGGATTGACCGCGGTCACATAACTATTTGTGGTAATTACAACTTTTTATCTGATAAATTACAAACTTTTATGGCGAGCCTACTTGGGTCAGCCCGGTACCGGGGACTGCAACTTGTAGACTGGGCACGGCAATGTAACAGGTACTACCGTTATGATCTCATACAGGATGCGACAATCACTGCCTTGCTCTTCGTCGCCGAAGCGGCGTCCCATGCTCTACATGTAGTTTGTTGGGTTAACCTGGTCAACGATTTCAATTAGGCACAGGCTGACGTCATTGGAGAGGCCGGACTTAAACAGCACTTCCTGCCGCTCAAAAGCACATTGCTGAATTTTACTCGCTCCAAGACATCCTGTTTTGTGGCTGGACGCTTCACTTGAGCTCGTGGTTGTACAGTTGCGTATGTGCGCTGCCACACAAGTACGGATTTCTGAGAATTTTGAAGGAGGTAAATTCTTCGCTCGCCGCGTTACACAATAACAACTGCGTATCGCCTTTGTCTCAACCACTGTTTCAGTTGCCATGCGTTCTGTTGTAATCGGATTAACAGTTGTAGCATAATAAAATTTCACAATATTTTCCTAAAACTCCCGCACAAAAACGAAATAAATAAAATATAAATGCCCCATACGGTAAAAATAAAAATACCCCAAAAATTGACACGCTACAACCCCATTGATGAGGTAGAGGCTGTGTTTTGGACATCATGCCAGCACGATCTTAGCTGGTAAGAAGCATCAACCATCCGGCTTCAAATGCTATCTGATTGGCTTGAGATATAAATAAGATCGGTTATTTGTTATTACTTCAATGTTCCATAAAGAAATGGAAGTATGGTGATGGCAAAAAAAAAATTGTGTTCGAGATAAGGGCTGATTCTGATTAAACTATCCTCAAAACACAAAGAAAAGTAATTTTCTGAAAAGTGTCTGTGTGTAGAATTTTTTCTATGGCAAATGATAACTGCCACAAATTCAAACAGAATCAAATAATATTTTGCATATGTGCCCGAGTAGAAGAGGACTCAAGGCCTATTGATTTTGCTGAAAATCGGTTAAGGGGAAGGGGTAGTTTACGTGCAACGGTTTATGTTTTAACAAGAAAGTACTTAATTTTGATAAATAAAGTATCCTGAAAAGAAGGTCATAACAATCCACTGTAGAAAGGTAGATGAAATATCTAAACAAAAGGGTAGTTGAAGGGGAAGGGGATAATTTTCTATAAATGAAAATGATAGTTGAAGAGGGAGGGGGATAATTTTTACTTCCATGTCCCATAAGGAAATCGAAGTATGGTCATGGTGAAAAAAATCGTGTTCAAGATAACGGCAGATTCTGATTTTACTACCCTCAAAACATGAAAAAGGTCATTTTTCGAAAAGTGTGTGTGTGTCTTTGTGTAGAATTTTTTCTATGGCAAATGATAACAGCTGCAAATTCAAACAGAATCAAATAATTTTTTGCATACAGCCCTGAATTGTAGAGGACTCGAGGCCAGTTGTTTTTGGTGATGATCGGTTAAGGGAAAGGGATAGTTTACCTGCAACATTTTACGTTTTAACAAGAATAAATTACTTAATTTTGATAAATAAAGTATAATCAATATGCAACTCACCGTCTGTGGCTTAAGTAAATGTCTTCACAATACAATTGACATGTTTCGGGACACTTGTCCCATCCTCAGAATTTTTAAAAATAATCAACATAGCGTTTAGTTGATTATAAAATATGTGGCTTGGATTAACAATATAAATAAAGTATCCTGATAAGAAGGTCATAATAATCCACTGTAGAAAGGTAGATGAAATATCTATAAATGAAAAGGGTAGTTGAAGGTATGAGGGGGTAATTTTTTTAATAAATTAAAATGGTAGTTGATGATGTGGAAGTAAATTTTATAAGTTTTATATGTGTAACACGTTAATGACAAAAAAGAAGTAGTTTATGGAAACATTTCATTTCACTTTAACAAAATTCTATATTTTTCATTTTAATTTAAATCACGTATGAGTGAAAATATATCGTTCCTGGCAGGCAAGCATATCTCAATTATGTAATGTTTACTTTTCAAAAGTTTTATTATTGTGATTACCGCAATAAAAAGGCCGGCAGGACACACACACACACACACACACACACACACACACACACACACACACACACACACACACACACACACACACACACACACACACACACACACACACACACACACACACACACACACACACACACACACACACACACACACACACACACACACACACACACACACACACACACACACACACACACACACACACACACACACACACACACACAATTTGCATTATTTTTGGCCTAAATCATGTTTATTTCCTTATGTTTGCACGCTTTTTAAATGAAAAGTGCCGAAACCCACACCAACACAATGTGTGCAAGCCGAAAAGGTGGACAGCGATTTTCTTCCTGTGGATCGCTGGCCAGTGTAATTGCATGTGTTTACAGAGGAACATTTCATAGACGCACTTTTGGTCTTGAGGGAATGAACCCTCTGCAAGATGCTCAGGGTCTAATTACTTAGTAATTAAGTAAGAAAACATTTGTTATGGTATGAGCCTATCAAACTCAAAGTGGTCTACGAACCTTAAACAGTTATTGTATGTAATCTTACTACAAACTATAAGTAATATAAAAAATCAATTAAAATAATATTAAACCCATAATTACCAACTACAGTAGAAGCCCGATATAGCGCGGTCCGATATACCGTGGATTCGGATATAACGCGGTGAAGAGTATGTCGCCCGTTATTAGCGAAAATTCTTACTTGTAGAGAGTGAGTAAATTATGAATTGTTTATCGTGACTTCCGTAGCCACATTGGAATGCGTTGCGTTTATTGTAAACAAAGGCTTGTTGTTGGAAACGGCGTTGTAAACAACAGCCAGAATTGCCAGTTCAAGTGTACCTGTAGACATAAACAATTGCCCCGTATTTACAGTCTCTACGTTTCTAAGAATTCATGCCAAGGCAAGCAGCCAACTAAATCCCTTCTCTCCCTCATACTCTTATATTATAAGATCATACTCTGATATTATCTTATCAAAGTGTATAGTCTTTGTCATAAATTGGCATAGTGTAGAGTTTTGTGATGTCGCAGAAAAGAAAAGCATATTCTGTGAGTGATAAACTCAAAATAATTGATTGTGTGAAGAACGGAGAGTCAAAGGCAAGTTTATCACGTGAGTGTGGCATCCCAGAAGGAACAATTAGAGGGTGGATGAAGGAAGAAGATAAACTTAAAAGTTTTGTGAACACAGTTGAAAGTGAAGTGGGGTTGCAAAGAAAAAAGTAGGTAAGGATAGTGAACTAGATGAGTGTCTGTACAGGTGGTTTTTAATAAAACGAAGTGAAGGTGTGCCACTGTCAGGACCAGTTATTAGAGCTCAAGCTGTGAAATTCCATAGTGATTTACATGGCAACAGCGACTTTAATGCATCTGATGGGTGGTTTTCGCGATGGAAATCTCGTCATGGTATAAGCCAGATAAGCATTGAAGGGGAAGCACGATCATGTGACAGTGAAGCTGCAGCACTTTTTCCTCAGGCATTAAACAAAGTAATGATTGATAACGATTTAAATGACCATCAAGTGTATAACTGTGATGAAACTGCTTTGTATTTTCGAATGCTTCCTACCAGAACTCTGGATGTGAATAATTCAATAAATAAATCTGGATTAAAAATAAATAAGGATAGAGTTACCCTCCTGTTTGCCACAAATAAATCAGGCAGCCACAAAGTTAAACCTCTCTGTGTAGGGAAAAGCCGAAATCCTAGACGCTTTCAACATGTTAACATGACGTCATTACCCATCACATATCGTAATATAAAAAATGCTTGGATGACAAGTGATATTTTCGGTAAATGGTTCCATGAAGAATTTGTTCCATCTGTGAGAAGCCACCTGCGGTCACTCAACCTCGAAGAAAAAGCTGTACTGACCCTTGACCACTGTCCAGCACAACTACCTGCTGATATGCTACAGTCAAGAGATGGGAAAATCGGAGTCATGTTCTTGCCGAAAACACTACAGCACTGATCCAGCCATTAGATCAAGGCATCATAAAAGCATTTAAAGCGCATTACCGCCGTGAACTTCTGAGTGCTATAGTGAATTCTGATGAGGAAATGGAATTTACCTTAAGTCAACAAACCTGAAAACAGTTGCGTATTCAATAGGTCTTGCATGGGAAAGTATTAGTACGGCTACGATTCAGAATTGCTGGAAGATATGTTCCTTTGAACAAAACATCGCCGATGGAAATTGCTCTGTTGCCGGATTCACTGATAGTGATGTACAGTCTGCGAGTAGTGCTCTGCATTGCAACTTCACTCTAGATGACTTGAATGACTGGGCAGAAGTTGACAACGGTGAGCCTGTTACAGAATGTATAGGAGATAAAGATATCATCGATGCAGTCCGAAATGCAAATTGCGAAGAAAAAGAAGACGATGACGATGATGGAAATGAAAATGGGGTGGAAGTGAAAGAAGTTATTCCAAATGTTAGTGAAGTGATAATACATATAAACAAAGTAATTTCGTGGATGGAGAGGCAAAATGAATCTAATAATGTTCATCTGCTGCACCTCGCGTTTATAAAACAATACGCGGAAAAGAAACGCTGTGCATTATCCCGTCAAACAACAATTACGGACTTTTTTAAGCCAACAATTAGGCCTACAGTAGGTCGAGTGAGCAATGTATAAATAGTGTATTTTATATTCCATTGGATTAAAATACAGTTTTCTTATTTTTTATTTCTACATTTGGTGACGTAATTTACGTACAGTATATAGTAGTGCATTATGCTGTAGCCTTTTTCCCGGTCCTCCCTCCCCATCATTTGTCACTGTACAGGTCACCTTCCGATATACCGCGGTTACGCCTATAACGCGGGGGAAAGTATGTTACCCGACAACCGCGCTATATCGGGCTTCTACTGTACCTAATATAAGAAAGGTGAAAATAATGAAAATAACAGTTATTAATGTTAAAAAGCAATGTATAAGTTTTCAGAATATTGTGAAATAAAAGTGTTTAGGAAATATATCTTGTTATAATATAAACATTGAGTAACACATGTAATTTATATAAAATAACTATATAACTAATCTAATAAGATTAAGCAATGTGTACAATACTTATAACTAGTGGAATATATCCCTAGAAATTAATTATGTACATCAGGGACAAGTAAAAATAAGTTTAGAATAAATCATGTTAATTATAAATTGTAAAATCAACCCATAAAACATGTTGTGAATCCAAGAGCTGTACCGAGTTGAGTTAATCTATAGAAAATAAAAGAAAATTGAATTGAATTGTTTGATTTGATTAAAAAATCAGAACACATAAAATTCAAAGCTGAACATTTCTAATAAAATACTTTTTATTATTTCAGGAACTTTATATAAAACTTAATATAAAACACTGAAACTGAAGACCAGAAGAATTGTAACAAGAGAATAATTTATAAAACTAAACAGCAATTTGGTGAGAGTGTTCTATGTAAATACGATTAGACTAAGACATACATTTGTTCACTCCTTATTAAATTTAAAGGAACTAAAACAGTGAACTGATATATAACAAACACTATAAACGTTATGAATAGTATTTTCTCATTTTACTATTTTAGTTTGTTCTGATTAGATTACATTGTTTCTTTTGTATAATCCAAAGAACCCATGACACAACACACATACCCAACATAACAATAATGAAACTGATTTATTATTTTTATATTTTCTATAGTATGTATAACATGTTGTTATGTATGACTTTGACTGTACATTGACTTTAATTTTACTTCCATGTTCCATAAGGAAACGGAAGTATGGTCATGGCAAAAAAAATCGTGTTCGAGATAACGGCTGATTCTGATTGTATTACCCTCAAAACATGAAGAAAAGTCATTTTTCGAAAAGTGTGTGTGTGTGTGTGTAGAATTTTTTCTATGGCAAACGATAACAGCCGCAAATTCAAACAGAATCAAATAATTTTGTGCATACATCCCTGAATTGTAGAGGACTCAAAGCCTATTGATATTGGTGAAGATCGGTTAAGAGAAAGGGGTAGTTTACCTGCAACATTTTGTGTTTTAACAAGGGTAATTTTTTCTGTGACAAACGATAACTGCCGCACATTCAAACAGAATCAGATAATTTTATGCATACGTCCCTGAATTGTAGAGGACTCAAGGCCTATTGATATTGGTGAAGATCGGTTAAGAGAAAGGGGTAGTTTACCTGCAACGTTTTATGTTTTAACAAGTGTAATTTTTTCTATGATGAATGATAACTGCCGTAAATTCAAACAGAAACAAACACTTTTCTGCATACGTCCCTGAATTGTAGAGAACTCAAGGTCTTTTGATTTTCGTGAAAATCGGTTAAGAGAAAGGGGTAGTTTACCTGCAACGTTTTATGTTTTAACAAGGGGAATTTTTTCTATGACGACTGTAAAACCGCCGCACATTCAAACAGAATCAAATAATTTTTGCATACATTCCTGAATTGTAAGGGGCTCGAGGCCTGTTGATTTTGGTGAAGATCGGTTAAGGGAAAGGGGTAGTTTACCTGCAACATTTTAATGTTTTAACAAGAGTAATTTTTTCATGACGAACGATAACTGCTGTAAATTCAAACAGAATCAAATAATGTTTTGCAAACATTCCTGAATTGTAGAAAACCCAAGGGCTGTTGATTTTGGTGAAGATCGGTTAAGGGAAAGGGGTAGTTTACCTGCAACGTTTTATGTTTTAACAAGAGTAATTTTTTCATGATGAACGATAACTGCCGTAAATTCAAACAGAATCAAATAATTTTTTACATATGTGCCTGAGTTGTAGAGGACTCGAGGCCTATTGATTTTGGTGAAGATCGGTTACAGGGAAAGGGTAGTTTAGCTGCAACGTTTTATGTTTTAACCAGAGTAAAGTACTTAATTTTGATAAATAAAGTATCCTGAAAAGAAGATCATAATAATCCACTGTATAAACGTAGATGAAATTCTATAAATGAAGAAGCTAGTTGAAGGGGATGGTGGTAATTTTCTATAAATGAAAATGATAGTTGAATGGGGAGGGGATAATTTTTATTTATAGTCATGTGTACTAAGTTATTGGCAACAAAGAAGTAGTTTGTTGTTAAAATTCCTTCCCAGGCTGTTTGGCGTTGTCCAATGTTTTCTACAAAACCAGACATTCGGCAGTGCCATTGACTGCCATCATCATGAAAATCGAGTGCGCTAACATGAGGTGGTATACGTTAGTGACCACAGTATCGTATAGGTGAGCTCCTACAACTTAATATTAATAAAAATTTTATTTTATTATATCGTTGCGGCAACTTTTATTTAGACCATAGCCCTGTGTTAATCAATTACTAAATGTTTACCAGATGATAACTCTATATTACATGTATTTTAGTTAATAATTCGATAATTCTCTCCAACCCTATTCAGTCCGTATTATTTAAATTAATTCAAAAGTTGTGAAGGAAACACATTAGTTCGGCAATCTCACGTTCCACCAGCTGTCTACAGCAAGCGCTGCTATTCGTATTTGGCGCACACTTATAGGTTAGTTTGTTTCACCTGATAGTTAATCACCTTCTTTACCTGTAAATTACTCCCCCATCAAAATACAATACCTATTCTACAATAATACAAAACATCATTACATACAAGAAGGATTCTTTATTTGTATTACTTTTTAAATTCCAACAGTGTTCTTCACGGTTATATGATCGTTATATCGATTGTACAATGTTGAATCGATTTGTCAATGGACTAGTCCTGTATAATACAATTTAAATATAATTTTATTTATCTCTTATCCCAGGGTACGTGTGATTCTTTTAACGATTAGTAAGGCCAGGTAATGCAAAATTAAGGTTACTAAGTATTACAAATTGTTATTAATTCTTAATGTATAAAATTAAATATAAGCTGGTGTTACCGTACAATGCAATTCTCAAGATAGCCGTGTCTGTTTACAAACGCTTGAAGACTTACGGATGAGGTTACTTTGGTCCAGAAAATGTGTCCAGATTATTAATAAAGATGGAAAGGTGATGTCCCGGAGTTCAACTGGAATTCTTCTATTCTTTGTTCTTCTTCATGATCCTCGTGGTTGTCGGTCCCGGTGGAATTGGTGTCGTATTATAATTTCTCCCTTCTTGGAAGTGAGGTTTATGTCTCCAGTACCAAAGGTTCTTGTGTATATTTGGTTTATAATTTCATTAATTCAGACTTCTTGTGCATTCAATAAGTATCCTGGTTCAATGGGAAATCGGGTTCATCATTAATTCCAATGGAATTAACCTGAAGAAGGAAATAGTAATTCCGCTACCTTTTGGATGTGTATGAGTATATTTCTCGAACTCTAGTTTAGTAATTATTCATCAGTTTGGTTTGAATGAATTGGTTTTGATACTTTAAAGTTATTAAGGTTTATTCCTTTTTATTTTATTTTATATTTAAATTCGTCTACTCAGCTGTTTTCAATAGCATATAACAATCGAATAATATAGGTTTTTTTTATAAATTCTTTTCTGGATTAGTATTAATTTAACTTAACCCATTCACATCTAACAATCCAATAATGAAAATCAACAAGATTTTTTACATTTTAGTTACCCTAACAACCATTACTTTCTGTCATTGGATAATATTTGATATCCTAGAGCCAGAATTAGAAAATATTACTACTCTTTTTTAATAAAATACTCCATGCTTGGAATTACACCAAATTACATAAAACTCTCATTTAATCTACTTTATTAAACCGTATATATTTTACTATAATTTCATCTGACTGGACTTATTAAAAAGGTATTAATTTCCTTTTACAAATATTAAATTTAGGCCTATTGGTTTTCTTACACCTGTTATAATATTGTTTTGTTTTTAACTTAATTTTTCTTTACCTGACCTACTGTACAAATAGTCACTGGCTTATGGCCACTTACATCAATTTTAATTTCCTGGTTTCAATTCATTATATTATTTAGTTCATCATTGAACCCTTCATTATTTTTTAACATAACTATAAGAACTACTTTGCCAACTTATTAACACTTATTGCCTTCCTGGCCAAGTTTACAAACATTATTTCAAACATCTTCATTAATCAATTACAGTAAATACATTTAACATAATATAATACCTAACACATGTACTTATACTTAATTATTTACAGTTTAACACAGTTTTAACATAAATAAAAGGAGTACCACTGACTAAGTACTTCTTTAAAGCAACAGCTCCACTCTTACTATCCACAAAACATAAAATAAATATACTGTAAACACTATATCATGCTACAGCATAACACCAAGTACATTTTATAACACATTAAATATTAATTTGAATAGTATTTTATACTTAATTCCTACACATTAAACTCCTCCCATTAGACACAATGTTTATGTTTACATCTCATATTATTCATTACATATTTTAGATTTAGGTACACTTTTGATGTTTTAATTACTTAGCAACCTTACTATGTACCTCTAATGCATTCTTCAGGTGAGATGGGCCCTCTTGTATTTAATTATTACAGGCTTTGGGTATTGTCTTAAATCATGTTTACAGTTTTTATGTAATGTCGGGGACCTCAACTCTGTTACGTTACAACATGTAGTGTTTGTATTTGTATGTAGCAATTGATTAGGATGTGCATCATGTCGTATAGCGTTTTATGAAACGTGCATATGGTTGATTGGGTAAAACATGCATCAGGTTCAAGTGCAGTGATAAGAGATAAACAATATATGCTTTCAGACATAATTACTATTTGATAACGTATGTAACATACAATTTAGTCATGTGGAACAAAATAAAATACAAAAAAAATTTGTATTGGATTGCGTAAATTTGGTTGCTCGTCCACCCGCACGTATGCGGACAAATAATACATATGTCTCCTCTGGCATACTCGGGCCAGATAAGTAACAAGGGCACACAATATATACTACACCCATAATACCCCCCCCCCCCCACCACCACACCACCACACGGCTTGCCCCCGGTTGTGGGTTAAAAGGTTGGCTAATAACTCTCTGGCTGGGGTGGGGCGTAAGTTCTATCACGGCTGGAGGGCGCAACAGGTCTGTGACCTAATGCCTGAAGTGGAGAAGAAGAAGAAGAAGAAGAAGAAGAAGAAGAAGAAGAAGAAGAAGAAGAAGAAGAAAAAGAATAAGAATAGTGATGCTTTCACTATTAGTATTGAAATTATACTGGTTTACGCCAGAAAAATCACTCGGTATTTTGAAATTGTTGATACGCAATTTCTTTGCCAGTATTGGTTAGTGTGTATGTACTGCCTTTCTGTTTTCAGTAACAACTACTGTGGTACAATTTGTGTAACGAAAACCTTAATTTATAAATTTTGTGAGTCTAAGTTGTTTTTGTAATAACTATAATTTGTGTTTTGTGTACCAGGTTATGTACATTTCTTTTATTATGTGTTAATTAAGCACTTGATTAAAATGTTTTCAAGTATTTCTGATCATAATATGATATAAATTTGTGAACATGTTAGGAGATGCATGTTATACAGCAGTAATACAGAATGTGTGCCACATGATTGTTCAAGCGTCCACCAATTAAAACACAGTCAGCTGGTTCAATCATTATAAACAGCTGACTGAAGTTTTTGGTTTACTATTGTCATAATGTTAAGACAGCCTCTAAAGAAGCTCAATTGAACTAGTAATATCTGGTGAGAAAAGTAGACAGCAGTCTTTAAAACATGGAAGGCGAAAATGAAATGAAATGATTAAAAAACTGACATAAGCAACAAAATAAAATACAAGGACACAAGTTTTTGAAATAGTCACCAACATCCGTCTGGAGATTTAAGTATTGAAAAATATTTTAAAGTTTCAATTTTGTTTAATTTTTCATACACCATGTTTTTATATGTTCCTTTTTATCAGAAGATTTAGTCAGACTTAACATTGTTCAGATTTACAATGTTTTGACCACTGAAATTGTGTGGTTGTCTTCAGGTGTGTCTGTAAATTAAGCCAATACATTAAATGCTAAGTCAAACCTGGCTGTGGTTTATTCATTAACAGCATGACCATCAAAAGAATACATTTAATAAAGTTGTGTTAGTGGTGATAATCACAAAGAGCGATTACGGTGTTGCACACCACTGTATAAAAAATTCTCGATTAGCACTTTCAAGCCTCACGGCTCATCATCAAATTGAAAGTATATGAATGAAGTATGTATTTGTATCAGAACAGAAATGAAGGAAGTATATACTGCTGATCTAATGGTAAGCTGTATTGGGCTTGAAAGTGCTAATCGGGAATTTTTTATATAGTAATGTGCAGCAGCACAATTTCTTTGACATTTTTGAAGTCTTCTTCCGGTAAGGAGTGCGTCAAAAATGTCTTGTATGACGACGTTTCACTCATATTACAATGAGCATCTTCATGTCTGTCCTCGTCATTTAGACCTGAGGATATTCATTGTGAAATATGAATGAAACGTTGTCATACAAGACATTTTTGACATGGTCCATACCGGAAGAAGGGTTCAAAAACATAATGGACATCGGCTGCGGAAGCCGAATGTAAGAATGTAGCATAATTTTTATTTGTAAATGAATAAATGTTGTTGAAAAGCACCACCAACGTACGTAGTTAAACACAACGATAGAAAAATATATAAAATTCATAATTGTGTGTGTGTGTGTGTGTGTGTGTGTGTGTGTGTGTGTGTGTGTGTGTGTGTGTGTGTGTGACTTATTGCACTTTCCAATTCTGCTCAGTGGGCTTACAGGGTAAGTAGCTTTTCTTTTTTTATATATTTTCTTCTTTTATTATTTTAAACCATTTATTCTTTAGATGGTTCGTGCTCATTAGTGAATGAATCTTGGGTAGGCTTAATTTAGTATTTAATATATTATATAATTTTACCTGAAGACGACCACAGATTTTTTTACTGGTTGAAACATTGTGTATGTAAGTTTGAATGACCATAATAGTGTGACCAAATCCTTCTGATAAATGTTGACATACCAACGAAAGTTAGCTTTAAAGGTGTCAGTTCTTGTAAAATCAACCAATTAACTGTTTTTAGTATTGTATAATTTTGTTGTAATAAAAGGAATCATTTATAATTTTGTTTTAATTATTTATAAAACTCATTAGTAAGTTGAAATTAACCAGAAATTGTTTTAAATAGTATGGAATCAGTTTAGTTACAAATTGTGTTTTGATAGAATGTCACAGAACAATGAAACCTATTTGTGAATAACTAATCAAGGTTACGTACAGTTTATGAACAAAGTTTTTTATTATAACAAATTGAGAAATCACTTAATATGTGAAAATTGAAAGTAAAAGCAATTGTTGTTGGTTTAGGACTGATGTAGAAATATGGCCGCATGAGAAACAGGTTATGCCAAAGGAAGAAATAGTTAAAAGCATAAAAGGCAAAAGTGCAATATTTTGCTGTCTGAACGATAAGATTGATAAGGAAGTGTTACGTGCAGCAGGTAAGAGTTTATTGTTGTTACTTAAACCAATTTATGTTAATAATTTGTTAATATACCATATTTTCTTAGCATTAGAACAACGTACCAACAATTGAGTAGCAGTCAGAACATTCCTGTATTACCAGTAGCGGCAACAGTACTGGAAATAAGAGAAAGTAATATTAATTATTTCACAGAATAAATACTTCAGTTATTGAATAATTTGAAATCCGAACAATATTGGTAGGGAAACTTTAAGAAAAGAGTAGCACTGCTTTCGAACTGCTGGGCACTTGCACCGTCTTGTGTTGCCGGCTCAGACATCGGGAGTGTTTTATTACATACGGTCGTTGACTTCGTAGTAGTTGTCACTGTACAAACTGTGGAGGGGACACACACTCGCCCATCCAATGTGTTGCCGCTGTATAAACCAGCAAAATGCTCAGTTAGCAGCTTTGTTCGTTTTTGGAACTGATGTGCAGCAGATACTATGTACCTATTTGGTTTTTGTTTGTTTAGTTATGTGTTTCTCTATTTGTCTTTATTATTTTTAATTCGATTATGTGTGTCATGATTTATTATGTGTAAGTATAATGAGAGTCAGATCCCGTTGAACCGGGATTCTCTTCGTCATCCAGCGAATGATAGAAAATGCTCTACAAAAAACACTTGGCACAAGAAAAAATCTGAATTAATTTTTAGGTTAAGAATTAGGCTTATCACAACCGGCAACGTGTTATATACCCACGCCATGACACTGTGTATTACTGTAGTATTGTGATGTCTAAGTCATTGCATAAGCCATTTTGTTGTCTAAACATGTTTCATCGTTACGGTAAATAATAAAAGTTAAGTATTTCTACAGCTGAGTAAACGGGGCCGTCACTTCTGTTCTGTCAGTTTTTTTTTCAATTTTCAGTGATGTAAGTGTCAAACATAAGTATTATTTTATTGATGTGCACAATAACATGATATACACTACAGTAAAATTTGTTCAAAGCGAAATTGTAAAGGGACATACGTTTTTCTGAATTGGACAAATTTCAACGTTATACAGTAATTAACACAGCCATTAATAACATTAATGTTAAGACATTAGTCGATTTCTACACTTTGGATCGTACATGTACATACTGAATTTATTGCCATACAATTTTGTCAGACAATAATTACAATATACACATTTCTGCTTATCTATTTGTGACTTTAGATGATGCTGATTGTTATATGTAGTGTTCGTTTAGTTTGTCATAATATTGTATTAATTTTTTTATATTTATATTTCACATTGTTATGTTTTATGGGTACTCATCTAATACAGAAAATATTTATTATTATCATATAATTGTCTTTCAGCTTTACTTCTATTATAAGTGATAGGTTTTGAGCTTACAAAAATGTGTTACCTTCAGGTTACAAGTTTATGTGATAATTAAAAGTGAAGAGCTGAAAATAATGCAGTAAAGCACAAAACAAAATGACTGCTCAAATGAAATACAGTAATTGCATTAACAAAGTGTAAATTGAGTTTCCACTCTTGAAACGCTTCATATTTTCATGCAGAGAGAATTTGGATAACTTTTATTACTAAATCACAGTGGTAGATAATATTGTTACATAATGTGGGGAAATTGTTATGTAATAACAATCTACAAGTTTCTCGAATATTCCAGCTGTAATGTGTGTGTGCGTACATAATGCTGCTACTTTGCGGTGAAAGACAATTACGTGTCAACTATCGGGTCTATTCCAGACCATACCGGTCCGTGCGTGCTGTGTTCAAGTCCGCAATGAATTACGTTCTAGTGTTTTCTAATAGACGCCTATTAGCGAATATTCTGTTCTGGAACCTCAGCGGGGTATAAACACAAGTACTCAGTGACGCTCAGTTCAGTTATTGTCGGGGGATTACTCTGCATTCAAGTGGTTATTAGTGAAAAGTAATTATTGGTTATGTGTTTTATAATCGTGTGGGGCAATTGTAATACATCTACTAGTAATTTTGTACAAACCACTATGTTGTCTTTGGTATTGACGAGCGCTTTCGGCAGTCAAGCCATCTTCAGGTCATTTACCAACAGAGAAATATGAAACTGGACTGCAGTTTCATATTTCTCTGTTGGTAAATGTCCAGAAGATGGCTTGACTGCCGAAAGCGCTCGTCAATACCAAAGACAACATAGTGGTTTGTACAAAATTACTAGTAGAAATATTTGAGACCACTAACACTACAATACAACAATAAATTGTAATACAATTGTGTTTTATATTAGTTGACATTATTATTGCGTGTGATTAATTTTTATTTGATTTGTTGTAAGAGACTATCTTTTTGATTACAAACTGTTTAATTTTGATAATTAAAGCTGGTGATTAGTGACTTAATTGGTGTCTTGTATTTTGTTTTCCACTGTACCGTACGACGATCAGTAGAGCATCGTAACAATATTTAGTAATGGTCCTTACTTCAACGTTGTGTTTCTGAAACTATGATCTGCAGCGTATATCGTAGTTCCCTAGCTCAGGAGAAGTCTGTCCGAAGCAGTATTACTTTACTATGACTGTAGTAAAACTTTACATTTCTTAGCATTTGTCATCAGGTTTTTGTGGTAATCTCAGGGAACACATTTTTTAAAATGTATCACAAAGCACATATGTAGGTCATTTTATTCAGAAATGTAAAATTTTAGAAATTCAATATATGTATTTTACACATGTTTCTTGTACCTTCAACATTCTGTTCCTATGTTACTGGCCAGTTTCTGCATTATACAAAATGGGTCTTGAATAAATGCCTGTAAAAGACAGATAAATACATTTAGGAATATTTGTGTAATGCTTCGTATAAATCTTAGATATAAAACAAGACAAAGAACAAGAATTACATTTTATAAGGCAGTTGTATGTAATACCCACGTTGACATATTGCGAGTGAGGTATAGGTCATGACAAAAAAGGAATGCACCAAGATTTAGAATGCTGAAATGCAGTTTCTTTGAAATACTTTAAACTATACGTTGGAAATTAGAAGAAGAAATGAGGATATAAGAGCAGAACTAGAAGTAAATGATATAAATACAACCATTTCAGCTTATAGAAGACAATGGTGTGATCATTTACAAAGGATGGCAGAGGATCAGTTGACAAAAGCAGCGCTGAAATATAAAACCATTGGTAGAAGAGACATAGGTCGTCCTCTGAGGATGACATGGTGTCAGAACAGGATTACGTAATCTAGTCCATCCTTGAAGTGAAGAAGAAGAAGATAAAAGCCTGTAACATTTGCCAGGACCCTAAAAAATTTTCCAAATTGAACAACTTTTTGCTTTACCAACTTTTGTTTTGAACAAGATTTACTGTTCACATAGTACAATATATGTTTTAGTTTTAAATGGCTTCTCTTAATCTTATTCACATTAAGTTGGCCCAACCGGAATAATTTTTCTTTAAAAATGAAATATAAGTGGTCATTGTTGTCAGTAAATTTTAGTATACGTCAAAGTATGTTTTACGTCACAATGAATGTGTCAGGAAAGAAATGGTTTGTTTACAAGTTGTTCTGATGTATGTAAAATAGATGGCATCAGTCCAACAATCTGTATTCCACGTGCTGTGTGTGTGTGTGTGTGTGTGTGTGTATGTGTGTGTGTGTGTTTAGTTCTAAAGACATTAGTAGGTTGAAATGTTGTTAGTATTTCTATCCATATAATGCATGACTTGTTTTATAAGAACAACAACATTGTTCATGTGACTTATATGTTGTGGTACTTGTGTTATTTTGTATAAGTAACTCGAAAGTTTCTTGCAGTAATTGTGTAATATTATATATAATATATATTTATATAATATATATTTATATAATTATATATTTATATAATTACTGCAAGAAACGTCGAGTTACTTATATAGAAAATAATATATATATATGTATATATATATATATATATATATATATATATATAACCAAATGTAATTTCTTCTGCAAGTAATTGAATTATGTTTTTATCAGGTGAACTGAAATGATAAAAATATAATACACCTACTTGCAGAAGAAATTATATTTGATAATGTATATAATATTATACAAGTTGTGTTGTGTACTTGAAAGATGAAAGTTGTTCTAAAAACATCAATACTCAGTTTTATAAAATTTCAGTTGCAATTGTTTATGTTGTCATTTTAGTAGTCTTCCGTGGTCTAGGATAAAATTAACTCATGTGTAGTCCTACTGTATTCAGATGCATTTTTGGCTCTCTTTCTTTGTAAACAGTACTTTTGTTACTGTTACTGGTAGATTAAAACTACCTCTGTTGTGGTTACATTTTTGCAGAGTCTGAAAAGAAAAATGTAAGGAAAAATGTGTTCTCTGGAAGAAATTATTAAATGAATAAAAAGATGTCACAAATTTATTCTTACAGTTAGTAGTGTTGTGATGGAAAGTAAGTTTTTTATTTTTAATCCTTGTAAAAAGTGAAAACAATTGAAAAAATTAATACATGTTTAACATATTTTATGTATATTTATTGTTATAGAACAAGAGACCATATGTGGAAAAGAAAATTTGAAAGTCAAAATTTAGTCATATATAAATGAATTAAATTATTTAAATTTCAGTTTTTGTATTTGAATAAATCTTACAAAAAAAGTTTTTAAAGACACATGAATACAGTACACAATTTTATTCATTTCTGATTTCATGATTTTATTACATGTGGTTGTAATAGTATACATTTTACAGACATGCTACAGAATCAGTGTTATGTTTTCTAAATTACTAGCTCTTAACTTGTATGTGAATGTTTTAATAAGGGAGAGTCAAGTACTAACAGGTTTATTTGAAAATACTTTCCACTCGTTTTCAAAGTTCATACATTAGGATCCAGTCAGAGTCAGAAAGTTTTTCGACATATTCATAATCATTATTCTCTTCAAATAGTTCTTCTATTAAATAATTTTACTCTGAAATAGGGGATTGCATTTTGTCCACCTGAGGATGACTAATACTGTTCTACAGACAGTAATAGGTTGAAATATTGTTAGTATTTTTATCCATAAAATGCATGATTTGATGTATAAGAACAACAACATTGTTAACGTGACTTATATGTTGTTGTGGAACTTGTGTTATGTACTTGAAAGATGAAAGTCCTTCTAAAAAGTATCAAATTTTATAATATAATAAGCTGCAATTGTTCTTGTTATCATTTTAGTAGTCTTAGTAGTCTAGGATAAAATTAACTCTTATATAGTCCTACTGTGTTTAGATACGTTTTTGGCTCTCTTTATTTGTAAACGGCACTTTTGTGATTAAAGACTACTTCTATTGTGGTTACATTTTTGCAGAGTCTGAAAATAAAACAATAGGAAAAAATGTGTTCTTTAACAGAAATTTATTAAATGTATAAAAAGATTGTTAAAAAAATTATTCTGAAAGTTAGTCGTGTAATTTAGAGCAATTTTTTTATCCTAGCAAAAATGGGAAAAATTAATACAGCTTTAATATATTTTATGTATATTTATTTTTATAGTTTAAGTGTTCATTGTTGGAAAACAAAATTTAGTCATACATAGCTATAAATTATTTAAATTTCAGTTTTTGTATTTAAATAAACCTTTAAAAAAAGTTTTTAAAACATGAGTACATCACATGATTTTATTCATGTTTTTATTACATGATGTTTGTAATAGTATACGTTTTACAGACACGGTACAAAATCAGTACGCTGTTTTCTAAAGTACTAGCTCTCAACTCGCGTGTGAATATTTTAATAAGAGGATCAAGTTCTAACAGGTTTATTTGAAAATACTTTCCACTCGTTTTCAAAGTTCATACATGAGGCATCCAGGCAGGGTCAGAAAGTTTTTTACATATTCATGGTTATTATTCTCTTCCAAATATTTCTTCTATTAAATAATTTTACTATTAAATAGGAGATTGCATTTTGTCCACCTGAAGATGACTGATACTCAGAAGTGCTTACCGATGGCCATTTTAAATAGTTAAATAGTGTTCTTGGCAAATTTTTGTTCTTGAGTAAAACTTGAGAGAGAGAGAGAGAGAGAGAGAGAGAGAGAGAGAGAGAGAGAGAGAGAGAGAGAGAGAGAGAGAGAGAGAGAGAGAGAGAGAGAGAGAGAGAGGAGTATATTTTCAAATTGTTTATATAATTTGTTAGAGCCAACATTTATATGCGACGTAAAAAGTAGTTTACACAGTTTTTGTCAGTAATAGTGGATAGATTGCAGATGTAGAGCAAAACAAAACCCGAATTATACCCAACATGGTATTCTGTCTCCAAGTACAGATTGGATTGTGTTTGGTGGTCGGGGATGGGGCACGCTCCCAATTTCATTAGGCTGGAATCTTTCTGGGATTGATACATCCCCCATCATTTTATTTACTTTTCCTTGCATTTGTTGTGCAGATTTCACAGCATTTTCAAAATAAATAAATACAGTAAAACCTTAAGTTCTGTCTGAGGCTTTCACGGCTGGTTTTAATGATATGAGTACTCTGTCTTGCCAGGCTGTAAGGCCGTGGTCCTTACAGCCCGGCAAGACAAAGTACTCATATTACAGTAAAACCTTGTTACAACGCTGACCAAGTGACCGCGAGGAAACTGCGTATTAAATGGGAGATGACTAAGTAGCATAGATATATACTGTACTGTTATGTAGTCATATTTCCACATATACATTAGCAATTATATCAGAATACTACATTTAAGTATTTTGCAGCAAGCTCAAAAATATTTTAAACAACGAGCTTAAACTTCTAATTTTACTTCACTATACTTCTTATAGTGTTATAAGAACACTATTGTGTGTTATAGTTATTAACATAGTGAAGATAAGAAAGCTTCAGTATCTGGGCATCTCATGAGAAATGAACAGAGATTTTAATTATTGAAAGAGAGGAGTTGGGTGACCGAGAATCTCATGGGTGAGAAATTTAAGGACCTGGTTTGGCATGAGTACAACTGACTTATTCCGTGCAACAGTACAGAAAGTTAAAATAGTCTGTATGATATCCAACATGCGAAATGGATAGGAACTATCAGAAGAAGAAGAAACTTCTTATAATGTTTCACTACTAACTTATTTCACTTAACATTATATATTCAATTGTTTCTTTAAAAGAAATTCATTTATAGTTGTTTGCTTTGTACATGAATCTGTGCAGTAAATAATCACATTTTGTATTTGATTCAAGTAAATTGCGACGGTTACTAAATGTGATGTGATAATGTCAAAAAAGTCCACGAGAAAATAATTATTAAAGTAATTAGGTCAAACCATTTCAAAATGTCCTTCATAGACAGTACCTAAAAAGCTGTTATCAAGAGCTTTGAAACAATACCGTGCACAGTTGAGTTACATTATGGTTATTGAGATAAACTAAGTCAGACAACACCCAGGAATTTTGTGTCATTTCTCCACCACAAAGCAAGGGAGAGGAGCATCTTGCGTCCAATGTATTACACATTATGGAAATTTGAGTCCACACTGCTTATAAGTGTGCTAACCTGATTATATTGTGGCGTATCGTTTTAACAATATTAGCAACTTCAGTTGGGACATACTTTTAAGTTTATCTGTTGTCGTCGATGGTCACCATACAACTGCGGAATTAGATACAGTCCTATGTCAGCAAATTTTGATTGGTTCTGCTGGTGGATTCAGTGGCGGCATATCCAGAATTTGGCTTGGGTGGGGATTCTGGTCTAATCGGCTTTATAAAAAAGAAAAAAAACAAGTTAAGACTAATCAATGTTACTATCTTTAAAGTGGTTGCAAAACGTGTGATAACATCCTGAAATCAGTTGCAGTAGAGTAAACGGTAATAACATAAAAAACATTACCAGCGCTATTGAAACATTGTTTAGAAGATACTTGACTGAGTTTAATTTTTCTATATTTCCCATTTAAAGTGTATACACAAATGCTGTGTAATAAACCTATTTTGTATTAAAAAAAGTGCTAATACGATATTAGCGTACTGAAAACAAAAAATAAAACAGCGTAAAAAGTAAGAGATTAACAAAATTTGTCTACCTTTTTGACTCTCTGGGGGGGGGGGGGTCTGGTCCCATTTGTCCCACCCGTGAATACGCCCCTGGCTGGGTTTTCCAATGTATTGTATTGTAATAGACAAGCAACATGTATAAATATCAATAAGAGAGACTTTTGTCATTACAGGACCAGAATTAAAAGTGGTAGCTACCATGTCAGTTGGTTTTGACCACATAGACATTAAAGAATGCAATAAATTAGGAATTAAAGTCGGCTACACGCCGGACGTTTTGACCGAAGCGACGGCTGAACTGACGTTAGCCCTGCTGTTAGCGACGTCAAGGCGATTGTTTGAGGCACACAATCAGCTGAAAAAGTGAGTATACACTTAACTTTTATATGGGAGTCTCTTAATTTAGAATATGTTTACTTGCAGAGGCTTGTTTTGTTTAAATAATGTAATGCCTAGTTTTTGTTTGTATACTGAGAGCAGTATAATTTTTGTAATCTAATGTAGTCCTGATCAAACCAATGCAACTTCTTATCCTGTACTACTAAACCCTATGGTCTGTACCTAAGGGTACGTGCATAGTGCAGAATACTAGGATAGGAGCTTCGCATAGATGATCGCACATACCATATCACACATGTATGAGAGGTGTGCATACCGAGGATGAAATAACATCTGATACAAGAGAATAGTGAACAGTGTCGAGTTCTGTGGATGCCGCCGTAAGCACATTTTACAGCAGATTAGAGACTGAACTGTTTACACTTTACCGGGAATTGTACATTGGATAGAGTTGTGTGTGGCTACAGTGTGGGGAATGTCCTTGAAGCAGCAACCAATCAGAGGTCAGAAGTACTCCATGTGTGATATAAAAAAAACAAACTTGTTTGCTTACCGAAGAGAATCAGCGATGATATTATGTGGTATGCAAAGTGCGATCTGCTTCTCTATGCATGGTGCCATATAAATACATGAGTTTGTTTTCACACTGACTGTAATCTGTGTGAGTATTCTATGCTAGTATTCCACATACCCTTAGCCTTTCACAGCTGTCGTCAACTGTTTAAGAATGTAATTAACTTGTATTACATTACACAGCTATTAGGCTGTGGTCCACTCTTACCACTGTGAACAGATGTTTCAGCCTCTCCTCTGGAGGCCACCGTCATTGTAAGAACGATTCGGAAACTGGCATGGGTCTTCGCCAGTTAACACATTGAGACCTGTCTGCTTACGCAGTAACATGTTGCTGTGTCCTGAACATTTTTGTAAAAGTTTGAGGGCTAATAAAATATTGTCTTTTCACTTACATCCATTCTATAAACAGTACATTGAAGTACTCATCTTCTACTTTAAAGTGATATATATATATATTTTGTTATGGTGTTTTGTAGTTTACTTTTTTTATTAAGATGAGAAAAGTACACTCTTATACTTAAAAAAAAAATTCAGCTAGAGTCAATTCTTGCGCAGTACATTAATTTTAAACACAGATTACAACTATACACAAAATTGTATTGTTTACACCTAAAAATGGTTTTATCAAAAAATTTACTGAAGTAGTCGAAAACAAAAGACATCAATTGAGGTTAGGATATTACTCTTTCTTAGCGGTTGTGGTTAGCTAACTCACACTACAGACTTGAATTTGATATATGAAATTAACTTGTATTCTTTCTACATCTTCTGATTTTTAATAATTTCAACTAAAAACTGGGAAGTGTTAGTTATATCATGATCTTCACCCATCATAATGTCCACTATCATCAGCGTACATTACCACTAATTTCTGAATATGAATTTAATGAGTCAATGTCAAAATTAGAACTTTTTATGATTTTATTAATTTCTTCTTCTGTCATATAATTCCTGGAATATGTTTTTAATAAACAAAAATATATATAACAAAAAATGACTATCTCATGCATAAGCTGTAGGTAAACAACAAAAATGACTGCCCTCATCAAACACGTGTACATAGCACAAACAGAAATATTTTTCCCCGTGTTTGTTCCAGTTCATGCTGTCCTCTACAGTTTAAATAGGGAACTAAAATATTATTATGAGTATACTAGACAGGATCGCCCAGTATCGGTTGAATTGGTGGGAACATCTTTGCCGAATGGATGAGTGCTGCATCCCCAAACAACTATGGAACTATAAGCCGAGGGGATGGAGAGGTGTGGGACGTCCGAGGAAGCGCTGGAGTGACCAGCTGTAATATTTGCCTATTTGAGACCGGAACAAACCATTCTTGGTTTAAACCTTGAGGCTGATGATGGTGATGACTAAAATATTGCATCACATGGAAACCAAACCTGTGGACATATAAGACCCGTCTTGTTTCGTTTAAACTACGTCAAATTCCGGACGTACCTGATACGTCTATAGGTCTCAAAGTGTTAACCACAGTAGTGTGTTAACAACACAGTAGTGTGTCAAAAATCAGTTTGTCACAGTACTGTGGTAAACTGGCAAAGACTCATGCCAGTTACCGGATTGTTCTTTCACTAATGCTGGTCTTCAGAGGAGAGGCGAAACGTGTGTTCATAGCGGCAGGAGTGGACCATGCCTTAATATCCCAGAGACAAGTCAATTACATTTTAACACAGTAAACCCTATGATGTTAGTACCTGTTTTATGTTACTTCACAGTAAACCCTCCGTTTTATCCATATCCACAGTAAACCCTTCCAATGCTATCCATATGACGATTCTGCTACTCCATAGAGTATCTTCAGAGTTGTTAATCTTTTATGCCTGTTTAATGTATGCATTCCATTTTCTGTTCCTTAAGGAGACACCTAATGTTAATCTTTCCCTTGTTCTGTGCATTATTTTCAATTTGTGTACTGAATGTTTTGTTTGATTCCATGGTTGTACCCCATACCATATAACAAGCAATCCCTAACAACGTTTTCCAAGAACACATTCAGCACGTTGTGTGTCTCCTCGTATATCAGAGCGGAGATGCGCTTTACAACGCCACGACGAGCGAGATGCCTGATAGCAGACTTAGTGATGCCCTGGATGTTGTCTCTCAACACCTTTTGTTTGCCCAAACGTGGTTTGGTAGGCAGGTGTTACGCTATGGGGTGGCAGCCCCCACTAGAGGGCACAGTCTGCTCTAACACATGCTTACTTTTCACCATGGTTGAGTTATTCTCAAATGCCATACAGTAGACACTTCTTTCAGAAATTCAAATTGTTGATGATAAAAGATGCCTCCACCATTTTTGTGTTCTCTCGCAACTATATCTATGTTGTCACATAAGATTCTATGCTTTTTCTTATAAATTCATTTGTTTTCCTTACAAATTTAAATAACAACATACACTAAAAACTCGTTTATCAGAATCGCGTTTATCCAAAAATCCGGTTTATCCAAAACAATTTTTAGTAAATTTTAAAAATACACAAAAGCATTTTCCTGTCGCTATAATCTATATTTAATCGCATATACAAGCGATTCCATGTGATATAAAGTAGAAAGTCAATAATCAAAACTAATTGGGATAAGGGGTACTCCGAATTATCGATTTGTTCAGATTTCCGAACATAAAGTATTATGTTCATATATTGTAATCATAAAGTACTGTATACTGTTATGTATTATAACAGTACATTTCTGCTTCCTTTTAGAAGCCGAAGGTGACACAATAACAACAGTTCACATAAAACAATCCTATGTCATAAACAACTGTAATTCGTCTACTGTATAAACTGTACGGTAATAAAAAAACAGTGGTCTGACAACCGCAAAGAACAGAAACATTCTTGCACTTGCACTGCTACTGACTGACTCAGCGCTGGTATGCACTTGCCTATATCGACAAAAGGCACTCTATGTTCTTTCATTGCATAAACACGGGACGGAAACAGGACTTTTTTGCACACAAAAAACTATGATTGATTACTGTACGAACAAGCAGGGACTGTTCCAGTACTGTAGAAACTATGATATACAGAAACTGGCCATGACTGTCTCTCAGCGCATCTCTCCAAATTAAAAATTTCCACCACAGAAGAATGTGTATTGTGCAGGAGAGAATACTCAAAAATGAACAAAAATCATCTATTGGAGTGTGTGAAGCTGAACTGGGAAATGCAAGAACTCAGAAATTACAGTGGTCTTTATTGGGAAGCTTGGTACCAAATGGGTTAAATGTACCAAGGGGGAGCCATTGGAAAACAACAACAACAACAACTATAATATACAGTGCGGTGCCATTTTATAGTTTATTATGTCATATTCGCTATAAGTAACTTTTAAATTATTATTATTAAATAAAGTTACTGTACTTACATATGTATTATTATTTGAATAGAAGGGTCGGGGGTTATCCAAAATTTTGTTTATCTGAAATGGGTGCAGTCCCATCAAATTAGGATAAATGAGCTTTTAGTGTACACGAATGAAGTAGGTACACAGAACTAAGTATTTGTTTTGTTCATTTAATCATATTGTAATTATTTATATTGTACAAGTATAAGTTTGTTTTGTGTGTGAAGTGGAGGTTGGAGCGCGTGGGCACCAGTCTGGATGTGCGGTCCTGCGTTGAAAGGATCAACTGTCGGCATCATAGGTTTTGGTCGTATAGGACAAGAAGTTGCGAGGAAGCTTAAAGCATTCCGTATAGCGAAAATTTTGTACACTTCTCGTAGTGAAAAGAAAGAAGGTAACATTCTGTTGTTCATTTTTGTTGTATTAATAATGTGAGCTGTTTCACTACCTCTAGCATGTAGGTTGTCTAAGTGTGTTGAACTAAGTTGGCAGATGAGAGGGCATGTTTATTATTTATTCTGTACAGTGGTTGATTTATAAAAGTATAGGTGCCGGAACGCATGAACTCAAAAGTTGTACAGACACAAATATACTTATATGTTATATCATCATATAAAGGAGGTCTACATTTTTAAAACCTTATACAATATGTAACGTACGTATAAACTTGTATCTGAAAAGGTAATAAAGTTTACTGATGATATACGCATGATATCCGGGCTGTTTGGCCGTGGTCCCTGGTTTAAAACAAAACCAAACGTTTTGTTTTAAACCTGGGACCACGGCCAAACAGCCCGGATATCATGCATAATTCAAATGACACCGGCCCTGAAAGCCTAAGGAAAAGTGTACTGATATTTCTAAAGAGCTTCATCGTCAGGTTAGCCACAATCAAAAACATGTCAGTTATGACGGCATTATCCCAGAGCCTCAATCAAATCTAAGATATGGTTTCGGTGGTTCGGACATTTAAAAAAAGTTTCCATAGTTTATCGTTGTGTCATCATATTGTTTGTTCTTTGACCTTTCCTTACTATTTGTGTCCAGTGCCGTATGATGGCTAGAAATCAGCCCTCTCACATTCACTTGAAGATATTTCTATTGATTCAATAGAATATTTCAAGGTAGAAAGACTGTCTGGAAAAATTCGGGAATACACGAATTTTCAGAAGCTCCCAATCAGTTCCCTTTCATATAGTTTTAATTTTGAAGCAAGTTTTTTATTTTATTTTCTCCATAGGTTATTCGAACATTTTTGGAACGATAGTAGTTAAGATAAAAGATTAGTGCTGGTGTTCGATTTTCACAAATGTTTACTTTTGTAGTAGAGCTGATGGGCACAATTTAAAAAGTAGTAGCAAATTTTTGTAATAATTAGGGTTTTCTTTTTATACATTTTTCTCAGTATTTTATTTTTGGATCCAAGAGGTCCCGGAACAACGTTCTGGTGCGTTCCCCCTGAAATCAAACCTGATTCTGTAGGCCTATGTTGTCTTTGCTACTGTCTGTGCTGAATTTTGACTCTCAGTAAACTCAATTTTAGAAATGATTAATTTACGTATTATTGTGGTAATCGGTGATGTGCTTTCAGTTAAACGGTTTTGAATTAAATTACATTTTACAAATTTTCTGATGTAAATTTAGCATTGCACAACATACTGATCAAAATGAAATGGAATGAAAATTATTTTATTTCCATTACTCATAAAACGAATATACACTTCTTTGTGTGTGGTCTCCAAGTTGCATTAATTAATTGAGATAATACGTACATACCTGATTATGTTGTCCTTCCTGCAACTTCAGTCGTTAGGTACGACACGTTTCGGGCTCACAGTCCCTTCAAGCCTGTGGCCTGTGATTCAAAAATCACTTGAGGTGAGCTCATCAGTACAAAACAATTAACACGCACATAAACACTGAATTCATTATACACACATATTGCGCGAGAACACGATGCGCATCGTCGAGAACATAAAAGTGTACTGGCTGTATAAAGTTCAATGTAAAGATATGCCGGTAATACTCCTCGTGTCTGTTCTAGCTTGTGTATTATAGTATCAAAGAGCGCGTTAGATTTGAACGAGACCATATATAGGTTTGGAACAAAGCTACATATTTTAATTGTATCTGTTATTTAGTTAGGGAACAATATCTCAAAATTGACATTTTCTGCTTTGAGGAGAAAGTTGAAAAAAAAAATTTCCTTTCAACTCTGATTTCTGTTGTTTTCAGTGTATTCAGTGGTGAAGTATGAATGTGGAACTAGAATGAAGTGCTACATATTACCTCCTTCTTCATGTTCTCTTATGTGTTTATCCATATTTATACCAAACTGTATTTAATTGTGGACAAATATAACTTAAGATGTATTTATTATATCTGTAAAATATTGGCAAAGTTACCGAAGTCCACTTAGCTCAATTTACAGAAAACTGAAATTAAAGGTTTTCAAGTGCAATAAAAACTCATAAAATTATTAACTAAACTGATTTTGAAGGTTAATTTTTATTATTAATATAGTTCTTTAATGATTACTTAGCTTTTACATTACTAACTGACTAAAATTAAAGTTGAAATAGACGGGACAGTTTAGTGGCAGGATAGACATTAAGATATGGTAAGAGGAATGATGATATCAGGATGAAGGGACTTATTTATTTAGGCATTAATAAATGAAAAAAATAATAGAGATTAGCATCTACCTGTACACTTTCCTATCCAGATGTACAAGTAGCACAGTGGTGGGGGGAACAATGTCATCTCCGAAATCACATTAACAAAAAGTACTAAATGGCCTATCAGCCACTCTGTAGGTTATAACACAATAATTCGCTTTTCAAAATTTAGCAAGTTGGTGACTAGTAAAATATATAATTTGTTATGATAAACTGTGTTATATATCTGCATAACACACGAGAATAAATGTAACATCAGAAAAAATTACTACTAATAATGTCACGTTAACTAATGCCAGAAAGCGAACAAAAAACGAGTAGTTCTAATAAACACTTTGGTTATTTATCATTGTTTTTATAGTTCACTTAAGTTTTCCGTCAAAAGCAGAATCGATTGCTAAATAATTTCATTTTGTAACAATTATTTCAATTTGCTGGTCTTTTTGGTAATTGTTTAGATGCTGGGACTCACAAAATTCCCAAGATAATTGAGAATGCCGTTACTCAATCTATTACAAAAAAATAAAATATTATAATCATATACTTAAATTGTTAATAAACATGAGAGGACACTCATAGGAACACCACTAAAAAACCGAAAATAAGTTACAGCCTGTAGGTTCAGTTTACAAAATATCTTCCTGTTGACGTGTCGATAGAGCGGCAGTGTTGTCCCCTGCTGTCTCCCCCCACCATTGTGCTACTTGGACATCTGGATAGGAAAGCGTACAGGTAGACGCTAGTCTGTGCATCGCACCAAATGGAAACACTATTTAAATAGGCAACCAGATGATAGCATTGCCAAAAAAGCTTGGCAGTTTTTTTTTTCCCGATGCTTAGGAGTATATGGTAGTATATGGTAAGAGGTAAAAAGAGATCCAGGAAGGCCAAAAGCAAGATGGACACAACAAACCTGAGACCAGAACAGACATAATCAGTGCCTTGTCCGGGAAGTAAATGACAGTGGTTTTTAAAAAGGGAATTAGCATATCTGACACCTTCATTGACTGTATTTATTATTTACTATTTATGATTTATAGTATTACAAAAAGATATTTATTGGTAGGAAAAAATGAAAGAAATGTCACTTTTGTCAAAAGTGGGCAGTCTGTTAATAACAAAACATATAAGCATTGACTGAGGCAAGATAGGCAGTTTTTGTATTCTGAGATTATGCGTATTTAATACATCCCAGTTATTATGAAACCATACTGCAGCGTATTATCTCTTAAGGAAATTGAGTTTATCACAATTAGAGATAATTTATGACTGTTAATGATGTGATAAGAAACCAATATAAGTTTGTTTGAGAAAATTATGTAATAGAAATGTAGTTGTATCAGAGTGGGTGAAATATTGGTGATAATTTTATGAAATGTTTTCTATCCAAAACATTAATTTGTAATTTATTAAAAAAAGTATGAATACCTTGGTTATAGAGATAACCAAGGTTACCTTTTAACTAAAATTAGAACCTTTTAAATCAGTTATGGTGTCCGTCAGTATTTATATCTGTATTTATTAACTGGTGTAAAATGTTTTAAACTATTTCTATGTACAGTTCAACCTCTTTCATCCGGATCACCCGGGACCGGAGGGCATCCGGATTAACGAAAATCCGGATAATAGAGTATCTCACATTTTAATGTAAATTACTGTACTACAGTATATTCAAAGTTCAATACTGTACCAGTTTTTATTTTCGCCAAAACAGTTTTCATAAACACTATACTATATATTATTTTATTGCAGTAGTTTCACTACACTATTGCTTATTTAACACTATACTATTTTTTACTATATTTTCCCAAATTAGTTTACATAAACACTACAATACATGTTAAAACCTTCGATTGTTATATGCTACTTTTACTAAAACAGTTAATAAGTTTACTCTGATTTAACTTTTCGTAACGTTTACGTGGTGCGCGATCACGTAGGCGTTTCATTTGGGCTGTTGCCTCAGCTCTTCTGGTTGATCGCCAGTCTCGTTTTCCGATCCGCAATTGTCGACGTCATATGCAGTTACACAAGAAGGTATAGTTTCACCATCTGTCATTACGGTTGTTTGATTAGTTTTGTCATCGTGGGGATCTGCTCCTTCTTACATGCGATAGGCAAAGCCGTGAAGTTCTGCGCGTAATTATGAAATGGTATACAGTATTAGTATTAGTACAGTAAAAGTATTACTGTGCTAATCGTATTCGGGTATAATAAATACTGTACTATTGTATTTACAGTACTGTACTTGTAAAGCGACTCTTCTGTTTTAAACAACAAATTCAAAATAAAAAAAATATATACCGTGTAGGCTCAATTATTTTCAATCCGGATTACAGAGGAATCCGGTTCAACGAGGTTCGTATAAAAGAGGTTGTACTGTATTGCTCTGTTTTTTTTTTTTTTTTTTTTTTTTCGGAGGTACAAAAAAGTCTGTGCAGTCTTTGAATTTTCTACACTACTAACCTGCAGGCAGTTCAGAAACTGTTTTTGTAATATTGCAACACATTGTTGAGATTATTATTATCAGCCAGGCTGTTAGGGCCGTGGCTCACAGTTATTGCTGTTGACAAAGATTTCTGCCCCACGATTGGAGGCCATTATCAGTGTCTAGATTGGCACGGTGTCCACCAGTTCACCTCAGAGATAGGTAGAGACTGTGTGTTTTGTCTGAGAAGGCCCACTTTTATAAACATTTGTACCAGCACGATCTAAGCTGGAAAGCAGGATCAACCAATCAGCATCGATCAACCAATCAGCATCAAGTGCTATCTGAAGCTGGCCTTGAAAGCTTAAGAACTTGCATTGCAAAACATGTTTGTAACAGTGGTGTAGGTAGATTTGAACCTATATTTTAAACAAATACGAGGGGTATCCAAAAAATAAGTTTCGCTAATTTTTATATCCAAGTATGAGCGACTCAGGCAGTTCCCGTGCACAGGGAAGTTTAGTTTCAGTGTAGTGGCAGTGCTCGCAGCTGGACTGGTGGCCGTGAACTGCTCAAGCGTCAGTAGCGAGCCGAGCGCCATGGAAACTCCACTTCGTGTTGCCGCCAGTTGTGAAATACGTGGTGTTATTCGTTTTTTAATGCAAAAAATGAATCGGCTGTGGAAATTCATCGTCAGTTATGCAGTGTTTATGGTGAAGATGTCATGTCTGTGCAAATGGTTCGTCGTTGGCGAACAGTGTGTATTGAAGGCAGAGAAAATGTTCGCGATGATGAGCGCAGCGCCCGACCAGCAACTTCGCGGCAAGTCCCATTGCTGCTGTGTCTGACGTCATTGACTCCGACAAACGGCTCACGCTCGACGAAATCATGACTCTACTGCCACCAAATATTGAAATTAGCCGATCCGCTCTTCACAACATATTAGTTGAAGACCTTGAACTTTCAAAAGTGTGTGCAAGACGGGTGCCGCGCTTATTGTCTGATGCCCATAAGCAACGTCGCTTAACAGCTGCACAATCTTTCTTGCAGTTGTTTAAAGATGAGGGTGAAGCCCTGTTTACAAGAATAGTCACTGGTGACGAAACATGGATTCACCATTCAACTCCCGAAAGCAAGCGCTAGAGTATGGTGTGGGAAAAAAAAGGAGAGAAGCTCCCCAAAAAGCCAAAGTGATTGAGTCGGCAGGAAAGGTGATGGCCACAGTTTTTTGGGACTGCCGTGAAGTATTGCTAATTGATTATCTGCCACATGGAACAACTGTGACATGCTGACCGGACTTCGTCGCACTATTCAGAACAAGCGGCGGGGGCTTTTGTCACACACAGTTTTGCTCCTTCACAACAATGCCCGACCACATGCTGCTCGTGCAACAGGCGAGCCTCTCGCCAACTTCCGATGGGAGATTTTTGAGCATCCTCCGTACTCTCCAGACCTTGCTCCAAGTGACTTCCATCTGTTTCCGGAGCTCAAAAATCATCTGGCCAGTCGGTGCTTTACCAATGACGACGAAGTGATAAAGGAGGTGGATAACTGGTTTCAGAATTTGGCAGCAAATTGGTATGAAGCTGGAATAAAAAAAAACTGTTACCTAGGTACCAGAAATGCTTGGAAAGGGATGGAAATTGTATAGAAAAATAAGTATTTGTGTACAAAGGTAAATAAATATTTTTTGCACTTTTTAAATTATTTTATTAATTTTTCCTTGATAAGGGAAACTTACTTTTTTGATACCCCTCGTAGTTTAAATCTGACACCTGAGTGAACTGTATTTTGGGGTACTAGATTTTTTTAAAACATTTATAAAGCACGAGCAAAGAAGTAGCATTAAATTTTATATAAAGAATAGGTCAGAGTAATCTCGTATATTGCAAGTGGTGCAGAAGGCTTTCGGCGAGTCTTAGATGTACGAGGTCTGACCGAAAAGTATTCACCCATTTTGAATAATAAGAGAATTGATTGTGCAATTGCATTGTAACTCAGGAACCAATCAGATGGGACCTTTTGACGAATGTGTAAATGTTCTCTTAGTGTCTTGGATTACTCGGTTAGCTGTGAATACACACATGTGAACATGTCTTGTCTGTGACTGTCATATTAATAAAATATGAATTAATTTGTATATCACAGGGGGTTACTGGTAAATCTATCAAAGTCCACTAATGTGAATTTACAGAAAACTGAAATTAAAGGTTTTCAATCGCAACGATAAATCATAAAATTGATTTTCAAGGTCATTTTGGATACAGTAGAAGCCCTCTCGTCCGGCCACCTCGGGGGCAGACCCTAGGCCAGATTACAAAATGCCCGGACGAACCGAAAATACGCTATAATGATGAAATAACGCTCTTTAATGAATTATCCGTACAATAAATGACCCAATACAGTATACATAAATTAATAATAATTATAATTACTCATCCTTACTCCATGGTAGCAAGTAAAAAATAAACAAGGAAAATTACTACAAACTCACATAGATATTACTGGACTCTAATACTCTGGACCGATTCGCCTGAATCGACACGCTGAAGGACTTGTAATTTTTGGTCCATAGTCACGAACGTGTGTTTTCGTTTCGCACTCATGTCGGAAAACGTTTCTATACATACAGTATTACTATATACACAGATATATTTACACAGACTATATACACAGAACTCACAACATAAGACATACATCGTCACATGGACAAAAGCGCGAGTCAACTGAGCTACATATATTTTCCGCTTAACAAGTTGGGACCTGTCGCTGGAGGCTCGTCTAGACTGTGTGACTCACCGTATGGCTGGCCGAACCATCCGACGGCCAATCCAGCCGAGGGCGGACTAGAGGGTGTCTACTGTACATGTTCTTTCCATCTTTCTTTATACGTCCCTGCCTGTAGTGCAACCGATTGACTGTTTAATTCCTGTCTAATAGTTGTATTTCATATCATATCTTCCCTAACATACCTTTCACTGACCTACGAACTTCACTTCTGACGACTCCATCTATGTAAGAAGATCTCTTTTTGTGAGTGCCCATCAGTTGAACCATACAAGAATGTGGGAACTGCCATCACTTTACAAACTTTTAGTGGCATGTCATTTAATCTTTTAATAAGACATAGGACAATAATTCGATAATAAATTTTAACATTCTAACTGAGTAAGAGTATTTTGACAGTAATTCTGTAAAACACTGTATCGTTCGTTATTAGTTGAGTTATAAAAAAAATAACTTCTTGTTGTAGTTGGCACAATTTATTGATTATTTCAGGTAAGGAAATTGGAGCACAGCAGACAACATTAGAGGAGTTGCTACCTGCATCAGACTTTGTCATTGTGACGTGTGCACTGACGCCTGAAACGCATGGACTGTTTAACGCCAAACGGTTTGCACTCATGAAACCCACTGCAATATTTATTAACACCAGTCGGGGAGGTAAGCTGATCGTAACATAATTTGTCATTAAAACTGGACTAAAACTAGACCGACCATCACTTTCTTTCTGATCTTAACTAACTTGAAGTCTAGAGCCTAATTAATGTACGAGCAGCACTCACTTGCTACAGACTCCAGGAGAAACCAAGTGGTCATAACAAGACTCCGCATCAGCCATACGCTACTGACTCACAAGTACGTTTTCACAAGAGAGCCTCCTGCGAGATGTAATCGCTGTGGCACGGTTTTGTCAGCTTTCCATCTTGTTTCAGAGTGCCCTGCTTTTCAACATCTACGAAGCAAATTTAATATCCCTGCAGATGTGCGAAAAAGTTTAAATGACATGACTGCAGCCGCCAACATACTTCTCCTCTTAAAGGAGATTCAGTTGTTAACAGCAATATAGGTACGAACTAAGAAAATTATAAGAACATTAAAAATTGTGTAATTAAGTTAATGGACTGATATGTTATTATGACTTATTGTTATATAATTGTTATATTTTGTTACTTAGTGTTATATTTATTATATGTATACTTAGTTATATGTATTTATGTGCATGATGTGTATTTATATTGCTTGTGTTGTGGGGGGGGGGGAGTTAATATTTCTCATTTTATTTTGCATCAGTTAAACTAATACTGTTATTTGTTAAATATTTTTATCTATCCCATTTGTTTACACTATTTGGTATTTAAACAAATATTTACTATATGTTAATACATCTGTTTAAGAATCTGTACAAATTCATTTTTGTGGTCGCTAATGACCGTTGCTGTTGCAGCGACCTTATAAATAAATAAAATACAAAATAAAAATAAAAAAGGAGGAGGAGAAGGGGTTACTGTCTTCTTCTTCTGGCACCATAACCGAGTATGGGTCTTAGCCTTGTCTTCTTCAGCAGCGCGACAACCCAGTACTGAGTCAAGGCCTCCTTTAACAGCCTCCGCCAGTTATTCCTGTCAAGTGCAGACAACTGACTGGCTGAGAAACTGATAGGTTTCTGCACATAAAAGAGTTTCACAGATGGGATATGTGAATTCTCTGCTCCAGCCCCCAACCTGGAGGACCAGGAACTTTGATTTCGGGGTGCTCTTCCCCTAGAGAGTTGCTTTCACCTTAGCTGACGAGGTCTCTCTGCCGGTCGCAGTAGACTAACTGACTCAGCCCATGTGTGCAGTCGTTGGGCTACTATAGGCTCCTACGCCTCCACACTAGATTCACACCCTGCTGCCGATGTGCACCATCCTGCCAGGCCAGGGCCCAGGATACCCGCAGACTGCCCTGACGGAACCCCGATCTCTCGTTTGCTTACCGATCCACTCTGCCGAAGGGATTGGCTACCACAACCTTGGAGTGGATTGCTCGGTGTAACAGGGTCCACCGACGTGTAGGTGAAGTGGAGTTGGGGTGGAGGGGCTGGTGCATTTCTCTTCTGTGAAAGCATATGTTTGCGTCACACCCCCTTTGGACCCCATAGATCTTAACCTGCTCAATTATCTTCTTCCATTCCATCCTCTCATTGGACAACATTCTCCAGCCTCTCAAATTCACACTTGTCAAATCATCCTGTACATCATCTGTTCATCTTTTTCTAGGTCTTCCTATAATTCTTCCAGTCTGCAGTTCTTTGAGTTGTTTTGCTATCATCTATTCATCTTACATGACCCAGCCATTCTAATCTACTCTTGATGAACTGGACCATGCCAGCAGCATTTATTAATTGACCCAATTTATAATGAGTTCATTTTCTCCAGAACCTCCATCTTCAGTTGTTACGACATTACAGAACATATATGTGTTTTTGGCTATTCAAGTGAAACCAGCTGTAATGTTGTGTCTGCGCGCGCTGTGTTCAAGGGCGCAAGAAATTACACTCTAGTGTTGACACGTATTATGGATTATTCTGGAATCTGAGCCGGGTATAAATATGGGCATTCAGCGGTGCTTAGTTTCAGTTTTAGCGGCGATTTATTCAAGTGACGTTCGAGTTATTGTGTAACGGGGCAAAAGGAGGGGCTTTTTATTTTATTAAATTTGGGTTTTATTTTATTAAAATATATTAAATTCAGTTTCATCTGTGAGGAGGACAACCACGTGTTCAAATGAAGCGTAGTTAGAACAAAGGACTTGTGAGGTGATGCCAATGCAATGGAATGTCGTGTTGTTGACGGTGATACAATTCTTGGAACTTTGATGCTGTGTGACACCCGCACACAAACGCGCAAGCACCAACATCTGCGGAGCGCCTAAACGACGCCGAGTTGTTTGAAACAAAATGGCTTGGAGACGAAGGTTTTGTTTGCACGTGGTCCGAGCTGGAGGATATAAGTTTAAGTCACGCCCACTACAGTGACGTAAACCACTGGATACCAAATATCGTCGACGTCCAACACACAAAAAATCACATGTGTTGGCTGAACAGTAACAATGACTTTGGTACTCAAGGCATTGCTTTCCGCCTTGTCGAAGAATTGAAAGTGGAAGGGATTTGGAGAACGCACTGCCCAGTTCTCTCACCGACGCCTACCTGGCCAGGTAACCGCCCCACGGGGCTCATTAAAAATTTGTAAATATCAAGTAAATGTGAGTTTCAGTTATAAAAAAATGTGAAAGTGACTATAGTTTTTCGGCCGGAAGAAGAAAAGTGAATTATAACTGTTTTCGAAACTACAACTAAATATGTAAGTGAGAAACCCCTCGTTGCCGGCAAGGGTATTGCACAAATGGATCCAATAATGTTTTCTAAATAAATAAAAGAGAGTTTTTGTTTTAATATAGTGTGAATGTGAGAGTGGGCAGGCTGGGCTGTTTTAACTGTCTGTTGTAATTAAGGTAAGATGTTCAGTGTAATATTGTAATTGTAATTGTAATCCAATCATGTCGTAAATAGCAGTAAAAAGTTTTATGCAATTTTTTTTTATGTTGGAAAAATAATTGTTTGAGCTAAGAGGCAAAGAAATAATATAATTTGAAGTTTAAAATTTTAAAGAATGAAAATAAAATCTTAGTTTGATTCTCTTCACAAAATGCGAGTTACGTCAGTTATTGAATTAACCTTTAATCACGTTTGCATCTCGACGTTCGTGTGACGGATTCTGGGATGAGAGGGCAAAATATAAGGAAGGTGGAAGATAGGTAATTTTATTTATTTGTATTTGTATGGGTATAAAGGGCAATAAACGTAACAATTGTCAGGCAATTTACACAGTGCATTTCAAGTGGTGTAGTAAAAAGTGATTGTAGTGCCGAGATTATAATTGTGTGTGAACAAGTTTAACTTAGATTATTATACAAGTTGATTATAAACTGTTATTTGTGATAGCAAGTCGCCAGACTCCCCACTCCGTTTCTAGTGAGTCAAGTTGAAGTTCTATACAAAGTATCAAGCGTACTGAAATACTGTAACCATTTTCGTCGCCAGCTCGTGCTCTATGACACTGTGAGGCAGAAGTGTGTGATAAACGAGAAGTATTACTTACTAACCAACAATAATTATGTTTTCATTACAAACTATTAATACATTATCTTTATCTTAAATTAGGCAGAAAAGTAATTCTGTATATAGTCAAAGATAAGAAGTATTAAGAGTATTAAGATAAAAACTGTTACGAGTACTTTCATATATAGCGTTTTCATCTTTGGAATTTCTTTCTATTTGTTGCACGTGTGTACAGGTAATTATGTTATTACCCCATATTTATAAATAACTGGTTTTGAGATTACTAGTACAATTAGTCTGTCACCGCAGTACTTGCTTGTAAAAACCATTTCAAGGTTATTGCATTCCTAATGAAACAGTGGTGTGGTGCCAAGAATAATAGTAGCAGTAGTAGATGTCGTGTTGATACGTGTGAGATACAAAAATAAAAGTAACTGTATAGAGAGAGAGAGAGAGGGGGGACAAGAGCGTTGTATTCAAGGTCGCCATGACGACAACACAACACATGTGACTGGTGTTGTTGAGTACAGTCTGCACGTGATACTATTTACAGAGTGACAGAAATAGTGTCTGCACCTGTGTGACACACACACACACACACTTCAGTCTCAGGGTTCCCCACGATGTAGATCCAGTTTAGGGTTACAATGACCAGTCGGCATATCTAGAATTTAGCCTTGTGGGGGGGGGGGGGTTACCAGTCGAGTCAGCTTCATAAAAAAAAATCAAGTTAAGACTAATGAACATTACTATGGTTTAAGCAGGTCGAAAAACGTGTGATAACATCCTGAAATCACTGTCATTAAATAAACTGTACTAACACAATAAAAATACATGTTGTTGAAACGTTGTTTACAAGATGCATATTGACTAAATTGATTCTAAATATTTCACATTTGAAACGTATATGCAAATGCTGTGTAATAAACCTGATTGTATATGTAAAAAAAAAGAGTTACTACTATATTGTAGTTCACAGCTGAAAAACTAATGAAATACCCTAAAAATTGAGAGATTAACAAAATTTGTTAATTTTTTTTTACCCTCTTGGGGGGGTCTAGTCCCGTTCTTCCCCCCTGTTAATACACCCCTGGGGTTTATCATAAGTACTGTGGAGTTGCTAAACCACTAGTCATATCGCAAAATATTAATTAAACGAGCGGAGTGAGTTCTCATTTTTAACTTGACTTTTTGCCATTTGTCTCTCCCTTTGTCTACCTATCTGTTTAGGGTATGTTTCACGATAACTTTTGAATGCAAAAACCGATTTTTTGGTAAAAAAATTAGCATATGTATCTAGATTATTATCCTACAAACTCTATTTCACACCGATCCTCCAAAAAGGTGGAGGTAGGCAAAAATATGAGGGAATCAAAATTATATGTTAACTTTCTTCTACCCTCTTGGGGGGGGGGGTTCTGTCGGGGGGGGGGATAAATATGCCTCTGACCAGGACTAGTTTGTGTTTTTTTTTTTTTAATCAGTGAGGCTTAGGATTCAATCTTACAACTAAAAATTTATTATATATCAATATTGTAGTGTTTTACTTCGTGTGCGCACATAATAATTAACTGTATAATTAAAGAAAGAAAATAAAATTGAATGAGCAAACCAAGTTGTATGTTTTAACTCAACTGTTTGACATGTGTCTGTCTGTCTGTCCTTCTGTATGTTCGAGGTTATGACTCGATGATAACTTTTGAATGCATTAGCACAGGTTACCATTGATATTATTGATAGGAGTTTCAATGTTGCCAACTTCAGTGTTGATAGGCTGGACTGTTTTGTTGTCAAAAAGACATTTCAAACAAAAATAACACTGTTGCACCCCACTGTAGAAAAATTATTCCGATTAGCGCTTTCAGGCTTCACAGATCATCATCAGGACGGAAATATCTGATATTTCCAATTTCACGATGAGCTGTGAAGCTTGAAAGCGCTAATCAGAATAATTTTTCTATACTGGTGTGCAACAATGTTATTCTGTTTTTGATTATAACCACTAACACAACTTTATTAACTAAAAAATGTAAAGTACCGTTTACCAAATGGTAAAAGCTTAAGAGCATGATAATGTCTTTCAGCCGCCAGCTAAACGCAACATTATTATGGTTACTGACTGACTGATTGGTTACATACCTATCTACAGCTATGCAGTGTTGTTTGCTTGTTAGGTCTTTAATCTGCGACGGACGTTAGCACGTTAGCGGTCGCGGTTTTAGTTAACGATTCCCGGCTGGTAAATGATGACGTCATGCAGCGTGATGCGTTACAGAAATTTTCAAATGACCCCCAGCCATAAGACATTATCATGTCAAAAAAAAAGAAATTTCACACTGCAGAGAAAAATGAGATTTCCTGACCTGCCTTGCTTTGTCCTAGCAGATCGATTTCATGGAGTTGATTTATTGTTTGTGGACAATCACACAGAAAACAGTCGACATAGTAGACACCCTTGAACCCTTGAAAGGAGAATCCTCAGACGCATTATAGGCCCAATACAAGAAAATGGCTCATGGAGACTGAGATACAACAACGAACTGTATCAAATATATAAAGAGATACCAGTCTCAAAATTTATAAGAATTCAAAGATTGCGTTGGGCCGGACATGTTATGAGAATGGAGGATGGGAGGAACCCTAAGAGGGCTTTGCTGGGTACATGGGAGGGAACGAGACCTAGAGGTAGACCGAGGAAGAGGTGGGAAGATGGTGTTGCAGAGGACGCGAGAGACATGGGGATATGAAACTGGAGGAGGGAGGGAGGGAGTGAGGGAGGGAGGGAGGGAGGGAGGGGGAGAGAGAGAGAGAGAGAGAGAGAGAGAGAGAGAGAGAGAGAGAGAGAGAGAGAGAGAGAGAGAGAGAGAGAGAGAGAGAGATTGTTTGAAATTTACCTAACATTTCCCATTTTTCTTACACTTTCCCAATAATTGAGTTGAAAGTATCCAAATATTAATATTTCCAACGGCTGTTGTATACCAGAGCTGGAGATCAACCATTGTACATTGTATCACACTTATTCCTTTGCTGGGTGTCTCTTTTGTCCCAGTGCATAGGTTCGCAGGGTGTAGCAGTAAGTGGGATCTTTAAAAAATTTAAAATATTAATTATCATTACTATTAATCCACTGGCTCAGTGTAAGTTCTGGTACTGTCTGAAGATGATATTCACATTAAAACAATTCTTAAAGGTTATTTAAAATTAAAATGTATATATTTTCAAAGTAATTGTAAAATATTTTATGACTTGATAACACCAATATACTCAATCCTTTAATATGTAATCAAGTGCTGTGCAATATATCTCTATAAGTGAAATATTATGTGTTTGTTATTTGTGATCTTTAGACATAGTCGACCAAGATGCGTTGTACACAGCTCTCAAGGACAGTAAGATATGGGCTGCTGGCCTGGACGTCATGACGCCGGAACCGCTGCCTACAAATCATCCCATGCTACAGTTGAACAACTGTGGTAAGTAGAAAACACACACACACACACACACACACACACACACACACACACACACACACACACACACACACACACACACACACACACACACACACACACACACACACACACACACACACACACACACACACACACACACACACACACACACACACACACACACACACACACACACACACACACACCTTCTGCCTTCTATATTGGTAGTTTTATTCTTATAGTTGGACAGTTCTCCCCTATGCTCTTCGCCACAGTTCTAACATTGGTTGAGCAGTGAGATGATCTGTATATTCTCTCTGTAATGCCAACCCTTTAATCTGATGAAAAGGGCACACACCTTTAACCCTTTTGCTACTACTGACATAAGTAATCTACCCTACACCCCAGTGCTGGCCAAATTTTGTCTTCACATGTGTTCCATAACTAAACTTTCTAAACTATATTTAACTGATTTTTAAGCATTTTTACTTACCAGTAATGAATCCTTATTCATAAACAATGAATCCACAATATTCTGTGTCTACTAACATACGAGGGGGTACCCAAAAATAACCGGAATTTTTTTTTTAAAGCTATGTATTTAATTTTTTTTACAAAACAACCTTATCACCTTCAAAGTACTCTCCATTACACTTAATACGTTTGTCCAATCTGCGATCCCATTCCTGGAAACATTTTTCAAACTCGTCTGTTGTGATGGCCGACAGCTCCTGCCTCGTTTTTTTCTTTACCGCTTCCACGTTGTCACATCGTTGTCCTTTCATGTCCCTCTTCATTCGCAGAAACAAGAAGAAATCGTACGGAGGGAGGTCAGGTGAGTAAGGGCGTGGGGCAAGGGAGTCATGTTGTTTTTTGCTAAAAACTGGCGCACTGAAATGGCTGTATGAGCAGGTGGATTGTCATGGTGGAAAAACCAGTCCCTCGTCTGCCACAAATCGGGCCTTTTTTGTCGCACATTGTTACGCAATCTTTTTAAAACCTCCAAATAGAAAGCCTGATTAACAGTCTGACCTGGTGGGACAAATCAGATGCACTACCCCTCTCACATCGAAAAAACAAATGAGCATCGTCTTGATGTTTGATTTCACTTGACGAGCTTTTTTTGGGTGAGGCGACAATGACGTTTTCCACTGGGTTGACTGTTGTTTAGTTTCGGGGTGGTAACCGTAGCACCATGACTCGTCACCAGTAATGACCTTGGAAAAAAAATCTGGGTCGGTTCGGAGCTGGTCTTTCAATGCACGGCATGTTTCAACTCGATTCTCTTTTTGCTGTTCAGTCAGGACCCGAGGCACAAATTTGGCAGTGACCCTTCTCATCCCCAAATCTTCTGACAAAGTTCGCTGAACCAAGCACCAAGTTATGCCAGATAACTGACTAATCTCTTCAATGGTCCGTTGTCGGTCTTCAAGGATGATTGCATGAACTTTTTCAACATTTTCGTCAGTTCTGGAAGTTGACGGACGTCCAAAACGAGGTTTGTCATCAATTGACATTTCACCTTCTTTGAAATGAGAAAACCATTGGTACACTTGAGTTTTTCCCATAGCACTATACTTGTAAGCTGTTTTCAACATCACAACAGTTTCTGCGGCGTTTTTCCCAAGCAGGAAGCAAATTTCACAGCAGCGCGCTGTTCACTTAAATCCGCCATGACAAAAAACGAGAAGCAAGCAAAACTGCTTTTACAAAACGAATTACTGTGACTGGACACAACCTTCCCAGGCGACAACAATGACGGCACTGAACTCGAAACGAGTTGCACTATGCTCACCTAGCGGGAGAAATGCGTACTACGTAAGCTCCGCCAATCGCAGCGCTATTCCGGTTATTTTTGGGTACCCCCTCGTAGAATGAATCCACGAAAAGCTACTAACAAAAATTACAAACGAATTTATACTCGCGCAAAGTAAACACTAAATGTGGTCTAAAAATTAACTAGTTAATACTTTACAAAAATAACAACAAATAAAATAGTTCAAAAACCAAAAAAGAGCAAGACACCCAATGAAAACAAAGGCACGCACTGAACTAGAGGTTATGCTTATGCACATGTAAGCATAAAGGAAACAACAGATGGCAGCACAAATCAGAGAAATCGAGTTAGTTCCATAACACCAATAAGGGTGGAATTTTCAAATCGAGTATACTCAAGCGCAGCAATAGTGGCATGATTTGCGAACATCGAGTATACTTGATCGCAGCAGTGAAAGAGTGAACTGAGTTTGTGGCTTTCCTTCCTTCTGGACATTCCTCTTTGTATTTTACCCTTAATGACCATGATGTATATAAACAGCAGATCCTCAATAAAAGTGTTTAGTGTTTCACATATAGTTTCTAAAATGGATTCTTCTTTCTCCTCTACCCAGCACAGAACTTCTTCGTTTCTTAGTTTACTGATTTACAGTAGTGGAGAACATTGACGCCAACACTACGTTTCAAAAGCTTTTTTAAGAGATTTTTTCCTTCTGTAGACCCTATGTTTCTGAGTCTTAGCCTGTGATACTCCAAATAAAAATTCTTACAGAATGCTTTTAAGTTGCAAGGGATTTGGTTACAGATAAAACTTCTTTTCCTATTAAAAACCACTCACTTTTGCCTGAGCAATTCTCAAAGCAACTTCTCTCTGGCACATTTCATCAGGTGAAATGAGGCTATTCAAATACCTGAATTTTCCCTGACTTGAGTGAAACAGTAAGAATACAGAAATTACAGTCTGTAGAATATTATGGACCAGTATGAAATAATAATATGAGGGTCAGTTGAAAAGTTCGCGGAGCGACATCTGTAGCTCAGTGGTAGAACTAAAAAGGAGATTTGCTGTGTGCTGCAAGACGTATATTTCACGTGACACCTGTTAATTTCCAGATATACCTGTCAATTTATTCACTTTTTACCAGCTGTTTGAAATTTTCCTGTCACGTGTGTTTTTAAAATGCACAAAATCAATCATGGTGTTGTTATGAATTCTCTGTTAAAAACGTTTTAGCATCAGTGGTGTAACCTTTAATTACCTTTAAACACTTCATTATTTTTAAACTTTGTTTACTAAACTGAACTTCGACTATTTTTAGCCGCCATCTTTAATTACTGCCAACTATGAAAATTTCACTTACCAATATCCAGGGTTCAGTTGGACGAGCTGAAAAGCAAAGACGGTTGTTTGAAATAAATAGTTAGTCTACTTATTCTCAATGAACTAAACTTTATTAGTCACTATTCAAAACACAAATTGATATTTCAATCAAATAGAATTATGTTTACCTTCCATTATAAACAAAATATTCTTATACCACTTCTACATCTATTATTATTTAACCATCAAACAACATATTGGTTAAAGAGAAATTTATCCTTCCATATATGAACAACATAACTTCAAAATAGAAAAATTTGAACACAAACTTAAATTTACGTTCCGCAAACCAGCACCTCTTTTATGATATAATTTTCATTCACACACACATACACCCGCACCCTATACCCTTAGAGATCTCATTTAGTGATTAAAAAGATTCCTTTCCCTAATAAAATTAATATTTGATGTGTATAATTTTGTGCTATTCCACATACTACTTATCTGTGAGTTCTATGGTTTTAAGGAGTCCATCGTCACCACGCATTTGCTTTCACTTCAGACATTTTCTTATTTCTTTCTCAACGCCGAAACTGTTATTACATTTAAGTTATTCTCTTCAAACAGATTACTTTCACCTCTACATTTATATGTTTAGTACAGGCGTGACGAATTGAAAAACTGTACTTAGCCGGCGGGCGGACTGCCCGCGTCCGTCGTTGTTAGTTGTTGTGTGCCGACTGCCTTTGTTAACTCAAGCGCAAATTGTTGACAGACTCTGCTGACGCCCGACACTCCCAAATTCCAAAGTGTCGTAAACATAGGTTTGGTCGATGACGTCGTATGTTGCTTTGTCTAACATGTATAGTTCACAGGTCAGATGGCTAAAAATAACTGTCTCTAGCAGTTAAACTGTTGACCTTGAGTCAATGCGTGTACGCCGTTTATAATACCAATAATATTTTCAAATAACTTTTACATAATTTAATTAGGTTTCGGGTGGGTAATATATGTACCGTTACAATGGAAAATCAAAACAAAATTGTAAAAGTGTGTTATGAGATGCTGGGCTTTCAGAAACAACGGTAAGTGGGGCACACTCGAGGTTAAATGCGGTCGTAGAAGCACTGAAGACTATCCCAGCAGCGGATGTCCAAAAAGTGCAACAAAAAATGGCATTATTGAAAAAAATTTTGTATGATGTTGGAAGACTGCAGATTGAGGAGTGGATGATGTTGCTGAAATCATAGGCATCTCATATGAGCATGTACATCATACTGTAACTCAATAACTTGGTGTGAAAAAGTTACGACATGATGGCTGTCGTATCTGGAGTTGTTGCATTTTTGGGGCTTCCAGTGTGATACGTTTAAGTTTAAACTCAAGTGCCTACTTACAAACCGTTGATTTTGAAGTCACAGCATCTCCTGATACATTTACAATTTTGTTTTGAATTTCCATTGGTGCTAAACAATTTTTAACAAAGAATCACACCACGAAGTTTGATTTTATTCGTTTTTCAAACACGCACGACACGTAAATTTTAACCAATGAATAAATTGATAAATAGATTTGGAAATTAACAGGAGTTCACATAAAATACTAATCTGCAGCACATGAAAAATTTTAGTTTTACCACTAAGCTACAGTTGTCGCTCTGTGAACTTTTCAACTGACCCTCGTAATGACATCAAGTGTTTCTTCCATTCGGTTTTAACCACAAAACATTTATCCTTATCTTGTGAAAAATCTTGACATTTTGGTGGTAATTCAGTTAAATTATCACCAGAGTACTGTAGAAAACTTTTATATATTCAAGATTGATTTTCATTTATATAAAAAATTGCCTGAATTTTTCTGACGATGTTAACCAGTTAATGTGTCAGTGTGAAATGTGCATAAGGAAAGAAGCGAAATAAATACTTGCATAAGAACAGTTTTATAATAAAATAAAGACTTTATATAAAAACATGCATAGGAATGTCAAATAATGGTTCTATATAAAATATATTTGTATATAAATGTTTCTGTAATAAATCTTCTTGTTCAGCACTACAGTCCAACGTGTGCCGTGGCTTCCAACACCAATTTTCTCCAAAGTCTCGTATCCATTGGCATCTCAGTGTAACCCCTCACATCCATTCTTCTGAGATCTAGCACATTATCCAACCATCTTATTGTAGGTCTTGTTTCATATACTTGCACCCTCAAGATTTTCTTTGGCATACGCTGATCATCCATCCGCTTAGGTGACCTAGCCATTGTATTCATTGAGCTTTTATGAATCTTACAATGTCCTCATAATTCAGTAGCTCATCTGTCTCCTGGTTATTTCATACCTAGGGACAAAGTCGCGCGACATTGCGATATATTGTCCCTAGACTGTCACTATACAATGTCGCGCGTCCACACCTACGGAGCCAGTTGCACTACAGAAATCAGAACGCGATGTCCCAAGAAATTGCTCTCTGTGCGTTTAATTTGTGCATAAATAATTTAATGTTATTAAAAAGGAAAAATTGTAAACCTAAACGGTACTGGAGGAGAACTCTATTTTCGGGAGGCATTACTGTTGCTATGAATCTTCTCAAAAAAGTAAAACTAGAAGATGGCATGGGTTTCAGAAATTTTTTAAGAGTGAGCCCTGCCGATTTCGAAACCCTTTTGCAGATGGTTGGAGAAAAGATTTCGAAAGATTGCACTGTATTTAGGGAAACCATTCCACCTTCGGTCAGGCTAGCTGTCACCATCCGGTTCCTTGCCAGTGGTGAATCTTTTACCAGCCTGATGTATACATTTCGAATTTCGAAACAAGCGATCTCAAGTATCATTCCAGAAGCCTGTGAAGCCATAATTACTTCGCTGAAAGGATTTGTAAAGGTAAGATATAACACGATTTTTATGTACTATACATTTTATTTTAATAATAAATTTTTTTTAAGAATACAATTTTGTCAGTTGTATTTATCTTAATTACTTGAAATTTTTTAAATAAACCTGTATAGTTTGGTCTTGTGTGGTCTCTGAATTTTGGACAGGAGTTTCAAAATTTTGCGGAGATGTTAAGGTATTAAGAAAGGAAGAGTCAGAAGAGAATGACTGATTGCTGTTTGCGCTATAGGATGGTGATGGTGAAGAATGGATTGGAGGTGTTGTTACGTGAAGTGGTGTATTAATCTGCACATTTGAATATCCTATCCTACCATACATTGCCATTTCCGATTTTAAAAAAATATCAATTTCACGCTGGGCTAAGGAAATTTAAATGCGGCTTCTTCCACTGTTTCTCAATTTATTAGCAACATGCTCTCCGTAAACTGCAAATTCATCTCTACTCGTAACAGCCTCTGTTAAAGACTTCATGCAGTTTACTGTTTCCCTCACGATAAAATCGTGATCAGCATTCTTCCTCCTTTTGGGTATCGGTGGCCTTCTGAATTCTTCTTGTGGTTGAAGAGACTCCTCTCCTCCATCATCTCGCTCTTCTTCCGCTTCGTTTCCATTGTTAACCTCCTAGAAAAAAACAAAACAATTTCATTTGTTTATTTATTATTACTTTTATTTATTTATTTAATGTTATTTTATTGTATTGTATTGTATTTATTGTATTTTTAGATGCCGAAATCTAACTCTGAATGGACAGCTATAGCAGAACAATTCTCAGAGAGATGGAACTTTCCTCACTGTTTAGGTAGTATAGACGGCAAACACATACAGATAGTGGCCCCAGAAAATAGTGGCAGCATGTATTTCAATTATAAAGGAAACTTCAGTATTGTGCTTCTTGGAGTAGGAGATGCCAATTACAACTTAAAATATGCAGATGTAGGATGTCAGGGCTAAATATCAGATGGCGGTGTTTTTAAATTTACATCTTTGTATAAGAAAATGGTGCAAAATAAACTAAACATTCCCCCAGAAAAAGCTTTGCCAAGTAGGTCCACCCCTGTCCCGTATGTATTTGTTGCAGACGATGCTTTTGCACTATCCACCCATGTGATGAAACTTTATCCAGGCCAACAATTGTGTTCATCATCAGCAGAATGAATTTTCAATTACAGACTCTGTAGAGCGCGACGAATTATTGAAAACATATTTGGTATTCTAAGTTCAAAATTTAGAGTACTCTTGAAACCTATTGCTCTGCACCCTGATAAAGCGGAATCAGTGGTTATGATGTGTACTTACCTAAACAACTTTCTAAGAAGTGTAGCTGTTCGCTTTTATTTTGTTAATAAAACTTAACCAATTCTATAAAACTTTACTTTTTCTTACCTTCGGGGTTTCCTCCAGGGTTCTACAGACGAACAAGTTGCAGAAGGATTATTTGAGTTGAGTGGTGAAAATATAATAACACAGTTTATGCTGACTAAAACAACTTATTTGGATTTTATTTAATGAAATTAGATAATGTTTTACAGCTATGTAATAACATATCACATTCTACTCTGGTCAATTAATGTATTGATTAAAAGTTTCTGTTTTTTGTTTTGTTGAACGTAAACAACATATAAAGTTATTAGTATCGGTATATCAAACAATAATGAAACAATTTTTATGATTATTATTCTTAAATGGCTATAACAATTTTCTTAATCTTAATAATGGCCCAGTACTTTGTCGCACTCACTCTTTCATTCTTTTTTACATTTTTATTTTCTAACCCCCATTATTAGAGGTCTGTATCTGTAAGTGTTTTGTATATTTATAAAATTGATTTGTTTGTTTCTGAATGGTACTTAACCAATCCATGGCGTTCCAGACAGCTTCGCCACCGTCACATGTTACTCACTGTATCATTCATCACTCCGAACTGTTATTTTGATAGGTTATAAGTTTTCCCTATAACTGTACAAGCAATATTTAATAAGTGAATACTGTTTCTGATTACATTTGCTTGTATAACATAATGTCGTCCGACATAACTCGCTCACGAGCACTGATTGGTTTTTTGAGTTAGTTGACTGCGCGGTCAGAGAATTACGAGTTGACTGATTGACCGCGATATATTGTTCTTACAGATTAATAGTTTAGAACCGCGCGCTCCTGAACGGCCCCGTGCGGCCCTGCTGTCTCTTGGCTGGTTTAACAAAGACTGCTTACTGTGTGTGATCCTCTGATGCAAACTGGGGTGGCAATTACGTGTGTTTCTGTTATTCACAGAGAGACTGAGTTGCCAGCGGTTACGTAATGTGTCTAGACTCTTTGACCAGACATAAACAGTCTGCAACAACATTGTGCAGTTTTGTAAAAGCAGGGGTTCCCAATAGGTTGTTCCTTGTATGAATTGACAAAATTTAATTCACATTGTCTGCCTCCCAATTGTGTACCGTTACAATACCCCCCCCAATGAGAGGTGTTATGCCGAAGCATGAAAACTCTCATTGCATAAAGCCTAAGAGGATATGGCGCCGCAGCCCCCCTTAGTTCTTTACTAAAATCATGGGTATTTACCCCCCCAGTCCGGTGGCTGTGGCTGCACCCATCCGACCTTACTGGACTTCTCTGCTCGAGATCCCAACACCATAAAATCGGACAGGCAAGTCACCACAGTGTCACCTGACTCTGAAACATTCAATCAAATTATCAACAACTGCCCTTTCACTATCCCGTATCCCCAACTGATATGTTTCCTCTTAGACGTACTGGTTCATTATTAGCAAAGTACTGGTTAGGTTTTTTATAAAGTACTGGTTCTTTATCTGAGTTGTTAATATACATATGTCTACATAGCAATATAAACTTACTCTCTACTTACATTTACTTACATTGAGTACATAAAAATCCCCTACAAGTTGTATATTGGTACTCTTCTCCCCTAACAAAACACTGTTACCCACCAAAATTACAAATTGATTACATAGAATGGAAACAAATCATAATAATCTTATTATAAAATAAACATTCCTAATCACATCAACACAAAAGTTTTATTCAGTGTTCAATTTAAATAAAAAGGTTAGTCTTTACATTTTAATCAGTTACTATTTATGTTACCATTCAAATCAAGATTAAAATCAAAATACATTTAAATTCATTACGGACATTCACATTTTAAATCAATTTAATCCCAACTCAAACTTAATTTCATTCCTTCTCTTATTCAAAACTGTTTAAATTACTTTAGTTACATTATATTCAAAATGATTCTACTTAATAAAATCTTCCCACATAAATCCAAACACTAAGTTGCTTCATTATACTATTTACAAAAGTTAACTTCATTTAACTGTAAACATTAGTCACACAAAATACATTGTCCATGTCAACAGCATATCAGCTGATGTGCTACCAGAATATTACCATCACCTTAACACAAACATTTCCTTTAATTTTCACTTTAAATAAATATTGTAATCAGTTACCATTGCAGTTAATGGTAAATTAATTTAAGGGTAATTAAGGCAGTTAAGGGTAAATACTGATTGTAATCAGTAAATATTTCAGTTACAATTACAATCACAGTATATTGAAATTCATTACTAAAATTCACATTTTAAATTGGTTTCATTTCAACTCAAATCAAAACAATTTAACTTTAGTTACATTATTTAAAACACTTTTGATTTAAATACACAATTCAAAATAAATTTCATTAGTACCTCCTGTTAATTATTTAGTAAAATAAAATATTATTATTATTATAACATCGTACAACCATCTGTAACATAAACTATTGTATACATTCTACCAATATACCCTGACACAATACACTTAACACCAATACATATTTATTTACAAATTTTCGTCATAATTTTATTATTTACCATACTTCATTACATAAATCAGCCAAGTCATTATACCATTGACTCAAATAAATAAATGTTCATTCATTATTTATCTAACCCCCGTCATCGAAAATTAGTCTTATTATCCCATAACACATTTCATTTTTATTTACATTCATTATATTATTATTTTTAATATAATAACCATATAAATCTGTTTTTTCCATTTTACCGTAATAATAATCCCTAGGTTACCCCCCCATTATTCATCATAAGCCAAGTCTACGTTATTATTTTTAGTCCAGTCTCCATTAGTATTTATTGTTACCCCCAGGTGAGTTACATCATTATCCCAATTGTCTGCTACTACAAGGACACTAATTCTCCCAACAAGTAGATGTTTATCATCAATATTGATATCATAATCGTCTACTACTGCACAAGGTAAGTCTCTATTGTTTATAATAATTTTCTCATTATTTAAACTCTCAGCTAACCCTTTATAACCCCTAGTTAACTTAAATATCTCTATCACTCCCTCTCTCTCTCTCTCTCTTCATGATCACTTTCCCAGCTCAATTTCACATTCTCACTCCACACAGAGGGCAATACCACTTTATTATAATTCCATCTGGACTTACCAGATAAACCACAAAAATCAAGGGACATTTTGGAGACCATTTGCCTCCCACAAAAACTCTCGAGGAACCTTTGTCCTCCAGCAACATTTGTGAAGCCTTTCCTTCACATATACCACAAGAGAAATTTGCCCTCTGTTCATACTCTACATTTAAACTATCTCTCCATTCTTTCTCCAACTCATAAACACTAACTAGCAATCCTCTAACCTCAACTAATTTTACACTCTCAGTATCACCACCACTATTACTCAATATATCACCATTATTTTTATTCAATAATATTTCATCATTACTTATTTTAACACTGCCACTTACCTTATAATTCATCACCTGATTTGCATTTAAACTATTACCATTACTATTCGTAATTATTTCTCCATTATAATTACCACTTGTTTTACAGTCATCACTTACCTTGTTAACTGTTACTTCCTTGTTTGTATTCTCATTAGCGCATAACTTAGCATCATAATTACTGTTTTCTGTCACCACTACGCTCTCAGTATTATAACCATTGTTCATTTGTTTTGTTGAGTCTATCAACTTATCCCATTTTTTGTCACTTTCGTCAAAATGTTTATTTATAATACCCCTTATTTCATTGAATTTAGTCTCAAATTTTTAATCACTATTGTCTAAACGACTATTTAAGGCATCCAATTTCTTATTTTGTTCATTTAATTTACTGTTCATATCCCCCTTTATTTCATTAATCTCTCCTTCAAGTTAATTAAAATTGGTTTCAAGTTTATTACTTCGTTCATCAAATTTATTGCTTAACATTATGCTTTGTTTTTCTAACATTACTTGTATCATGTTCACTATATCGTTATTGTCACATTGTTTGTTTTGGATAGGCGTTGAATGAATCCTAGCACCTTCCATTGTCACTGACTCGGTTAGGTTTATTTCGTTTATTACCGTTTCGGTTACTATTGTATTTACTTGATTGTCTGTACTGGTACTAGTCAAGTCAATGCTGTTGACTTTGTCACTATTATTTTCCATTTTTGTTTTATATTATTGTTTACATATACAATTATACTTACTAAACTACACAACCGCCCTCACTCTCAAATAACCGTTTCTGCAACTAGAATTAAGTCTGATCTGTGTGATTAATATAAATCACACAAATCGTCCCAAGTTCGGGGACCAATTGTGGCTGTACAATTTTTATTACTTAATAATAATATGATCGAGTCCCTAATTCGGGTGTCAATTGTAGCTGTTCGCTTTTATTTTGTTAATAAAACTTACCAATTCTATAGAACTTACTTTTTCTTACCTTCGGGTTTTCCTCCAGGGGTCTACAGACGAACAAGTTGCAGAAGGATTATTTGAGTCGAGTGGTGAAAATATAATAACACAGTTTATGCTGACTAAAACAACTTATTTGGATTTTATTTAATGAAATTAGATAATGTTTTACAGCTATGTAATAACGTATCACATTCTGCTCTGGTCAATTAATGTATTGATTAAAAGTTTCTGTTTTTTGTTTTGTTGAACGTAAACAACATATAAAGTTATTAGTATCGGTATATCAAACAATAATGAAACAATTCTTGTGATTATTATTCTTAAATGGCTATAACAATTTTCTTAATCTTAATAATGGCCCAGTACTTTGTCGCACTCACTCTTTCATTCTTTTTTACATTTTTATTTTCTAACCCCCATTATTAGAGGTCTGTATCTGTAAGTGTTTTGTATATTTATAAAATTGATTTGTTTGTTTCTGAATGGCACTTAACCAATCCACGGCGTTCCAGACAGCTTCGCCACCGTCACGTGTTGCTTACTGTATCACTCATCACTCCGAACTGTTATTTTGATAGGTTATAAGTTTCCCCTATAACTGTACAAGCAGTATTTAATAAGTGAATACTGTTTCTGATTACCTTTGCTTGTATAACATAATGTCAGCTGCAGGCCCGCGCCTAGCACTGTTGGCGCCCTTGTGCAATTTTGTATATGTCGCCTACAATTTTTATAACGCTAATATATGGGTAAAGGTACATGTTAAGTATTATCAACTATCCAAAAATAATTTTAAAAAGTATTTTCATGAATTTATTTTCATTTTAATATTTTACAACAGGCACTTACTAAACTGGTACCGAACAAGCCGAACAAGTATTTTCTCATTGAGGTATGTAATTATACATTTATACACAGAAATAAAAATATATTTGGAACATTAGATATATTTGTTTACATACAATGCATCATATAGAACAAAACTGATCAACAAATAAAAACAATCTATTATATTAACAATGCAAAACGTCATCTTTTAAAGATAAAGGTTAATGTCCAGTTATAACTCGTATTATTATTTTAACTAAGTGAATTGAGCTTTTCGTGTTTTTGTTTTTGCAAATTGTTTAATTAAATCTTGGTGTCTAATTCTTTTAATAGATCCGATTCTATTGAGATGATAGCAAGATTACTTAGTCGGTTTTCCCCATGGTCGATCTTAAATAATTTTTTATTATTTTGAGTTTTGAAAAAGAACGTTCTGCGGTAGCAACAGAAACCGGCATTGTTAATAAAATACGAAGTATTGTGCTCGTATTAGGGAAACAATCCACTAAGTTGTTAATTGTTATATAATTTAAAATTTCTTCTGGAGACGTAATAACTTTTTCATCAAAATTTTGTAAATATTGCAATTCTTTAACAAGTTCTACAGCAATTATATCTCGTTCATTGCGAGTTTCGTCGTTTAATACATTTTCAACTTTTTGACATAATTCTAGTTGTTCTTTTTCAGAATAATTTTTAAATTTATCAATATTCCATAAAAACGCGAAATTATTAGAATAAGAAGAAAGAATTCGGAAATCGTTCATCCACTGATGTGATGATTACATCTAAAGCATTAAAAAAACAATCAACTTTGAACTTTAAAGTTTCGTCGTACATCGGTTCATAGTCAAACACATAATTCATAGTCAAACTGTTTTTTTACTTTGCGCGGTTTTAAGCCTCTTTGTTTTATGAATTTAGGTTCTATGTCTAAGCTGGATGCTATTTCTTTAGCATCAATCAATAGATGATTAAAACCTTCATCGGAGCGATAAGCTTTCAAATATTTCTTCAGATTATTTAAATGAGTACAACACTGAGCAACATCAAAGTTCGGTTTTTGAATAATTTTACTAACAATGTCAATTTTACTTAAAATATTATACCACAAAATAAGCACGCAAATGAACTCAAAATTTTGCAATTTTTTGGCCAACGATGCAGCCAAATTCTTTACTTTATTTTCAAAACTTCCTTCGCTTATTTCAAACAGAGCATCGTATACCTCTCCAAGTTCATACTTTAAAGGAGTTATTGCATCTATTCTACTAGACCATCGAGTATCCGATGAAGGTTTTAAAGTTAAATTTGTAACATTAGATTTCAGAATTGACCATCGTTTAGTAGAAGCTGAAAAAAATACAAACAGTTCTTCAACTAAAGAAAAAAAATTGATGCTCAAAGTATTTGATTTTGCGGCATCATTAACGACTAAATTTAGGCTATGATTGCAGGAAGGAACAAAGAAAGCTCGCGGATTCAAATCCAAAATTTTTTTGTAGGCTATTATGCCTACCGCGCATATTTGCCCCATTGTCGTAACCCTGACCCCGCAAATCGTTGATATTTAAGCCTTCTTTCTCTAACGCCGATAAAAGAAATTTAGTCAAACCCTCGCCCGACGGATCATCTATAGGACAAAATAATAAAAAATGTTCTATACTAATTCCTGCTTTTTAAGTTAACAAATCTTATACAAACTGAAATTTGTTCTTGATGACTAGAGTCAGGAGTACAGTCTAATAATATTGAAAAATATTTTGCCTTCTTAGTTAGTTCTAAAATTTTGGATTTGATGTTTTCGCCTATCAAATTGATTACTTCATTTTGTATTTTATCCCCGAGATAATTTTTGTAATCTTTTCTTTGAGACCGTTTTGTATGTTCTGACATAATTTAGAAATCATTTCTATGCATTTTAAAAAGTTACCATTACTTTTCCCAAACAACTTGTTACTACTTCCACGAAAAGCTAAATTCTGCTCACCTAAAAACTGAATCACGTAGAAAATTCTTTGTATAACAGATTGCCAGTATTTAGTTTCTCTGTTTATTACATTTTGAGTTTCAGAATCAATTTTTTGATTTTTATTAAAACGGTTGGAAAGATCTAGCAATTTTAGAACATTTTCGATATGTAACTTGCTCTTTTCATGAATATTTAAATGTTCACATAAATGCTGCCAGTCGTTGTAACCAGATTCATCACTAAGGCGAACAGATTTCAAATCGCTATCATTAAAAACTTTGCAACAGAAGCAGTAAAGCGAATTTTTTGTTTCGGAATACAACAGCCAAAAACGCTCAATTTTTTCTTTGTTCGGTAGAATTCTAAAGAAATAATTATTGGAAAACTTACGCCCCGAACTATCTCTCGGATAAAGATCCTTTTTGTTTTGATAATAAGTAGGGCCACGTTCTACTAATTCTTGAATATTATTCGGACGTAATTTTTTTGGCCACATTGCAGCATCTTTGGAAAGTTCACTTATATTTTCTGTTGTGGTAATTTTTGAAGGTGTTGATTCCTCATCAGCAGGACTTGAAGAAGTTGATGGTATGCCTTCCAGAAGATGTACAGGTTCAGAATGTTGTGGTTCAGCTGTATCATTTTTGTCATTAATGTTTGGCAAAGTAGATTCGGGTTTTGAAAAAAACTGTGTAATTTTGACGTGTTTTTCTAGTTCTTCTTCTCTTCTTATTTTCTTCAACAAATTTTGGTGTCCTGACTTCTTTTTTTCTGACATTCTATAGACTGTAAAAAAATTAATATACATAAGTAAACAAAATGATAAATTGAGGGGTGTTTTTGCAAAATTTTCTTTGCAAATCTACAATTTTTCCAAAAATGAATTTTTCATATAGTCTTGTAATAAATTTAGTGATACATCGAAAAACGTTAAGAAAACTTAACAAAAGTTAATACTTAAAGTTAGTTAATGTTTAAAATTATAAAGGTTACAACTATTGACAAAATATTTGTTTTGACATACGTTTATGTGTTTTAAACATAATTTGGAGCTAATATACGCAAAGTCTACTTAACATGATCGTGGAATTATTTGTTTCTATTAAGTACGTATATAAAAAATGTACGTAAAACGCCTCTCAATTGTTTATGGAAATGTTTCAACGTCTCAAACTCGGAAAGTATTGTATCAACTTATTATACTTATTTCAAAATTTATAAAAATTAAAACTTATGAAAATTGTTAAAAATATTGTTATTAGTGCTTATCGATTAATGAACTTGCGTCAATCAACAATGGTGTTTACATAATCAAACAAAAAATGTCAATAATAAAATGACTTTTGAGATGAAAGTTTTTGGCTTTTAATACTTAAATCTAAAATAAAAAATAAATTGTAGCTGAACTCACCTTAATGAATAAAAGATTTTCAGAACACAAAACACACCACTATAAAGTCTGTAAAACTACAAAAAAATAAGGTTTCAAAAAAAATATCTTTCCGCTCATGCACCTTTTCACGTTTGATGTTAAGTTTATTATTGGGCATTGGGCAACCAATAAAGTCGCGACCGATGTAACACTCACGGTACGTTCATACTGGACGCGATTTGCTTAAAGGTTAGAAAGTAGAGGCTGGCTTAGCAGGCTACGGTTGCAAACGTAAACATAATTCAATTCATTCTGAGAATTGTGTTCATTACGGCATTCTCCAGACATAAACACGTAGTTCTTTATCTTGAATTTCTCCTTATTCCCCCGGTAATATCGCCTCGGTTCGCGTGCTGCGCGTTGATAGGTAGGTGCGCGACACAAACAATAGCTTCGCATTTGTAGGTGCGTTTCGCTGAGGTTTGGCGAATAAGTGTATTTCCTAAGTAATAAATAACAAATAACTAACTAAATAAAGAACAATGTAATAGCTTGCAATTCTTTTTTGTTTTTCATCATTCTAAATTTTGTTTTGACGAATGATTTTTTGTTTGTTAGGTAGGTATATTACTTTTTTTACTTTTGGGTTTTGAGGCCTTTCGGCGCCCCCGGCACCTCGGCGCGGGCCTGGTCGGCTGACATAACTTGCTTGCGAGCACTGATTGGTTTTTTGAGTTAGTTGACTGCGTGGTCAGAGAATTACGAGTTGACTGATTGACCGCAATATATTGTTCTTACAGATTAATAGTTTAGAACCACGCGCTCCTGAATGGCCCCGCGCGGCCCTGCTGTCCTTTGGCTGGTTTAACAAAGACTGCTTACTGTGTGTGATCCTCTGATGCAAACTGGGGTGGCAATTACGTGTGTTTCTGTTATTCACAGAGAGACTGAGTTGCCAGCGGTTACGTAATACGTCTAGACTCTTTGACCAGACATAAACAGTTTGCAACAACATTGTGCAGTTTTGTAAATGGAGGGGTTCCCAATAGGTTGTTCCTTGTATGAATTGACAAAATTTAATTCACATTATCTGCCTCCCAATTCTGTACCGTTACAGAAGAAATTCTGAATCAAGGAGCTTTTATGCTCCTCCAGGATCATTTGATTTGGAAGACATAGATGGAAATTTGATAGAGGGACAGTGGAGATCTGAATCTTAGAAAATGGTCTAATAAATTTGCAAAACATTCCTGTACGAGCACCTGCCGATGTGCAGAAAATTCGAGATGAATTCAGAGATTATTTTAGATCTCCAACGTGAGCGGTTCCTTGGCAAAACAATCAATGAAAGGGGCAATGGCACCTATCTGCTTATTAGTTTATTTTTAATTATTTTTTCTTGATTCTCAATGAGAATATTTAATTAATTGTTAATAAAGTAAAAATAATTAAAAAAGCTCTTATAAACTATTTTTCAAATAATTACTATTTATAATTACAGTACAGGTAAAAGTCAAAGTGTACTGTGTAAATTGTTAAATAAAATAAAATTTACTTACTTCATTGAGTGTTTGTCTTTATTCACCTTCATCACAATCAGTATCCCAACTTCCTCTGGATTCCATTCCTTGCAGCAAAAGCAGTAATGGGTGGTAACCAAACCAACTGGACTTTTTAGGGTAAGAACCACTTTTTTTTACTCGGTCAGTTTTTATGTTCTCGCCTGAATTGAGATTTCAAATTGTGAATTTTTTTCTCCATGTCGTGATTTGCCATCTGGTATTTTTGGGCCAGATGCTCCATAGCATTCCTCCTTTTATTTCTGTTCTTGTAATCCACACACGTCACATCCCAAAGACATGGGAGGGCCTGAAAATCTTCGATAATTTTCAATGTTGTTTCCATGGCGGACAAGTAGAAACTGGCTCAGAAGTCTCGGAACACGTACAGACTACGAAATATTGTGCAACATTGTATCATGTTCCCCGTTTCGATGGGGAACATGAGACTTGGGACTTTGGTATCGCGACAGTCCCGGAACACGAGAAAAATGTCTCGGAACAGCCCTGAGACCTGTCCCGAGACACGTGTTCGTCGACTTTGTCGCTAGGTGTGTACTTAAGCTTTTTAGTGTTGCTTGTTCCTTGTCCATGTCTCGCCTCCATAAGTAACAACCAGTGTGATAAGTGTCTTATATATTTTTAGTTTTGTGTTACAACTAATCAGTTTTTTCTCAGTAGCCTGCTGTTGGCATATTATATATTTCCTAACTATATTCTGTCATGTATTGTTGTGTTTATGGACTCTTCATTATCTATAATGTTACCCAGGTATCTGAACTTATAAACTGAATCAAATGATATTCAAGAATAAATACCAACTACATAATCTGTTACATGAACATTCGGCATTTATGTGAAAATGGAACAAATTCGCTTTTATCCTTAGCTTGTAAACTATAACAGAAAATTGTTTCTTAGTCACAAACAGACTATTTCACTTATGCTCCTTCCATTTTTTAAAGACGACAATCCATGTAATTGTTGTAACAATACAGTTTTTTGTGTAATCAGGTTTTTTCCTTTTATACAATAATTAAAATATATTTATTGAAATTAGGATCCAGGCTATTAGGCCGTGGTCTACTATAATTACCATTCTGATAGATGTTACTATCAGATGTTTCCGCCTCATCTCTGGAGGCCATCTTCAGTGAAACACAGTTTGTAATACAACTGACGCGGTGTTTGTCAGTAACCACAGTACTGAGGCAAAGGCGTTACCAACGAACACCATGTCAGTTGTATTACAAACTGTGTTATGCTGAAGGTGGCCTCCAGAGATGAGGCCGAAACATCTGATAGTAACATCCGTCAGAATGGTAATTATAGTAGACGACGGGCTTATAGCTTGGGTCTTAATTTCAATAAATATATTTTAATTATTGTATAAAAGGAAACAAACCTGTTTACTCAAAAGACTGTATTGTTACAACAATTACATGGATTGTCATCTTTAAACAATGGAAGGACCATAAGTGAAATTGAGGAGCATAAGCCCGGATCTTAATTTCAGTAATTATGATGCCAACTGTGAAAGCCTTAGAAATAGATTAAACATATTTTCACTATTTCCAGTGTTGTTACCTCATATCGGGAGCGCGACGTACCAGTCTCGTATGACCATGTGCGAATTGACGGCAAACAACATCATCTGCGCGTTGGAAGGTAAACCTATGCCTGCTCAGTATGTGTAGTTTATTCTGTGATACGCAAATATACACATGAGTTGTGTACTTACTATATATACTTAATGTTGTGTTTGTCGATGAACATGCTGTTAAGTTTTTGTTATATAATTTTTATATTGTTTGTAATCAACAATCCTTTCTGTTAAACAGTAACAACAATAATGTATCTCTTAGTTACATGTTAATGTATCACATATTATGATATTTAATTGTACATGAGGTACAGTTAATGAATACAATGTAATTTGATGTCAGACATAAAAAATGCACTTATGTCAGTAAAAATGTACAATATTACATTTTGCTTCATTGCTAGTAGTACCATTTTTATTCATTAATGCTCTTCAACAATACTGTCGAGGACTGTTCCATACCAGTGGTGTTATTGTCAACAGTGTTGTTAATTAAGTGCTTCCAGTTCTGCTGAAATGAAAATTTAATTTCTGCAGATGATTTTTCTCCTCAGTAGCAGAAAAATTAAATATTGTTGTGCAACAGTGCTTCATAATCAATTGTTGTGCAACAGTTCATCACAATCTGATGTTGTGCAACAGTGCACCATAATTGTTGTGCAACAGTTCATCACAATCAGTTGTTGCACAATAGTTCACCATAATCATTTGTTGTGCAACAGTGCACCATAATCAATTGTTGTAGAACACTACAGTAGAACCTCGCTAATCCGTCACCTGTGGGACTGGGGGCATGGTTGGAACGCAAAAAAGGTCGGATTATCAGGAGAATACAAAATATTTATTATTTCATTAAATGAGACGGTCTAAAATAAAATAAAACTTATACAGTAGGCTACCAGGCTGTATGATTGGTTATGTACAATAAATGATAATATGTACAGTATGTACACAGTATTAAAAGTATAAAAAAATATGGTAATATTTGTAAACACTAAAACTGTCACCAATTACTACGTACACCAATTCACACAGGACGAGTAATTAGCACGCACTAGTAAGTGTGCTTACACTGAAAAAAAAGGGTAAATGAATTGGCTGTATCTACTGCGAGAGCGCCCGCAATTCTAGATATGTAGTTCCACGAATTTGATGTTTTGAACAGTGTTGGCTTGATGTTTTTGATTTGCCAGAGCTCGAACTTCAGGACCGCAGAGATGTAGACATAACAACAGCTCAACACTCTTCATACCCAACACAGTTCAGCCACCAAGTGTAGTACCCTACTGTTATTTTCATGTTTATCACGGCGACTTGACATTATTATGACCTGGTGTAGGCTAGACATTACAGTATCTGTTTATTCAGGTGCAGTATGTAGTGCGATTCTGTCAGCTTGAGACTAAACTGTAACGATTAGTCACTTTTATTTGAATAGCAGTAGGTATGGTACAATAAGTGGATATTGCAAAATGCTTATTACATCATTGTGTATGGGTGGTCATAATTATTGTTTGTGACAGGAGGAAGGAACTATAATTTTTGACAAGACCTCTTATAAAAACTTTTATTGAAAGCAATTATAGTTGTGGTTGCAATGAAACACCAGATTTGACGTCATATCGTACGCAAAAACAAAACTCTAGAAATGCGACATAGCACTGAAACGAGAGTAGGAAAAAATAGGAAGATTTCACCAAATTTCGTATTTTCTGGAACATTAAAAAAAATCGGAAGGTCGTCCGAAATTTCGGAAGACCTGGCAACACTGCGCACTAGACACTAGATGCCGGCTCACTGAGGCAGCAAAACAACTGACAAGTATGTAAACAAGCTGGTGAGTCATCAACAAGTCGGTGCCTGAGCCGCGGTTGGACCAACCGGAGCGTCAGACCAGCCGGGGGTCGGACTAGAGAGGTTATACTGTACATTATAATCAGTTGTGCAACAGTTCATCACAATCTAATGTTATGAACATCACAATCAATTGTTGTGCAATAGTTCATTACAGTCTAGTGTTATGCGACGGGTGTCATAACCCGTTGTACAACAGTCCATTTTGGCTGTTGTGAATACAGTTAATTAGTATTTTCATTTAACCAGTTAAGTGCTTCCAAGCTTCTGCTGAAATGAAAAAATACAAATTTATTTTTTATTAGTAAAATTTTTTGTTATAAAAATAAAATGTTTTTGTAATAAACATTTTTTACATAGTAAATAGAGTTGTGACAAATTTTCAGCGAGTAATTAAAAAAAAAACAAATTTGTATGGTTGTCACGCGCGCGCGCGCGCGCGCGCACACACACACACACACACACACACACACACACACACACACACACACACAGATACAGATACAGTTGTCATTGGACAATGCCTGAAAGGAGATTAGCTTGAAAATGGGCTTCATCTTTGTCCTTAAGTTTTCAGAAAACTTCATTTAAACAATTATTACTAAATTATTATACTAACAAATTATTAAACAAATATTTTAATGTGTTAAATAAATACTATATTATGTTAATATTAAATTAAAATTATTATAGCAAGAAAAGAAATTTACCAAGTGAAAATAAAAATCGTTCTTAGAGAACGCTAGCAAACTTACAGTTTTTAAAACGCACACACGTGTTTAAATAACAACACTGGTTTGAAGTCTTTCACATTTGTGTCTTTCGTTTTGTATTGTATATTCTTCCATGGCTGTTTGTGACAATGAAACATTTCAAACAGGAAATATTTCAAACTAGTGTTGTTATTTAATGCACTATGTGTTTGTACTGTAAAGCAGTTCTTGCTTACCCTGTAATGATATTTAAATATAATTATGCCCATTAATTGATGACTCATTGGGCACTTGGTGAAACATATTAATACAAAGGTTTTTTAATAATATATAAACACTTGGTACATTTCACAGTTTTTATTTAACTCTGACCGCTGTTTCAGCTTATTAAGATATTGTCAAAGAGATCAGTGAACAACTAAACTAAACAAAGAATGTAAGGGTGGTGAACATGTGTTTAGGGCATCTATCCGGACATGTGTGGGGTGTATTTGATGGAGAGAGTGGAGGAGCTAGTGGGAAGGTCAAGTGTCTGTAAAAACTAAATATCATCGGAAGGCAAAATATAAAAATTAACTAAACTAAATAACAACTTTTAATTAAAGGGGATATATAGAATTCAGTTTGTTCGTTTGTTAGATTTTTGTTTCTTTTGATTGCTTTTCTAATTTCTAATAAATCCATTTTCTTACCTTTTTGTATGTTGTGCAGTAGTGTTATGTTTTTTGTATCTATGAAGTGATTTTGTTGTAAGCAATGATCTGTAAAACCTATATTGGCTGAATTAGTTAAAATCACTTTATGTTCAGAAATGCGATGTTTCAGAGCATGGCCACATTGTCCGATGTACACGCCCTAAACACATGTTCACCACCCTTACATTCTTTGTTTAGTTTAGTTGTTCACTGATCTTTTTGACAATATCTTAATAAGCTGAAACAGCTGTCAGAGTTAAATCAAAACTGTGAAACATACCAAGTGTTTATATATTTTTAAAAAACCTTTGTATTATGCCCATTGTCCTGTAATGTATAAGTGTGAATTAATAAATCATATTTCTATGACTTGTAGAACAGAAAAATGTCCTATTAGTGCAGAGGGTGGTTATGTGTGCCATTAGCACTTTTTCAAGTTTAGAAAAGTGTCAGAACTGCTGAGAATACTGAATACTTATAGTTTTTAAAATAATTTAAGATAATATGTCCAATTAGGTTCTGTATTTTTGGATTAAAAAAATATTTGTGAACATTTAGAATGTTTTCTAAGCAAGTTTTTATTTAAATAAAAGAAAATAACAGTGTTATCACAAAAATGTGTAAATGCTTATTTAAATGTGTACCTTGTGGAATGTTTACAGGCATTAACTCTTTCAACGTCGCTGTTTTTGTTTGTGTCATTCCCTGGCGAACCACCGCTTTTAGCATTATTTGAAAAAATTGTAGCAAATTTATCTTTAAACATACATGCAAAATAAAACATTAATTGTGTCATTTTTAAGGCTCCTTCTATATGGATTTGGCATATATTCTTATCATTTGGATCAAATATACCCAAGTTTTAACAAATCAGTCTCAAAATACTCTTTCATCACAAAAAAATTGTTAACCTCCATTATTCAAACTTATGGTGATTATTGAAATTAAACTCTGCCTGGCTGTTTGGCCGTGGCCATAGGTTTTCATTAAAACCAAACGTTTCAGCAGCACCACTGGCTGCCATCGTCAGTGGATGTATCAATTCAACCTAATGTGGGGTGTCGTACATTAGGCCCACGGTACTGTGGTGAAGGTGTTTGTAGGGTTAGGTTGAATCGATACATCCAGTGAAGATGACAGCCAGTTGTGCTGCTGAAACGTTTGGTTTTAATGAAAACCTAGGACCACGGCCAAACAGCCCGGCAGATAGTTTAAGTTCAACTGACACCAGCCGTGAAAGCCTTAGAACAAAAATTATGGCGATTATATTTATACTCTAATAGCTAATGTAATTAGTGTGTATCAACATCCAATGAAAAAAACAGTGACATTCTGAACAATGTTCATCAGTTGTGCACTATTATAGCAGATTCTCATTCAAACACGGGGAGAGCTGGCTGGATATCATTATCAGTCCAATCAGTATCAATGTCACTGTCACAATTTTCTCCCCTTTTGGAGCGTTTTTTTTTTGTGATGATAACTACTACAGGATGAAATAATAAAAATAAAAATACGTTAAACTCATTTAGGTTAGGTGTACAAAATTATATTTCTTTCGGCAATGTGAATTCATTGTTTTCCTACTGTATGCGCTAGTGTTTTCCAACTTTGTCATGTTTACTAGCTAAACTGCTATTAGTCATGTTCCGGACAAGGCCTTTCAGCGTTTTCACCATTTTCAAGTTCTAAACCATGACTTACTGGAAACATCATGTTTCATCAGCAGTAACAACACTATCAAACACTTCTGTATTCTTCAAAAGATCAGCTGAAATTTTAAGACTTTTTTTCTGGTTTTCTATCAGGTTCAGGGTACCATGTTGCAGAAGTCTCTCCCTAAAACCCAAATCCTCCTGGATTTTGTTGTCCGTGACGTGTCTGTTGATTAACTAATTATAAGTGTAATACGACTGACTCTGAACACAAAGTTTTTTATTGGTAAAAATATAAAATTTGGTAAAATATATAAAATGCAAAAGCTTCATCAGGCTGCGACTAGGAGCGCTGTCCGTCATGTTCATGGTGATGGCACCGTCATTTGAAAGATCACTGTTGTGTGTGCGGTGTGATACGTTCAAATAGTAGTTCAATTCAATAGTAGTAGCAGTTCAAATCACACATACTATTCGAACATATCACACCACACACACACACGACAGCGATCTTTCGGACGACGGCACCATCACCAAGAATAAGACAGACAATGCTCCTAGCGGCAGCCTCTGACGAAGCTTACAATAAGCGAAAACTGGTTCAGGCTACAGGGTAAAAAATGTACATTTTTACCAAAAAACTTAGTGTTCCAAGTTAGTAGTATTATAGTTACCAAATTCTCCATTACAATCCCTGTTCACATTCAGTTGTGCCATCGTTTGCACACTCAATCTGAGTTGTAGAAGTTCACACTCTTTGTCAATATTTGTACCCATCCTTTGTGTTTTTCTACTAGTAATTTTACACAAACCACTATGTTGTCTTTGGTATTGACGAGCGCTTTTGGCAGTCAAGCCATCTTCAGGTCATTTACCAACAGAGAAATATGAAACCGTTCACTTCTTATATACCGTTTTACCGGACCTATATAGCCCTGCCCCCTGATGAAGTAACGTCTTACTTAGCACCACCCATAGTGGGTTGTCTTACATTACCAATTTTGTAGCCGTTACAATTTACTTTAACTTACTCTTTTTTGTTGTCTAATAAGCTGCTAAATATTTCTTCATTTTCAAATGTGGTTTTTATATTCATTAGTTGTTTTTCATCTCTATTTCTTATTTTTAATATTTCCACTTCTTCCTTTAATTTCCTTTCTTTTTCTTTACTCATCACTTTTATTATCTTATAATTTACGACTGGGTCTATGAATTTATGTCCTTCTTCTATAAAATGCCTAGCGTATAATGCATTCGTCGTTAACTCTCCTTCACCCCTCCTATGTTCTTTAAATCTCTGGCAAAATTGACGACCCGTTTCGCCCAGATACACTTTCTCACATTCCCCACAACTGAGCATATATACTCCACTTTTCTTCAATATATCTTCTTCTTCAAAATTCGTAGTTTTTATTATATCAAACACGGTTTTTGATTTTTTAACCGCTACCTCTATATTATATTTTCTAAAACATTTTTGTATCTTTCTTGTGTTATCTTATACTATTAAGTGAGCAATCTTTGTATGTATGTCCTTTTTTTCTCGGAAACGGCTCTAACGATGTTCTCGAAATTTGGTACTTAAGCGTATTTGGACACTAAAAATCGATTGGGCTAGGTCTCATTTTCTGCAAAAATCGCCTAAGGCCTAAACCGTAGGGTCTTTTATTAAGTATACATTTTAATTCATGTAGGTTTAAATATTCACACAACAATTGCTATTGTTATAACTCTGTCACCCAGCAACAAATATTTAAAAAAAATATTTTTTATTTGAAATTGAAACGTTAATTTTAATTCTGTTAATAAAGAATAGATCTTATCGATGTTTATAAATAATATAAAATAGCTGTTGCAATGAATGTAAATAAACAAACTAAGAGTTGAGACATACAATCCCAGTATCGATGTTTATAAATAAATATAAATAGCTGTTGTTATGAATGGAAATAAACAAACTAAGAGTTGAGACATACAATCTAATCTATGTATGTCCTTTTTTTCTCGGAAACGGCTCTAACGATATCGTAGGGTCTTTATAGGTCTTTAACCTGCGGCCTAAACAGCACAGTATCGATGTTTATAAATAATATAAACAGATGTTGCTATGACTGTAAATAAACAAACTAAGAGTTGAGACATACAATTGTGGGTTTCTGCGCAACGATTTTTGTACAATCTATCTTGTAACCCCTCTTTCCTTTTATGTATTTTTGAAAGAGAAGTCACAAGTCAATTAGGACTAGGCAGGAGCCTAGGGAAGCAAAAATTGTGCCGGGTCCAGTATGACGGGACTTGCAATGAACTCCGCCGTAATGTGACAATAACAGATTTATTGTATTCCTAGAATTCATACATGTGTACCTCATAAGAAGTGTGTACAAAATTAAGTGTACATCATAACAAATGTGTATAATTTTGTACAAGGTAAATATATATATATATATATATATACATATATAAAAATATAAAAATGGTACATCATAAGTGTATATAAAATCAAGTGTACATCAGAACAAGTGTGTATAAATGTGTACAAGGTAAATATACATACATATATATAAATATAAAATTCTCCCCCATCTTGTGTCTAGCTAGACCCGGACAACATAACACACACAGAAACCCAAGCCACACAAACTCACAATTACATGAATTCTAACACGACTGCCCCTGGAATGCACCCGCCCTGCAGGCAGTGTAACTACAATATTCATAACCCAGCAGTGATAACATATTCGCCCATCAACAGCCCGTCTTGTAGAATTACATAAAAGCCAAAACCCCAGAAAGGATGATAATAATCCATGACGCATAAATAAAACCGGACCGCCCATTTGTCTAGCATTCCACTGATCAATGACCCCTCATGAGCGTATGAACCTTAAGTTCCTTTCACAGTATTAAATAAAAATTGACAGAACTACATCACCTGATTTCAAACCGTAATTATAGAATTCTAAACGGTTATTTTACTTCACAAATTCCGAAGGAATCAAAATCCTTATGTACTTTAACAATCAGAAATTAATCACTCGAGGCTTTACAATTTCAGAAAATTTTGACAATATATGTTTTACCAAAAATAATGAGTACATGTTTTATAGTTAAAGAAAATTAAACAGCAGATACTACCAGTGAAAGTCAATCAATATGTGTTTTGCCAGTTAAGAAAAACAATCAGTATAGCCCATGTGCAAGGAGCAAAATCAACTAATATATTTCCAGAAAAATAGCAGATTATTTCTATTAACCCCGAATGGCTATGTGTTCTTTTGTAACAATTGCACAAATAGTTATTATTTATAAATGCACGAATTTATATCATTGAGTGAGTTGTGATTATTACTGAAAAAAGTGTGTATTTCATATATTATGTCGAGATTTGAGGTTATACTTTCGACTAAATAGAATATTTTGACGTGATATTATTGATTAATATTACTAATAATCTTCAGTTTCCATTTGAGGTATTTATTTTCGTTTTCTATATTTTCGCGCTAAACCTCGAAGTGTATAAAATTTGCACTACTCGAAAATTTAAAATAAGTTAATTTCATGCTTGAAAATAGAAAAATAAATATCTAACCGGAGGTCCGAAGGACCTTAAAAAAAGTTTTCCTCGGTTAGTTTTTTATTGATTAAGCTAAAAATTTATTTAAATATTCCTTATAACATTTAGAAGGGTGTGACGTTGAGTTTTTCCCAAAATTTTCCCTCTTGTCGGAAATTTTTTTTTGAAATTTTGGAAAAAGGCTGCGGTACGATGTTTAGAATGATATAAGGAGTGTGTAAATGAATTTTCAGCTTAAAATTTTTCCAAAATTTTCCCTCTTGTAGGAAAAGTTTTTGGAAGATTTTGGGACAAACTTAACGTCACTCCCTTCTAAATGTTATAAAGAGTGTGTAAACCAATTTTCACCTTAATCGGTATAAAACTAACTGAATAGGAACTGTTTGAACATTTTTTGGTTCGGACCTCCCCGTAACCGCTTTTCCAAAAAATATTTGAGAAAGCAAAATTACAGTGTATACTGAATAATGCAAAATTTAACGTTTTAAGGTTTAGCATGATATGATTATTTAGAAGTAATAATATATACATTTTTTTTCAATTTTTACAGATTTTTTAACCATGTAGAAATAGATTCTTCCAAAGAAACAAAAAAAAATGGAGCAGGTTGACGTATCCGAAATTTGTTTTATTTGCAACAATGAATTAGAAAAAGGTTCTACCGTTGAAGTTAAAACGAAGGGCTTATTGACTTTACACAAATTTTCATTATTAAGAAAAGATGGTTTCGATGCTATGGCTGAATCCATTACAGTACATACTTCTTGTAGACAAAAATATTTATATACAAGAAAAATTCGTTAATGTAGCTCTCAGCACTAAAGTGAATCCTTCTACAAGTATTATCAGTCCAAAAAAAAAAAAAGATTGAGACTTTCGGTGCTTTTTTTTGAATGGGAAACTCACCGTTTCATTTGTGGAGAAGAAGCAAATGTAATCACTCAGTCAAAACAGCGCAAAGAATTACGTAGAGTTATTCGTTCTGTTACTTGTGATTCAACAAAAACAACAATTTTAAACTATATAAAAGATCTCAGAGATGATTATCATAGGAACATCTATACAAGAATCTGTGCAGCTTCAAGTTTAGTAGCTCATAAGGCTGTCTATCATAATGATTGTTTTCTTAATATAGTTAGGAGTTCAAAGCCTCTTAGCCATGAAGTAGGTAGACCTCTAGATAAAAACATAAATTTGCGGTCCAAACAATCATTGATTATATCGATAACAATGAAGAATGTCAGTTCACTCTGAGTGAATTGAAAAACTGTTTGACAGATTATGTACCTGATGATAAGACCATCAAAACTCACCTACAAAACCATTATCAAGATCACATCATCATTTCTAGTAGCTCAACATATTCAACTGTTGTATGTTTGAAAAAATGCCAGTATGATATTCTTTCTGATTCATGGTATGAGCATAGGAAAGCGGACAAAAATGTTGAAGACTATAGACTTTTGGATGACGCTGCTGAAATACTTCTGTCAGACATTCAAACAATTACTTGTGAAACTGAAATGTATCAAGCTAGTGACAAAATGTTCGATGACATCAATAAAAATGTTTCGCCTAAACTTATATATTTATTGAAAAAAATTATACTCAAAAATAAAAAAGGAGATGAAAGACCGCACGAAGTAAAGTGCTCTTCCATTGGCCATGCAGTGATGTCACCTGTAAGACCCAGATCATTCCTTTCTTCGCTTCAAATTGGAGTTGGTGTTACATTGCATAGAAAATTCGGCTCAAAATGAATAATAGATATATGTAGTAGTCTAGGGTTTTCCGCCACATATAACGAAGCTAGATTGTACGAAGCTTCAGCTACTTTGCAAAATGAAAATTTAATCAATCAGCAAACTTTTGTTCAATTAGTACGTGATAACCCTGACTTCAATGTAAACACTCTTGATGGCAAAGGAAGTTTTCACTTCATGGGTTCAATACAGCAGGGACCGCTCTAGCGGTTACGTCGCCCCGGACAAAAAGACAAATTGCCGCCCCTTAAGAATATATATATATATTTTAAATAAAGGTACATATTTTTTATTTTCAATAAAAATCAAATCATTTTATTTAAATTTTAATAAAAACATTTATTTAGAAAGAAACATGCAACATAACATAATATTGACAATCAAGTAGTACAAAACAGTAGCTTCTACTTTTTATGTTAAATAAAGTCAAATCGTTTAAAATTATAATCAACACATACATATATACATATTTAGAAAGAAACATGTAACATAACATAAAATTGATAATCAAGCAGTACAAAACAGTGAAAATAAAACAAGGTAACATCAACTACGCTAAAATCACAAAAAACTTTTTTTTCTCATTTTCAGTTCTGCAAACTTTTTTATTACATCTTTTAAATTTACTTGATCAGCAATTCCATGCTCAATTGCCAAAATGGCCAAACCATTAAGACGATTTTGTGTAGTAGTCGAACGTAAAAAGTTCTTAATTAATTTTAACTTAGAGAAACTCCTTTCGCCACTTGCTACAGTTATTGGTATCGTTAGCAATATTCTTAAAGCAATAGTAAGGTTTGGGGCAAAATTTAACTTTGTAATTAAGCTCAGTACATTGCTTAGGCTTTGTTTTTTGCCCAAAAGCACAGATACTGCTGAAATTTCCTCTGCTAATTCTACCCCATTTATGTCAACAGAATCACCACCAGTTAAAATATATTCTAAATTCTTACAGTGTTTTAGTAGCATTTCTTTGGACATGGTATTTAAATCCGTATATATTATATAAGAATTGAAAATAGTTACTATGATTACTAAGTTGTTCAAATTTAGCATCTAGTGCTTTTAGTGCTTGATCGATTGTAAAATAAAAAAAATCTATTTTATATTTTTCTTTTGGATCTTCGATCGGTTCATCTCGTGCTTCGTATGAGAAGTTCCTTTTTATTCTTCTTACGCGGTGTCGTGTTATTGTTAATTCAAAATTAGCCTCCACATCAATTTCGGTAGCAAGTTCTTTTGCATGAATATAGTTTCATCGAAGGACGAATCCGATCGAAGATTCTTGAAAAATATTTTGCAGTTTTGTAAAAGATCAAGTGCAGAGGCTAGATCAAAATCTTTTGTTTGCATCAACTTGCTTATTGGATTAATGCAATTTAGTATTTTATGCCAAATAACTAATGAACACAAAAACTTAAATTGTTTAATACAATTTAATAAACCCGAGGCCTCGTCTCTTATTAAATTATCAATTTCTTGGTTTTCGTAAATGCTTAGCAAGGCGTCGTATACATCTCCCAAATGGAATCTCAAAGGCTTTAAGGCCTCTATCCTACTCTCCCATCTAGTGTCACTCAGTGGTTTCAAAGTTAAACCTTGAACATGTTTTAAAAGTATTGCCCATCGAAAAGTAGATGCCGAAAAAAATAAATATATTTTTTGGACCATGTTGAAGAAATTAGCGGCTTCCAAGGATGCTTTTGCCATATCATTAACAACAAGATTGAGAGAGTGGCTACGCTACTACATGGAACATAGAATGCTCGCGAATTATATTGTTTAATTTTAGATTGCACTCCTGCTTTATCGCCCCTCATATTGGACCCGTTGTCGTATCCCTGCCCTCTGATATCCTGCAAATTTAAACCCAAGTCATTAAGTTCTCCAATTGTAATATCAGTCATTTGTTTTCCTATGGATCTTTCGACTGGTAAGAAGCTTTCATTAATTTTAATTTCAACATCAGCGTCAAATTGATTGATTGAAACATATCGGATTACAAGAGTCATTTGCTCTACCTTACTAATGTCAAGAGTACAGTCTAAAATTATGGAAAATATTTCATCAATAATATGAGACTTTACACTTTGATGCAGCAGATCTATTATCTCGTTTTGTATATTTTTCCCGAGATAGTGAGCTTTAGTCTCTTCTTTTTTGAGCACTCTGCGGACGTGCTCTTCCATAATGGGATCAAATTCAGATAGCAACTCAACTATTTTTAAGAAATTACCGTTATTATACTCAAACAACTTGTCGCTTGTACCTTGAAAAGCTAGACAACTTTTACCAAGCATTTTAGTAATTGCTACAATTCTTAGAAGCACCTCGTTCCAATGGTTTGTTTCGGCATTAATAATTCTTTGAGCAGCCGCATCTATAGTTTTACAACACTTTAACCTTTGGTTTATTTCTAGCCATGATTTTTGGGCCTGAATATGATTTTTGGAAATTTCATGCTCTTTTAAAGTTTCGCCGAGGTGCTTCCAACTTTTAAAACCCTCCTTTGAAAGAAAACTAACTATACAGCCGAAAATTTTGCAACAGAAGCAGTAAACGCAGTTTTGTGAAAAAGAGTACACTAGCCAGTCTCGTAAAACTTGCTCTCCGTTGCTTAAAATTCGTGTATAATAATTTGCGCTAAAATGTCGACCAGTGTCATTGGAAGGAAATTTGTAATTATGCAATGGTTTAGGTGGACCTTGTCTTACTAAAAAACTTCTTTCGGTGTCTCCTAAAATTCTTGACCACAATGCTGGATCTGTACTCAAAGTTTGTAGAACGCTTTCTGTGGGTGTCACGTTGGTGTCAATTTTTTCAATGCTTTCATCTGGTGATGGTAGAGTCAGAGTGTCGTCAGTTCCAATTGATTTAGAAACTTCGTCCATTTGTTTGTCATCATCATTCTCTGACGATTCCGTATTTTCTTTTATAACCGGACTTGATGTTGGATTCTCAGAGTCGTCATTTGTTTTGGTACAACTCTTGATATAATTTTTTAACGCGCCAGCTTGTTTTTGCCTTTCGGCTTCCTTTTCCAGCCTTCTTTTTTTGTACTGGTAACCAGACAGTTTTCTTAGACCATCAGACATTCTGGAAGAGGCACGCACATAACTCAAATTAAACAATGTAAACTATAAAATAATAATTAAAAATGAAGATTTATCCTTGTTCTAAATAAGCTAAAACCGTAATTAACATAACTTCAAAATTATATTCCGTCAACCGACATAAAAAATATTTATGCACAGCACTACACAAAATATTTTTCATATCCTGTGAACGTAAAGAAAGTCTAGTGTAATTATGTATTTTATAATAACAAATATTTCAGCAAATCATAAATAGTCATTAAAAACAATTTTATAATTCTTGATTTTGAGATTTTATTCTGTTCAATTATTCAAATATATTATTATAAAACACGTTTTATCGAAGCAATGAACTTAATAAATGTCTTATATTATTGATTCAAATAATTATTTTCATAAAACAAAAATATAAATAATTATACCTATAGAATACATTCAAATTTGATACAATATTTTATTGATTCAATAAACAGCCTTTTTGGATTAAAATATTTATTTTATTTAAAAACGCTTTCATTGTTTCGATTCGATAATCGATTTACGATAAACTAGTATCTGTCAAACTAAACAACAGCTTAATTATAGGTGTACTTACCTTTCAAAATTAAGAAATCGCACTGAAGTAAATTTTATGAACTTCCACTTGTTATCACTACCGACGTAATAGCAAGAATAATGATATTGTGTAATGAAACCGCTCGAGGTTAGAGGTAATAAGCAAGTCTATGCATGTTCAAACACAAGTTGAAGCAGCGCTCTGCTCGCGTGCTATTCTGTTCAGAGAAGTATAGACTATGCATTGCATGTTCAAACAAGCGTTAATTTATTAATAAAATAAATTATTAGTTTATAAAATGTTTCCTTTTCGGGATTATAAAAATTTACTAGATTTTTGTAAGTTTAGAGTCAACTTTTATTGTTTAATGTGTTTAACATAGATTGCCGTAATAAATGTTTTAAAAAATGAATCACCGTCCAATCTTTCATATCTCTGAAATCTTTAAATATTGTGATATGTATCACAATGTCACAAAATTAAATTAATGCTGGGTTTTTCCGTTCTCCCCTGAAACGGAAAAACGGTTATTTAATTAAACATACCGCTCTTTTATGATTGTTTTCTTTAGAATCAAGAATTGTAAATATTTTTAGCTTTTAGACATAAACAATATAAATACGCTACGCACTGTAAATTTTTAGCGAACGAAAAAATTGATGTGAAATTTTCTATTAATTGGGTATTTAACACATCAATATTTTTCTCACACTTACAGCCAAAATGCCGCCCCCAAATTTTGGCGCCCCGGACAAATGTCCGGGTTGCCCGCCCCTAGAGCGGGCCCTGAATACAGATTGTGACACCAGAATCAGGTTTACAACCTCAAAAACCGATTGAAAGAATTAAAAAAATGTCTTCAGAAGCTGAAATTGCAGATATAGCAAATATTCTGTTACAATTGTATAATTATAACAAGGGAGAAGGTTTGAGTAAATTAAAGGTAAATATTCCAGATAAATTAGAGTACCAGACATCGCATTTGACTCACTTGAACCTATTATGGATGCTTGGAAAATATAAAGTATCCCATAAATTTCCTGGGTGGAATGGTTTTATGGAAATTTTAACAAGTGATAAAATGTATCAAAAATCAAAAATTATTTTTTTACCTTTTATTAATGCAACTCCCAGCGATTATGATACAATTTATACATCATTACAATCAGTAAAACAAACTGAGAAAAGTGGTATGCTCACTTGCTTTGTGAGATTTGATCAGCCGTTGTACATCAAGGCTTGTGATATCATAGCTTGCACCCCTTTATCAGACAAGTCTTTCATTGTACCAAGACTAGGAGGATTTCATATGCTTATGTCGTACTTTGGATGTATCGGATACATTATGGGAGGTAGTGGCATAAAAGAGGCTCTCAGTACTATTTATGCTGAAAAAACAGTAGACATGATTTTTACTGGTCATGCTTACGCAAGAGCAGTCCATGCGCATAGTCTTCTTCAGCTCGCATTGATTAAACTTATTTTTAAAGAACTTGAAACAACAAATTCAGAATTTCACTATTTAATGAACGAAGATCTAGATTTGCCTACAACCTTATGTAAATTATCTAGTGAAGATGTTGATATCGATAATATCACGCACAGCGTTAAGATACAATTAATATCAATTGTTGAAAAAAAAAATGCAAGAAATATCTAGTTGCAGTAAAACAGGAAAATTATGGATAAATTACATAAAAATGGTGTCAATATTTAAAGATTTTATTGCAGCTGAGAGGATGGGAAAATGGAATGAGCATTTAGATTGCGTTGAGTTAATGTTACCATATTTTCATGCTGCTGAACATTTACCTTATGCAAAATCCACTCAACTTTATTTACAAGACATGAGAGATTTGGAAAAAAAATGGATCCCACAGGATCAGCAGTTTACCAATGATGGGTTTTTTTACGGCAAGGCGCTCAGATAAATTTTTCTTTTGTATTCATACTGATCAAACAATTGAACAAACATTGATGAGATCTATGAGCGTCGAAGGAGGTCCTTTTAAGCGCGGAGTCACAGAGAGTGTCGTTTATAAGTGGATAAAAGGAGTAAGTGGTACTAAAAATATTCTTGATGGTTTAGAAAGTTTATGTAATATATCGTTCAATAAGAGTCAACAACACGATGACGCCAGCGATGCTCGAATAAAACGAGATGACGAAGATGTTGCAAAACTTGTTGAGTGGCTCACAGATCACAACCCTTTTACCACAAATACTGAAGTTATGTCTATAGCAACTGGTGTTTCTGGCAACAGTCAAATAAATTGTCATGAAGCTTTTGAAATTGGGGTAGATTCAATGAAAAAAATTTCAAAGACTTGAAATTGAGAAGGAAAGATAAATGCTTGTCTTTATTAGCAGTTAATAGTAAGATCAGAATTGATGATACAATAGTGCCTATAGACCCTTTATTACTGTTTCAAAGAATATCTGTTATGAAAAAATCACAAGAAGAGTTGGAAGAATATATGAAGTACGAACTAGCTTCATTTCCTTTGTCACTGTTTGATGAAGGAGGATTAAGAAAGACTCAAAAAACAACATTATACAAGGTTTTCTCTGATTCTGAAAATTAATTCAAATAACATTGTTTATGTTGTTGATGGAGGCATGTTGCTGCATCATGTACCTTGGAAAACTAATGAAAAATTCAGTACTATTTTAGATAGATATGTTGAATATTTAAATCGCAATTTTGGTAATGATATATTGTCGTTTTCGATGGTTACTCAACAAATAGTATTAAAACTAGTGAGAGAAATAGAAGAGCACTGAAACACCAATCAACTGAGATTTTTTTCATACCAGACATGACACTTACTACTGCAAAAGATAAATTTCTTTCAAACATAAGTAATAAAGAACGATTCATTCTTGAATTGAAAAAAAAAAATAGAAGAAAACATTATTGTCCACAAAGCGGGACGTGCTCATTGTGCAAACAGCTATTCAACAACCTCATGAAAACGTTATCATTGTTGCAGAGGACATCGATGTACTCGTCATTTTATCAGCTTTATGCCCAGCAGATAGAGAGATTCATTTTCTCAAACTGGGTAAAGCTAGTACAGAGCGAAAAGTATACTCGTCGAAAAGTTATTTGACAGACCTTCCATCTTGTAAAGAACGAATTCTGTTTAATCATGCTTTTACAGGATCTGATACTACGTCATGCTTTTTATGGAAAAGGCAAAGTGAAGTTTGCTAAAATGTGAGACAAAGAAATATTTACAAGAAGCCATTGATGTTTTTCTAACACCAAATCAAGACACCGATGCTATATTTGATGCCGGAGTTACGTGTTTATTAGCATTATATGCTGCTACGACATGAATAAATACTTTAAACGAGTTTCGTTATAAATGTTTTATTAAAGAAACAACAACGCTAAAAAAAATTAATTTAGCTGTACTCCCACCATCCAAAGATGCAGCTAACCTTCATTTCAAAAGAGTGTATTATCAAGCGCAGACTTGGCTTGATAATAAATTGCAAGCGGAAGACGGGGGTTGGAAACAAGAGGATACGGGTATGATTCCAATTTTCATGACTCAAGATCCAGCCCCAAGTGAACTTCTGAAAATGATATTTTGTGGATGCAAAAGTGGTTGTGCTAATATGTGCGGTTGCAGGAAAGCTGGCTTATTTTGTACCACAGCATGCTCTACTTGTTCCGGAACTGATTGTCTCAACTGCCAAGCTTTTTTTGAAGAAGAGCAAGAAATTGACCAGTCAGAGCTTCCATCAAGTAAAGAGATTGAAATTTAAAAATTTTTTTTTTCATATTTATATTTTTATTATGCAAAGATTTAGCCGTATTTAATAAATCAGTTTTATGTAAATGCAATATATTATTTTCCAGATACCTTCACAATCCCCTAAATATCCAAGCCAAATTTCTTTAAAATTCAGCGAGTTGTGTTTGTTTTCAGCGTAGTATTTTTTTTACAAAAAGACGGCCATATTATGTCAGCCATTTTGAATTTTTATTTTTTAATATCATATTCTTTTTCGGTGTCATCAAAAACCCCCTTACGGTTAATATGAGCGGAATTTAGATTATTTCCTGAAAATTGGCCATATTGGATCAGCCATTTTGAAATTCTATTTTTTAACATTTTATTCTTATTCAGCGACCTCAAAAACCCTTATAATATCAATTTTAGTCAAATTGCTTTGAAAATTGTCATTTTTTGATAAATTGTTTAAGCAGAGTCGGCCATATTATATCAACCATTTTGAAATTCTATTTTTTAACATTTTATTTTTGTTCAGCGACCTCAAAAACCCTATAATATCAATTTTAGTCAAATTGCTTTGAAATTCGTCATTTTTTCATAAATTGTTTAAGCAAAGTCGGCCATATTGGATTAGCCATTTTGAATTTTTATTTTTCGACATCATATTCTTGTTCAGCGACCTCAAAAAACTCTATATTATCAATTTGAGCAAAATTACTTTGAAATTCATTGAGTTATTTCAAATTTACCTAAAAAAACTGTTTTTTTTTTGTTTAAACAATTAGCGTACAAATATAAGTTTATAACTTTTTTCTGTAAGACATTTCAAAGTGATTTCAAAAGGTTTTAGGAAAAACTATGCCACTCGTAATTATTCCAAAATAATGCATATTTTTAAGCTATAATGCAAAGCTTTACTCCACTATAATGCAAAGCGAAAATACGTGTTGTTTTCATTTGTGAGGTTAGGTGACAACTGTTTTTGGTTTTTAGTTTACTGCTGAAATAAATAAAAGCCATGGTTGAGGAAAACATAACGTTTAATGTGTTATACAATGCTTCTAACACAATAACACTTAAAGAATTTAGCGTTTTCGATTTAACAGGTACTTTATAAATATCTCCAAATGCTTTATAAACGGGTACTTTTAAATCTCCAAAGGCTGTTGCACCAACATACTAATTTAGTGCATGTTAAAATAGTACAAGTGTTGAGAACAGCTTTGGAGAGAATTTGACTGAGTACAAAATCGTTATACGAGGTGACAACGTCATATAGACATAGACAATAAAAATTATATTAAAATACTTATTAAAAGTCAAATATTCGTGTGTGAAGCTGCGGGTAATAGCTAGTTTAATATAATCTCTCTACTACAACATATTAAACACTAACAAGTCTGATGACTTTCTATTATCTTTCAGTTGGGAACTTAATTTGTGTCATAAAATTTATTTTTTATTTTAAAAGTGTAAAATTTTTATTCAGTCATAAATATGTTTGAATAAAATTTATTAGCATTTTTTTTTCAGTAGAAAAACTAAAAATCGACTGATTTACATTTAATATCTCAGGTTTACTCTGAATAGCAAGGGGTGTAACGTTTGCTGACGATACTGCAATATTAGTGGTCTGTGCATGTCCCAGGACTGCATCACTTAATCTGCAACAATTTGTGGATTCAATAATTTCTTGTTAAAAAGAAAGGGAAATTAAAGCAAACTCAGCCAAACCAGACCATTTGACTTTTATTATGAAAAGAGATGGCTGTCAACTTGTTTTTTTATGCCTGCACACTGCCACAGGTTAATGAGGAGAAGTACCTGAGCCTTCACGTTGACCGACGACTCACTTGGCAAAAACACATTTTTGTGAAGTGGCAACAGGTTGGTATATAATTTCAAAAACCGTACTGATTGACCGGCAGGAAGTGTTAGGTGAGTTTCATAAACTGTTAATTTACAAAGCCATCCTAAAACCTCTCTAGACTTATGGCACACACAGCTGTGGGAAACAACCAGTAACTCTCCAACCTTGCAATACTCCAGTGCTACCAGAGAGCAATCACAAATGCCCCACGATATGTGTCCAACCATGTAATCCAAAGACATCTACAAATGCTTTCAGTCACCAATTCCAGCAACAGGCTGGAAAACCATTCCAACATTCTCGCTAAGCAACTTCAGTCTAGCAGTGGTGAAGTGCACACACTGAAGCGTTTCAAACTCTGGTTTGTTTAGTGGACAGATTTATCAGTAGCATGGCATCCATGTAACCGCTGTTGCCGGTGGCAACAGTACTGGAAATAAGGGAAGATAATATTACAGAATAAATGCTTTAGTTATTGAATAATTTGAAATCTGAACAATATTAGTAGGGAAACTAAGAAAAGCATAGCATTACTTTCGAACTGCTGGGCACTTGCACCATCTTGTGTTGGCGACTCAGACATCGGCAATGTTTTACTGTGTACGGTCATTGATCTCGTAGTAGTTGTCACTGTACAAACTGGGGAGAGGGGGACACATTCATCCACCCAATGTGTTGCCACTGTATACACCGACAAAACGCTCAGTTAGCAGCTATGTTTGTTTTTAGAACTGACGTGCAGCAAATACTACGTACCTATTTGTTTAGTCACGTGTTTCTCTGTTTGTCTTTATTATTTTTCCGATTATTTGTGTTCTGTGTAAGTATAATGAGTCAGATCCTGTTGAACCGGAACCCTATTCTTCTCACAGCGAATTATAGAAAATGCTCTAAAAAGAACACTTGGTCCAAGAAAAAATTTGAATTAATTTTTAGGTTACGTTTTAGGGCTATCACAACTGGCAACAGGTGTTAAGTACCCACGCCACGCCACTGGGATGTGTTAACTGTTTCAAGACAATATGTAATAATTTATAAAGTATATTTACTCTAATACCTGTTTGTAATGAAGGTGCTTCCCTGGAAGCAGATCTCCTACATGTCATTTCTCAATAGATCATTAGTATTACTGATTACCCTTGCTGGGTAGATTGTAATACAAATTTAGTATAAAAAAAAAAAAAAAAAAAAAAAAAAAACTGAACATAGTTAGTTGCCCTGGCTTCTGAATGCTTCATATATAAAAGTATGGTATGAAATAATAAATGTAATAAAAGTTTCTTCTTCTTCTTCTTCTTCTTCTTCTTCTTCTTCTTCTTCTTCTTCTAATAATAAACTTGCTCTTGTGAAATGAATGTCAAGGGTCAATAAAATATTTTTGAAAATTACACACAAAACGTATATACACCAGACAATATTATTTTTTTGTTTTACTTTATTGTACACAAAAATAACAAAAAATATGACAATTTTTCTTCTTGAAAGCATGTATACCACGTCAACACTTTATTTTCTGTTTTTTCTTTCGTTTTGTAGCTTTTCCAGGATTACTCCTAACTGTTTTTATGTTATACGGAAAGTATCTGACTGGATTTTGTTTTTTAATTTTTTGTTTCACAGGAAAGCCTTGGAATTTATGCACTGAAACGTCCTGTCTTCTCTTGTCAATCATAAACATATCATCAATGTTCATTGCCTCATGTTCTTCAGGCTCGTCATCTGTGCCAACCAAATCTTGTAATGGCTGAATCCGTCTCTTTCTGTTTGGTTTTGGGTCGTCGGACAGAGAAATGAAGTCCATCTGTTTAGGAAACTTTTTTCTTTTAATACGTTGTTCTGTTGTCTTCTCTCTTTCCGGTATAAACGCTCTGCTCCCATCTGGGTTTAAATTCAAATATTTATACGGTTCCGGATTCATTTCATATTTTTTCACAGTTTCAATTCTTCTGTTCACGTGACCAGTGCTTTTGTCTTCTGTTTCCACTTTCGCATTACCCTCATCTGTTTCTGATTCATCCGTTTCCTCTTCAGTTACTTTGTTTTCTGAGGTTGGTTCTTTAGGACTTTCCGAAGGGACATCATTAGAACTTTTTGAAATGACATCAATATCAGATGACTTCAACTTTTTCCACAGTTTTTTCACTTGTTTGTATACTGGATAGAATTTATTGTCTTTTGATTCAGCTACACATTTCTGAAAATAAAAGCAAAAATATTTGTAATTGCAAAAAGACCACACCATGTTTTGTCTGCATCGGAAACAAATGCCAACTGAATATATTAATTATTACTCTTATCGAATAATCGCTCGGCACTTTGTAGAACAAGTTAAAAATATTTAGATTGAATAAATATACACTTGATTTAGTTCTACAGGCATTTTACTTTTTTATTAGTCCTGGCAACTGTTTCGCCAGTTATGTCAGGTTCAAAAGTTAGATTTGAACTGAGGGAATGGCATGTGTGGAACAACAGTGTTTGTGTGTGTGTGTGTCGCACGCACACTCACAAACAGATTCATTCAATTAATTGATCTTGTTGTGTTTGTTATCTTCTCTTTTACGAGGGCAGTCTGAAAAGTTCTTGGCTTAATAATGAAAAAGCAAATTGATAATTTCAAAAATATTTTCATTTTTCAACATAATTTCCTTTAAGCATAACATATTTATTCCAGCGATGATCCAATGCCACTGCCTCGTACCTGAAGTGGTTTTCTGTACGGTCTGCAAAATACCCCTCTACAGCTGACATCCTCTTGATCCAATGAAAAATGCTGACCAGCGAGTAAGAGTTTGAGTTTTGGGAAAAGACGGAAGTCTGAGGGAGCCAAATCTTGAGAATAGGGAGGATTTTTTTCTTTTGCAAACCTGGTCTTTTTTCACTAATTTTTGTATCTAATGTCGATGAAAGATTGGAATAATATTCTTTGGTTATTGTTGCACCCTTTTCAAGGAAATCGATATATAAAACACTTTTAGCATCCCAAAACACTGATGCCATGACTTTTCCTTCTTTGTCGCTGAACAACCAGCTTATGTTCACTGCTTTGACTATTGTTTGGTCTCTGGTGTGTAGTGGTGGATCCAAGTTTTATCCATCGTGATAAACCGACGCACAAAGCGTTTTTAATCTGCTGTCAGCAAACGCGGCACCCACCTAACTCAAAGCTTTTTCATTTGCAATTCCTCATGTAAAATATGTCCGGCATGTTCTTTCGAAAAGCCTGTAGTCTTCAGAATTTTGTGCACTTTAATTCGGTGATCGTCAAAACCATACCATGCACTATTCTATGGTTTCCGGTTTTGTTACCGTTTTTGTACGTCCTTCATGTGGACAGTCTTCCAGGCTGGTACAACCACATGTAAACTCAGCATTGTAGCGGGGCATTTTTGGGCATACCTGGGGTAATAACAGAATTTGTATTTTTTCATAAATAATAATTAACTTGTTGAGTGATAGAAAAATGTTATGACCGAGAGGTAAATTTGTTATGTGGAAGCGATTCCAACAACGGCAACACTGCTTGAGGCGTTGAAAACAAAGTTATTAGACAATATTCATATAAACAGTTTTAATAACCGGCAAACTGTACCAAGGACAATGACGAACCCGGAAAACGTAAACACGTTACACAACCAGACATCAGGCGATGTGTTGCGTCACTGAGTTACATAACAACTGTGTGTCATCGGTTTCGTCAGAGCCTATCCTGGGTGTGTCACGCCAGCAACTGTGTGAGGCACCGAACAAACAGTCGCAAAACAACATCTGAGTTATACAGACGCTAACCACTGTGCGTCGCCGGTTCGCCGGTTTTCGGGCGAAGTTATTGTGTTCGCCGACGCGCCCGCATACAATAAAAAATGTGAATTTTTATATGTACATCTAAAATACAAACAGTCTTTGGCCAATAGTCATCCAAAATTAACAGTTCGGCAGTAAAATGTGATAGTGCGAACTATAAAACAGTAAAACAGTGCACGCCATGAGGAGACACCCCAGGAGTCGAACTTCTACTCGTAAACAGGAAAGTAGACATTAAAAAATAATAATTAAAAATGCTGGTTTTTTTAAATAAAATGGGGAAATAAATTTTGAAATATTTAAAAAATGAGATCTCTAAAGTAGCTTTGTGTGTGTATGTGAGAATATAGTATTATTATAGTTTATCGTAATAAGAAGGCTGGTTTGCGTTCCCATTATTATTCTTAATAAATAAATGTAGTTCAAGAACCTGTTATTGTATTGCGAGTAAGTAAATTAAAAGAGATTCAAGGTCATTAACAACTATTATTCACAAATTTTGTCTGTACGATTTTATTAATATGAAATACGTAAAAAGAATAAAGTATTAATAACATTTAATTATTGACGAACATAAATGACTGTTATTATTTCAGCAACCACATTCTGTTCTCCTAGTTCGCTGATACGAACCTTGGTAAATTATTTTCTTGCAGTTGGCAAGATGGCGCCCGACAAAGTAGATAGTACAATTTTGACAAATTCGAAATCACATTATATTTAGTTATTAATATCAAAAAACGAAATATCACATTTGGCTTCTGGAACAGGGACAATTTTATATCAATAAATTTATATAAAATACGGCCTACGGGGAGAACAGAATGATTGTTTGAAGTAGAAAAGAAAATTTTATGCATACGTAAATTAGACGTAAGAGGTTATGTTTAATATGGGTGAGTAGAATATTTTTCAATAAGTATATGTTACGTATAATAAGATTGTATGAAGATATATATATAAAAAATTTTTTTTAAGAAAAATGGCAGACAATCAGGAAACTGTCAGCGTCACTGACAGTGTAGATGAAAGCCAGATAAGCATAACTGAATCTCAAATCATGCATGAAGGTGTTCACTCAACACCAGTCATGAACAAAACGGCTGAAGATAATGAGATGATCAAGATGATGAAATTACTTTTTAATGAACAGAAAAACGATATGCAAGAGTTATTAAAAAATCAGAATAAAGAGTTGAAACATGAAATACAAGAAATGAATAAACATTTAGAAAGCACTAACGAAATAATAAGAAACAGTTTAAATAAGTTAGAACAGAAGTTCGAGAAATTAGGTGACAATGTTTTAAGTAAGACAAAATGTAAAAATGACGAAATAGTAGACAAATCTGAGAGTATAGTGGGGGTGAGGAATAATGTAGAAGCAAATGATGAAAATATAATAACAAAGAGTACGGATGAAGTTTTAGAATGCGATAATGAAATGTTAATGAGTGTTTATGAAGTAGAGAGAGAGTGGAAAAATAATGTAGTAATTGAATGGGGACAGAGGGCAAATTTTCCCCTTATTGTTTATAATGATGATGATGATTTAATGTTGTTTTTTCAGGGCAAGAGACCCTTATTGTTAAATGAAGTAATGTTGTATAATGTTGTACCCTCTGTCCGTAATAATTGTGAGAGTGTGATGTGGTGCTATGAAGAAAGAGAGTTATATGTTGAGAATGAAATAGAAATATATAAGTTAGAAAGAAAGTATGATGAATTGAGAAAATTAATAAAAGGGGTGATGATGAATCATGTGAAATACGTACCTGTTGAAAGAGAGACAGAGAATAGTTTTGATAATATCTTACCTGACTATAATGACTTACCTGACGTAGTAGTTGAGGAATACAAAAATGAGAAAATAATTTACCTGACGTTAACAAATAACACTGATATAGACTGGACAATCCTAACCTATGGTAACAAGATTTATAGTGGTACAATGGATGAAATAGAGTTGATAGATTATTATGATAGTAATGATTATCATAATTTGTGTGTTGATAAAAATGATGAATGTTACAAATACACTAGATATATATATGACGATGGTGGCTGAACTAGAATATCAGTGTATAGACCTTGTTAGATACTGTAAATTTTGGTAATGACCTTGCTGATTTGGACATCTGAAGTGAGATACACTTGAACAGTTTTGACGTATATTTTGTAAATAATATTGAATTCATTTGTGTGTATTGTGAAATGTAATGTGTATATGTTTTAGAAAATGTTGTGTTAATAATAATAATATTATTAATATTTTGGCATTCCAATTAAATAATAAAATAATTATGAAGACAATAATTAATGATTTATAGAATGTTGATAATAATTGAAATATGTTTTAATAATCAAATGAATATTTAATTTTAATAATAAATTGAATTAAATAAGTGGAGATGTTTAGATAGTGTGATTGAATATTATGTGTTTGAATTTTATAAGGTAATTAAATTGTTTGGTGAGATTTTGATTTAATAATAATTAATAAGTAAATAAAAATTTGATATATTTTAATTAATAATGATGATTTGCTACTCAATAATTTTGTTTGAATTTAAAAAATAGATGCACTAAATACTTCTTATATTGTGTTATTATGTCTTAGTGTGTTGATTGCATTAGTATGTTAGGAATAAGTATTATAAAAATATAATATTATGTTTTCAATGTGTTTATAGATTTTAAAATAAAATGAAAAATAGTTGTGATAGGTAAAATTTTCAATGGGTTGTAAAAGATAGAAATGGGTGATAGTAATTAGTTGAATAAAATGTTTGAGTCAATTCAAGTTGAATTTTGTGGGACATATAGATCTGTTCAAATCGAAGTAAAAGTTAAAGAGAATGAGAGATGAAAATAATGCAATGTTGTTTTGAGTTAGTATATGTAATAGAATTTTGAGAAGTATAAGTGGAGACACAGTAGAAATGGAGAATTTATGTAGAGTCTTGAGTGATATATTGTTGTTTATTTGTTGATGTTAATTTGTTGTAATTGTAGTGAGGTTATGAGATTGAGATTTTTTGGGGATGGCAATTTTGTAGTAGTGGTAGTGTAATGTGGGAGTCCGCAACATAAGGGTTGGGACGGGATTTGGTATAGTTTTAGTGGGAAGGGGCCGCCTTAGGTAAAAATCCAGGGGCCAGAGAACGGGAATTGAGCTTTTTTTGGGGGGGGGGAACACGTATCCTATGTACAAAGGGTTAGAGAGTATTTTTTTTTTTATAAGAGCAGAAGGTGGCGATTGGAGTTAAAATAGTAAGTAGTTAGAGGTAGAGAAGGGTTAGTAAAATTTTGATAGTGGGGTGTCATACTAGTTAAAGATTTTGTAAGGGAGCGTAATGAAATGGAATGAAAGGGGAAGTTTGTGAGTAAATGCCAAGTTGATAAAGTAAATTATAAGGAATAACGTAGAATCACCCAAAGTAATGAAATGGAATAATGATGGCCAGAATTGAAAAAAAAAAAAAAATAAAAAAAAATAATTTTTGTAATTTTGAGAAACGCATTAATAAGAGTAAATCAAGTTTAAAAGTAATTTTCTGATTTTATATGCCAACTTAATGTGTGTAACATTTTAAATACCAATTGTTTATTTTAATGTGAATTAGAAGTGTATTATATTTTCTTATGTTATATTGTGTTTGTTAGTTTAAGAGAATTTTATGAAGTTAACTATTTTAAATGCATTTTTAAATTGGGGATGAGAGAAATGTAATATGGTAATGGGAAATGTTAATAAGTCAGTCGTCTGTTTGCTTAAATTCTGATGGGAATCAGGGCAATGATTTTGAATTTTGGGGTAAAGTTGATAAGGGTAAGTAGATGGAATTTTAAGAGGGGTATATATATATTGTTGGTAAATATGTTATGATATATACATGTTAGCGATAAATGAAAAACAAAACCAGTGCTTCTTAGCGCAAACCAGCACCGCTAGGGGGAAACAGATCAGTTGGGGATATGGTGTTGTATAAGGCCACTATTTGATATTTTGATTTGTTGTTTCAGTGTTTGGTGATGCTGTGGTGGCGGACCTGAGCTGGCCTGCGCGTCAGGGCAGGGGCGTTGAGTATCTGTCTGACTCTACGGTGTTGGGATCTCGAGAGAGAAGTCCAGTATTGTCATGCAGATGCGGTCACAGTCACCGGACCAAGGGTGAGTTGATTATTCTTTTTTGTAAACCATACAGGGGGTTGTGGCGACATATCCTGGCTGATCCCTTTAGCAAGTATGAATGTGTCAATGAGATTTTTTATGCTTCGGCATAAAATATCTCATTGAGGGGGTATTGTAGCGGGGCATTTTTGGGCATACCTGGGGTAATAACAGAATTTGTATTTTTTCATAAATAATAATTAACTTGTTGAGTGATAGAAAAATGTTATGACCGAGAGGTAAATTTGTTATGTGGAAGCGATTCCAACAACGGCAACACTGCTTGAGGCGTTGAAAACAAAGTTATTAGACAATATTCATATAAACAGTTTTAATAACCGGCAAACTGTACCAAGGACAATGACGAACCCGGAAAACGTAAACACGTTACACAACCAGACATCAGGCGATGTGTTGCGTCACTGAGTTACATAACAACTGTGTGTCATCGGTTTCGTCAGAGCCTATCCTGGGTGTGTCACGCCAGCAACTGTGTGAGGCACCGAACAAACAGTCGCAAAACAACATCTGAGTTATACAGACGCTAACCACTGTGCGTCGCCGGTTCGCCGGTTTTCGGGCGAAGTTATTGTGTTCGCCGACGCGCCCGCATACAATAAAAAATGTGAATTTTTATATGTACATCTAAAATACAAACAGTCTTTGGCCAATAGTCATCCAAAATTAACAGTTCGGCAGTAAAATGTGATAGTGCGAACTATAAAACAGTAAAACAGTGCACGCCATGAGGAGACACCCCAGGAGTCGAACTTCTACTCGTAAACAGGAAAGTAGACATTAAAAAATAATAATTAAAAATGCTGGTTTTTTTTAAATAAAATGGGGAAATAAATTTTGAAATATTTAAAAAATGAGATCTCTAAAGTAGCTTTGTGTGTGTATGTGAGAATATAGTATTATTATAGTTTATCGTAATAAGAAGGCTGGTTTGCGTTCCCATTATTATTCTTAATAAATAAATGTAGTTCAAGAACCTGTTATTGTATTGCGAGTAAGTAAATTAAAAGAGATTCAAGGTCATTAACAACTATTATTCACAAATTTTGTCTGTACGATTTTATTAATATGAAATACGTAAAAAGAATAAAGTATTAATAACATTTAATTATTGACGAACATAAATGATTGTTATTATTTCAGCAACCACATTCTGTTCTCCTAGTTCGCTGATACGAACCTTGGTAAATTATTTTCTTGCAGTTGGCAAGATGGCGCCCGACAAAGTAGATAGTACAATTTTGACAAATTCGAAATCACATTATATTTAGTTATTAATATCAATAAAACGAAATATCACAGCATCACATTTTTTAATTGTTGAAAATGAAGCAGAAGAGTCCCCATACACTTCAGCGAACCTTGTATAAATTTCGCTTAGTGTTAAAACTTTTTTCACAAAGAAATTTATGACCGCACAATACTAAATTTCCTCCATTTTAAGAGATTTGGACAACACTTTTGTTTCAAACGACTGTATAATACAAATTATTTTGTAGAACGACCAGACATTGCACACGCATGCTAGCAATACATGTAGTACCAACATCAGAAAAAAATTCCCGATAGTGCTGCCGCCTATGGGTGAGGCCGAGAACTTTTCAGACTGCCCTCGTATCCATACAAAGGTCTTGTTAATGACAATAAATATTGTTGAAACGTCGACACAAATAAATTAAAACTTGTGTTAAACTTTTTGACTGACCCTCGCTAAACCTTCCATCATAAAAATTTACTGATCGATGGCAACTACTAATTCAGGATTTATTTATCAAAATCCTGTCAATAACCTATTGCTGTCAGGGAATAACTCGATTCTTTGCATGTCTGTCTCAGAATGTGAATCACTACTATCAATGGTATTAACGATTAAGGTTATCCAAAACAATGTAATGTTACTGAAGTGCCATAGCTTATCTTCTTCTTCGATTACATACTCAACACAGTGGTGGCACCACTCGTCTGCAGTCGTTTAATTTACCACCTTTGCTACCATTTACTATTTATTTGATAGCTTATCAGACAACTTATATGTTATGTTGTGACAAGCAACAGATCCTTTAAACTAGTTCTATATTAATTTATGTGCTCCATACTTTACTTTTGTATCCTTCATGAACCCATGTTTTATCAAGGTAAAAAATGGGGCTTTTCTCCACTCTGAATTTCTTGATTTTGTAATTATTCAAATAATAAAAAGAAAAGAAGAAATGAAGATGCCCCGATACTATTTTTTACTTCCTTACTTACCTTCAGAAGATTCCAAAAAACACCAAAAGCCCTAGGATCACCACCACATTTTTAAAGGAGGAAATGTGGAAACTGTGTCTACTTTCCCCATGAAAACAATTTAAAATAAAAACTTTCACTCACAGGGGAAACACTCTCTGATTCTATATATAATTTAGTTCATCGTTTATAATGTATTTTTTATCTGGCCAAAAACTTTCCCCCACACTCAAACTTTTTACTTATCTACATTGTGTGTCCCACGAGGTCCTCTGTCTACTGTGATTACACCACATGGGCGAAACTGTGCACTTTTTCTGTTATTACCTGTCCACAAGGAATAAGAGCACTTAAAAAGTTAGATGCATCACATTGAACTATCTCGACGTATTTTTTGTTGTAACTCACATTACGGTACGCCTGCCTTGGTGACCCGTGGGCACTGGAAATACGTGTGCACTCATTCACAGCTATGAGGGGACAGCCTCCCTCGCTTTGTGTTACAACCGTTGGCTTACTATTGCGCACCAAAACCAGTTTTTTCCGGTCACAGCCAAGCGTCTGTTGTCTCGGCTGACGCAACTCTTTGTTGATTTCACATACATAATTACACACACAAATAAAATAAATAAGTTCCAGGCAATATGTGGCAGAATAAATAGAACATTAAATAACAAAACACGAAAAGACACAAGGATAAAATTTTATAAAACGATGGCTGTACCTGTACTTATGTATGGGAGTGAAAGTTGGATAAATACCAAAAAAGAAGACGGCAAAATACAAGCAGCAGAAATGACATTTTTGAGACGGGTCAAAGGCTGCAGAAGAAGAGATTTAGTAAGAAATGAAGACGTGCGAAATGAACTAAATGTATACGCAATAACTGAAAAAATAACTGAATGTAAAGAAAGATGGAAACAACACGTAAATAGAATGGGAAATGGGAGAATACCCAAAAAAATATTTAACTACAACGCAAGAGGGAAAAGAGATATAGGAAAACCACGAAAACAGTGGTCGTAAGTTTGTGAGGACGGAACAGGCAAATGCCTAATCCTTGTAGTGCAGAAGAAGAAGAAGATTATTACACACAAGCCCTAAGCCATAATATACATACGCAAAATATTGCATAACAAAAATGTACTGTTACAATTTACTTCAAGTAGTTTTTCCGTATAGTCAAAATAATGTCATATTTATCTAAAGTTATAATCAGACAAGTCGTGGTGACTTACGGAGCTGAAGCATGGCCACTCATGGCTATATCAATAAATTCGTTGATAAACAAAACCTTTGTATACTAACAGTTTACTTGGGGTTTTCCAATTGTCCCCATTATGATACAACTACTCCACCTCTCCCCAACCTTTCATAGTCCTTCAGTCTTTCAACTGGTTTGTCCCCGAATATACCCGTGGTGCGTGTGGTACTGAGTCTCTCACAGGTATATGGGACCTACAGTTTAACGCCGGATCCGAACGGCATAGTTGGGGAAGGTTTATACTAAGCAGGATACCTCTCGCTGGTTTGCCATTGCCTTGCGAGGGGGAACGGTCGTATCTAAATCAGATGGCCCCCGGCGGGAATTGAACCTGTGCCGACAGCGTAGCAGCGCCACACGCTAGCCACTACGCCATGACCGCTCCCTCCCCAACCTAACTGGTCAAATCTAATCTCTGAAACTAGTAACATAACTGATAAAACAAATGTATAAATAATAAAAAAAAAGACTGGGATGAGAATCGCAGTTTACAGTATACGTTAAAATGATGGGTAAGTATTGTAAACAAATGCTGGTGTAAAACAAATCGTTCCAGAGCTTTATTATATAAATAATTTCCTTTATTTAAAGCTGAAGAACTTGCTCTTGAAAGTATTTCTATTAGTCTTGTATATGTATTGTACTGTACATGGAATTGACATAGAGCCTGTCAAATAAATACCGGGAATTGTTCATTTAAAAAGCCCACGTAAAAGGTATGACAAAATTTTTGTTGCGTAAGTTGGTACCAGTGTACCTAATTGTTATGTAGAGTTGTGGCGCGATCTGTCAACTAGTTTGTTTACAGCTTTTGATTAGGTTAGTTGACCTCAAGTGCGCTCTGCTATTTTTAAAATGGATAAAAATATCGAACAAAAGGTTTGCCTCAAATTTTGTGTTCCCAACGAAATTTCTTGTGGTGAATCACTGAAAATGTTGGAGAAGGCCTATGGTGAGTCAGCTTTATCGAAAACACGAGCATACGAGTCGTACAAAGCATTCAAAGAAGGCCGAGAAGTGGTTAATGATGTGCCTCGTTCCGGTCGACCTTCAACGTCTGATGAAAACATCATCAAAGTGAAGGAAATGGTGATGGAAAATCGTCATTCAAGCTTAAGAGTGATTGCTCTGGATCTGGACATGTCTCACGACAATTCTTGCATTTTGCACCATGATAATGAGCCGTCCCACACATCGAACCTTGTACGTGAATTTTTGACCAAAAACTCAACAAATGTCATCGAACGTATTCGCCAGATATGGCCCCGTGTGACTTTTTTTGTTCCCCAAACTCAAATTACCACTTCGTGGAAGACGTTTTTAGTCAACTGAAGTCATAAAACAAACTTCGCAGAAGGAGCTGAAGGCCATACCAGAAAGTGCCTATAAGAAGTGTTTCGACGACTGGCTTATTCGTTGGGATAAGTGTATCGCATCAAATGAAGCCTATTTTGAAGACGAAAAAATAAATTTTGAAGATCAAACAAATATTTTGTTTTATTGAACAGTTTCCGGTATTTATTTGACAGAATGCATAAAAAAGTCTCTAACACATGTGCGATGGGTATTGAATTAGTTGGAGCATTTAGTTTTACTGCATTTCCTTATTAAACATGTTATTGTGTCAATAAATAAATATATACCTTAAACGCTAGTGCTGTGGCAGCAAAACCAAGAGTAGAGCGTGTAACATCCTGCAACGATGGCAGTACAATTATGGGCGTTTTGTTGTGTTGACACGCTGACAGAATGCCGGACATCATGAATCTGGGATTGATATCACTGGTCAGTATACAGCAGGATGCTTCGCTCTCCTCTGCAGCATGGGATACGTTTCTGTGGCCTGCCAGCAAGTATTTGCTGCAACACCAAAGAGATAGTACAAAATAAAACACTGCAAAAACATATCTCCATGCAAGCAAATTTTTGTTTTTATTTATGAAACAGACTATACTGAATTTGTAATGATCACCTATACTGTTTCCATTCTTAGCTTAATCCTGACATAAACAAACAGGCGTGGCAGATCTGAAACGCTATTTGCTGCTTGAATTAGAGACGTGTCGCTCTTACAGAAGGAGTACAGACAAGGTACATATAATATTGATAGTGTATAAACTCATGTAAATTTTAATAATTTGTCCTGATCAAAGTAAAATTTGTGTAACTGTGTCCGACCGACAGTAAAATATTTTATAACACCAATTAATGACTGTTTATTCACTGTATACAAATTGCAACAAAACAAAAAGCAAAGTTTATTTAAAATGAAAATAGAATCTGTGATTATTACCAGTGTACTGTATATTATCAATTGCTGGCAGAGAATAATTCAGTTCCTTCCATATTTGTATCGGAACTTGTGTCATCACTTGACTCAGCGTTATTAATGATACGACTGTCCACAAAGATGTCGATTATATGGGGCAGTTTCAATAGCTTTATCATCTTCCTTTGATTATACGCTGGATACAATGACGCCACTCGTCCGCCGTTTTTTCATTTTATACTGCCTTCTCTATCAATTGTTTTATATCAGGAAGCTTATATATTGTGACGGGCAACATATCCTTTCAACTGGCTCCATATTAATTCAAATACTATTCAGAATACAGTGATAATGAGGAAGTCTTAAAACGACATGCCCCGATTTAAGTGGCAAGATAACTCTCACATGACTATAAGACATTCTGCACTTGCACGTAATACATTACTGTGTGAACAGTGTCAACGCCCCTCACCAATAGCGTTTTAGATTTACCACGTAGGTTTGTTTACATTAGGATTGAAATAAGAACAGAAATAGTATACATGTATAGTCTTCACAGCTGTCCAACAAGCACCCCATAAATAAGTTCTTGAGTTAAAATATGATGTCACCACTGTTATCGACTTACAATCATTGGTCTTCCAACAACGTGTATAGAATTTTTAAAAGGATATTTGGATTTTTTGCACTTTTTGGGTATCCATGGCGAGGATCATCATCAATGCTTATACAACCACATTTAAACTCGAGTTCCCACTTACAAACCATTGTTTTTGGAGGCACAGCATCTACTAACACCTTTACCATTTTGTTGTGGATTTCCATTGGTGTTAGACCTTTTCCAATAAAGAATTTAATCACCGCTCGATGTTTGATTTTGTTCATTTTTCAAAATATGTGACATGTAAATTTCAAACAGGTGGTAGTAAACAATGAATAAATTGACAGATAGGTTTGGGAAAATAGGTGTTTACATGGCATATGAATCTTACGATACCCAAAAATTTTTATGTATAGATGTAGCTCAGCACACTTTTCAAATTCATATGATTTATTGGTATAATTATTTACAGCACATTCAAAACTATTCAACGGTATTCAAAACAAAATAAAAATCTCATAAATATAAGTACACTACTACCGACTCAGGACACAAAGTTTTTTATTGGTAAAAACGTAAACGTTTTACCTTATAGCCTGAACCAGTTTTCGCTTGTTATAAGCTTCGTCAGAGGCTGCCATTGGAAGTGCTGTCCGTCTTGTTCTTGGTGATGGCGCCGATTTTTGAAGGATCGATGTTGTGTGTGTGTGGGGTGTGTATGTTTGAATATGTGTGATTTAAATTGTGCCTGTTCGTTTAGGATGTAGTTTTTATGTGTTTGTATATTTCCAATTAATTGTTCAAGAGTATCTAGTTTTTGGCCTTTTGTGTGTACGTGTAGAATATACTAGACACTCTTGAACAACTGGAAATATACAAACACCAAAAACCGACATCCTAAACTGGTACAGGCCATAACGTAAAACATTTATGTTTTTACCAATAAAAAACTTTGTGTTCCGAGTCGGTAGTGATATACTTATATTTAGTTAATCAACGGACATGTCATGGACAACAAAATCCAATAAAAATCTCACTTCTCATGTGTTTTTCAATGACTGCAATATACAAAATAAACATCACGAGTCCATGAAAGGATGAAATACACAATTTGTCAATCATCAACGTAATGTTGTGGGTTGTATTTCTGAAACAACAACCCCTAGTTCGGAATGTGCCCACTTGGTTAGTCCAAATATTCAGTCTTAAAACAGGTTTGCAATAATGAAAGCTGCAAAGAGTCACAATATAAAGTAAATATCTCTCACAATCGACCAAATCATTGCCCTCAGTGTGAAAACGTGATACAAAAATGGGACATAACGAAACATCAATAAATGATGACTCTGGAAGTGATGTTTGAAACAATTAATGAATTTAATAAGCATTGTTTGTTGTCATGTATCATTTTAAAAATAAATTAATAAAAATGGCATGATAGAAAACCTCATGATTTTCAAAACAGAAAAGTCCACAGATTTAGAGATTTTGTACACATAGAATAGATATATGCCAGTAAGCAAACTCATTAGTCGTAACACAAAATTAAAAATATATGACACTTATCAGACCGGTTGTTACTTATGGACGCTAATAAAAAAGGAACAAGAAACACCGAAGGTTTGAAAGAAAGATATTACGATGTGTTTATGCCTTGGTTAAAGAAGACGACGAATGGAGAATCAGAAATAACCAGGAGAGAGATGAGCTATTGAATCATGAAGACATTGTAAGATTCGTAAAGGCTCAACGAATACAATGGTTAGGTCACCTTGAGCAGATGAATGTTCAGCATATGCCAAAGAAATTTCTGAGGGTACAGAAAAAACAGAATTTCAGGTCTATAAAAGCAGAAAAATGGGCCGACCTAGGATAAGATGTTTGGATGATGTGATAGGTCTCAGAAGAATGGATGTGAGGGGTTACACTGAGATGGTAATGGACAGGAGACTCTGGAGAAGATTGGTGTTGGAAGAAGCCAGGGCTCACATTGGGCTGTAGTGCTGAAGAAGAAGATATGCCAGTATTAAAAATATAAAGCTAAGGTATCTGTATAAATTAACATGTAAATCCAAACGATTATAGATAGCTTTAAAGAAGATACATAAAAATAACTGCTCTCATAATGTTGTTGGTTGGCAGACTTGTGCCATTTTGGAATTCACAGATTTAACAGCTTGTTTTTATGCTACAGGAACATTATGTCTACACACACTCTACCTTTCTTCTGGTACTTGTGTTGAGTCGTTTAATTCTCGTCTTAACGCTCTTCTTTCTTCACGAGACATTTTCTTTATTACATTCCATTCCAGCGGCTTTCCTCGTACTATTTTGGCAGCTGGTAGTAATCTGAAAAAAGAACGATACACTTGATAAACAATAGACTTTCGTGATCCTATATTAGACACTGAGGTGCAGATTGTTACGTTTTGTGTAGTGTCTTGTCGACATGCAATTTATGTGACTTGCCACTGTTCGTACTACAATTTGTTTTTCCTACATAAGGTAGGTACTATCTCCACTTTTATTCAACATCTACTTGGAAGGTATTTTTAGGGAAGCTTTAGATGAATGTGATGTGGGAATTTCTCTGAATGGTGAAAGAATAAATAACATACGTTATGCGGATGATACCGTCATATTCACAGATAGCTTAGAGGGGCTACAACAACTAATGAATAGAGTAACAGAAAGCAGCCATAGATATGATCTAGACATCAATGTTAATAAAACGAAGCTAATGATTGTATCTAAGAACAAGTTCACGAACTGCACCTTAAATATAAACCAAAGCCCAGTTGAACGTGTAAGCATATTTACATATCTTGGTACTACAGTCAATGAACAATGGGACAACTCTCAAGAAATAAAGAGCAGAATTGAAAAGGCAAGAGCGGTGTATAGAAGAATAAGCAGTTTATTCAAAAGTCACGATTTAACAATAAACACAAAGATGAGACTTTTACGCTGCTATGTATTTTCGGTCCTCTTCTATTGTGTAGAATCTTGTGCTTTGACTGAAGCCACAATTAAAAAATTGGAATATTTTGAAATGTGGCTTTACCGTAGAATACTGGGCATTTCATGGACAGCACACAATAACTAATGTTGAAGTTCTTAGAAAGATGAAGAAAGAAAGGGAAGTTATTAACGCAGTGAAGATAAGAAAGCTTTAGTATCTTGGATATCTCATGAGAAATGAACAGAAATTTTACTTATTGCAGTCTATACCACAGGGAAAAGTACTTGGAAAGAGAGGAGTTGGGCGACCGATAATCTCATGGCTGAGAAATTTAAGGACCTGGTTTGGCATGAATACAACTGAATTATTCCGTGCAGTAGTACAGAAAGTTAAAATAGTCTGTATGATATCCAACAGGATAGGAACTATCAGAAGAAGATCTATAACAATTAAAATGAAAAAGATATCTGGCCTTACTCTGTAACTAACCCTGTTACCTAAGGGCTTATCCTGTAACTGTAGTCTTAATATAATTTAATAAATGCCCTAATCTACGCATCAATGGTAGCTGGTAGGCTTGTTGGAGTGTTGTGCAATGCGTAATAGTTTTAAGAAACTTAAAACAATAATTACATTCAAAACTGTTAATTTAAAAACGTACATAACAAACATTATCTAGCCGAAGAATGAAAAAAGGTATGAAAATAAAAGTTTTGCCCATACTGTGATGAGGTGGCCGCACAACAGAATTCTTTTCATACTACATAAAATTCATATAGGTCAATATCTACTTACTCTTCAAGTAATGTCTTTATCTGTTCAACATCTGATTCTTGGACTTCAGGCCTAAAAAAGGGAAAAATACATAATTGTAATTTTACACGTACATAAATATAATGTACACATGTACATTACATGCCTGTAGCTAATTATGCTATGCAATATACATATTAAAGCTAAACAGTACTTAGCACATAAAACTGGAACATTCAAATTTATCCCTCTAAAACTCATCGATTAAAATAAAATTAGCTAACAGATCCAAATCTGCAAACTTGAAGGTGGCTGAAGGCCAGAATTAAACTCAGAAACCTACCGGGGGACTGCACTGTAAAAAATCAATTTTCAACAAGTACCGTAATAAAAAAAAAATTAAAATTGCTATACTTCATTACAAATAATAATTAAAAAGAGGCTATTTACACATTTAGTATATCTTACTATGTATCTTTAATGGTACAAACTTCATTATGCCAGTGTAATAATAAAGATATAGGAAAGGGTCCGGTATTTAATATAGTATATGTATTGTCTGCTTTGGTTAACTGTGGGATAGAAGGAAACAAACTGTATCTTGTAAAACAATGAAAATAAAAGTGGACTAGAGGAAATACACATAGCATTACACAAACTGAATGGAATATATATTGCATTACTTTGAAATTTACTCTATGTTTATTAGTGAATCTATAGTAGCATCAATTAGGATAGCTAGGCTGAGATGGGCAGGACATGTATAGAGAATGAATGAGGACGATGTTCTTAAGAGGATTATGAAATGCACACCACAAGGAAAGAGAGGACGTGGAAGACCCAGACTACGATGGATTGATGAAATCCTGGAAGATGTGAAAGTACTTGGAGTGAAAAATTGGTGGACAGTGGCTAAGGATAGGGAAGTCTGGAGGAAATCCTGAGGGAAGCTGAGGCCCATGGTGGGCTGTGGAGCTTCTGATGATGTTATCAGTGAAACATTTGTTCATAGGTTTCTCCTGCAATACCATTGTTAATTAAAATAATAATTTATTATTCATTTACTTGTCAAAGTAAATAAAGTAATTATTAAATTGTTTTCCAAAATGAGGTCACGGTCCACATGCGGCCCTGGGCCACCAGTTGAAAATCACTGATCCCAACGGATCATCTCGGATTCTTTTCATACTGCTATATGTTGTTTAATACCACTGGAAAAAAGAATAACAACTAAATAAAATTAACAAAAATTTAATGTCAATAGTCATCAGGATCACTGACAGAATCTCGCTCATTCCTGGTACCGTCACTTGCTGATGGCTTTTGATATTTTGTGAGCACTGTCTTTGTATATGCTACACTTTCTTTCAAATAAAGAATCAGTCAAGCAGCCAATTAAGTGGTGTTTTGTGCTACTGTACCGAGGAGTATATTTCCTCAAACAACCATGTTTCATCTCACCATAAGTGTTTAATATGTGGAGTACACAGTGCAGTCTCTAAAGAGTCCAAGAAATCGTAACTGTGAGGCCATTGAACTTCAAATGGCCATTGCACATATATAGACAAGAATGTCTATAAACAGAATTTAAAAATAAATAGTATTTTTAATTAATAAAGTTCAGTGATTATAATCACAAACAGAATTAACACTGTTGCTCACCACTACAGAAAAATTATTTCCAATTTGATGATCTGTGAAGCTTGAAAGCGATAATCGGAATAATTTTTCTATAGTGGTGTGCAACAGTGTTAAATAGTACTTTGTTAATGTAACCTCAATTATTACATTAAGCTTTATCTGGACTGGAGCCTAATGACATTCCGTTCTTCAGCTTCACTGGCGGCAACGATTTTTGAATTTATTATTTGTGGTTCCATATTCTTTTCTTTCACTTCATGGGGACAGGGATCTTTGAATTGATTAATTTGTGGTTCCACCAATTTCGATGTCAATTTTCTGCTAAAAAACTATATATACAAAATTCATAGTGAAATCTCATCATTCTAATGTTATTTACCTTAGTCACATGGTTTTGATTCTATTTACAGAAAAGATGCAGTTTTAAAAAAAAGTTTACAAAAATTTAAGTTTTTTACAGTTTTGTCATCACCAAATTTCGACCATACTAGGATGACGCATCTGAGCCAATGAGGTTTAGCAATGAGAAAAATAAAAAGGTTAAATTTTTGTATTAAACCGTAAAACAGAGTTGTCATTATGTGCACATAAAAAGTACATGAAAGTCTATGCAAGTTTTTCACCATTTGTACGCAAATATTTGTGCATGTGTTCAATGTTCAAAACGACAGAGGATTTTCCGTGACCGTTTATGCCCACAGTACAAGCAGAAATACAAAATACACACTTTTTTTGCAAATTTCGTAGTAGACAGTCACCACTTAACCTAATCTGCTACTTAACATAACCTAAAAAGAAAGTAGTTGTACGGTACAATTACCAGAACTGCTGAAAAGGCAGATTCAAAGTATTACGAACACTTCTCACATTCTTTTTCTGCTTTTTCGCATTCTTTGCAATTGTGGATAAAGTATGCTGGACATCACCTTCTTTCAGTACGCGCGCTTCCATAACCTAATGTTTACATTTCCACAGACATCGTCCATCAGAACCATGAGGCAATTTCAAATAGCGCTGCCAACCGTGTAATAATAAAAGTTAAGCTGGTGTTAAAATATCGATTTTACGGGGCACTATAAATTGTAACATTTTTGTAGAGATACGAATTTAAAGAATTTTAATCAAATTTGCTATATATTTTTGTTGATAATTTTTCACCGTTGAGTATCGTCAATGCAGCAAATTAGATTAGTTACAAATACCGGTAAGTCAAATGTTTGACGATTTCTTGTTAATTAACTATATAGAATACTATTGACTCGGAACACAAATTATTTTTGGTAAAAATGATAAATTTTTACCTTATGGCTTAAATATATCACCCCCCGGTTTGCTCACGTGTATTATAAAGGTGTAAGATAAGTTTTAACATTGTCCAGACACCATACACAGATTCATAAATCGGTTTATTGAAGTCCTACGTTTACAGACCGAGAAGTTGTAAAAGTTAAAAGAACAACCGCTAGATGGCATCAGCATTCACTTTACGAAACAAGATGCAGTATTCCAACTGCAATGCATTGGGCGATTTATTGATTTATTTAAAATGTTTGAAGAATGTAAAAACAGATAATTAATGTTATTTGTTAAACTTACTGTTTATTGTAAGTAACCGTTTTTATTCTAGTCTTGTTTAATGAAAACGTACATAAGTTTATATACAAATCTTAAAATAATCTTGTCCGTCTGAGACGTACAGTGTGTGTGACTAAAATCCGACTCTGTACACACGAATAAGGGTTATTTTAATTAGTAAATAATTATAAACTTATCTACCATAAGGCGCCATAATAAATGTTTACTAAGAATAATTCAGATAATTCACGAAAATAGAAATCATGTTTAGCTGACGTTATAATTCAACTTGTGAACAACTCGAAATAAACCCCTACATATTATTAATACTGATTATTATTATTATTATTATTGAATGTTTTAGTGGATAGTTAGTGAGGATCGGTCAATAATACAACTTTTAGTTATTTTGCGTCGACGTTTCGACAATATTTATTGTCATCTTCAGGACAATTGTTGCTGACGCCAAACACACAATTGTGATGGTTGTTTGGTGTAAGTTGAGTGTTTGGCGTCAGCAACAATTGTCCTGATGATGACAATAAATATTGTCTAAAGGTCGACACAAATAAGTTAAAATTTGTGTTATATTTTTGACCGATCCTCACAAACCATTCACCGAAAAATTCATTGATTGACGGTCACTACGAATTTAAGGATTTAAAAATTATAATTACGAGCTCAATAAATTTCAAGAACGTTTTCTTAAATATAATCCATGTAACAAAATAATTATAAATTAGTAATTTAATAATTAGCAAATCTGCTAATGGGATCGCATACGCGCGCCCGCACACATACACACACACTCACACTCAGAGTGTGTATTTAAAGCTTGTGGTCAGAATTTGATTCATACATTACTGAGTACGTTTAACGCCGTATCCCCTGATTTTCTTTGTTGAATATCTTATTTTTTTATAATTTATTTATAAAAAAGTATTTATAATTATTATATACAATACATTTATATAGATAGAAGCACACAAAACATTAAAACATAAGTATAAACGCCCCAAACCGTATACTGTTACTGTAAACGCGAAGCGACAAAACATATGTTCTGTTGTATTCTTCTTCCCTATTTCAAGGTCAAATTGCTAACTTTCAATAATTCTTAAAAAATAGTTATCGTTCTTTTTTCTACAATTTCGAATTAGTTACGTATACTGTGGACAGTGAAGAATAAGATGCCGGAGTCCGTTTTTTGCTGGTACCGGTTTGAATTTTCCGACCTCAAAGGGGGGACCATTGGAACCATTTTTCGCCCGTAAGAAATACATGGGATACTAGTTTGACCTTGACATTCGGAAGGAGTGTTGGTGTTAGGTTTTGTCATTTTTGGAAACAAGGTGTGCTCACTTTACGTCGAAATGGTTGCATATTCATCAATATTCGGGCGCAAACTATAATTACAGTTATATCTCTGACATGGAAGACAACTCACGCACAGGAGCGCGCTCTAATGTAAATCAATTTATCCTCCTTTTTCCGCTTTGCATTGACGGAAGCTCACTGTTAACATGTTTTCACGGTATATATTTACACAACACACACGAGTGCTCGTGCACTGACACTCAAGCGCACGCGGGCATACTACGATATTATAAAATACGTCACAAAATTTAACGTATGACGGCGCGCGCGTACCTCTGCCCCCCCCCACACACACACACAATATTCACGACAAGATTTTCATGTTGCGCATTCGTCTTCAGGCGCGCGCATGCATTTCCGTGTATTTGCAAACGACGCGTATCCAATCTGTATCCTATTTATATTACTAGACAGAACCACAAATGGTAACGAAAACTATTTTCTTCCCTCGAAAATTTACTTACCTATATTAATAAGTTATTTCATGTAAAAATTTCTAAAAAAAGAGTATTTGGGGTAGGAAATGTGGGAATTCTCCCATCTTAGTCTGTCAGAGATCCTAGTACCCAGATAATGGTGCTTATATCAAGAGAACTAAACACGTGCTGAGTGTTACGTTCAGTCTACAATTAGGTGTTCAGAGGCTAGATTGATGTAATTATTGTACTAACGGGATGGCTGGATGGCTTTATGCGTGGGCAAGTCATTCAAATTTCGCCTTCAACTTGAAAACACATTTTTCACAATCCTATTGTTGGAAAGTAATGCTATTTTTGCCTGGTAAGATTAGTATACTTTTATTACGAAATTAAAATATTGAGATTGTAGACGACTTTATATATTTGAAAGTTAATATTACAATAGATGGATCAGACTTGTCTGGAAAGAAGAAGAAGAATTTCTGTGGCAAATAAATCTTACTTTGACCTGCTACAGACTTTTGACTACAAAGATATGGACCAGAAAACCGAAAATAAAGACATAGGGGAGTGAGGGGCAAGAGTCCGCACTTAAAATACAATAACAAATTCTCAGCTACTGAACCAAAATAAAGTTTATTGAAAATTACTGGCTTATTTTCTACACTATATGCTAACAAATGTAATGAGTACACAACAACACAACAATTTTGACTACAGTATTTGGTAAAAAAAATTAAAAAACAAAAGCATGTAAAATAGGAAAGTTGCCCCAACCTTGGGCCAAGAGACCGGTCTGTGTAGGGTAAGAGTCCTACTGACACTTATCACACACGAAATGGCCCAATCCACTGTAATTCGTGCACGGCTCTTCCCACTACGTACTACACTGACGACACATGATCCAGTCGACTGTAGGGAGGGATTCGTAAAGGTGCCCACAACCTCCGCAATAATAATCAACTTTCCCGGAACACGATATTCCCCTTCTTCCTTTGAAATTTAGACTTTGAAATCAGCGGGACTTCCCAGCACACACTTCTGGAACGCTTAACAACAATTGTAGGCCTAATGCAAGTTTTATTTAATTGTAATGTGAAGTTTGTTTATGTGGGGTAAGATTCCGCACAGGAGACCAAGAGGACTCTTGCTCCACTGTGTTCTATACTTTTTGCTGACCTAATATGATTCAATAAAATAGATTAACCACTAACTTTAAGTTGTTATGTAACCTCAGACTTACCTTTTAATAATATACTGTCGAAAACAAATAATAAGAAAGTATATATTTGTATAAACACTCTTAAATTACACTGTAAAATAACTTCAACTTCCATAAAATTAAACAACGTTACTGTTCACTCACCGTAATGGCGCTAGACTCCTTGTTTGCTGTGTCCAGCCAGCAGAATGCATTTCTTCAAAAGCCCAGACACCAACTGACAACATCTATTAAGAAAACTAGTAACTACGACGTATTAGGAATCTTGCCCCGTGCGGACTCTTGCCCCACAACACTATATAAACCTTTTGTATGGTCAATTATTTGTCATGGCTCCAAAATATGGGTGCTGACTGACAGTTCTAAGGGAAGTTTTAAAAGAAAACTTCGTAGAAGTATATTAGGACCGATGAAGTACAATGGAGCCTGGAGGATCACGAATAATACAACGGGTAAAAGATGTTATTCACAGGCTATCAGAGTTTATAAAACTGTGAAGATTGAGATGGTCGGTCACTAGTCAGAGTGGATGGAAACCCGAAGCCTGCTGGGCAGGTGGGGCGGGGAAAACAGGATACTGAACTACAAAACCGTGGGAAGTGGGAGTCGCAGCGGTGTCAATAAGGAATTGCTAGAGATCAGCGATGGACAGAGATGAGTGTTGGCCCAAATTAAAGAAAACAAGCGGTCGACTTTGGGCCGTATCGCCGAAGTAGTAGTAGTAAGCTTAGTACCATTTTAAAAATACAGGCTAGGCCGTGAATCGCTTGAAACTAGAAATTATCAAAAAATGTATTTTCTTCATGTTTTGAGGGTAGTACAATCAGAATCAGCCCTTATCTCGAACACGATTTTTTCGCCATCACCATACTTCCGTTTCCTTACGGAATTTGGAAGTAAAAAATATTACAAAATTCAGATGAGAAGGTAATGCATAACCCACCATTTGGCAGTTTCTCAATATTATGCAATTAGTAATGTTGGAAGAGAGCTAGTTAGCAGGCCCATGCATAAAACAGTGAATGAATGCCTGGACTGCTGATTGTAGCTATTAATGCACTTTAATCTTACGTAGAAACCTCAAGTACCAGCGCAGAAACCCCAGTGGAAACGAAATGCTTTTACTGCTGCCTGCGTATCGTTTTGAGAGAGAGAGAGAGAGAGAGAGAGAGAGAGAGAGAGAGAGAGAGAGAGAGAGAGAGAGAGAGAGAGAGAGACAGAGACAGAGAGAGGGGCGAGAGGAAGGCTTTTAATGGATCCACATTCAGAGCTCAGCAGCGTTTTGCAGTCACAAGAAGCCTGCTTCTGACTGTAATTATTCCATTCAGTGTGTATTCAGCTGTTCCCGGCTGAAAGCAGCGCGAGTTATTAAAAGAAATGCAATATTCTGTCTACTTGTCTGCTGCTTCCATTCTATAAATCGTCGTCATTTGACTATGACGATGGATGAAAAACAGTTTTTGTGAAGTACCTCTGCTAAAAGCAAACGACTCTTTCTCTCTCGCTCTCTCTCTCTCATACTTGTGGTTTTGCAAATACGTACAGTATTGTGTATCAAACTGGCTTTTATGCTGCCTCTAGTATCAATTACTTACTATTTCATTTTTTTTCTTAATTTTCTTTTGCAAATAGAAGTATGACGGAAAAATTGTGTTCTGATTTAATTTTTACGTTAAAAAAAGACTATGCATTTCTGGTAGATTTATTATTAAATATTTTCTTCTTCTTCTTCTTCTTCTTCTTCTTCTTCTTCTTCTTCTTCTTCTTCTTCTTCTTCTTCTTCTTCTTCTGTCCTGGATCACAGGCTTTCACGGCCGGGGCGTCAATACTATCATTACTGCCGAGATCTCCTTGTCTATACAGCGGGTAATGATATTATTCGTATGGTTATGCTCCGTGATGTTAGGCCGTGGTCGTAGGTTAACGTAAAGCAAACGTTTCGATCTAATTCAGCGGAGGCCATCTTCAGAGGAAACACACGCGGCAGGTGTTCGCCTGAAAAACCTCAGTACTGAAACAAATCATGTTTTTGGCTCTAAGTTTCTTTGTTTCTTAGAGCCAAAAACATGGTTGCCCTCTCTCTCTCTCTCTCTCTCTCTCTCTCTCTCTCTCTCTCTCTCTCTCTCTCTCTCTCTCTCTCACTCTCTTGTATACTTGTGTTTTTGGAAATACGTATTGTGTATCAAACTGGCTTTCATGCAGCATCTAGTATCAATTACTAACTACTTCATTTTTCTTAATTTTCTTTTGCAAATACAAGTATAACGGAAAAACTGTGTTCTGATTTAATTTTTACGTTAACAAATGTTATGCATTTCTGGTAGATTTATTATTAAATAGTTTCTTCTTCTTCTTCTTCTATCCTGGATTAGGTTTAAGCTTCATCAGATTTGCAAACAGTACACTATGAAAATCTCCACTATAAAAACAAAGGTAATGGCATTTCGAGACAAGGAGACAATAAGAACACCAGTAATAACTGGTAATCGAATTCTAGAACAGGTGAGCCACATTTTTTTACTTCCATATTCCTTAAGGAATGGAAGTATGGTGATGGCAAAAAAAATCGTGTTCGAGATTATTGCAGATTCTGATTCTACTACACTCAAAACATGAAAAAAAGTCGTTTTCCGAAAAGTGTCTGTGTGTGTGTCTGTCTGTCTGTCTGTCTATCTGTCTATCTGTCTGTAGATTTTTTTTCTATGGCAAACGATAACTGCCGCAAATTCATACAGAATCAAATAATTTTTTGCATACAGCCCTGATTTGCAGAGTGCTCGCGACCTATTGTTTTTGGTGAAGATCGGTTGAGGGAAAGGGGTAGTTTACCTGCAACGGTTTTTTTTTAGCAAGGGTAATTTTGTTTGTTTGGCAAACGATAACAGCCGCAAATTCAAACGGAATCAAATAATGTTTCGTATACAGCCCTGAATTGTAGAGTTCTCAAGATCTGTTGATTTTGGTGAAGATCGGTTAAGGGAAAGGGGTAGTTTACCTGTAACGTTTTATGTTTTAACAAGGGTATTTCCTATGGCAAACGATAACAGCCACAAATTCAAACAGAATCAAAAGATTATTTGTATACAGCCCTAAATTGTGGAGTTCTCAAGACCTGTTGTTTTTGGTGAAGATCGGTTAAGGGGAAGGGGTAGTTTACCTGCAACATTTTTTTAACAAGGGTATTTTCTATGGCAAACGATAACAGCCGCAAATTCAAACAGAATCAAATAATGTTTTGCATACGGCCCTGATTTGTAGAGTACTCAAGACCTGTTGTTTGTGGTGAAGATCGGTTGAGGGGAAGGGGTAGTTTACCTGCAACGTTTTTTTATCAAGCGTATTTTCTATGGCAAACGATAACAGCCGCAAATTCAAACAGAATCAAATAATTTTTTGCATACGTCCCTGAATTGTAGAGGTCTCAATGACTTTCGATTTTGGTGAAGATCGGTTAAGGGGAAGGGGTAGTTTACCTGCAACCTTTTACGTTTTAACAAGAGTAAAGTACTTGAAAATTTATTTAAACTTTTTGAAACAATGGTAATTGTTAAAAATAAAATAATTTTGTTGCCAGGCAATAAAATTATAATTTTTTCATTTTAATGTAATACAGGGTGAGTCAGCGTTACCTGACGTTTTTGGCTCGAGTAGTAGCGAGGCTGTACTCGTAGTAGAGGGGCGCGGTTGGTCTCGCAGTTTTCCCCTAGAGCAGCAGTTTAGTTACAATGGAGAGGTGGACCGCGCAACACCGTGCGTTCGTCGTAGAGACGTTCTTTAAAAATGCAGAATCTGTGACCACCACTCAGAGGAAGTTCCGTCTCCAATTCAACATTCCACGCAATGGTGCAATTCCAACCCGCAATACCATTCTGCTATGGGTTCAGAACCTTCGTGAGACCGGTTCTGCATTGAAAAAAAAACCGGGAGGCAGTGCGAAGACGGCCACGTCACCTGAAAACGTTGAAGTTGTGCGTCATGCAATTCAACAGAGCCCCAGCCGATCTGCAAGACGACACGCTCAGTCTCTTGGGTTATCAAATTCTTCCGTCCGACGCATTTTACACGGTCTAAACTTTCATCCCTACAAAATTGCGATTGTCCAGAAGTTGAAGCCTCAAGATTTTGTGAGAAGGAGACGTTTTGCTGACATAATGAGAGAGATGTTGGAAGAAGAACCTGGGATTGTGATTTTAACGTCAGATGAGGCTCATTTTCACCTAAACGGCAGTGTTAATAAACAAAACTGTCGTTATTGGTCCCCAAATAACCCTCAACAACTGCACCAGCGCCCATTGCATTGTGATAGAGTTACAGTGTGGGCTGGATTGGGAAAATTTGGTGTCATAGGGCCTTATTTTTTCGAAGAAAATGGGAGAGCCGTCACCGTGAACTCTGAGCGTTATTTGACCATGTTGCGTGAATTTCTCCTCCCTGAACTTCGTCGCCGTCGCCTAAATCGTTGAAATGTGTGGTTTCAACAAGACGGAGCGACAGCTCACACTTCGAATGTGTGTATGGCCGAAGTAAGGAGGTTGTTTCCAGGGAAAGTGATATCCCACAGAGGAGATGTTGACTGGCCGCCACGCTCTCCTGATCTTAGTCCATGTGACTTTTTCTTGTGGGGCTACCTCAAAAACAAAGTGTACATCAATAAGCCACATACTGTGGTTGAATTAAAGGATGCCGTTGAACGAGATATTCGTGCTATACCCCGTAACATGGTGGAGAGAGTGATGACAAACTTCGCGCAGAGGGTCGACGAGTGTGTCAAAAAAAGAGGGCCAGCACTTAAAGGACATTATCTTTCACAAATGATTAATTTCTGTAAAAAGTAACATATGAGATGTAAACTGCTATTCATTGTGTATATTTTGAAATAAAAAAAGTTGCTACATCTTAAAATTTCACTGTGTACCATAATTTCAAAAACCATCAGGTAACGCTGACTCACCCTGTATAATATTTTTCATTTAATACAGCAATAAAAAGGCAGGTAAGACACAGCCTGGCTGTTTGGCTGAAAATGATTTTAAATATAAATCTTAGAATATGGAAGTCATGTATGGTTCTCCATACCGATATTTTCTATTTGTATCGGCCATCTGAGCACCACATTCCAATTTCAATTCTTTACTCCTTGTTCTTTCCTTTTTCTCCAATATTCTTTCATCTTTTCACTATGTCCCTTCCTCCTGTCTTGAGTCCACTTTGAACCTGCGTTTTTCTCTCTCCTACCCTGGGACTCCATCCATTTTTAACACTTTTGCCCGAAAAACGTCTCTTTCAATTGCTTCTTCTGCGTTTATATTATATTTTTCTAAATCCTTTTTGATTTCTTAAATTAAACTTGATGTTGACTTCTTTCTCCACAGATATTTGAAGATCTGTTTTGTTAACCTATTGTCGTCTATTTTATATAAAAGTCCAAAAAATACTAGTCTTCTTTTCTTTAATGTAGAACAGTGTCCCACTGTAATTATTTGGGAAATGGTGTTGGCTATGGTAGGAATTATAACATTCATGTTAAGTTAGTTCCAGACGAGCTGTGGGACAATCAACCGTATTTTTAGAAGCAAGATACGTCGAGATACAAAATTAAAGTTCTACAAAGTTATGGCAGTTCCTGTACTTTCCTATGGGTGTGAATTATGGACAACAACCAAGAAACAAGAGAGTAAAAGACAGGCTTCGAAAATGGCGTTCTTAAGAGGAGTTTAAAGACGTTCTAAACTTGACCATATAAAGAACGAGGCCGTAAGAGAAGAATTACAAGTTTTTGACTTGAACAAAAAGTTAAAAGATATCAAACAACGGTGGAAAGAACACTTAGAAAGAATGTCAGATTACAGACTGGCCAAACAAGTCTGGTAGTACAAACCTATAGGACACAGGTGTGTGGGTAGGCACAGGAAGAGACAGATGGAGGATTTTTGAAGGCGGAACAGGAAGCACCTTGCCTATGCCGTGTTGTGAAGAAGAAGAAGAAGAAGAAGAAGAAGAAGAAGAAGAAGAAGAAGAAGAAGAAGAAGAAGAAGAAGACGACGAAGAAGAAGAAGAAGAAGAAGAAGAAGAAGAAGAAGAAGAAGAAGAAGAAGAAGACGAAGAAGAAGAAGATGATGATGATTAGATGTATCCCTTCCTGTTCTAGTTTCAGAAGCCTTATATACATTGTGATTTTAAATTCACATTATATATAGATACTTCAAGTTGGATTAAAAAATCTGGCCTCGTGTTCGCTGAAGGTGTATTTTAACATTGACACCCATTAAGAGCCAAGACATTTGAATTATTGCACTGTTTTGTAAGTACATGGCATATTTTCTTCAACTCCTTACGTGGGGCATAGGGCCGCAACAAAAGCCATTTTGTCGATCTGTTTGTCGCCTAAAAACCTCAGTACGAAAGCAAACCGTGTTTCTGGCTCTAGGTTTTTTTTTTGGTTTCTTGGGCTGCTTGTGTTTCCACTGAAGATGGCGTCAGCTGGTGAGGCCGAAACGTTAGCTTTTAATAACCCAAGACCACGGCCTAACAGCCCGGAGCATAACCCAAGACCGCGGCCTAACAGCCCGGAGCATAACCCAAGACCGCGGCCTAACAGCCCGGAGCATAACCCAAGACCGCGGCCTAACAGCCCGGAGCATAACCCAAGACCGCGGCCTAACAGCCTGGCGCATAACCATACGAATAATATTGAGGAGGCCGGCCGTGAAAGCCTGGTAACTTTATTACCTTGAATATCATTTGATACTAGCTGCATAGTGTAACGAGGAGATGTAAGTATTGTGTGTTCGCCTCACACTGGTGTCGTTACTTATATGTCGCGCTGACGATGTCCGTAGCGGTACTTCGAATTACCAGCACGCGCGAGTGGAAACCTTACCTGTTTTTCAATAGGTGTTCATAGATCCCGGGTGGCGCCAAATTGTTTAATTAAAACAATTAAATTAAAAAATAGGACGATTAAGCGTTCCCAGCTATGACGGTATAGAGAATTCAAACTTTCTCCCGCCTTCGTTCGACCTTCTTAATCGAGCGGTTATTTCGCCGAGTTTCCGACGTGAGCGCTTACCGTCACCCTGGGTTTTCGCTAAAATGCACAAATATTATAATACACTTTCCTATGGAATAAAGAACAGTGGTTACACTCTGTACTAGTTTTTTTAATTGTGATTGGTAATTATTCAGTTTTACACAAAATTATATTTTGTTATTCAACAAATTTGCACCGGCAATTATTATAAGACAAATATCTCAAGGTTGGCGAGTCGACTTTGAACGAATTATTCAGTCAAACATGGCGACTGCTTGGTTTGTTTACAGTTACTTTCATTCAGATCCTGGGTTCTTGTGATTACGAAAGAAAATATTAATAATGATTACAATAAAGTACACTACCTTACATTAATTGTACTTAAATAATATAATGTGTATTTATAATTTGTTCCTGAAGTGTGGTAAAGTGTGTTTCAAAAGTTCGTAATTTTCATACAGGTTATTTTACTAGTTAACATAAGTTTAATGTTTTATTTTTTTATTAATCTTTGAAATAAATAATATCATCAGTTTATAGTGAGAGTTCAGATTACTGGGAGAAAAATTTAAAGTGAATTTATTTCAGAAATTCGGGTAATTTAACAATACTTATCAAATCAGTCGACTAGAGGTGAACTGTTATTCAGTTGAAATGGAATGGGGTCTTCAATAGTCTTCAATTTTCAGTTATTTTGGAACTTAAGTGCGTCTGGCATCTTTTTCATATTAGTTGTTGAAATTTATTAATTTAGAATTTGTTAAATTGGTCCTTGGCATCAGTTAAATGTTCTCGTCCTTCATCAGCTTCTTACGTCATCATGTTTGCAAATTTTGATCACTCTTTAAACGTTTATATTAAAAAAATTTTGGTCATTTGCGGGCTGGCGTCTATTCTTGATGAGCGTCACTTATGGAATAATAAGTTTTAACGGAAAATTCGTAACTAACGTTCCGTTGTCATGGTTACTTATAGGTCCTGATTGGTTGAACTTGACTTAGTACCATTGTTATCATATTTGAATTTTTATTCAAAATTACTGTATATCTTCTGATTGCTATTATTCTTCCGTCTTCCTCTCTATGTATTAAATATTATTACTACTATTCGTATTTTCTTTCAAAGATCATTTTGACATCCCACAAAGCTGGGTTTTCTTGTGTATTATTGTTTGAACATTTATGTTGATATTATCTAATTACATTTCTTTCTTATTTTATGTCCTTAATTTAACATTTATCTTTTAATACGATTCACTGATTATCCTTGACTAGTTGCTTGCCTTGGATTTGCTAATATTCTTGTTAGTTTTTTACAATTTGTAGTTATTTGTTTTTTACAGTTAGGCATTTCATAGGCCTAAGTAGTAATTGGCCTTATTTACTTATTTTATACTAATTACTTATTAATTTACTCTCATACATGTTTTGTTTTGGTATTCTAAATGATCTGTTTACTTGTTGACTTGTTTTGGATATGTTTTACAATTATTGAATGTTTTCATTAGTTTCTACAATATGGTTTGTTTATTATTTTCTAACTGCCCTTCCATTATTATCAGATTTATATTACTTTATCTTTTTTTCTTATTTATTTTGCCAATGTTTATTATTTGACAATTATTTACTATTCTTTATAAAATACAATATAACATTTAGGTTTATGGTCTGTGTAATCCCTTCAGCCATATTCCTATTCATAGATTTAATCGAACAATTCTTTAACAGCTATTATGCAACGTTTGTTTAGAATTTGTTTAATTCTTAATTATTTTTGGGTGATAAACATCATCACACCCTTAAAATTTCCTTAACTGACTATCCCTTAGAATATAGGGTGTTTATTGATTTTGCTTTTATTTTCTTTACTATATTTTTCTTATATTAACTTTACTCTCTAGCCATGGTAACACTAACTTTTGACATTCTATAGGATTCCTTTCCTTGAATACTATGGTATCCCTCATTTACAATTAAACTTAATACTATCATTAACAAAATTCTTATTTAATAATAATGTTCACCCTTAAACCTTTAGTGTTCATCACAGATTATTGAGTGTTTATACCTATCAATAGGGTTTCTTATTATTTTGGGGTTTTACACTGTCACTTTGCACTTCTTATATTTTATTTTAAGTGTTATTAGTGGGTAATCCCTAACATTACATTTTCTTTGTCACTTACTTATGTTCACTATCTCACTGTCTCACTATCTCTCTATTTCTCTCTTTACAAAGGTTAGTTATACAGTTCCTTATAGAGTCCTTTATTACATTTAAACTCTATTTCTCTGGTTAGTGTACTTTTAGTTTGTCATTATTTTATCTGGTTTTATCAATTATCTGTTACATTGATTATTTAGTCTATACTAATAACTATCTTTTACATTTGTTATTTATTGGTTTCTTTTTCATTATCATTTGAGTGTAACCTTTCTCCTTTCTCTGTTCGATATTATTTGTTTGTGTCTTTTCGTTTCTTCTTGTTTTGTTTCATTTATACTTGGTTTGTTTCATTTTCATTTTCCTTCTTCTTCGATTTCATTTTATTTCATTTTATTTTGGTTTTCCCCTTCTCATTTGGTTTCATTTTATTTGGTTTATCTATTGATTCAATCACTTGGGTTGGGTCATGTAGTCGTTTGTCGCGTCATCGTCATTTTATTTTCTTTAGTTTAAACATTTTATATAGTTGATTCATCGTTTTTTCCCTGGTATTGGGGTGGCTTGTTTGTGTTGTAACAATAGTGCTGCTCATAATATGACGATATGTGTTCACACAAGTGGGTTTCCCCAGGAAATTCAATTTTTCGTGGCTACATTCTCACCAAGAAAGGATATTAGTTGCTTTGTATTTAAATATTTTTTTACGCAGTTTTATTCAGAAGAAAAACATTGCTTGATTTGAAGTTACTTTTTCGTTAAACCCACGTCTGTTGTAATGAATTCTAAAACCCATGTATTTTATCACACACTGAATTAAGTAAGGAAACAAAAATCTATTGCTATGTAGAAAAAACCGCAAAATAATGATGAATATATTTTTACGCTTAATTGTATAGACAAACTAAAAAAGTGTTATATTTCTGGCAAACTATAAGCAAATATTTACACTTATATTATTATTTTATTACTATGATTGTCTACTAATAATTATATTATTTTATTAATATAATTATACTACACTATTATTATATTATTACGATCTATTAATATAGATTACTGTTATTTATTATTCCTTTGTAAGTAACTCGTTGAGTTTCCTGCAGGTCTCCCATGTAAATATCTTCAATAAATACACTGCAAGTAGGTTTATTTTCACCTGACGCACGTTTCACAGAAATTATTCTGTCTTCAGAGGTTTGTTTGAATTGTAATTGAATGTTTCGTTTTCATATTGAAAATAAACTTACTCGCAGTGTATTTGGTGAAGATATTACAATATTATTATTATTATATTATCATAATTGTAATAATATAATATTATATTATTACAGTATTATATTAAATGTCGTATCTATACTACCGATGAATACTATCGATATACTATAAATGATAGTTGAATACAATCGAAACATTGTAATTCCCAAAATAATAAAAATATATTCTTGTAAAAAGTTTTGTTATTATTAATAATATATTGTATTATTAATATACTGTATTAATTATTATAGTATTTTAATATTCTGATTTTGAAACACGTTTAGTACCAATCCATATCAGACAAGAAGGTGCTGCGCTCTGGCCACGAAATTCAACAATATATAAGTTTTCCGATTTAATCAACAGGTAGCGTCAGTGTACATGTTTTTCTAGATTACAGTAGGAACGGAATGAGCAAAAATTACCATTTGGAGTCCATTAAATTGCGAGAGTCGTGGTAAGAAAACTTAACGAGTTTTTTAAAAGTATATTAACAGCAGAAGGAACGTTTGGAAAGCGAGTTTCTCTAAATACTGTTATTATACGCATAAAACTCCTGTCTCTGGGGTTATTTGATAAAGTTAAGTAATATAAGCACCAGTGGTGTATTTATAAGCTTGATTGGCTCTTCTACTCTTCCCCACCACCACCTCGTTCATTTATTGAGAATATGCCTACCCCTCTGCCTTGATCAAGTATGGGGTTTGCTTTCATTTTGTTTTGTAAAATGATAGAATTATATTTATAAGATAAAGAATTTATTTCTGTATCTGCTCTAGTGCAGTTTCTGTGAATTCTTCATCACGCAATCTACATATAAGTTCAACAGTAGTGGGCATAACCCACAGCCTTTTCTAACACTTTTTAGCACCTTTGCTTTGAGTCATGGCCGACTCTAGTAGAAGGCCGGAATATTAAACGTGGCAACGTTGCGTTCGAGGTCTATAAGGATAGTGTAATAAAGTAGCTAAAGTAAACATGTTATATTTTGATTTAATTTCATAGCATTACTAAAATCACGAGTAGGCCTATTTATAGCTAAATCTAAATTATAGGTCTGTGGGCACTTAGTACTATACATTTAAGTTGAAGAAAGTAGTGAATTAGTGTTAAAGAAATGAATTAATTTTATTCGAATTATTGAATTCGTATCATATAAATGAGTTGTTATTATATTTCTTAAATAATATAACAGTATTTTACATAATAAAGTTTTAATTTGCAAAAAACAAAGAATTATAAAACTGCTCAATTTTCTATTGTATTGTATTTATTGTTCATAGCCTAAAGGTACCATACATACGATTTGCAATACAATTTTTTATTACTCACATTATTAAAAACGATCGATTTCGGTCACAGACCATCGTCAGGTCATACACAGCACATTTGCGGTCACAATATATTAAAACATTCACTGTTTACAAAAACGAATTCGTAGACATTGATTAATGAACTTGATACGTACGTCGTTGTCCAAAGTTTCCCGAGAACTCCCGAGTAAATAGTGGATGTTTTAATATATTGTGACCGCAAATGTGCTGTGTATGACCTGACGATGGTCTGTGACCGAAATCGATCGTTTTTACTAATGTGAGTAATAAAAAATTTTATTGCAAATCGTATGTATGGTACCTTTAGGCTATGAACAATAAATACAATACAATAGAAAATTGAGATTATAGGTACCATTAGTAAACAATAAGTGTGTGCATATTATAAATACATCACATTATCATTATAAAACTGCTGTTAACCGGCAATTAAAAATGACGCGATTTGATTATCGAAATACATAAATTAAGAGTTCATCTAGTCGGCCTCAAATATCAGCTGGTTCCAGTGTTGCCACGTTTAATATTCCGACCTTCTACTTGAGCCGGCCAAGCTACAGTTCAACAGTAGTGGGCATAACCCACAAACCTTTTGACACCTTCGCTTGACTCCATCCCACGTGTGAGATGGTATCTTGCAGAGTTGTAGCATAATTCTTCTATTCATATCTTCTTTTTCTTCACCAGTACAGGACAACGTGAGTCCTGGCTTCCAACACAAATCTTCTCCTGGCACTGGCTCATTGTCCATTGCCATCTCAATGGAACCCCTCACATTCATTCTTCTGAGATCTTCTAACACATCACCAAACCGTCTTATCCTAGGTCGGTCTGGAATACAATAATGCACCTTAAATGTTAATAGGGTTAGAGGTAATATATAAACAAATACATGTGTCTGTCAACACGATACAGACAAAACGGGAAAACGATGTAGACAGACTGTAGCCTATATACTAACAGCAATCTATTTTCATTGTTGGGAAAGGTCGGCTATAGCGTAGTAGCGTATACATTTTATTTAGTCTGGTTTTGAAATTTCTCTTTGAGCGTAGCTTGCGGGTCCCTACTGGCACACTCACAGCTTGCGAGTACGGCATGATAAATTGTGCAGACAATCGCCTCTTGCTACTTGCTCTGTATAAAGAAGTCTATTTCACAAAATGTTGGAGCTAATATACTGTAACTGAGGAACTGTGTGTGTGTGTGTGTGTGTGTGTGTGTGTGTGCGGATGCGAGAGAGAGAGAGTTATTAATGGCCCTACTAGATCTACTACTTACACTGCTGAGAAATATTTATATATGAAGTGACCCCCACTTACGGATTATTTATGTTTTTTCGACTACGTATATATTTTTAATAAAATAATTTAGTTTTGAGACTATCTGCGCTATGTCAAGAGAGGTGATTTGTATTTCTCCGACTTCCACTAACTGGAAATAGGCGTCCTTTTAGTTCGAACGTTATACATTTTTCTCCTTCACTATTGTAGCTTTGTGGTATCTTAAACCGTCGTGGTAAGCGATGCTGGACAGGACTGCCGTAAGGGGTTAACAGTCGAAAGCACAAACACTTCGTAGTTTCACAATTTATTCTTTACACTCTGACAAGTGTCTCAGTCGATTAGGCTATTCTCATTGAGCTGCTAAGAACAACTAAATACAAAGAACATGTTAGAAGGTGAGCATGTGTTAAAAACGTGTGTGTGGTGTGTGTCTGATGTTTGGGAGGCGGTGAAGGAGCTGGTATAAGGAAGATCAAGTGACACTAAAAACTGAATGTAATCTTCTTCTTCTTCAGCACTACAGCTCAACGTGAGCCATGGCTTCCAACACCAATCTTCTCCAAAGTCTCTTGTCCCTTGCCATCTCATTGTAACCCATTCTTCTGATGTCTTCTGAGGCACATCATCCAACCGTCTTATCTTCTTTCTGCTTTTATAGACTTGCGCCCTCAGGATTTTCTTTGGCATACGCTGATCATCCATCCGCTATAGGCGACCTACCCATTGTATTCGTTGAGCCTTTATGAATCTTACATGTCCTCATGATTCAATAGCTCACCTATCTCCTGGTTATTTCTTATTCTCCATTCGTCATCTTCTTTAACGGGGCCATAAACACGTCTTATGATCTTTCTTTCACACCTTCTTAGCGTGTCTTGTTTCTTTTTTATCATTATCCATGTCTTGACTCCATAAGTAACGACTTTATATTCCTATAGTCAACCTTTACATCTCTGACGACTTTGAACACTGTATTCCTGTTGGTATTGTCAAATGCCTTTTAGATGTCAACAAAGGCTTCAGTCTCAGAATGGATACACCATGTCACAGGTGTCCTGTATCAGATTTGTATGTTCAGTCTCAGAATGGATACACCACGTCACAGGTGTCCTGTATCAGATTTGTATGTTCAGTCTCAGAATGGATACACCACGTCACAGGTGTCCTGTATCAGATTTGTATGTTCAGTCTCAGAATGGATACACCACGTCACCTGTTTCAGATTTGTATGTTCAGTCTCAGAATGGATACACCACGTCACAGGTGTACTGTATCAGATTTGTATGTTCAGTCTCAGAATGGATACACCACGTCACAGGTGTCCTGTATCAGATTTGTATGTTCAGTCTCAGAATGGATACACCACGGCACAGGTGTCCTGTATCAGATTTTCTCACGATCTGATCTGTTCATGTCTCTGATGTATTCAGTAAAACGAAGAGCAACATAGATCCGAAGCGATATGTTCATGCAGCTTACTAAACATGTCAAAACAAACGAAACAAAATATCACACAAAATAGTAAAAATAAATATAAATAAAATTAAAACATTGCAAATTAGATTTTGACTATACAGTAATTAATATACAAATTACTAATTACTTATTATACAAAAATCAGACCCAAGGTGTGTTTAAATACCAGCGATTGCTTACGTTGTAACGGACTGTCCATGTGGAGATGCCCAACTTGTCCGAACGTTCTCGGACGATATGGAAGTGTACTACAGTGGAGAAGATGAAGAAGATAAAATTACGATAAACGAAGGAGGAGGAGGAGGAGGAGGAGGAGGAGGAGGAGGAGCAGGAGCAGGAGCAGGAGAAGAAGAAGAAGAAGAAGAAGAAGAAGAAGAAGATAATGATGAAGATAATAATGATGAGCAGGAATAAGTAGAACTGGAAGAGACAGACAATAATTAAGAAAAGAAGAAGGCTAAGAAAAAACATGAGAATAAGATATGATAATAAAAAGTATAAGAAGTAGAAAACATAACAAAAAGAAGATTAAGAAGAAAAGGAAGAAGAAGGAAAAGAAGAAGATGAAAAGAAAAAGAAGAAGAAAATGATAATGATGTTTAAGAATAAGAAGGAATAGGTGGTGATAACAAGAAAGTTAAGAAGAAAAGATGAACAAAAAGTATAAGGATAAGAAGAACGGTAAAGAAGAAAAATATGGTGTTAAGAATAAGAAAAAAGAGAAGAAGAATAAGAACTAGAAGAGAGAGATAACAATTAAGAAACGAAGAATATTAAGAAGAAGCAGAAGAAAGGACAAGATGATAATTAAGATTAAGAAAAAAGATGAAAATAAAGAAAAACACTGTGAAAAAATAATAAGAAGAAGATATAGAAAAAATATAAAGAATCAGAAAAAATGATGACACTATTTTAAGAGTATGGCGTAGGATAACAAGAAAAACGATGGTAATTAAGAAAAAAGTTAAGAAGAAAGTTAAAAAAAAATAAGAAGAAAGAGGAAGAGGAGGAGGAGGGAAAGGAGAAGAAGAAGGAAGAGGAGGAGGAGGGGGAGGGGGAGGAGGAGGAGGAGAAGAAGAAGAAGAAGAAGAAGAAGAAGAAGAAGAAGAAGAAGAAGAAGAAGAAGAAGAAGAAGAAGTGTAAAACGAATAAAAATAAGAATAAGAAGAAAATGAAGGAAATAGAAGTAAAAGCATGAAGAGGAGGCGTGTAAAACAAAAGAAAAGAAAAAGACAGTAAGAAAAAGAAAGTGAAGAGCCATAAGCATGTTAACAATAGGCCTACTTGTGTTCATATCTATATTAATGTTATTGTATCAGAGGACGGCCTTATAAATCGGGTGACTTGACTTGCTTTACACATTAAATCGCTTCCCTTATCTTATTACGCATTAGGATTGGTTGAAACCCGAGACCAGCTTTTGTTGCAGATTCCGGGAATGGGATCGAACGCGCAACGCTCATTCCACGCTAACAGGAGCCTCCTGCTTTATCTTTAGTTTCAATATAGCCACGTGCGTCTGTTTATCGTCTGAATCGATACCCTGACGCTACAAAGAACAGAGCAATTTGTTACGTGGTCTGTGCGCTATCTATATGGCATTGGTTGAGAAAGTGTAGCAGTTACAGTAATAGCAAAATGCTTTTAGCCACAACACGTTCTGTCCAATCAGATTGTTCCGGTTAATGGTTATACACGTACAGCGTTACAAATGAGGGAATCGACACCGTAGCGCGTACTCCAATAGTAACAAAACAACTCCACGATATTGTGTCGGCACAGAGCGAAAGTTTACAACGTTCATACTGTTCAAAACTTTAACAAACATACTGTAACACTTGAGACCTTTAATTAATTTTTACGCGTATGTTTATTTTGTTTATGAAAAAATCTAAGGACTATTTTCTTAATTATTTATTTATCAGATCACTGGAACAGCATCGGTTATTAGCGACCACAAAAATATTAAGTTATGTAAGTTCTAGACGATCTGCGAGACAATCAACCGTATTTTTAGAAACAAGGTACGTCGAGATACAAAACTAAAGTTCTACAAAGTTATGGCAGTCACTGTACTTCCTCTGAGTGTGGACGACAACCAAGAAACGAGACAGTAAAATACAGGCTTCGGAAATGGCGTTCTTAAGAGGAGTTAAAAGGTGTTCTAAACTTGACCGTGCTCTAAGAAATGAGAAGAGTTACAAGTTTTTAACTTGAGTGAAAAATTAAAAGATTACAAAAAGTGGTGGACAGAACACTTAGAAAGAATTTCAGATTCCAGACTGGCCAAACAAGTCTGGAAATTCAAACCTGTAGGACACAGGTGTATGGGTAGACCCAGGATGAGATGGTTGGAGGATTTTTTAAGGCAGAACAGGCAGCAACTCGCCCATTCCGTGTTATGAAGATGATGACTATGTCATACAAGAATGCTTATATGGATACAATAAGATTACCTATTAAACTACAAGTTGTAAAGCAAAGTCAAACAGTAAAACAATATATTGTTGCGACGGTCTCACGGATCGTCGTACGGTACAGTGGAAACAAAATACAAGACACCAACGAAGTCACTATAAAACCAGCTTTAATTATTACAATTAACAGTTTGTAATCAACAAGATTGTCTCTTACAAGAAATAAAATAAAAATTGTTCACACGTAATAAAAATATCAGCTAATAGAGTTCGTACAATTATAACACACATAACGCTTCGCCACAATACTTAGAACCGCACTGGAATAAATAGCCACTCAAACTGACTGCTGAGCGCAGCTGTCGTTATTTAAGTAGATAGCACAAGTATTCCAGAATAATTGATACTACGCGTCAAGAACGCTACTGGAAAACACTAGAGCGTAATTGATTGCCGCCTTGAACACAGTGCGCGCGGACCGGTGAAATCTGGATCAGTATCGTAACAAGTGTCACGTAATTGTGCTTCATCTGAAAGTGGCAGCAGTATGTACGCACAGACACGTTACAGCCGGGCTCCGCTGGGACAGCCGAGACACACGTAGAATGTTCTATAATGGTGTAACACTATGTAGCAACTAGCAGGTCTTACATATTAAATTAGATATTAACGTGAGGATTTTATTTACTTTCTTAAGCTTTATGTAAACAAGGCCTCAAGAAAACGCAGACAATTGTGTGCTCTGTTATGTGAAAAATTAATTAAAACGTAAACTCACGTAATTTGATATGCGGTGTGTTTACAGTAAAGCATAAAGCGGGGTTTCTTAAACGCTGTAGTTGACTCATGGGAACAGGCGGGACAAACTCCATACAAACACGCTGCTAATGTTAAGCATTTAACACAACACAACAACGTACTAAGAAGCGTCGAGTTGAGTGTGTAATCTTGTTGAAAGCCATTAAAACACGTACACCGTATCACACACACACACACACACACACACACACACACACACACACACACACACACACACACACACACACACACACACACACACACACACACACACACACACACACACACACACACACACACACACACACACACACACACACACACACACACACACACACACACACACACACGCACACACACACGCACACACACACGCACACACACACGCACACACACGCACACACACACACGCACGCGCGCGCGCGCGCGCGCGCGGAAGCACTTAGCACCCAATAAAGCTGTTTATACTCAGCAGCACTGCCGACTGGATATATTGTACGTACTTCAACTGAAATATAACTGGCCGCGATGTAATCGATAACGAAGTTGGGCCTTTGTTTCGAGACCCACCCCGTGGTTTTCACCGCCGTAAGTCTCTCTCTTTCTAAAGCCGAAATTGTATTCTCTCGTGTCGGCGTAGAACCCAGTGGCATCAAACAAATACTGTAAGCGAAAATTTAAACTACACATTCACCGTTTATTTGAAAATGACTCAGTTTTAAGCTTAGTTCCAGCCAAATTTTACTGGATCTTTTATATTGTATTATACTAGATAATAAATGTAGCCTAAACGGCTGAAAAAGTAGAAGTATTAAATTTTAATTTAGATAAACAGTTCAAATTTACATTCTTCTTCTTCTTCTTCTTCTTCCTCACCTCACGCAGTAGGCACTTTGCCTGTTCTGTCTTCACAGTGTATCTCTGCATCTCACTCTAGGTCTTCCTACATGTCTTGTACCAAAGGGTCTATACTGAAACGAAACCTTAGGTAGTCGTCCATCCTCCATTCTGTTCTGTCCAGATGATGTAACCATTCCCTGCGATATGTCTGAATCTTATCATTTATAGAGAATACCTGGTAGCTCTTCTCTAATATCCTCATTGCGCAAACGATCCTGTCTCGTGCAACCCTTTGTTCTTCTCAGAAACTTCATTTCCAAAGTTTGAATCTGGTTTTTAATCTTCTTTGTAGGAACCCATGTTTCAGATCCATATAGTAAAACAGGGACTGCCATTGTTTTATAAAATTACATTATTTTTACGATCAGAAATCTCCATCTGTTCCTGTTTTTCGTTCGTTCAATCGTTATCCTGAATGTCTCTATTGTTTGATGTGTATTATCATTATGAACAGAAATAATACTGTTGCACACAGCTATAAATAAAAATTCCCTATTAACGCTTCCTAGTTTTACAGCTCATCATCAGATCGAAAATGTACAAATCAATTGGATACTGGACAAATACTTTATACCTGTAATTGCCCTACAGGGCGTACACATTTTCGTAAACAAGTCTTGAGGTAAACGCCCTACCATGGCCGGCTCTAGTAGAAGGCCGGAATATTAAACGTGGCAACACTGGAACCAGCTGATATTTGAGGCCGACTAGACGATCGCTTAATTTTTGTATTTCAATAATCATTTTTAATTGCCGGTTAACAGCAGTTTTATAATTCTTTGTTGTTTGCAAATTAAAAGTTTATTATGTAAAATAAACCAGAAGTGGGTAATTTGTGATTTCTCAAGATGTTAAGAACACTTCATTCGACAGTGTGCACTGGAAATTTTACAGGTAGGCTACACATCTTTTACACATAAAACTCCAAGTCTGAGGATTTATGGGTACTGAATACAAATCCATACCGTTACACCGATTGCCACCAAATTTTACACAGGTAACCTTTGACACAAGACGAAAAATACTGTCTGACTTGAAGTTTGATATTTTGCCCCGTTTTCACGATTTATGCCCTTTTAATTATGCCTTTTCGTTGGCACGTATAAAGATGTCAACAACACCATGGAGACTAGAGTTAATTACCATAATAACAAGTAAATAAACAAATGATATTTAGCGGCATCAGAACTGTACCTTTATCCGTTACTGCAGTTTTTAATATGCGATTGTATTGATATATTTTGTAATTTTGTATACAGACAGGTCTATATGTTTTGTAATTGTTTTAAACGATTATAAAATTTATGTTTATACGAATTTATGATGATGCAATGAATAAGTAATAAAATATATTAAATACTAATACTAAAAATGTCAACAGCACCAAGGAGAACAGAATTAATTACCATAGTAGCAAGTAAATAAACAAAAGCCATTTAGCAGGATCGGAACTGTACACTTATCCATTCCTGCAGTACATTTTCAATGTTTTATATAGCCTAATGTGCGATTGTATCGATATATTACGATGTGGAAAATAAGTGTACTAATTGTAAATTGTCCTATTACTTAGTGCAAAGCGCAAATACGTGTTGTTTTCATTTGTGAGGTTAGGTGACAACGGTTTTCGGTTTTTAGTTTACTACTGTAATAAATAAAAGCCATGGTTGAGGAAAACATAAAGTTTAATGTGTTATGCAATGCTTTTCAAACACAGTAACACTTAAAATAAATAATTTAGCGTTTTTGATTTAACAGGTACTTTACAAATACCTCCAAAGGCTTTATAAACGGATACTTTTAAATCTCCAAAGGCTGTTGTACTAACATAATAATTTAGTAAAAAGTTAAAATAGTAAAAGTGTTGAAAACAGCTTTGGAGAGAATTTGACTAATGAGTAGAAAATTGTTATACGAGCTGACCGAATGCCATATAGACATAGACAATAAAAATTATTTTAAATGCTTCCAATATATTCGCGTGCGAAGCCGCGGGTAACAGCTAGTCTTGTATATTTACTGAGGTGGATATTTCCGTTGTTTGTTGTACAGAGGACCTGAATCACACGTAAGCAGCAGCCAATTCTCTGCTTTCGCTATCAACCACGTACAGTACACCCTTACGTAAAGCTTATAAACCCTTGTGTGGGCGGCGGATTACCCTTGTTGATCTACAGTTAACGAGAAACCCAATACGGTCACTTACCCTTTGCTACAATACGATACCATCCTTCTAGAGGTATCGTTGTTTTTGCCACGTTCAAAACAACTTCTCTCGGCTTTCTAGAGATTGTATCAAGAACGGCTTTACCGTAAGTACTGCAAAGCTGTAAAACCACTAGTCATATCGCAAAGTATTAATTGAACGAGCGAAGCGAGTACTTGGTTTTTACTCAACTGATTAGCGTTTGTCTGTCTTTCGGTCTATCTATCTGTGTAGGGTATACAATTTCTTAAACTATCACGGTCGGCTTCGACATTGTTGAAATTATTATTGTGACGGCCCCTTACGTTACGGCCGTTAGACGCTTGGCCTAGATGGAGCGAAAATGTGCTGGAGCCCAGAGTGACAGGACTTGCAATAAAACACTCATTTAAACCGTACGCTTGGCCTAGATGGAGCGAAAATGTGCTGGAGCCCAGAGTGACAGGACTTGCAATAAAACACTCATTTAAAACGTACGCTTGGCCCTAGATGAAGCGAAAATGTGCTGGAGCCCAGAGTGACAGGACTTGCAATAAAACACTCATTTAAACCGTACGCTTGGCCTAGATGGAGCGAAAATGTGCTGGAGCCCAGAGTGACAGGACTTGCAATAAAACACTCATTTAAACCGTAACAACCTTTTATTAGTGTTTCCTCATTTCATAATCAAAACATATTTTGCTCAAACGATTGAATATGAGCAATAAATATAATTAGTAAATAATAAGTTTCATGTTACAGGCAATAACCAAGTATTGAGTATAACTATAATAACAGTGTTCAAACGATTGAATTCTTGTGTAATTCATAGCAGTTCTTAGTTTTCATTTTATCAAAATTTATATATATGCAATCTGTCTTAATCACAATTGCCAATACCAGTAACAATAAAAATTAATCAAGCAGTATAACAAGCGGATCCTTTTTAACACAGTTAATCGTATAAATCACAAATATACATCCATAGGACTTGTTCTATCGAAATTTTAATCATCACAAATATGAAAATACTGTTTTATGTGTATGCTCTCTTTTATGCTTTGAAAACCGGTGGAGTGTTGTTGTTGATGTTTAATAAACGGAATCCTTCCACCTGTACTTTTGAACAATTGATGATACCAGTTAGAGCCTGTGATTATGAGTGTGGTAAGGGTGCTGGTGAGTTCCGAACTCCTGCTTGTCTCCTTCTAGGCAGCTGTCTCTTTGGTGCTGTGGAGTATTTCTAAGTCTGACGGCGATGGGGAGCGTTCTAGTGTACAACTCTGCCGATGGTGGCGGATGTTGTTGTCATCATCTCTGCATGTCCCCTTCTCTCGGCTGTGCGAGGACCCTGTAACATTTTTTATTTGTAGTGGGCCGTCAGGAAATACAACTACCCCAATTCTCTCTCGCTTCGTAACACACACACACACACACACACACACACACACACACACACACACACACACACACACACACACACACACACACACACACACACACACACACACACACACACACACACACACACACACACACACACACACACACACACACACACACACACACACACACACACACACACACACACACACACACACACACACACACACACACACACACACACACACACACACACACACACACACACACACACACACACACACACACACACACACACACACACACACACACACACACACACACACACACACACACACACACACACTGTCACAATTTTATCCACACTACTATTCTGTTATTAGCAATACTGTTCTGTGCAATAAGCGAGCTTGAAAATTTACATCTACATTTTCATTAACATTTACAAATTCAAGAATTTACATTAAATTACTTTTACCTTTACTTTTAGTTATACTTCTTTTACATGTCACATTTACCTTTAAATCTCTCAAGATTAAAATCGCCACGTGCTCCCATATACCGGAAGTAACGTGTGAGTGACACACATACACTAATTAGCACGCATTCTCATTATTAAATTAGATTAATTTAACACAAATTAACACGCATAACCCCTTATTAAATTAACAGCGAATAATGTGACGATTCTCACCTGAGGCACTTTATAAAATTACGAACTCATAGTAGTTGAACCAATTGTTTGCCACGCCGTCAGACCTTGAAACGTTCAGTCGAAAGAATGGAGATGAAATGAGGACGAACTGCTTTTGTCGGTAGCCCACCAAGATACAGAAAAGAGACTTGTTACAGATTGTTTAACCTAACTTCGGCCAGCGAGGAATCACATCGACGTCTCTACCTCATCTTTGAGGTGAATTGGCGGACACCGTTCCAATCTAGACACTGATGATGGCCTGATGTTGAGGGCCGAAACGTTTGTCAATAGCGATAACTGTGGACGACGGCTTAACAACCCGGCTGACAATAATAATTTCAACAATGTGTAGGTTATGTTTCACAATAATTGGCAATAATTGGTATATTTGGTAAAAAACTGGCACAAGTGTCCGTTCTTTTATCCTACAGAATCTTATTGTTTATCAAATTGACCCACCTAAAAAAGGGGGAGGGATGCAAATATGTGAGGGAATCAAAATTACAACACAATTGCAAAAATCCGTATGGGGTATCAAATTAAAAGGAATTTCAACCTGAATCTAAATATAAAGTGTTTTTTTAAATTTTCTTTTGACAATTTGCAATTTACAATCTACAAATGTATACTCTTTATAACAGAGTATTAAGTAAATCTGATGAAAGAGTTAGGTTTGTTAGGAAAACATCCACTGATGTTTCTCCTTATAGGAGGGTGTTTTTAAGGATCTATCAAATATTGAGGCCAAGTTCTGCGGAGTCTTCTCTCATAGGGACCGTTGTTGCGCAGCTGTTCTGTGAGGTAATTTTCGTGGTCTACTATTTAATGGCTGTATTTTGTTGCAATTCTGTGGATTTCGTCCTTCGTGAGAGGTATTTTTACGTCGGTGTGACCTGTCCGACTGCTGACGTACCACGTAGCGTATACTAAAGCTCGCAACACTTGATCGAAATCGACACTTTTGGAATAGCGATTATTCCAAACTAAGTTTAGAAATTTCAAATCTTAGGGCCCCAGGACTTGAAAAAAAAGGATCACAAATTTGAAAAATTGTACAAATCCCGCCTGGTATAAGATTAAAGGGAATTACATTCAAAATATAGAAAGAAAAGTAAACTTACAAGCTTAGAATAAATTTAAATTATTTGTAATTCAGGCATTATGGTTATCAATTTATCTAACAAACAAAGCAATATTTAAAAATTTTTATTGTTTATTGTACGATTGGTTGCTTTAGAATTGTTATTTTAACAAATAAATAATGTAGTAATCAGAGTAGGCTTACTCGTAATTTTTTTAATAATTGAAAAATTATCAAATATTGAAATTTATATAATAATAAATACATTCCATACAAAGCAATGTGCAAGTTGTACAGGTCAGGGAACGTAGTAGTACTATAGTTGTATGCATATTGTTACGTCATTGCACAACGTTCTACACGTATCGCGGCATAGCCCAGCTGTATTGTTGTGTGCATACGTGACACTTAACATGCGAGACAGTGTTACGTAATGCGGACCACTTTCGTACATTCGATAGTGTTATCCGACAAGCTTCTCAGCTAGCCCAACGGTGCGTGTTTCTGTCAAGGCCGCGCTGAAGTATCCTCTAGAATTTTCGAGTGGTTGTTAAGGACGCATATTATGGAACCCTGCAGACCATAAATAATAACACACACCTGCCGTTTAGTTTCAGTTTTCTTCGGGCGATTACTCTGTGCGTTCAAGTGGTTATTTGTGAAAAGTGATTATAGTGCGGGACTCTATTAGTTGGCATTATTATTGGTATGGTCAAATTAACTTAAATTATTGTACGCATATAATCTTGTTGAATAACGTGTTGATTACGAACTGTTGATTATGATAAATAAAGCTGGTTTTTTAGTGACTTCATTGTTGCCTTGTATTTTGTTTTCCGCTGTACCATCAAGGAGACCGTCGTAACAATATATTATCCATGCGTTTCTTTGGATTACAGTGACTGTTGTTAAAAAGTAGTAGCGTCTGTTACGTTTTTGCTGGAAACTTTTGAAGAATATAATTACGATTTTTTTTTGCCAGAATAAATATTACCGATAAAGAATATTTGCGATCTAGAAAAGAAACGGTTAAAAACAGAATTCACACATGTATAAAGATTTAAGAAATACCCAATGGCAACACTGCTTTTGGGTTTCTTAATTTAAACCATGTTACGTTTTAACTTATAATCAATGTACCCAACACATCATTGTAAATTACCGTAATTTTAAGTTTTATACAGTGAATATTGTAACAATTTATATAATTCGTTTACAAAATAAAAAAATTTTGTTTGTTAAAAAAATAAAAAAAATTTGGTTGTATTTGTTTTTTGAAAAATATTGTTTTAATTGTTTTTGTTGTTCGTATTTAGTAAATAATTTTTGTAATTGTTTTATGTAAATATTTAAATCTTTTATTTCTGTTTCCGTCAACTGTATCACTTTGAGTTTTTTGAATTAATTTCTGCGTTAATTGTATTATCTATCTCCAGCACTAATCGATAGACGGTTCTTCTTCTTATTTAGGTATCCTCCTTCCACTTTGGTTATGGCCGCCTTTCGGATAGTCCGTGATCTCAATTCTATTTTATTTTATTTCTATTTATTAATTTTATAAATAAACAGAAACCAATTTGCAGAAATTCCAGATTTATTAACAATTTTTATTATATATCGAGTGTTAATAGATTATTCGACAGTAGTATCGACTCGTTTCTCAGGGCTGTCGATTATTTTTACATCTGTATTTAATATTGATTATCAGGTTCTTTGAACGGTTATATTATATAGTCAGAGAAAGGGTAAGGTCAGGAAAGTATAACACTTACAAGTAAATAGCTTATGAATTAAAAATTACAAAGTTATGATTTAATATATAATGTTTATCAAAGTAAAAATTCGAACCATTGACGTCTGGACGATTATATTGGCAAAGCTCGCTTTGAATTGTGGGAGTCAAGATGGCTGCTTCCGTACTGCATCTGTTAAACTAAAGTCGGCTCGACGAAATTTTCTTCCAATAAATGTTGCCTTTGCAATGTTTCCTCGTCTCCGCAGTTGTGATTATTCCTTCTGGTGTTAGTGGAGTGGTCCTGGTTCAGTGTTTTGTGATTAACTTCGATAATATGTGTTGGATAATGTTATAATTCACTTTGGTCAATAAGGTCGAAACTTGCACAGTTCGTCTCGTTATTAAGAATTATTTGTTTTATAGGTTTAATTTATTATTTCACTCATTTACTGTTCCGTATTACTTTAGTTTAATGGTTGTATTAGTTGTTCTCACTGAATTTAAAGTTTAATTTTAGTTTTTAGAAATTTACGATTTTCACCGTAGACTAGGCTTACTGAACGAACGCCATACTTGTCTTGCTATAGGTTAATATTAGCTAAAATCTCGTTCAAGTGTGCTTGACAAAGTCTAATAATCAACTGTTCTAACTTCCTTCGCCATCTGAAAACGTCTTAGCCAATTTAATATTAGCACTACATTGTTTTAAATCTTTTTCGCTTCCGTTACATGTATGAAATTTACATTATATTACTGAATATATTTTTGCTATTATTTAATTTTATTAAATACTAAATACATAATCTCTTTCTTTAGTTCATTCTGCTTGATTTGATACCAAATAAGATATTTTTACAAAGTTTTTTATCTAAAATGCTATATTTACTTCATTTTTAAAATCCAGGCTCTAAAAAGTACTTCCTGTTCTTCTCAAAATGTTTGCCATTTTATATGTTATATTTATGATTGCACTAAATCTCAGATTGAAATAAAAGGTGTATCTTCCCTTAATTTCTTGTAATTTTATTAATTGGTTATCTTTTTAAATATTATTCTTTAATTTGTGACTCCCCCCTTTGATTTTTCAGTTATTACATTTGCATTTTTTCCAATAATTCTTCCTATCTTTTTACAATATCTTTCTAAAGTATAATTTACATTATATTACTCTGTGACTGATTTACCTTACATAAATTTCATCAGTTTAACTAGTTTACTGGACTTGATTCATCAATTATAATGTAGTTGAGATTTACCATTTGGCCTAGATTTTATCTGTTTTTACATACAAAGTTTTTGAATAATACAGCTTGTTTATACCCCTTCTGACCTTCTATTCTAATACAATATTAATTAACAATTCCTTACTTTACTACAAGAACATTTAGTATTGAATTCATACTATTAATACATACAGTAACAAATATTTGACATTAAAAAAATGGTATTTAAACTCAGACAATTTAGTCTTGATTATTACTAGTAACACATAATAAATATTTTATAATAAAAGAATGGTATCCACACTCAGACATTTCATCCTTGATTAACACTATTAAACATAATAAATATTTTAGAATAATAAAACATTACACTCTATTTCCAACATTTAGGTATAGAGTTCATTGATTTTACTAGAAACATAACACATCTGTTCCTTCATTTTTTAACTTTTCTTAAAATTACTTTTGTGCAGTCTTATGTGTTTTTATTTTATATTAGGGATGTATCCCTTGTCACTTCACTTATTAACTACCAGCTCTCTATTTATCTGACTCATTTTAGTGAATGTTGTTAGATAAAGAGTGGCACATTCTTAAAAACATTATTATTTGGTTATCATAATACTATTCTGCCAAATAGTATTTATGAAGTTAAATTAAAACTTTAAAGTTGTTCAAAGGTACACATTTACTAAGTTTAAGCATTTAATGCACTTTATTGAAGTTTATCTACTATAATAAAATAACTTGCACTGGTCCCCTGTTATTTCTGTTATTATATATCGAGTGTTAATAGATTATTCGACAGTAGTATTTCTATCACTAATCAGTTTTATAGTTTTATATTATCAAGAATTTTATTTATATAGGATTCTTAAGATTTGTTTTTATTCATTATAAAATAACTTTCATGGGTGCACTTTTACTTATACCTCTAAACACTTTTGTTTACATTTACTTTACATTAGTTTCTGTTTTTGGGTGTTATACTTTCGTTTGTGACTTTTAATCTCTTTAGGGGTTTTTGTTTTCTTCTTACTGGGTTTCCTTTGGGTATTTCTTGTAGTCTTCTTATCCTACTATCTTGTATCTTCAAAATCATTCCTGTTTATTATGTATTTCGGTTTGTTCCGGGTATTTTCTTCCTTATTCATATCCTAGCTTGTTTCTTGAAAAACAGTCTTTATTTTAGGGGTGTCGGTTTGTTCTGGGTTTCGCCTTACTTAATGATTCTCATTCTTTGTTTCTTCACTACAATATAGTTTTATTATGTACGTTGGTTTGTTCTGGGTATTTTCCTTACTTAATCCTATCCTACCTGGGTATTTCCTTACTTTATTTTAGTTTTTTTGATTTATTTTTCATTACACATATTTGTTGCATAGTTGTTTTTTCTTTATTTTTATTTCTTCCAGTTATGATTGTATTTTATTGTGATACTTATTTGTTTTCATTTGGATTTTTTCTTGATAGTTATTTTAATTGATATTTATTTATGATCATATTTCATTCATTATTAAGTGGATAATCTGTCATGCTACAATATTGCAGATATTTTATTGAGTAATTTATAAACTACTCCCTGAAACAAAAAATAAATGTTATATATGTCTCAAATAAAACAACTGTACTTCACGTGTTTGACTGTAGAGCGCGCCCCGCACACTAAAGACAAACGATCTGGTTGTTATGCGCCGGCAGATAAATTGTATAGGCAACGTGCAGAACACATCCTGGACGATTGATAAGGGCTGGAAATTGAATCCGAAACACCGCTGAATACCAAAGTAGGGGGGGGGAGTGGAACAGTTTTCCTAACTGGGCTGGTGATGTAAATTTCTAAACTAAAAAAATGTTTTCTTATTCATTTCAACACTGTGACAATCTACTCAGCGCGGTTAGTAGGTAACATCACTGAATGTACAATATTCCCTTTGGAATATAAAAATATCTTTGTCAAAAACTATCTGTGGCGTCTTCTGTCCATAAAAACAAAAATTGTCATCAACAGTACTACTTTAGTACAAATGTCACGGTTTCAGTACTTAGGTTGCGACATTTCTTACGTAGAAGACTGAGACATCAGTAAAAAAAAAAAACAAATAAATTTCAAAAGATATATGAAATATACACTCTTAAAAGGAACAATTACCTTACCTTTGTCTTCTAAAGAATATCAGAACTGTTAAGGATAATACATTAAAAACAGCTAAGGAGCAACAATAGAAGGTTTTGTGAACATTTGGGAAGAACGGCGGGTGACAGGATTTCAGTGCTAGCAGTGGAATGTAGGCCGGTGGGATAGAACGGTCAAGAGCGAAGTGAGTCCCGGAACAGATTCAGGATGAACCTAATCCTTGAGGTTGATGACGATGATGAAAAACACGCAGCTAAATTTTTATAAGGTTCACACCGTTACCGCACCCCGTTTTATAAGGCAGTTTTCACACCGTTGTATGGTTCAGAATGTTGGGCACCGAGGAAAATGGATCTTAGACAGATGAAGTCATCAGAAATAAAGTTTGGACAGTGAAAGGCTAGGCTGTGTTAGGGGAGGTAGCATATGAAGTGCAACCATTACACAGGAATTAAACATTCAGTTAGTTCTACTACAGGCAGGTCTAAAACGTATAAAGAAAGATGCAAAGAACATGCATTTAAAATAGAGAAAGAAAGGATTCCAATGCAGGCCTTAAACTGTCACCCGACAGTTAGAGGAAGCGTGGGAAGATCGAGGATTAGATGGTGAAGCCGTAACAGCCAGAATTGCCTAATCCTGGAAGGGCGGAACAATAAAATTAAGAATAAGAATAAGAATAAAAATAATAAGAGTAAGAATAAGAATAAGATTAAAAGTAAGAATAACAATAAGGATAGAATTAACAATAAGAATAAGAGTAAGAATTAGAAGAAGAAGTAGAAGAAGAAGAAGAAGAAGAAGAAGAAGAAGAAGAAGAAGAAGAAGAAGAAGAAGAAGAAGAAGAAGAAGGGTGAATGTACACAATGACATGCAGCTGTACATATACAATTACTACGTGGATATATTGTGTGGATCACACACTGTTTTGAAATGCTATCACATCCTAATGAAGTCTGTTCACTAAAATCGTAAAGTATGAAACGTTTCAGTCTACTCTCTGGGCCACTGCTAGATTGCAACTGTCTGGCGATATTGTTGGGACAGTTTTTACTAACAGCTTTTAAGAAAGGAGATACAGAAATTTATTTCCTGTTGTTTGTTGCGTTTTTATAACAGAAAGAATGTCTTTTGTATCTCTTTTGTAAGAGCTGTTATTTAGTTTAGTTAATTTTAGAATTTGCATCCATATTATACTTAGTTTTTCAAGTAACTCTAAGAAAGTTTAAAAGAAAGATCGTAAAACGTGTTTATGGTCCGGTCAAAGAAGATGACGAATAGAGAGTAAGAAATAACCAAGTGATAGATGAGCCATTGCATCATGAGGGCATTGTAAGATTGATAAAGGCTCAACGAATACAAATGTCTAGGTCACCTAGAGCGGATGGATGATCACCGTATGCCAAAGAAAATCGTGAGGGCGCAAGTCTATAAAAGCAGAAAGAGTGGTCCACTTAGGGTAAGACGGTTGGATGATGTGTTAGAAAATTTCAGAAAAATGGATGTGAGGGGATCCACTGAGATAGCGAGGGTCAGGAGAAGGTTTGTGTTGGAAGCCAGGGCACACGTTGGGCTATAGTGGTGAAGAAGAAGATATGAGTAGAAGAATTATGCTACAACTCTGCAAGAACCAGAGAGCTCTGATACGCGGGATGAATTCAAAACAAAGGTGTTAGGGTACGGTTTCACGAGCGTTGTTTTCCGGTCGTGCACGTACGGTTGAGAAACGTATTGAATTTAACACACAGACGGCAATGAAATACAGGCTCAACGAATACAATGGCTTGGTCACCTATAGCGGATGGATGATCAGCGTATGCCAAAGAGAATCATGAGGGCGCAAGTCTATAAAGCAGAAAGAGGGGCCGAACTAGGATAAGATGGTTGGATGATGTGCTAGAAGACCTCAGAAAAATGGATATGAGGGGTTACAATGCGATGGCAAGGGACAGGAGACTTTGGAGAAGGCGGGTGTTGGAAGACAGTGCTCACGTTGGATTGTACTGGTGAATAAGAAGAAGATATGAGTAGAAGAATTATGCTGCAACTCTGGAAGAGCTAGAGAGCTCTCATACGCGGGATGGACTCAAAGCAAAGGTGTCAAAAGGTGTTAGATGATGCCCACTACTGTTGAACTGTAAGCGATGAAGGAATTCACTGAAACTGCACAAGAACAGATCATAGGACGCAATACAGACTTGATAAGGCACGAGGGGTTAGGCATATTCTCAATAAACGAACGAGGTGGAGGTGGGGAAGAGTAGAACAGCCAAGCAAGCATTATAAATACACCACTGGTGCTTATATTACTTAATTTTATCAAATATCCCTAGCCAGGAGTTTAAGGGTGTAATAACAGTACTTAGAGAAGCTACAAACGTTCCTTCTGCTGTTAATATATTTTTAAAAACTCGTTAAGTCGTCTTAACACGACTCTCGCGATTAAATGGACTCCAAATGGTAATTCTTACTCATCCCGATCCTATTGTAAGCTAGTAGATTGGATGTGAGGGGTTACAATGAGATGGCAAGGGACAGGAGACTTTGGAGAAGGCCGGTGTTGGACGTCAGGGCTCACGTTGCACCGTAGTGCTGAAGAAGAAAATTATGCTTAGTTTTTAGTGTCACTTGATCTTCATTATAGTGGCTCCTTCACCGCCTCCAAAACACTAGACATACCCCACACACACACGTTTTTAACATATTCACACTTTCTAACATGTTCTTTATATTTAGTTCTTCTTAGCGACTCATTGAGAATAGCCTAACCGGGTGAAACACTTGTCAGAGTGTAAGAATAAATTGTGAAACTACGAAGTGTTTGTGCTTTTAAACATTTCGACTGTTAATACCTTACGGCAGTCCAGTCTAATATCGCTTACTACGACGGTTTGAGACATCATAAAGCAACAATGGTGAAGAAGAAAAATTTATAACACTCGATGTAAAGGACGCCTATTTTCAGTTGGTGGAAGATGGAGGAATATAATTCACCTCTCTTGACATAGCACAGACAGTCTCAAAACTAAATTATTTTATTAAAAATATGTGTAGTCGAGAAAAACATAAGTAAGGTATAAGTGGAGGTCACTTTATATATACGTTCTCAGTAGTGTAAATAGTCGGACTGTAGGTCTAGTAGGGACATTAATAACACACACACACACACGCGCGCGCGCGCCCTTAGTTACAGTATATTAGCTCCAACATTTTGTGAAACAGACTTCTTCATACAGAGCAGTAGCAAGAGGCGGTTGTCTGCACAATTTATCATGCCGTATTTGGAAGCTGTGTGTGTGCCCGCAAACTACGCTCAAAGAGAAATTTCAAGACCAGACTAAATAAAATGTATAGGCTACGCTGTAGCCGGCCGACCTTTTACAGCAAAGAAAATAGATTGCTGTAAGTGTGTAGACTCCGGTCTGTCTACATCTTTGTATTTAATTGTAATATTTGTAAACGCTTGGTTATTCACCGTCTTGTGACTTCTTTATCCATTAGCGTGGATATAACGGAGAACTCGTAGATAGACTAATAAAAAAAACATACACGAAAACGTGATAATAAATGCAAATTTGTTAACGCGACTAAGAGAGATAATAAGTTTATAACCACAGAGTACACGAATATGATGCCTCTAATAATTAAAAACGAGTTGAAAACACAAAACATCACAGTGGCCTTTAAAACAGGAATACCCTTCGTAAAATGGGCCAAACTATCCCTGATGAAGAGAAAAACGGTGTTTACAAATTTACATGTGGGGACTGTGACATATTCTATATAGGACAGACAGGCAGACTGACGGTCGAACGTTTCAAAGAACACCTACCGAAGAAGGACATTTAGAAGACTCGATCTAATATTGGTCACCACCTGATGCAATACAATCAAAACTATACGGATTTCGCAACTAATTTTAAATTGATCCATAATTGTATAAAAGAAGCGTACATAGACGCCATAGAGGAGTACGAGATGTAATAAGGCGCCAAAATTGTCAGCGGACAAGCTACTTAAATGATAAACTCTCTTTTAAATCCAACCGTCTATATAATACTGACATAGATATCGAAATACGTACGGGCAATCGCGGTGCAGCAATAATCTCGGGCGATAACGATGGAGTCGATCGCGTGTAGTGGTGTGCACCAGGTCGCGACGCGGTGTGAAGTGCTACAATAATGTGTTCTTAGACGACATACATACTGTGATGTTTGGTAAACATTTTTTATTTTTTTAACAACTTCTCCAGAAGGATTGGCGTTTTTATATAACCTGATGATGAGGATTTATCCTTGAAACACGTAGTTATTGAAAGTTTTAAAGACGTCACAAGACGGCGTGTAACCAAGTGTTTACAAATATTACAAATTAAATACTTATACACGTGACTTGGAGACTATAACATAATGAATACATATTTGTCTCGTTTTGTCTGTATCGTATTCTGTCTATCGTGTAGACAGACGCATATTTTTTTTATTTATTATCTGTCATACAATGGCATAGGGTACATTATTGTTAACTTACTTAAAACCAATGCCATCCGTACCTTCTTCGTCTGCGACAGTTGGGAGCAACATAAGAGATCGTTGCAAGGTGATATTAGGTAGCAGATCTCCTCGGATAACATCGTTGAGGCGATGCTTCAAGGGGAGGACACCTGGTACTGTATGGCACGCTTCGCAGAAGAGATTCTTCCGGCGAAGATAATAGATTTAGACAGTACAATATAGGAGGATAACAAGTCAGATGTGAGCTCTGGAGCAATAGGCCTAGCCCGAAGTAGTGTGCCATACAGTTCCAGGTTAGTGTCCTAGTAGAGGAAACGGAGGTGGTTTTTTTTTAGTGGGTCGGGTATAATACTCAAACCCACAGACCCCGAAAGTGCGGATCCTTCCGGACATATGTACAGCAAATGTTTTCCACTTTTCCTCTAAAAAAATGTACCGTACAATACATATTCCTTTAATCAATAACTCATACAATAGATTATACTGCAACTATTAAGCTACATGAGCTGAAAATCGAAGTACACTTATTATTACATAATTTTGATATTAAATAGTTTGTCATTTATGGGAAAAATTACAAAAATCCCGAATAAAACGCCTACTATTTCTTTAGTAATAGTAACAGCTGTAGAGTACACAATCACAAAATATACACAAACAATTCGAAACATTTGTATTTGGGCTACAATTGCTTTCATTCTGAGACACTTAGCTGGCTCTCACAATATTTTTCACGATTTTTATCGCTTTCTTTTAGCCTGGGATCCCAAAATTTTGAACTCGCCAAAAAACTTAACACAACATTCAGACTTGGATTAAAATTCTCTTTATTTTGATACCCCACATGATTTTTTGAAATTTTATCAGACTTTTTACCAACTTTTTGAGCCTCGATGTCAAAAAATTGTGACATTTAAAAAACTTAACACTATATTCAGATTGTAGTTGAATCCCACATGGGGTTTCGGGGTTTTTCACAATTTTGTCCGCTCACACTTTTCGTGATGATCCCCGCTCCTCTATTTTCATGATGATCAATCTCAAAAAACGATAGTGTTTTGTAGGTTAACAGTATGGATACGCGCGCCGTTTCTTACGAACATTGGTTGATACGTTAAAAGTTATCGCGAGACGTACCCTAAATAGATTGGTAGACAGACAGATAGACGAATAGACAAATGTCAAACTGTCGAGTTAAAACTGGGAACTTGCTTCGTTCGTTCAGTGAACGCATTGAATTAAAGCTGGAATGCTTAAAAACTTATTCAATTTTTTTATGTATTTCTCCTCCATGTTACCACTTTATTTTCTAAAATTTTAGAAGTTACTTTGTCCATTGTTTGTCTAGGTCTTCCTTTTTCTTTGTCGTTCACAGAATTCTTTGTTGTCGCTTTGTTGTTCACAAAATTCTTTTTTTTTTTACTTCCAAAATTCTTTTTACAGGCCTCACCAACTTGTTGTCTTTCATCTATATATTTCAGGATAGGTTGTATCTTTAATTCTCTTCTTATGTTAGTACTCCTCATTCTGCCCTTCTTTGTGCCTCCTAAAACTCTCTTCTCATATAGCCTACTTCATATCCGCAGACTGTACTCTACTTTTCTATATTCTACTTTTTCAAACCCATACTCAAAGGCCCAGGCAGGAGTTCGTGGACACCTTAAGCTCACTCTGTATATCCTCACTAAAAAACATATCTAATCTTGAACAACCTTTAACCATTCTTAAAAACATAACTTCTATGCTGTGATTTTATTCGCAGAGTTCATGACTCTCCACCATACAGGAGAGTCCATGACGCTCCACTGTAGAGCAGAGTCCATGACTCTCCACCGTCAAGCAGAGTCCATGACTCTCCACTGTACATAAAATTCCATGACTCTCCACCGTACATGACAGTCCATGACTCCACCTTACAGGAGAGTCCATGACTCTCCACAGTACAGCACAGTCCATGACTCTCCACTGTACAGCACAGTCCATGACTCTCCACCGTACAGCAGAGTCCATGACTCTCCACCGTACAGCAGAGCCCATGACTCTCCACCGTACAGCATAGTCCATGACTCTCCACCGTACAGCGCAGTCCATGATTCTCCACAGTACAGCACAGTCCATAACTCTCTACCGAACAGCTGAGTCCATGACTCTCCACAGTACAGCACAGTCCATGACTCTCCCCCGTACAGCAGAGTCCATGACTCTCCACCGTACAGCAGAGTCGATGACTCTCCACAGTACAGCACAGTCCACGACTCTCCACTGTACAGCAGAGTCCATGACTCTCTACCGTACAGCACAGTCCATGATTCTACACCGTAGAGCACAGTCCATGACTCTCCACCGCACAGCAGAGTCCATGACTCTCCACCGTACAGCACAGTCCACGATTCTCCACCGTAGAGCACAGTCCATGACTCTCCACCGTACAGCACAGTTCATGACTCTCCACCGTACAGCAGAGTCCACGACTCTCCACCGTACAGCACAGTCCATGACTCTCCACCTTACAGCAGAGTAGATACCCGTGTAACATTATACAATTTAATTTTGGTTTCTGGCCTAACTTTATTTTTTCAAATTTTCTTTGAATCGTCCCACGTATGGATGTAATCTTACTCAGCCTGTTCTCCACATCTCTGTCTAGATCCCACGATGTATTAAATCACACATACTGGAAACCCAGTATCTGCTTCAAACAGTAGTCGTCCACCACTACATTCGTCCGCACTGGATAACAGCCACAAGATAAAAGTGTTTTGATTATATTAATAAGTAAAATAACACAATGGTTTAGAAAAATCTGCTATAGAAGAAAGGATTTATAAAATGGAAAGAGCATATGGTATAACTAAAGATATTTACAATAAAAAGTGCATATCTAAAAAGGCGAAAATAAGGCATTACAGTACAGTAGTGAGGCCAGAATGCCTATATATAAGTGAATGTCCAGCATTGAATTATAATTAAGACAAATTAGAAATATTGGGAGGACGGATTATTAGGAAAATATTAGACCCACGAAAAACTTCAGAAGATTGGAAATTAAGAAGTAATGATGAAATATATCAAAGTATAGAAAAAATAACAGAAACAATGAGAAAAAGAAGACTAGTATTTGTTGGACATTTATATAGAATGCACGACAATAGGTTAACAAAGCAGATCTTCAAATATCTGTGGAGAAAGAAGTCAACATTAAGTTTAATTAAAGAAATCAAAAAGGATTTAGAAAAATATAATATAAACGCAGAAGAAGCAATTGAAAGAAAAGTGTTAAAAATAGAAGGAGTCCAGGGTAGGAGAGAGAAAAACGCAGGTTCAAAGTGGACTGAAGACAGGAAGAAGAGACATAGTGAAAAGATGAAAGAATATTGGAGAAAAAGAAAAGAACAAGGAATGAAGAATTGAAATTGGCACATGGTCCTCAGATGGCCGATTCAAATAGAAATAAAATAACAAAATCAGTTATCCAGATTTAACAAAATCTCTAGAAACCATAACTAACGACAATAGGTCACATACAATAAACCAACGAACACTAGTCTGCAGGGTTACTGATGTCTCCGGCACCAGAAGTCATTATAAAAGTTCTGCTGTAAAATTCAAAGACACAGACAGACTGACGAACCCTGGCTATGAATAAAACATCCCCAAGCCTCATTAACGGCAGACGTAGTTATTCCTGTCACTGTCCTCCCTACATTGTAATTAACGCCATTGTTGTCCTCTGCTGACCTCGTCTGACCTTTGTTTCGCTTGTTTCTTATGTCTGATTAATGTGTGCTGTCTGCTTAGCTACAAAAAGTACTGTACCTTGTTATAAGTAGGCCTTATAATTGTTGTCTTGTCAATGCATTGTGTTTGAAATTGTCAGTACAGTATTCGTATATCAAGATAAATACTTATTATTGAATTTTAATTTTATTATTCCGGCTGTAAAATGTTTACTACACATTTTCCGGAACCAAAGATTACAGAATTGATTGAATTCTCCTCTTCCACTGCTGCTTATCCATCCGAAGATCTTCAATTTCTCGTTTCCTCAATATAGTCTAAATTTCTTCTACCCAGGTGATATAGGTGGTCTTCTTCGTTTCCTTCTTCCTGGTGGGGTCAATTCCATAACTCTCCTTGGTAACCTTTCCTATGCCATTCTTTTTGTGTGTCCATATCATTGTAATTATTTTGTCCGAATAAAATCAACAATTGAATGTTTCACATTCATTCTGTCCTTAACAATTAAATTTCTAATTATCTCACGTCTGTGTATACTCTTGCCGAACGTCTCCAAAAGTTCATTTCAACTGTCATTAATTTTGTTCTTGTGTGTTCATTGATAGTCCAAACTTCTGAACCGTAAGTCATGACACTTCTAACAATAGTTTACAAAATTTGGTTGTAGTTTCCGCTGAAACCTGCTTATCCTGCAGGATTCCATTTAGTGTAGAGATAGCTATCTTTCCCAAATTAATTCTGCATTTTATTTCTTTGCCTTGCTTCCCATTGGCCGTAATTTTTACCCCTAAATACTTGCATTTCTCCGTACATGAAATCTTCCCCATGTCTTCCTCCAATATCAAGATTTGCTGAAGGTCACCTATTGCCATGTATTTTGTTTTATTCGTATCTACCTTTAGTGCCCATTTCTGATATTTTCAATTGGTTTTTTATTTGATATCACTTTTTCAATTTTCAATTAAGTTTTAGTTTAAAATATAAATATTTAAGGAATTTATTTATCTTCTATCTTATATCATATTCAGATTCATAGCTTACTGCACAGCCGAGATATTGGAAACGGCTCACTTGTTCTAAAGTGCTGTTGTTTATAACTGTCTTGGTCCTCACTGGATATTTACGTTTAAAGACCATGGTTTCGGTATTTCTTCCTGAAATTGTCAGTGAGTACTCTCTTGCCACTTCTTGTTATTGAAACATAGCTTCTTGCAAATCATCCTCATTTACTTCAATAAGAACTGTCATCCGCATATGGTTGATATCAGAGCAAAACTCAAATTAAAGGACATAAATGAAATTATTGAAACTTACAGAAGACAATGGTGGGATCATCTGCAAAGGATGATAGAGGATCGATTGCCGAAAGGGGCACTGAACTATAAAGCCAGTGGTAGAAGAGACGTGGGTCGTCCGAGGGTGTAATGGTTGCCGGAACAGATTTATGTAACCTAATTCTTGAGGAGGAGGAGAAGAAGAAGATATTTAAGGAACTCTGTAGACCAGTGGGTATCTGCCGATCTGGCCACTAATCTCGAGGTTCTGGGTTAGATTCCTGGACGCGCCATAAAATCAAGCCGCGTTTCTGAGTCCCCACACCGCCTCCCGTCAATCCATCGCAGCTTCCATCAACAGAGCGACCAGGAACACTCAAAGATCCTTCATCCTTATTAATCACATACTGGCCATCGCCAATGAATCTTCCGTCAGAAACAGAAACAGAAATACCTAATCAACTAATTGCAACATCAACCTTACTGCCAACCTGCACCAATCCCCCTAAAGCTATAATATCCCCATCACTGCACACGTAATTTCAAGCCCTCTTAAATGAGCCTCCCCGCCACTCTGACGCTACCCTCCATCTCTAGTTTCCTACGCTACTCGACCCCACTGCCTCAGTTTTCTAGTTTGGCACACACTAATACCAATCCCCCCCCCATATCCAATTCGGGTGTCCGCACTACATTCACACTCAACCATACATAAAGTCCACTAACTTCCAACTTCTTATCAGCTACCGGCCTGGACTGGGGTGCGTCTCGAAAACCATATTGTAACGATGGGGCGAGAGCGTCCTTCACCCGTTTCTCACTCAAGTAGCTTCGAGACTGTTCTGGAGGGCAGTAAGGATGGAAAGTTATTCTAGAACCTCAGTGCTATCTATACAACCCATAGCAGCTGGCTTTTGTTAGTTAAGTTACGTTGAGTGATTTCCTTAGTGCGGATCGAGTCGTTAGTGAAAAATGATTACTGTGTTATAATTAGTGTGGAACTCTATTACTTAACATTATTGTTGCGTGTGGACAAATGTAACTTCAATTATTGTACGACACTGCCTTGTTGATTACAAATTGTTATTTCTGATTAGTTAAAACTGGTAATTAGCGACTTCATTGGTGTCTGTATTTTGTTTTCCACTGTACCATACGACGATCAGCGAGGCCGACGTAACAATATTTTAAACCGGGTGAAAGGAGTTAGTCCGCAAAACAGCCCGAGACTTGCCCGTTTGGACAGGATATAGGGACAAGTGGTAGCCGTAAAAATAAAATAAAAATATTATAAATGGTGACATAGTTGGTACTGGCAACAGCGCTCCAGAGTTATTGATTGTCGGCTCATCACGAATGCAGAGCGACACGGGGATCATGTTTGAGCTGAATCGTAGATTTCTACCTGTCTACCAGAATCAGTCCCACGGTTTAGCCTGACGCTGTCAAACACAGACGAAAGAGGAGGTGCTGCACACTATTCCCAGTGAATACTGATATTTAGTTTTACATTCAAATAACCAAACCAAACGTACGTGACTGTAGGACTTAGAGTAACGTTTGTTAACGTTAAACGAGATTTAGCAACAATATATCAAACAAATTCTGAAGCAAGAGTTGTTGTTATCATAACAAATATTTTTGCCTCTATTATAAGTTGCCTGATCGGTTTGATGAGGTCCTCCTGTATCCTCGGCGTGCCCTATGGCTCTTCAATATAGTGGTTTTTCCTTGCGTTTTACATCCTATTACGAAGACCTATAAACATACAGATTTTTTACTTATATACAATTGAAGAGTTTACAAACAATACGGTACTTAAAAATTGCTACCAATATGCTACTTAAATGTTAGTTTAAAAATACTACTTTATTAAACCATTTATAGAATGTTTTGCTATCCGTAGGTAGGAGTGTGATGGACGATTAGCTCTATTTTAAACTCTCTCTTGACTTACATTCTGTTCGCATGACACATTTTATGAGGGAATAAGGTTAGGGAATAAGGTTACCCGATACTTTGCAGTAGCAAAATTTGTAAGAAAAATTAATATTTGTTTTTTGATTTTTTTACGTTTTATGTGTTTATGAATACATATACAAATGCAAATTTTGAAATTAACACGCTGCATAAAAATTGCTATTAGTGTGCGACTTAAATCTTAGTTTGAAAATGCTGTTTAAGATGGTATACGATAAAGCGTGTAGAGAATGTTTTGCTAGCTGGTGGTGATGACATATTCAAGCAGTCTTAAAACTGAACGACGTTCGAGATAACGTTTTCATCTGTAGACCTTTTCTAGAATCCGCTTCACACTCTTAGTTTACATTCTGTTTAGTAGTATTCTGTTGGTCTTTTTTTTTTAATTACAATTTTAACGTTACGTAAATAGATCACTGTTTCGTATCATAGTTTGTACTTACCATTTACAATATTCTATTTGAGTTTACAAATCGGAATGAACTTTTTAACGAACCAGTTGTCAGCAGCACGATTTTATACACTAGATGTTAGATGCAATACGTGTACACTAGATTTTATACACGTATTTATGCAAATTAAAAAAAAAACAGGCTTTTACATTGTATTAAAATTATGGTCAAATTGTGACGTCTGCTCGTAAAATAAATATGGATGGAAACTAATAGTAAATAGTCTGTGTGTGGATATATAATTTCAGCCAGGCGTATACAATGTCATGTTGTTAAGTTTAAGTAAACAGACAGAGTTGATTATGGGCAAGCGGCCAGCTGATAGTGCGACTACCATTGTATAGTTTGACAACAGAATTATAATAAATGCCAAAATGGGGTGTTTGGGATAAACACGCACCACCGACCACATGTACAGAGAGAGAGAGAGAGAGAGAGAGAGAGAGAGAGAGAGAGAGAGAGAGAGAGAGAGAGAGAGAGAGAGAAGCTATATGAAATATTTCATTAATAAAGTTTTATTTCGGATTATTAGACGACAAATTATTAAAAGAATATTAGGCTCACGAAAACCTCAGAAGGTTGGAAATTAAGCAGTAATGATGAAATATATCAGAATATAGAAAATATAACAGATACCGGTACAATGAGAAAAAGAAGACTATTATTTTTTGGACATTTATAGGTTGACTTTTATAGGTTATTTTTATTATATAGGTTGACAAAGCAAATCTTCAAATATCTGTGGGAAAAAAGTCAACATCAAATTGGAGTAAAGAAGTCGAAAAGGATTTAGAAAAAAAAAACGCAGAAGAAGCAATTGAAAAAGAAGTGTTTAAAATAGAAGGGTCCAGGGTAGGAGAGAGAAAAACGCATGTTCAAAGTAGACTGAAGACAAGAAGAAGAGATACAGTGAAAAAAAGATGAAAGAATATTGGAGAAAAAGAAAAGAACAAAGAGTAAAGAATTGAAATTGGCATGTGGTCCTTAGATGGCCGATACAAATTAAAAAAAAAAAGTTTATTTCTATATCTGCTCTTGTACAGCTGCCGTGAATTCCTTCATCGCGTACGCTACTATAAGTTCAACAGTGGAGGGCATAACCCACAGCCTTTTTTAAAACTTTTGCTTTGAGTCCATCTCGCGTACGAGAGCTCCCTGGTTCTTGCAGAGTTGTAGCATCATGCTTCTACTCATACCTTCTTCTTCTTCTTCTTCACCACAACAGCACAACGTGAGCCCTGGCTTCCAACGCAAAACTTCTCCTGGCCCTGGCTCCTGTCCATTGCCATCTCAGTGTAACCCCTTACATCCATTCTTCTGAGATCTTCTAGCACATTATCCTAGGTCCGTTCCTTTTTCTGCTTTTATAGACTCTCACCCTCAGGATTTTCTTTGGCATACGCTGATCATCCGTCCGCTCTAGGCGACCTAGCCATTGTATTTGTTGAGCTTTTATCAATCTTACAATGTCCTCATGATTCAATAGCTCATCTGTCTTCTGGTTATTTCTTGTTCTCCATTCGTCATCTTCCTTAACCGGGCCATAAACACGTCTTACAATCTTTTTTTCATACATTGAAAGCTTCTCCAAGGCGTTCATGTATTGGCCTTTATCGGCCTTTATTCTGGAGGAGTTCAAAATTTACAAAGCTTACAATAACATACACAGTCGAGATTTCATATTGACTTATCATTTGAACTTTAAATCGAACTCGCTGTACGATACAGCCTTGACCTTGCACAAACATTCATAGACAACTTCAGCATCCGGTCGGCCTTCAAAGGGTGCGCACCCATACGGACGTGTGTAAGTACAAAGTAATGTGATTTTAACATTTAACGACCTCGACTGAGCGATTTTTATGCGAAGATGAAACTTATGTTTCGAAACGTGTCATTTTAACCCCAAAACGAAGTCACACGACGGATATCAGGTGATTTTATTAATTTATAAATAAAAAGTAACTTGGATACCAATAACAATACGCATGTTTAGGAATTATTAAAGTCTATGCGGGGCATCAAGTTATGACCAATTTTATTCAAGACATACACTTGGATTCTTTAATAATTTTATTAAATTAATAGGTCTTAACGTCAAATTTATTACCGCTTTCAAAAAATTTTATATATTTTTATGAGTTAGCTAGTTTTATGAAAACTTTTGGTTACATGTCTATAGATATCTATCAAAACATCTGTAAACTTAAAAGCTCTTACTATGTTCTTTGTTATTTAGGCATTATGGGTAATAAATCTAACTAAAATAAACCAAAGCAGTAGTTTCGATCGTTTAGTGTTTATTATATGATTATCTGCTTTTCAGTTATTATTTTACTAAAAAAAAATTAGTAGAATAATAGAGTTTTGTAATTTTTCTGTCAATCAAAACCTGTCTAATATTAAAATTTGTCTCATAATAAATGTATTGAGTTCAAAATATCGAGTGGAGCTCAAGAAATTTGCTTGCAATTTTGAAATTATAAACAACCTTAAGTAAACTGACTTAAAGACTATGTACTGATAAAACACGATGTCTGACTACTAATGAATGAACTGTTAAAACGTTTTACACGGTTGTAACCAAACACCTTTATAACTTAAAAAAAAAAACAAGCCATAAATCAACGTGTTTCTCTTAATTTTGGATAGGAATATATTACGTTAAAAATAAAGAAACAATACATATCTAATTGGCGTTAGCAGAGGTGATGGATTAATAAAACATTTCGTATCTGGAGGTTGGCAACTCGTAATGTTCTCCCATGGGCCCGTCTCCCTACTACTACTATCAGGTCTGTGGCCATGTATCATAGTAAATTTGCCAGCTGCACACAGCCAGCCCGTCCTGCAGCGGGGCTTTAATTAATGAACTCCGTCCTGGTCGTAATTTATCTGATAAGAAACTAAAACAGACTGCCCTTGTACTTTGTACTTTATCCAGGAGGCACTGGTGTTGTAATTAGTACGGATTCTTTTAACCTAAACTAAACCTCATACTGGGATCAATAACGCGTATTAAAATAATGATTATATATGTTACGGTTATTATTATTATTATTATTAATATTATCTGGTTCTTCAAGGTTCCAACCTAAGATTTCTATTTTTTCTGACCTTTATGCGTGGCATAACTTCTGTGCTAAATTACCACGTGGAAATGTTAGTAACAAAGTAACGTGCCGATGACAAAGTAAGAGGATATTGTTACGACAGTCTCATTGATCGTCGTATGGTACAGTGGAAAAACAAAATACAAGGCACACCAATGAAATCACTAATAACCAGTTTTAATTATCACAATAAAACAGTTCGTAATCAAGAAGATAGTCTCTTACAACAAATTAAATAAAAATCGTTCACACGTAATAATAATGTCAATTAATAGAGTCTCGCACAATTATAAAACACATAATACTTCGCCACAATACTTCGAAGCGGACTGGAATAAATCGCCACGAAAACTGAACTAAGCGCTGCGCTGAATGCCTATATTAATACCCCGCTGAAATTCCAGAAAAGTCCATACTACGCGTTAGCGCTACACTAGAGCGTAATTGCTTGCTGCCTTGACCAGCACCAAACTATATAACAGGCCCAACAACTGAGTAGTGACGTCACGTATCTAGACCCCGTAGCCAACGAAATAGAAAGGCCTTGGCGCGCGGGAATCAGCTGTTTCACCGGGTCTGAGTTTGGTGTGCGCGTAGAGGCACTGACCGCTTTGTGTAGTGTGGTTTTTCTTCAATGAATTAATGTTCTGTTTCTTTTAGTGACTTCGCTAAGTGAAGCAATGATATCGTTAAGTTATAATAAAATTAATTTTCAGTGTTTTTATTGCTATAGTGTATAACTATTGATGTAATATACGGAGAACGATCTCGGTTTGCCGGCATTCGTAACGGATTTTACAAATGTGATACATTACTTTATCGCGTGTTTCTCATAAATACAGTAAGTTCTTCTATTACAATACATACGTGAAATTATGTAGTTTCATCTAGTATTTGTTTTAAGTGTTTAGTGCAGTGATTTTCTCCTGCTCCACACGAGTTCATAACATAACATAACCTATTAACACACGGCGGGACCAGAAAGGTAATGTAATGATTGTTTTCTTTCTTTCAGTGTTACAAAATGCCTCGACATTGTAGTGTCTTTGGATGTAGATCAAATTATGATACTGAAACGGAAAGGACTTCTACATTTTCACTGCCAAAAGACGAAAATCTCCGGAAGACATGGTTGAGAAACATTCCAACAGATTTTTCAAAATTAAAAAATCCCACTATCTGCATAAAACATTTTGATGAATCGTGTATCATTAGAATAGACAGAGTTACTACAATGAAAGGGGAATTAATAGAATATCATAGAAAAATACCTAAGCTTACAGAAAATGCTGTGCCAACTATATTTCCTAACACACCTTCATACTGTTCTAAAACTATTCCTAAAGTAAAACGCCTTGCTGATGTAGAAGATGAACATTTAAACCAGGCTATTAGGGAAAGCATTGTATCAAATAAACAACACATGGAGCGTGATTCCATAAGTGGTACAAGTGATATCCTTTCATTTTTAAATGCACGACAAATACATTGCAGTAAATGGACAATTATTGAGGATGAGACAAAGATTTTAATTTGTCTACTGGGTATCAATAATGGGACACCTTGTGTTACATCTTTTATAACAGTGAATGCTGATTTGTCTTTTAATGTTCAAATGAACAACGTTTATCCAATTAATACTTTAAATACAACCAAGAAGTTAAACTCTTTACATATTTTGGACAGTATCATGTCACAGATTGAAAATGGTGAAATAGTGCCTACTGTTAGAGATAAAGTAGATTGTGCTGTCCAACTGTTAGAGTCCTTGCCTACTTATGATGAAAATGAACATTTGAAATTTATTGTAGGACAACTAAATCTATCACAGGCTCCAAAAAATAACAGGTTTTATGATAACAAAAGTATGATACTAGCCTCTACACTTTATGTTCACTCCTCATCTGCATATAATGCATTAAGGAAGTGCGATTTACTCATTTTACCTCACCCACGTACCCTGCAAAGACTAATTTCTTCTTTTGAATTGTCATCCAATAGCAGTTCCTACTTGGAAAGCAGAATTAAACATTTGAAACCACATGAACTCTTAGTATCTCTGGTGATGGATGAAATATATATTCAACCTCAACTCTCATTTAAAGGTGGTGAGATTTATGGGAGTAGTTATTCTGATGCTCAGAAATGTGCTAAAACAGCTCAAGTGTTCATGGTATGGTAATATGTAGATGTAGTAGCCATTATACCAGTTATTAATATGACTAGTGAACAGTTGAAGTCTTTCATCGCAGATGTTTTAAACATGTTGGAAAGAATTGGTTTTCAAGTTATTAGTCTAATTGCTGACAATAATATTATTAACAGAAAGGCATATGAACTTATGACACCAAATAAAACTTTGCAGCCTAGCATTTTGCATCCATTAGACTCGTCTCGGAGACTTTTTTTTATGTTTGACACTGTCCATATTTTGAAGTGCATTAGGAATAATTGGCAAACCAAAAGAAATGTAAACAAAACCTTGTGTTATACTGACATGAATGATCCCTCTAAAATACTATGTGCACAGTACAGACATTTAGAATTAGTGTATGAAAAAGAAAAAGAATGTCTTGTTAAGTATGGACATACACTTTCTGCTAAAGTACTATATCCATCAGCAATTCAGAAACAGAATGTGGGCTTGGCACTGAAAATTTTTAATGATAATAATATTGTGGCCTTGAAACATGCTACGAAAGATCTGCCTAATGTTTCTCAACAGATAAATGAAACTGTAATTTTCCTTAATATCATTGTTAACTGGTGGAAAATTGTTAATGTTAAGAGTGTGTTTGAAGGGAAAAGATTTAATGATCCTTATACAGAGGCAATTAGAAGTCCAACAGACATGCAAGTGCAATTTCTAAATAAAATGTGTCATTGGCTGAAAATTTGGAGAGTCTCCGTTCCAATAATAAATGCGTTAACTGCTCAGACATTTCAGTCCTTGATTACAACTTTAGAATCTCTCCTTGAAATTATTTTATATTTATTTGACAAATACAGAGTTGATTATATCTTGCTAAGCAAATTTCAGAGTGACAATTTGGAGAGTCGTTTTGGATGCTACAGACAACTAAGTGGTGCAAATTACTACATCACTTACCTACAGATACTAGAAAATGAAAGAAAATTGAGGTTCAAGAATGCTGTGCTGTTTGCTGCTCAAAATGTTAATGTAAACCTAAAAGATTTGTTACCCACCCAACAGAATTATGACAATGACGTTGAACTGAGTAGCTTTTTGGATATCGTGGACCAAGACTTTGAAATGGATGTCATTCCAAATGATACTGTGCCAATATTGACATATTTAGGGGGATTTGCTGCTAGACAGGTTCTACGTAAATCAAGATGTGATATTTGCAGTTCTTGGCTCCAATTAAACAAAGAAGTGGAAGTTGATTTGTCTTATGACTTTCTAAAGGACTTGGACAGGGGAAAATTAACATTACCTACTGATAAAGTAGTTTTTATTGTTGGTTTGGCATGGCATACAATGTCATTATTAACAAAAGATTACATTCAAGATTTCTTGTCAGGTGGGAAACAGCTCTCAGTAGCTCATAAAATTTGCAGCATTAAATTACTCAGGTCAGATATGCAGAATAGTGAGTGTAAATGTTTCCATAAGAAGACCCTTATGGACAAACTTGATAGTGTTGCCCTTTGTGTGAATAAAATTTTGATAAATAACCTTGTTAATAACAACAATGACCAGTCGTGTGCTTCTAAAGACACTTCAAGAAAAGTTAAAAAACTGAAAACTTGAAAATGGCATAATTTGAGTTCACTTTCCATAACCTTAAATTCATTTTACTTAAGTTTCTCTTTTATTTTTCAAGGTTCTCAATATCTTCCAAAATATAAATATAAATGGCAAGTCTGGTACTGAGATTTAATTTTGTAGGAAAGCAAAATAAAATTAAGTGGTCAATACCACTGCAAGAAACTTTTAAGGAATATGTGATTAAAATGTCTTTTAAGAACTCCATTTCAAGGTAAGCTGTATAGTATTACTTTTGTAGTGACTGAGTTTAATTATTTTGAAGAATGTATTATCATGACTGTTGGTTGTAACATATCAGAATACTATTATAGCAGTAGTAAGTACAAGCAATGTCGTATCAGTCTTGTCTTGTCAGTGTCTTGTATAAATGTGGTTTAGAGTTATTTTCATTATATTATGGCATAATTTGAGCTCACTTTCCATAACCTAAAATTCATTTTACTCAAGTTTCTCTTTTATTTTTCAAGGTTCTTAATATTTTCCAAAATATAAATATAAATGGCAAGTCCGGTACTGAGATTTAATTTTGTAGGAAACCAAAATAAAATTAAGTGGTCAATACCACTGCAAGAAACTTTTAAGGAATATGTGATTAAAATGTCTTTTAAGAACTCCATTTCAAGGTAAGTTGTATAGTATTACTTTTGTAGTGACTGAGTTTAATTATTTTGAAGAATGTATTATCATGACTGTCGGTTGTAACATAATATCATAATACTATTATAGCAGTAGTAAGATGATGATGATGATGATTGTTGTTGTAAGGGGCCAAACTATTTCGGTTATAGGCCCCAGCAGTAGTAAGTACAAGGAATGTCGTATCTGACTTGTCTTGTCAGTGTCTTGTATAAATGTGGTTCAGAGTTATATCTTCATTGCATTTACTGTGTAACTGTTTAAATTTTTATGCATGTTTCAAACATTGCTCTTTATAAAAATCATTCCGTGGATAGACTTAAATTCACGCTGTAGAGCTGTCAGACCATCTGCGTGACGTCACACGAAAATGCGAGCCGCGCGCCATAGCCTGTCTATCTCGTTAGCCTCGTCTAGACCCGTGCTGCCTTGCCGTGCGGACTGTACTAGGTTCCCGTAACTGTTGTCGCGTACTTTTCTTGTGTTTAATTATACTAACTTCTTTATACTTTTAATTATATTAACTAAGTACACTATTAAATTCTTTTTTAAATAATAATTTAATAGCTAATTGTATTTGCAACTTTTTTTATATTACGAATTATTAATTGCCGCTGACGCATGGCTATAATTACGGTACGCATGATCGTTTATGGGGTCCTGAAACTTTTTAAGGTAACACTAATTCATTTTCTGTAAAACTATTTTGTAGAGTGAATCATTCAATATTATATCGCAATTACATACAAGCGCCTTCCTACTGTCGATATATCGGTTAACACAAGTTTCTTACGAACATTAAAATTTATGTAGTTATTGTCGTCTAAGCAGCACGTAAATAAATAAACAGCATACGTTACTATCTAAAAGGTGGCCAAAATAAAAAAAACCTTATTCATATTCTGACGTCGTAAGTCTTCGTCTTTTGGAAATGAAAAAACAGATACACGTGGACCGTTATCATAGTTTCCACGACAATTAGGAAGACAACATCTAAATCCCATCTTTTAAGTTATAATTAAATATAATTATTAAATTAGAAAACTTTGAAAACACACAAAAGTACGCTACCGACACAACGCTACACAAATCAACAGTAGGCATATAGCATGGCGGTCTAGATGTGCTACGTCGAGGATGAGCTGATGACGTAGTTACTGGGCCTGTTATATAGTTTGGTGCTGCCTTGACACAGTGCGCGCGGCCGGCGAAGTCTGGAACAGTCTGGCTAACGTATGCTAAGATCATGTACGCACACAACATTACAGCCGGATACCACCGGAATAGCCGAGAAACACACGCTGAATGTTCTCTAATGGCGTAACAATACTATTACACCTGGTGCTGCTGCTGCTGCTGCTAGCCTGTGGAAATAACCACTTGGCTCTGCGAGTCAGGGACGACGAAGTCCCTGACCAAATATCTCGGGGTTTTAATCGACACGCAGATGAGTTTCCTCCATGAGATACGGTATATGGCGGACAAGGTTCCTCCATGAGATACGGTATATGGCGGACAAGGTTCCTCCATGAGATACGGTATATGGCGGACAAGGTTCCTCCATGAGATACGGTATATGGCGGACAAGGTTCCTCCATGAGATACGGTATATGGCGGACAAGGTTCCTCCATGAGATACGGTATATGGCGGACAAGGTTCCTCCATGAGATACGGTATATGGCGGACAAGGTTCCTCCATGAGATACGGTATATGGCGGACAAGGTTCCTCCATGAGATACGGTATATGGCGGACAAGGTTCCTCCATGAGATACGGTATATGGCGGACAAGGTTTCTCCATGAGATACGGTATATGGCGGACAAGGTTCCTCCATCAGATACGGTATATGGCGGACAAGGTTCCTCCATGAGATACGGTATATGGCGGACAAGGTTCCTCCATGAGATACGGTATATGGCGGACAAGGTTGCTCCATGAGATACGGTATATGGCGGACAAGGTTCCTCCATGAGATACGGTATATGGCGGACAAGGTTCCTCCATGAGATACGGTATATGGGGGACAAGGTTCCTCCATGAGATACGGTATATGGCGGGCAAGGTTCCTCCATGAGATACGGTATATGGCGGACAAGGTTCCTCCATGAGATACGGTATATGGCGGACAAGGTTCCTCCATGAGATACGGTATATGGCGGACAAGGTTCCTCCATGAGATACGGTATATGGCGGACAAGGTTCCTCCATGAGATACGGTATATGGCGGACAAGGTTCCTCCATGAGATACGGTATATGGCGGACAAGGTTCCTCCATGAGATACGGTATATGGCGGACAAGGTTCCTCCATGAGATACGGTATATGGCGGACAAGGTTCCTCCATGAGATACGGTATATGGCGGACAAGGTTTCTCCATGAGATACGGTATATGGCGGACAAGGTTCCTCCATCAGATACGGTATATGGCGGACAAGGTTCCTCCATGAGATACGGTATATGGCGGACAAGGTTGCTCCATGAGATACGGTATATGGCGGACAAGGTTGCCGCGGCGCTGAGCTGATTGATGTTTAACGTGGGTTGACATAGACCCTGCAAGCATTGTCATTGTCTGTTGAAGACTGCGCTCCTGTCATCCTTTTGTACGGCGCAGAAGTTGGGATGCTCCGAGCAAGAAGACATACCGAAAGAGGCTGGCCCAGATGCAGAGGAGCGGAACCTCCGCTTACCGCACCGTCTCTGAGCCAGCTGTTATGGTGGTCGCTGGCGATATACCTACCAATCTTTTTTGCCAAGGAGCGGAGAGCTGTGCACCCGAGGAAAGCCGAGAAGGTCGGCAAAGAGATGGAAAAACACCCTTCAGAAGTGGTAAAGGGTTTGGGTCTAGGAGACGAGAGGGCGCTCGACCGCGTTTGCTGATGAAACACGTGAGGTCGTCGTGGAATGAGAAAAAGTATAGGGAGGTCGGATTCTACCTGACGCAGCTTCTCAGCGGTCAAGGATACTTCTGACCGCTGATCCATAAAATGGGTAAAGCCTTGTCTGCAGACTGCCTGTACTGTCCGGGTATGGAGGCCAACGCGGAGCACGCCTTCTTCAACTGTGATAGGTGGGACACGAGAAGAGCGTCTCTGGTTGCGGATATCGGAATGTCAGCTGATTATAGCAGGGGAGCAGGACGTTTGCAACCGCTTAGTATATTATGCGGAGCACACCTTCTTCAACTGTGATAGGTGGGCCACGAGAAGAGCGTCTCTGGTTGCGGATATCGGAATGTCAGCTGATTATAGCAGGGGAGCAGGACGTTTGGAACCGCTTAGTACATTACGCGGAGGGCAATGAAGACGGAAGACGTAGAACGTCCCCAATGTAGACATGAGTCCTTTGGGAGAAGCAAAATAGCCTAGACCGAAGTAGTGTGATAAACGGTCACAGCCTAGTAGTCGTGTTCGAAGGAAGAGGGTTTTAGTTGGTAATCCACTTGAGATGGGAGTCTCACACTTTGTGCATAAATGCATTTCCCCTCCTCCTTACAAAAAAATCTGTGAAAATAACGATATTAATAAGAGGGGATGCGGCTGAGATGGGACTGGAATGCCGTTTTTCTAAAATACCAGTAAAAGAATTACGGTCTGACTTCCAGCGTTATTGTGTATTGTGACGAAGAACGTCTAAACGGCAACAAGCACCGAACGGACTCGAATCACGCAACACAGTTTTACGAATAAACGCAATTTAAATGTACCTCAAAACCATCATTGTTACGTTTACCATCAAACGACAATCAGATTTGACGAAATTTCTTGCTTTCGATCATTTCTACCGGTTAGGTCGTTCGAAAACGGTTTTATCGTCCACAGATCCACGGCCATCCAAAAATGCTTTGAGCCGCTTCAAAACGTGGGACCAGAGATGGCCGGCTCTAGTAGAAGGCCGGAACATTAAACGTGACAACACTGGTACCAGCTGGTATTTTGAGGCAGACTAGACGATTTCTTAATTTATGTATTTCAATAATCAAATCGCATCACTTTTAATTGTACGCTAACAGCAGTTTTATAATTCTTCACTTTTTGAAAATTAAAAGTTTATTATGTAAAATACTGTTATATTATTTAAGAAATCATTTTCTATATAAGTAACTCGACGTTTCTTGCAGTAATTATATAAATTTGTGATGTTATTCAATTTCTTTCTCCTGCAAGTAGTATAATTCGTATATTCTTTTTAACGCCTATATATATATATATATATATATATATATATATATATATATATATTGTGCCGAACTGGCTTCGGCAACGTATTAGATTATTAGTATTTTAAAAACGAGCGCCGCTGACGTCACGCACTGCCACTCTGTTAAGATTGTTTGTTGCCGGTCAGTTATACACACAAAAGGTTGTGTGGCTACGCAATACTGCTGGCGCTGCCAGCCAGCTGTGTGTCTGTACATTCCTGCTTTGGAGGTTACTTGGCTGGAGCGAAACGTTGATTCGCTCTCATTTCTGCTTCATCCTCCAAGCTGTTCATCTGGTCTCGGCTGGCGGCGAACTTCTAACCAGGACTTCCGTACCTATCACTATGATAGGCTAGATAAAGCGTGCTCCAGGTACGTGCAAGTCTGTGGGTTCTGAAAATATTCTAACCCCAAATATATTTTGCGTTTCAGCTTTCATTATGAGTTATGCCTGTGTGTGTGTGTGCGTATAGAGCAGTTTTTTAATCTGGGCATTAACGCTGTTACAAAATCAAATTAAATTATATTTAATTAAATTATGAATGTGAGAGTCGTGGGTCAAGTTGATGTCAATAGAGAATATGTTAATGTATCTTGCACTCAGCTGTTTTGATGTAATTAATAACAACGATAGACACAGCAAATCAATTTGAATATCTCAATGAAACATTAAGAAAACAATTGCTAGACGAGCTTAGTACTGTTTAATCTGAATTAGTGGCGATGTGTGTATGCGCTGTAGCTGCTTAAAGTTAGTGTTGGTATTTAATGTGGACGGCCTAAGTGGCGTGAATTTCTTTATGACACCCTCTACAAGTATTGTATGTCCAGGTGCTCGACCAAGGACGAGATGGGTGTCAGGGGCGAACGAACATCTGTTCCCCCTAATAGCAGAGACGATCTTTAGCCACAATGCCGTCAGTCGAGGACTTTTCGATGCTAAGCTGAACCAAGAACTTTTCCAACGCTAAGCTGCACCAGGGACGGGTGATATGACTGTGACATCACTGATTCTCGCCTATACGAACTAAGTACACCGACTATCCAGGTGGGAAAATTCTGTTTATCTATTTCTCTCTCTCTCTACAACATGTGAATGCACAGAAGCCGCCAGAAGCTCACTCGTGAAGTTCTGAAAATTAGACTCTAGCACAAACTCTCATGTTCAATTATGTGTGATCATCATGTTATTGCATGTGTGAACATTACCACAGTACACCTAATGAAGTATCTTATAACTGTATAATGTGTAAGAAGTTACACACATACACACACATCCGCAGTTTACTGTAAGATCTAACTTTCATCTAATTAAGACCATTAGGGAGTTAATTATCTCGTGCTATCAAGTCATCTGGTCATGGCAGAGTTTAATAACGTAGCTGGGGGTTGTCTGATGCTGTTGATGAGAAACGATTTTCTTTCACACACATACTTAACGCTTAATGATTAAGCTAAGGGTTCGTTTGGCTGTTTGAGTTTCGGGGCGGTAACTTACATTCTCTGGTGTGAACTATGCTTGTGAATATACTGGCAAATCTATGCTTAGGAGCTGAGATATTCCATTTTACGTTGTTATTTATATTTGTACCTAGCTATACATATTAGACTTCATTTATTTACTGTAGTGGGAATCGGTTTATGTGGAGGTTAGTGTTGAAATGAGGGATGTTTTGTTATTCATGTCGTATATGTGTTTGTGTGTGTAATTTTACTATATATATATATATTTTTGGGGAATATGTAACTGATTTAAAACAAGAGAATAACCATACATGTGCTCGCTGAGACAACAGGCTAGCCTAATTGATATTATACAACACTGATAGATTAGTATTGCTTAATGAATGAGATCATTACCAACTTTGACTCATACATGATCAGGCAGAAATTTTGCAATTAGTAATATCAATTCATTTACTTGGTGACATTATGGATTAATGGAAATACATAGATATATATAATTCTGCCTTAAATGGTGTGCTCACACAATTACGGACTTGTTATTTATGTAAAATCTTACAGGTCGAATAAAGCACACGCTTGTTGGTTAAAAGAGTTTTTCATTTGCAAGTCCTGTCATTCACCTGGGGGGACATGTCTGTAATTGTATCTGGGCCTTGCACACTTTTGCTTCCTCTAGGTTTCTCTTTACCTAGTTCTAAATATGATGTCTCTCCCCTTTTACAAAAAAAAACTTAATAAAAATAAAAGTAAATAAAATTCAAAAAAAAAATTTACAAAACTTAGAAAATAAAAGGGGGGTTTCAAATGGTAGCAGAGCGTGGTTTTTATGATTCTGGATGGATAGTAGGTATGATTTCTGCCTTATTTTCTCTGTTGAACTTGAGAAATTTTAGAATCTGGGGACTTGTATTTATTTTCTTAAATGAAACTTAGTGTGGCTACAGACGTGTCAGCTGGTGTTAGGACTTGCAAATTACTTCAAATTATTTTGATTAGAATCCAAGTGTTGTAAGAAAACTTAATGATAGTGTAATAAATTAACAGAATGAACAACCAGAAAAAAAAGAGCACATTTTATAAAATGAATAGGGGGTTAATGAAGTTTAAAATAATTTAATATGTGTTAGTGTTTAAGTGATTATTTTGTGATGTTGAGTGCGAGATGAATTTTGAAAAGGGGTTATGAGAATGTGATTAATTTGTTTTAATGAATGTGTGCTGATTGGTTGCACTTGCACATACCCTGGAGCTCATACGGAGTCTGGACATGATGAGGGCCGTCGGTACTTGTTGAGTTTGTCTATGACTTGTCTCTTGGATTAGACAACGTGTTTGGTAGCATCCCAGTTATATGGTAATTGTTTATTGAGGGCGTTGCGTTGCGGTATCGTGTATTTTGAATGCGGTTATGGTCCGACCAAGGGCATGGATGTGATAGTTTATATTTTCGATTATATCGAATTTTATGTGTACTTTGTGTGTTGTATTTAGTGAGTTAGTTTGATTGTTTTGTGTTGTGTTTTCTTCCGGAAATTTTGCATGGCTGCTTCTCTGCTTTTATGACACCCATCTCGTCGTATCGCTAGAGTATTCTGGAGCCACTTGAATGATCAAGTTCTTCCTTATGTGTTGGTGTTAAATTGTTGTCTGTGATGTATGTTGTAAATTGTAAAATTCTGGTGGACACTGAGCGAATTTAAGTAGTAAGAGGGGCGTTCCAAATGAAGAAGGAATTCAGATGAATTTGAGTTAGGATTTTTTTTTTGGGGGACCTTGTTTTTTGAAACGGGAATTTTAACGCCGACTGCACTAAAGACAATAGATGTTAGAAAGAATAAATTGAATATTAAACCGGAATCGATGCAATAGTTTTGAACAGTGATACAAACTGATCCGAAAGATAACCTTTGGCCAACTGATAGCCGCAGCTGTAACACTATTTCAAGCCTTGCTGCCTGCTTATCTGATAGATTGTGTATCGCTATATCCGGCTAAATTCAAAGACCAGTTTATTTGTTTTCTGTCTGATCAGCTGTTCGAGCGATATAAAATATAGGTCAGTTTTTCAATGTGGATTAGTGTTTGGCCCGAACCATGCCGCATTCCGGGTTGATGTCCCCAGGGTTGTTTGGGCGTCGGTTGTATGGCTGAGTGTTGGCTGTCCGCAGAGAAGTTACCCCCCCTCCTTAGGTAGAGAGATAACTATTATAAGGTGGAGATTGATGTTCGCGTGCCCTCAATGCGGTCTTCTCGCCCTTGCTAAACGGGTCCGTCCGCCCTAGTGTAGGGATGTGGGCCAGTCGTGTGTCAAGGATTGATAATGCCTTGTTTTGCTGCACACGGCTGGTCGGTCCACGAGCTGGACGGTTGTAGAAATGGTACTCCCATATCAAGGTTGTAGCACCTTGTTAGCCTTCGGGCGTGAATATGTGAGTACCAGGAGAGTTAGGTGGTGGTCACCGGTGATGGTGACGTGTTGGGGCGGTCCCGAGAGTTTGGCATGGAGGAGAGGACGCGCGTGGGGGATGGTCGCAGTGTGGAGCAGATTTTCAGTCCTGGGAAAGTAATGGTGTTAATGGTCCTGGGGCTCAGTTGTTGAGTTTGGGAGGCCTTGGTGGTCGGTACTCAGAGCAGCGCCTGCGATTCTTCTCTTTCTCCTGTTCTTTTCTGTCTCTTCTATCTGCATGCGGACCAGGGCCCGGCGAGCATGCAGGACTCACACTTACACCTTCTCTTTCAGACACACATTCACTGACTCACACCTCTTCCTTCTGCTTTTCGTTTTCCTGTGTTACTGAACCCACCAAGAGCGGTTTTAGAATCTGAGATTTCCCAGGTTTCCCGCAGCCGTCGTGCTTGAGGACTTGTTTGTTTTGGGTCAACCATGTTGCCCTTTTGGGGTGAGGGTGTGCCGAACTGGCTTCGGCAACGTATTAGATTATTAGTATTTTAAAAACGAGCGCCGCTGACGTCACGCACTGCCACTCTGTTAAGATTGTTTGTTGCCGGTCAGTTATACACACAAAAGGTTGTGTGGCTACGCAATACTGCTGGCGCTGCCAGCCAGCTGTGTGTCTGTACATTCCTGCTTTGGAGGTTACTTGGCTGGAGCGAAACGTTGATTTGCTCTCATTTCTGCTTCATCCTCCAAGCTGTTCATCTGGTCTCGGCTGGCGGCGAACTTCTAACCAGGACTTCCGTACCTATCACTATGATAGGCTAGATAAAGCGTGCTCCAGGTACGTGCAAGTCTGTGGGTTCTGAAAATATTCTAACCCCAAATATATTTTGCGTTTCAGCTTTCATTATGAGTTATGCCTGTGTGTGTGTGTGCGTATAGAGCAGTTTTTTAATCTGGGCATTAACGCTGTTACAAAATCAAATTAAATTATATTTAATTAAATTATGAATGTGAGAGTCGTGGGTCAAGTTGATGTCAATAGAGAATATGTTAATGTATCTTGCACTCAGCTGTTTTGATGTAATTAATAACAACGATAGACACAGCAAATCAATTTGAATATCTCAATGAAACATTAAGAAAACAATTGCTAGACGAGCTTAGTACTGTTTAATCTGAATTAGTGGCGATGTGTGTATGCGCTGTAGCTGCTTAAAGTTAGTGTTGGTATTTAATGTGGACGGCCTAAGTGGCGTGAATTTCTTTATGACACCCTCTACAAGTATTGTATGTCCAGGTGCTCGACCAAGGACGAGATGGGTGTCAGGGGCGAACGAACATCTGTTCCCCCTAATAGCAGAGACGATCTTTAGCCACAATGCCGTCAGTCGAGGACTTTTCGATGCTAAGCTGAACCAAGAACTTTTCCAACGCTAAGCTGCACCAGGGACGGGTGATATGACTGTGACATCACTGATTCTCGCCTATACGAACTAAGTACACCGACTATCCAGGTGGGAAAATTCTGTTTATCTATTTCTCTCTCTCTCTACAACATGTGAATGCACAGAAGCCGCCAGAAGCTCACTCGTGAAGTTCTGAAAATTAGACTCTAGCACAAACTCTCATGTTCAATTATGTGTGATCATCATGTTATTGCATGTGTGAACATTACCACAGTACACCTAATGAAGTATCTTATAACTGTATAATGTGTAAGAAGTTACACACATACACACACATCCGCAGTTTACTGTAAGATCTAACTTTCATCTAATTAAGACCATTAGGGAGTTAATTATCTCGTGCTATCAAGTCATCTGGTCATGGCAGAGTTTAATAACGTAGCTGGGGGTTGTCTGATGCTGTTGATGAGAAACGATTTTCTTTCACACACATACTTAACGCTTAATGATTAAGCTAAGGGTTCGTTTGGCTGTTTGAGTTTCGGGGCGGTAACTTACATTCTCTGGTGTGAACTATGCTTGTGAATATACTGGCAAATCTATGCTTAGGAGCTGAGATATTCCATTTTACGTTGTTATTTATATTTGTACCTAGCTATACATATTAGACTTCATTTATTTACTGTAGTGGGAATCGGTTTATGTGGAGGTTAGTGTTGAAATGAGGGATGTTTTGTTATTCATGTCGTATATGTGTTTGTGTGTGTAATTTTACTATATATATATATATTTTTGGGGAATATGTAACTGATTTAAAACAAGAGAATAACCATACATGTGCTCGCTGAGACAACAGGCTAGCCTAATTGATATTATACAACACTGATAGATTAGTATTGCTTAATGAATGAGATCATTACCAACTTTGACTCATACATGATCAGGCAGAAATTTTGCAATTAGTAATATCAATTCATTTACTTGGTGACATTATGGATTAATGGAAATACATAGATATATATAATTCTGCCTTAAATGGTGTGCTCACACAATTACGGACTTGTTATTTATGTAAAATCTTACAGGTCGAATAAAGCACACGCTTGTTGGTTAAAAGAGTTTTTCATTTGCAAGTCCTGTCATTCACCTGGGGGGACATGTCTGTAATTGTATCTGGGCCTTGGACACTTTTGCTTCCTCTAGGTTTCTCTTTACCTAGTTCTAAATATGATGTCTCTCCCCTTTTACAAAAAAAAACTTAATAAAAATAAAAGTAAATAAAATTCAAAAAAAAAATTTACAAAACTTAGAAAATAAAAGGGGGGTTTCAATATATATATATATATATATATATATATATATTACATTTAATATTTATAATTAAATTTACCTCAAGATGTTATTTTTCTTTATTTGGAACATGTTTCGGGTACCATCTTGTGCCCATCCTCAGCCTTCCGGTTTTTTTGTCTGGTGAAGTACATATGTGTTGTTGGTTGACTATTATTATTGTAGCTTCCTGTTGGCTTCTGGTATTTCAAATTAGTTTTATTGTGTGTGATTGTGGTGTATGTGTTAGTTTTTTGTGTATTTTCAATATATATTATATATATAATATATATTATTATATATATTGAGTGCTTTGAATATTGTGTCATGTTTTGTGTTGATTTGTATTTGTTCAGGTATTAGTTTGTTTTCTGTTTTATGTTTACATTTGGGAAAATTTACAAATATACAAACATAAAACAGAAAACAAACTAATACCTGAACAAATACAAATCAACACAAAACATGACACAATATTCGAAGCACTCAACATTTAAAATACACAAAAAACTAACACATACACCACAATCACACACAATAAAACCAATTTGAAATACCAGAAGCCAACAGGAAGCCACAATAATAATAGTCAACCAACAACACAATGTACTTCACCAGACAAAAAAACCGGAAGGCTGAGGATGGGCACAAGATGGTACCCGAAACATGTTCCAAATAAGGAAAAATAACATCTTGAGGTAAATTTAATTATAAATATTAAATGTATTATATACATCAAGAAACGGACTGTAGCAGAAAGTGACTAAATATATATATTTCTGTATAGTACTTGCAGAAGAAAGAAATTGACTAAAATCACAAATTTATATTTAAGAAATATAATAATTAACTCATTCATATGATATGAATTCAATAATTCGAAAAAAACTAATTCATAAGGTCAAATACTAATTCACAAATTTCTTCAACTTAAACGTATAGTACTAAGTGCACACAGACCTATAATTTAGATTTAGCTATAAATAGTCTTACTCATGATTTTAGTAACGCCATGAAATTAAATCAAAATATAACATGTTCAATTTAGCTATTTTGTAATACTATGCTTATAGGCCTCAGACGCAACGTTGCCACGTTTAATATTCCGGCCTTCTACTACAGCCGGCCATGGTCCAGGACATTGCTTCATCACCATAAGCTTGTTTTAATCTGTGAACTGTTTCAGTTTCGTTGTGTCTTATAGATGGACACAAAATTTGATTGCATTGCATTTTGTTCTAACAGTGTTGCCACTTCTTTGGGAAAAAATTCAGTCTCATTAACTTTTAGACAGCCTTCGCATTAAACGCATCAGGCACCAAAGATGAAAAAAGTTTTCATTGAAAATTATAAGAAAAAGAAAACACTCGCAACAAAAGTTGTACGAATACTCTTCTATGTATTCTGAAAATAAGTAATGCAAACTTTGTTGAAAGAAGTATAGCCTCATCTTGCAAAAAGAAACGATTGCGTAATGTTAAGGCGGACGCAGAGTTGGATTAAATAAGTACAGAATTCACTCGTGTTTGCGCTCACTGTATGAAAAACAGCGCAAAAATTTGCATGTAAATGGGTATATCATTGTTATAAGAGATAAGCCCCGGTGACGATATAATCCAGGCCTTGCCTTGTGCTTTAAGAAGGCAAAGTTTGTTTTATGAATAAGACACGAAAGTTGATTTTAACTCGTTTAGGGAATATGGAAGCAGTGAAACGCTCAACTAAAATAATTTACTCTGGAAAAAGTGTGAAAGTTTTCTGCATAATTTATACAAAGAATACTTTGAACATTAGAAAACTTCAAAAAATATATTTGAGTTAAACATTTTTTAACAACAATAATAGTATAAACCGTGTTTATTTATCTGTAATTACTGTTTTTACTTCCATGTTCCATAAGGAAATGGAAGTATGGTGATGGCGAAAAAAATCGTGTTCGAGATAAAGGCTGATTCTGATTGCACTACCATCAAAACATGAAGAAAAGACGTTTTCCGAAAAGTGTCTGTGTCTGTGTGTAGAATATTTTCTATGGCGAACGATAACTGCCGCAAATTCAAACAGAATCAAATAATTTTTTGTATATATGCCTGAGTTGTAGAGACCTCAAGGTCTACTGATTTTGGTGAAGATCGGTTAAGGGGAAGGGGTAGTTTACCAGCAACATTTTATGTTTTAACAAGAGTAAAGTAGGTACTTAATTTTGAAAAATAAAGTATCCTGAAAAGAAGGTCATAATAATCCACTGTAGAAAGGTAAATGAAATATCTATAAATGAAAAGGGTAGTTGAAGGGGGAGGGTACTTTTATATAAATGAAAATGACAGTTGTATGGGAAGGGGATAATTTTGTATATGTGTACTACGTTATCGCCAACAAGATAGTAGTTTGTTGTTAAAATTCCTTCCCGGGCTGTTTGGGCGTGGTCCAATGTTTTCTGCAAAAACCAGACGTTTCGGCAGTGCCATCGACTGCCATCACCCGTGAAAATAGAGTGCGCTAACGTGAGGTGGTATACGTTAGTGACCACAGTGCTGTGGTTAAAGCTGAAGAAAGGAGTAGTTTCTATGGAAATATTTCATTTCGAAAATGATTTTAAATGTAAATCTTAGAACATGGAAGTCATATATGGTTCTCACCCATACCGATATTTATAAAAGTCGTATAGTGGTTGCTCTTCGAGCAATATTGCGTCAATAACAGGCTATAATTTGGTGTTAGTAATTTTGGCACATATTATATACTGCGATGGAACATCATAGAAAAGCGTCTTTGTAGCTATGACTACATGCTTGACGTTATAGAGATGTTGAAAATTGATTTTGTTTAAACTTTGTAAAATAGCTGTAAGTTTTGAAATAAGAAATGGATAATTAACTGTTGTTGTCAAAATGCCCATAAATTTATTTTCTGTCATGCCAAGTGCGAATTTAATGCGCGAGTGCGCGTGTGCGCGTGTTATTCGTATGTACATGAATAACTCTTGAGTAAATTAACGTATCGAGTTGAAAATTGGACAGCTCTTACTTCTGAATTATCGCTACATTTTCCATATGTCAAATACCCAAAACATATTATTTTAATATGTATTTTTTAACAGAATTCACTTTTCTAAAGAATCCTTATCTTCTTGCTTTTGCAGTCTTCAGCAAAATTGAGCAGGGCATATGTCTATCTATCTAACCCATCTGTCACGTGCTATGGGTTTTAACCAATCAGAAGCTCCAATTTTCATTCAGTTTTGTCCCTTGCGGAAGAAGTTTTGATCAGTTCTCCCTAACAGCTTGGCCTTAACAGACGTTGTCTCTGTGCGAGTTTGTCGTATCAGTATACGTTCTTCATAAGGGTTACGAGAGTACTTGGTCTTAGCAACGAGTTGCCCGTTTGCTAGATCGATTGGGTATTGGAACTCAAAATAATTTAATTATAAATTAAATAGTGCTATCTCGCGATAGTCAAGATTTTTCCGCATAGGAATCAGTGTATTTGCCGAAATACATCTGGGTGAACGCGAGGACACGTCAAGATACCGGAAGGTGTACGTAAAACACACCGAAATTGAATTAATAATAGTTAAACCCATTATCGAGCCCTGAGATAAATGAGATAAACTATATCGGTGATAAACGGAACGGCGTGCGTGCGTGTGTCGCGAGAGTTCTACGCGTCATCATTGCAGCTGATCCAGCAGACGACGAGTGCAGCAGTGGAGCAGTTCAGCGGTTCGTCAAGGGAATTCGTCGAACAAGTAAAATAGACTATAAGAAAGATAAACATTCAAACCATTTTACAGACACTATTTAAATTTAATAATAAATAATTTATGTTCAAATCGCAGACCATATTAAATTTGTTTTTAAATAAATGCGTAACTCCAGATAAAAGACTGATAGTATTTTGTTCTAATTTACTATGCCCTCTATTGGTTACGTTGCAATATATATATGCTTCATCGAATAAGGTATGCTCTTAGACTTCTCACTATATTCATGAAATTCATTTAAAAAGAGATTCATTTAACTAAACGAAAACGCTTGGTAGCGTTAGTTTCAAAATTAATTGTGAAGTTCTGTCAATGGTTTCATCCGATTAGGCTAAAAGTTTTACCTCAAAAAGCTGATAAGAAGAATTACATACAAACAATGTGTTACCGGGTAAACACGTGTAGAGAGTCCAGATTGAAACCAACTCCCGGGCTGTTTGGCCGTGGTCCAGACGTTTCGGCAGCACCACTGGCTGCCATGTTCAATGGAAGAAACGTGTCAATGATAATGTGGATGTAGGACCAAAGTATGACACCGGCCGTGGAAGCCTTTGTACAACTATGTGTAGAGGGCGTTAAAGGCGGTTGAGAGTGTTGGAGGGGGAAGTAATACAAGGAGGGTCTAGTAACTGTAAAATCAAGGTATAGCAGTAATAAAAATTCTAAAATCAATTTAACTAAATGGTTGTTTTCAACAAAGAAGATACAAAGAATTCTGTCTGTTCATTTCTTACATATTTTTTGAATCACTTTAATAATTATATAAATCTTTTTTTTTTTACCATTTTCTATGTTATGTAGAAATATTATGTTCCTTGTATCTAAAAAGTGGTTGTGTTTTAAGGAATGCTCTGTGAAACCTATGTTTGTCATATTGTTTAAAATCGCTTACTAATGTTCAGAAATGCGATGTTCAGACCACGGCCACATTGTCCGATATAAATAGCACCGCATTCTGCACAGTGTATGGTAGATTCTCAGTGTGTTTGATTTTCCTTTACTGTTGACCAGTAGTGGTACTAAACATTACGTTTATTAACCGATTTCAAGTTAAACTCACACTTTTTCAACCGATTGCTACATTCCACTAAAACGATAGTATAATATTATCCAACAGATCGTAGGCAAACATGTAGTCCTTTGCACAACTTGGAGTAAGATGCAGAGAAAGACATGAGGAGTAGAATTACTGGTTGGGAGTTACTGTAACTGTTCTCATTCGTGGATAACATGTAGGACTCACCCTTACGGCTGCAGTCTAGATAACACTCTCCAATTAACATATTGTCTATTAACAATGTAAAACGTGCAAATAAAAACGATGTAATTTTATTGCTTTCCTTGTGTGTCATAAAACCTTTTTTATAAAAAAACACATATATTTTGTTTTTTAAATTATTAACAAATATTACTGCCAGACAGGTCTTTATTTTATACACATTCTGGTGTAAGTCTTATGTCTGACATTTGATTCACACAAAAGTTATTTAATTTTATCCGGTTTTTATTGTTATTTCGTAACACAGCTATTCACACGCGCACACGCGCACACGCGCACTCGCCATATGCCTATGCATACGTTCGTACTACTTCACAACACTCATTATTTTTTATTACAGTTAAAAATTAACTTAATCTAACAAGATTGACATGAATCTTACTGTCTATTTAACAACGTCTCAACATGCAATCTTTACTTAAACCAGTTCTCATTGTAACATGCTATCAAATGTCAAGGGTGAAATTATTTTATATGCGAATCTCTCACCTATTGCAGTATGTAGGTCTTTGTGTGTGTGTGTGTGTGTGTACGTGCGTACAGAATTGCGCTTGAGCTTGTGAACGTTTGCACATGTCGACGTTAAGTAAACGACTGAGTACAGGGGTATCGTAGAATCTTGTGCTCTAAGAAAAAAAAATCGGTATGGAGAACCATACATGACTTCCATGTTCTAAGATTTTTATTTAAAATCATTTTCGAAATGAAATATTTCAATAGAAACTACTTCTTTCTACTTATTGCTTCAGCCTTAACCACAGTACTGTGGTCACTAACGTATACCACCTCACGTTATTGCACTCGATTTTCACTGATAATGGCAGTCGATGTGGCACTGCCGAAACGTCTGGTTTTGCAGAAAACATGGACTACGGCCAAACTGCCCGGGAAGGAATTTTAACAACAAAATACTTATTTGTTGCCGATAACGTAGTACACATATAAAAAATTATCCCCTCCCCTTCAACTATAATTTTCATTTATAGAAAATTACCCCCACCCCGTTCAACTAGCCTCTTCATTTATAGATATTTCGTCTACGTTTCTACAGTGGATCTACAGTGGATAAGATCTTCTTATCAGGATACTTTATTTATCAAAATTAAGTACTTTACTCTTGTTACAACAAAAATGTTTCAGGTAAACTACCCTTTCCCCGTAACCGATCTTCATCAAAATCAATAGGCCTTGAGTCTTCTACAACTCAGGCACATTTGTAAAAAATTATTTGATTCTGTTTGAATTTACGGCAGTTATCGTTCGTCATAGAAAACATTAACCTTGTTATCACATAAAACGTTGCAGGTAAAGTACCCCTTTACCTTAACCGATCTTCACTAAAATCAACAGATCTTGAGTTCCCTATAATTCAGGAAGGTATGCAAAAAGTATTTGATTCTGTTTGAATTTACGGCAGTTATCGTTCGTCATAGAAAAAATTACCCTTGTTAAAACAGAAAACGTTGCAGGTAAACTACCCCTTTCCCTGAACCGATCTTCACCAAAAACAATAGGTCTTGAGAACTCTACAATTCAGGGTTGTGTGCAAAACATTATTTGATTCTGTTTGAATTTGCAGCTCTTATCGTTTGCCATAGAAAAAAATCTACAGATAGACACACAGACACACACACACAGAGACACTTGTCGAAAAATGACTTTTTTTCATGTTTTGAGGGTAGTACAATCAGAATCTCTAATTATCTCGAACACGATTTTTTTTGCCATCACCATACCTCCATTTCCTTATGGAACACGGAAGTAAAAAGAAAACTTTGCTTTCACAAAGTTGATGAGATCGTTTCCGTCTACAGCAGATCTGACCAATCATATCGGCGGCTCAGCGATCACTGGTGGAACGACGGAGTTTGGAGAAAATTTGATTTTCAACGGGTTTTTCTTACCTTTAGTACTGCATTGCTTTGCACGTAACTTTCAAAGGTATGTAATCATCACTTTGACAGTTTTCACTGACCATTACCATTGTTAAAATTTTAACTACGTCCTCCTTCTCCTTCTCTTCAAGGATTAGGTTACATAAACCTCTTCCGGCACCCGTCTCATCCTCGGACGACCTACGCTTCTTCTACCATTGGCTTTATACTTCAGTGCCGCTTTCGGCAATCGATCCTCTGTCATCCTTTGCAGATGATCCCAATATTATCTTCTGTAAATTGGAATAATTTCATTTATGTCCTTTACTTTGAGTTCTGCTCTGATATCTTTATTCCTTATTCTATCTTGCAATGTACAATTTAAAGTATTTTCGAAAAACTGCTTTTCAGCACTCTGAATCTTACCGCTTTCCTTTTCTGTCATGACCCACGCCTCACTTGCATATATCAACGTGGGTATTGCAATTGTCTTATAAAATTTAATCCTTGAGCTGTGTCTTGTTTTATTTCTAAGATTTCTGTGAATTGTACCACAGATATTCCTAAATTTATTTATCTTCTCTTTTATATCATATTCAGATTCGTAGCTTACTGCACAGCCGAGATATTTGAAACGGCTCACTTGTTCTAAAGTGCTGTTGTTTATCTACGTTTTGACCATTAATGCAGAAAGTTGTTTGTTGTGCAAATTAGTAGATTCCTGTGCTTTCCGGTTCAAATCAGCGGACTCCCAGGGTAAGTAGTTTTGTTTAAGATTTTCTAGATTTTTATCACTTTCACTTTATACTTTAATATTCGTTGTTATAAATTTTGCTTTTTATTACAAATACTCCTTTTTCTTCCATCCTGTAGTAGGAGTAGACCTGATTTGGTTTCAGAAGCCTTATATGCTTTGATGCTTTGTGAATTTAAACTGTTATCATTGACAAATATTTTATTATTATTATTCCGGCTGTACAATTTTTACACATTTTCCGGAACCAAAGATTACAGAAGTGATTAAATTCTCATCTTCCACTGCTGTTTGGCCATCCAAAGATCTTCTTCAATTTCTCGTTCCCTCAATATAGTCAATTTTTTCTATCCAGGTGATAGGTGGTCTTCCTCTTTTCCTTCTTCCTGGCGGGATTCATTCCATAACGCTGCTTGGCAATCTTTACGGTGCCTTTCTTTTCGTGTGTCCATACCATTGTATTTTTTGTTTGGATAAAATCAACAATTGAATTTTTCACATTTATTCTGTCCTTAACGACGTCATTTCTAATTTTTCACGTCTGGATACTCTTGCCAAACGTGTGGAGTTGGTAGTCTCTCATCGGGCGCCTCCCCACGTGGCGGATAAGGGTATGCGCACCAGATATGATGGGTACTGGGGAAATAAAATAGCTGGGGCGTACCAAAACTAGCAGCTGCAGCCTTGTAGTTAGATATTGGTTTATCAAAGGCTAAAGGAAGTAAACCTTGATTAAAAGTTGCCTGGTCCTCCAGGTTGGGGGTTAATGCAATGAGCCAACTCCCCATTCACTGAAAAAAAAGAAAATGTTAAAAAACCGTATAGATTGCAGTCGGATGGATTCAATAAAGGTAAACGACAAAAGCTACGTAAACGGAGTATGAGAATTGGAGTATGGAATGTACAAGGTTTATTAACAAATATTTTAAGTTTCACTGAAAGTCAGACCATTATTAGGCCTTCGTACATTACAACTATCCTGTGGAGCATAACAATACGCGGCCTCCGGTATAGAGTCATTTTTCATGCAAAGCATTTGATCCGTTCGTTTATTCTTATGTTCGCATAGGTTTTCAAACAATGGGGGTATCCTAACCTCACTCCGTAGTCTATATTCCCATTATGAATCATATCTAAATGTATCGAGAAAGTTGTGGGAGAAGGAAGAAAAGGACGAAGGGTGGGAGGGTGAGAAAGATGAAGAGAAGATGAAGGTTGAGAAGTACGGTGTAGAGAAAGAGGAGGGACGTGGACAATGAGGGTGAGGAAGTGAGCAGTAAACGAAGAAGCTGAATGAGTAGGAGAAGACGAAGATATCAAACTAACAATGACGATAATTAATTAACAGGCCTGTTCATGGTAAACAATTATTTTTACTGTTTGGAGTCATCAGCATCAATGTTTAATGAGTAGGAGAAGACAAAGATGACAAGGTAACAATGATGATAATTATTAGGCCTGTTCATGGTAAACAATTATTTTTACCGTTTGGAGTCATCAGCGTCAAAGTGGTTGCAGGACACTGATCGTAGTCAGCGATGAAAATATTTGTCCTCAACCGTAATTTGTACCAACCAGTGTGAGGTATTTTAGTTCAATAATTGTTGTCTGCTACTGGTTCTGTCAGAGAGCAAAGTTTTTGCACACTTGTTGAGTGGTTGTGCAACTTGTGTGTGCGGCTACAAAGTGGGCTACCGGAGTGTGTGTTTCTTATAAAAACTTTTATGTGTTTCAACCTGAGAGTTTTCACGGCGAGATCAAATATCGGGTGAAACTCTGCTTTTAAAGGAAAAGTAAGATATGCACTGAAGTGGAAATATTTTGACGCTAGATTTTTGTTCTATCTCTCTAAGTTTTACAGGAACGAACTTAAAAGAAAAACAGAAGAACGCGCATGACAAATTTTATAAAATTTACTTTAAACGTTATCGTAAGACAATCGCAAATAGATATTGATACTATAAACAGATAGTGAAATTCTTTTTAATTTGATTTCCGGCATGGTGGTGTGATTTTTCTTCAAAATTCTGGCAATTTTTAGGTCTTGGAAACTTTGAAATTTCAAAAACTGAACTCTATATTCAGACTTTGGTTATAAATTTGTTTAATTTGATATGCTATTCAGATTGTTACGATTTTTTCAAAATTTTGACTCCTTACTAATTCTGTTTCTGCACTTTTTTTTTTTTAGAATTAAACACAAAGCCAATATGGGAATTATGGGAATATGGGGTATGGGGTAAATCTATGGACGGTCAAAATTGATGAAAGTTGGTTCAAAAGTGAGACATACCGCAAATAGACAGGCTGACAGACAAGTGCGACACAGTCGAGTTAAAACCAAGAACTCGCTTCACCAGTTCAACAAAACTAATAATTTACATATTTAACTTCAGGGAATATGAAGTTTCAATTTTAATACCTTTATATAAAAGATATCAAAATTGTGTAGAAAAATCAAGTTGTTAAGTATATGCTATTTTAAAAACTAATTATATATATATATATATATATATTTATTTTGTTACGATGACCTCACGAATCGTCATGTTGTTTAGTGATAACAAAATACAGACACAAATGAAGTCACTAATTACCAGCTTTAACTAGTTACAAATAACAGTGTATAACCAACAAGGTACTCTCATACAATAATTCAAGCTAAATTTGCCCACACGCAATATTAATGTCACCTTATTACAATACCGCACCAACTAACACAATAAACACTTTCCACTAATCCGCAACAATCACTTGATCTGCACTCTACAATGTCGCCAGATATATTTAACTGCTAAGCCGGCCGTAAACCCTTATATATTAGCCTTCAGAAATTCCAGAATAATTTTCCATTCTTTTGGCGGGGTGCCGGCATTATTTCCATAGTTACAATCACTTAAACTGTCTGGAGACTACGTTGGGTGGACGGCCTTGATCGAGACGCTGCACGTGATAGGCTAGCCGAGAAACGTGTACAACGACGCTCTCGAAACTGTAAAATATTACAATATTTTACGTAATTGTTGTAGCAGTATTTTAACTAGGTACTATAATCATAATTTGTAAAATTCAAACGTCGTAAAACAACTGTAAACGGTATGTTAATCTCTCTGACCAATTCATAAAACCGCGCGTGTGCCCAATCCCGCACATACACCCCCCATACAAACACATTTTAAGGCATAGTGAGTGGGGTGTCGGGGTTCGTATAACCGTCTAAAGGGGGGGGGATTCGTAAAAGGTCGAGAACCTCTGTGCTGAAATGTACTACCAACGACAAACAGGCACCTCATATAATCGTAGAGTTTACTAACTCTCAAGTATGTTTAATTATGGCTGTAGCATATTATAAATAGAACGTATTCAACATAAAAGTTTGTTTATCAAGTACGGGCAGAGTACGTCATTCACAGCGGTCATAATTGTGTCTCTGTATGAATGGTATAAATTGTGTAAAACCACTGGATATAAAAGTCTGCGTATTTATTTCAGCCAAACGTTGAGCATTATGTAAAGTACTTGTGTATATTTAATTACAAGCAATTGTTCAGTAATTAATGTTACTATAACACACAAAGTGAAGTGGGCAAGTTGTATTCATAACGCAGTCAAGTGCCGCAGTGTTTCATTATAATTACTGTTGGCGTTGAATCACACTGTACGCTAAGAAAACACTTGACGACGTTTTTTTTTTAAATTTATTATACAGTAATATTAGCGTATTAAGTGAGGGGACACTCTGTCTTGACACAATACTGGCCTCATTAATTGCGTAGCTACTTCTCATGAGACCACTGTGTAGCGTCCACAACGTACAGAATGAGTAAATGGTTTGCTAAAGAGCTTGATCCTCGAATTATTTAGTTGTGTCGTGTAAAAACAAGAAACACTGTATGTGATCGTTACATCCGCTTCAAGAAATAGGCCACTGGATGCAACACTGCTTTTCACTATTGACGTATGACGTATGTATTTCTATCACCCTTAGAGTAGTTTCACGGCGCGGTGGTCAAATGGTGGTAACTGGCAACTGGAGTTTGCGCAGGTGGTCAAGAAAACTGTGAGAAATGCCCACTGTCATTAATACCTCTCCCACCTGCCGTGCACCTACGCCCACGAAGACCTGAGTCGTGCAATGCGTGGCGTACGATGGGTGTGACGTATAAAGTGAGGAAGCTCTGTGTTAAGACTATACTGTCCTCATTAACTGACTTTCAAACGTTCCCATACTCACATCGAGGACGTTTACGATGACTAGACTACTAAAGTGTTGAGCCGCAATTTACTTATTTTCTCCGTGTAAAAATTAAAGTACGTAAATTGGGCGTGTCGTGGGACAGACGCCACAAGTGAGAACTTCAGTGCCGAGTGCCCAGTGAACTGATTCAATGTGTAAAAGGTTGTACATATGTATTTGGAGTAACTGAATTTTTACTACTAATAATTTAGGTATTAATTTATTATTTATTTTGTTTATAAATATTTCCAAATTTTTAATAAATATAAATCAAAACATTATCCTCAACCGTATTTTCAAAATCCTTATTTAATAAAACAATAAACAGTTGTAATTCTCTATACATTTATAAAACACATTTTTGTGTACGTATAAGACATAAATAAAATGTGTATAAAACACCTGTTAATAAAAATTGATTTCAAACTTCATTAATTAATTCTTTGTATTTTTCTGTAGGTGACAGTAAAAAATAAAGTTGAAACTGTTCAAAACCAAATACACATAAAAATATCCTTGTTGTAAATAAAAAGTATTATTTGTTATTAATAATAATAAAGCTTTGAATGTAAGAAAATTGACGCTACCTAACAAAAGGAAAGTTATAAGAAATAAGATAACCCCAAGGGGAAGAATGAGGTTAGCCAAGAAGATTGCTAGAGAAAACAATGGACATTAAACAAACTGAACACATCTTTGTGTTGAAGCAAACATTAATCTAGAAGTAGCACCCTTGTTCCGGTTACAAAAAAGCACAAGGGTCAGCCGCCCCATGTCCCACATGGAGGTAATAAGGTACCGCACCACAAAGGGAATGACCACAACCCCAGGACAGTATCCCGTGGGAGCAAATAGCTTTGTATCATCTGACAGCTTACTTTGCAGTGAACAAGAAACTGAACAGAATGTGGTTGTTTTGCCGACTCCGGTATTTTAAGTCAGTACTTAAAAGGTGTCACATGTTACAACAAACAATATCGATGTATACTATATGGATCACTATGGAAAGTGAACATCAGAAAACGTTCCGAAGCACGTACAGCTTCCCCCAATACGGGGGGGGGGGGATAAAGCATTTGGCGCTAAGTTAACATTTGTACTAAACGAGTCATTCAGTCAGTAATGCTCTTGCTTTCACACCATCATACAATTGTTACATTTGGGACAGTTCTACTGAAAATTTAATTAATGAGGACTGTGACACAAAAATGTTAGAAAATGCCTAGACTATTTAAATAATTTATATATTGATGGCATTCCGATATTAAAATACCCAAGAAAAACCTTTGCGCTTCGGTTTATTACAAATATTTATTCTATAAAATATTTAAAAACAGTTTTATTAGATGAGTTACACTACAAAAATATTTCTACTTACAAGTTTTCTTAAGACCACTTGGAACACTTGTTCTCTTGTATTACGTAGGTCCAGTAGAGGACATAATAACAATCCTAACGTTTAGCAGTTTCAGTGGTCCTTAAGAAAACTTATGTTCAGGAACAATGTCCAGGTATCTAACAAAAGTAATTGTTTAGATTTTGATTTCATTAACCAAACTTCAATAATGAGTGTTTTAGAAGTAGAAAAACATTTCAATGAAACGGATATTGAAGAAACTGAAAACTTTAAGGGAATTATGAATATGGTTAAAGTCGTTAGGTCATACTATAAGGATAACATTCTGTACTATCTGTGTGGTTTTATTGCAAAAAAAAAAAAAAAAAAATTATTTCAAAGTTAAAGTGTGAAGAGTATTCATTTACTGATAACAGGTGACAATAACTTGAGCGTTTACACTCATTTACTGACATTGTGTCAAGCGGAAAATTAATTAGAGCGTCAAATTTCGGAAAATTCAAAACTACTGCATTGGCTTTATATCTACTCCAGGATAGAAGAAGAAGAAGAAGGAGAAGGAGAAGAAGAAGAAGAAGAAGAAGAAGAAGAAGAAGAAGAAGAAGAAGAAGAAGAAGAAGAAGAAGAAGAAGAAGAATTTCGATTTGATATAGATCTTCCTGTATTTCTTCTACGAGGTTCGAGAGAATATCCTGTCACGTGGCTGAGAAATCTCACTTCGGCCACTTGAATAAGACTGGTCTTGGATTTGGTTAAAGTCCAATTCACATACCCGTAGAGAAGTGTGGAGGGGGCCATCACCTTGTAGAACTTCAGGAGTATCTTCTTACTTGGTGATTTCAGACTTATCCTGATGGTCTCATACATGTGGTAGAACTTTTGTAGCTTATTTACGTATTTTTATTTCACACTATTCATTATACTTTACATAATTGACTTAACTTTTATGAAACCCTTTTAGTTAGTATTGTAAGCGAGAATACAAAACGAATACGTTACTGAACCAAAAATAGCATTATTAACGGAAAACGAACCGACTTTTGACTTTCACAATACACGCGTCCGAAACGTTTACTTGTGATGTGCTCATATTAATTTTTTTCTAAAGTAAGAAGTATATTGCCGTCAAATGGATATAAATTATTAAAAAATATTGATAATAACAATAATTAATAGGCTAATAATGAGTGCCCTGATCCATTTCAGTTTTACAAAAGTTTTCTTAAAGCAACTAGTTATCAATGTTCCTATTTTTAAAAGTCCTGTAAGTCTCGCATTGTCTGGCCAGGATTTAGCTCGTGTATCTATAAAATTAAAAATTGTTAAAATTTATTCACAATCAGTATCATCATGTTGGTTTGCGTTAGATGGCGTGCTGCACAATTACATTGCACTTAAAATGTATTCAAAATTACTACTAAAAACTGGGCTGTTAGGCCGTGGCTGGTTGCTATTAAACGCCATCATGTCGGCAACGTTTCTATTCCCCGTCGGCAATCTTCTTCAGGACGCGAGGAAGCGACAGAGAGTAAAAACACAAATGTATTTTTAGCAGATGAACGCCGAACACTACCCGATACCTGTATCATTAGGAATCTAAAAAGATTAACCTGAGTTAGGAAAAAGAGAAATCCTAGTTTGAAACCTTTAGGAAGATAATAATAATAATAATAATAATAATAATAATAATAATAATAATAATAATAACAGTACTACATAATCATAATTTGAATAAACGTTATCGATCCCAGTAGGGCCTACGGGGTTTAGTTTAGGCTAAAAGAATCCTCAGTAAGTACAACATTAATGCCTCCTGGATAAAGTACAAAGTACAAGGGCAGTCTGTTTTTGTTTCTTATCAGATAAATTACGACCAGGACGGAGTTCATTAATTAATGCCTCGCTGCAGGACGGGCTGACTGTGTGCAGCTGGCAAATTTACTGTCGCTAAAGATGATACATGGCCACAGACCTGATAGTAGTAGCAGGGAGACGGGCCCATGGGAGAAGATTACGGGTTGCCAACATCTAAATACGAAATGTTTTGTTAATATATCACCTCTGCTAACGCCAGTTAGCTATGTATTGTTTCTGTATTTTTAATGTAATGAAATATTCCTATCCAAATTAAGAGAAACACGTTGATTTATGTTATGTTTGTTTTTCAAATTATAAAATAGGTTGGCTAGACGGTTGTAAACCATATTTAACAGTTGATTTCATTAGCAGTCACGTCATATTTTATCAACACATAGTCTTAAAAAGTCAGTTTACTTAAAGCGGTTTCTAATTTTTTAAGTTACTTTTAACTCATTGAACTGCTAAAATTGCTCACTGTTTTGACCAAAATATATTTTAATTTGACGAATTTCATTACTGGATAATTTGTTTAGTTATCAGAAAATTTACAAAACTCTCTGTTATTACTACTAGTTTTTGTAGTAAAACAACAATTGTAAAGCAATCAATCGTACAATAAACACGAAAAATTCAAAATACTGCATTGGTTTTATATCCACTCTAGGATAGAAGAAGAAGAAGAAGAAGAAGAAGAAGAAGAAGAAGAAGAAGAAGAAGAAGAAGAAGAAGAAGAAGAAGAAGAAGAATTTAACATTAATATGTTACTACGGTGCTGACCCAATAAGCGTACCCGCAATCATTTACGATATCTGATTACATCGCGCTGTGTCACTTGTTATCGGAAAATCTGTTGGTGTTTTATATCCACTCTAGGATAGAAGAAGAAGAAGAAGAAGAAGAAGAAGAATTTAACATTAATATGTTACTACGGTGCTGACCCAATAAGCGTACCCGCAATCATTTACGATATCTGATTACATCGCGCTGTGTCACTTGTTATCGGGAAATCTGTTGGTGTTTTATATCTACTCTAGGATAGAAGAAGAAGCATTTAACATAAATATGTTACTACGGTACTGTCCCAATAAGCGTACCCGCAATCATTTACGATATCTGATTACATCGCGCTGTGTCACTTGTTATCGGGAAGTCTGTTGGTTAGATACGTTTGACCTTGTAACATTTAGAACATAACAAAGAGCTGACAGCAAAACTGCCATCGTAAGAAACAATAAATCAGATTATATGGCGCTGGATATGCAAAGAAGTAAGGAAAACAGAGTGAAGAAAAAAGGCAGATAAAGAGGAAGAGAATGAGAGTAATGAAGAAGAAGTATATAGTGCATGTGTATTTTGAATAAAATCATTATATGATATCTTATGTAAATATTTAATATGTTTTTAAACAGAAGTAAAGAATTTGGAATTTTTTAAACACTTTATTTGAAAAATTACCCTAATTACATTTTTACTAATAAATATATTTAATTAGGCTCACTGTATGCTCTATATATATTTTTCTTTTAGTGAAAAACGTTTCATAAAGATATCTTGAATGGTTTTTTAAATAAACAATACCTAACTGATAAGCGACACTTTATTTAATTAACATGGGACAGGCCTTCACGACCTGCTTCCCTTAATAATATATATAGTTAATGATAATTTAAATATATTTATAAATTAAATTATAATTGAATATACAATTGGAATTAGTCCAATATTGTTATGGCTAAGAGTGCAGTAAGTTTTCATTAATAAAAAGTTTTTCTTTTTACACACCTAATGTAAAAATTTTCTCTTCTTACTGACCAATCCTCGCTACTAAGCCTTTAATCAATTATTGACTGATGGACACAACTAATATAAGGATTAATACCAAATACTTAATAATTCATTCTGCTTTACTTATGTAGCGTTTACAATCTAACATCTGTGCTTCTGATACGACTGTTGATTGCAATATCCACAAATACCACTTACGGATCGACTCCGCGGAGATTATATGAGTTGCCTGAACAGTAAACACGAGTTCGATACAAGTGTACGTTGAAGCAAAGAGAATTCCGACGGCCCGGAAAACGGATTAAAGCGCGCTCTATACTACGACAGGGGTACTTACCTACGTCAGACGTCAGACTTGGAGCCGCGACCTTCAAGCCGTTACGGTAATTGAATTTCTCGAGCGGCGTCCCTTTGCATTCACCTCTAGAAACACACACACACACAATTCAATAAACACTCCACCAAGAGTGCTTTGTGCGACACGACGATGGAAATTAGATTTGCCATCATGTCTTCAATTCTCGACATGTCAGTGTTCATATAAGTTTTCTATAACACAGCTGTTGTTTTATTAGAAAAATTACAGTTTGCCAATGTACTAATACTTGTTTCAATGAAAAACAAAATACAATTGACTTATAGATTTCTTCTGTTAAGAAATTTTAGAACGTTATTTAAGTATTAGAATTTTAGAATAAGGTATAGATAATACCTTTAGCAACAGATGTCGAATCCTTAGTCTTCCACTGTTGGCGCCGTAATTGTTATCCGGGTTATAAGGCCACGGTCTTCCATTTTCTTCAGCAGACGTTTCGACCTCGCTTTTGGAGGGCATCTTCAGTGTCAAGAGAATCAAAACGTACTGACAAGATGTCCGCGTGTACACCACAGTACTGCGGCAAAGGCCTACAATCTGATGGACATCTTGTCAGTACGTTTTAAGTCCTTTGACACTGAAGGTGGTCTCCAGAGGCGAGGTCGAAATGTCTTATGACGAAAATGGAAGAGTACGGCCTTACAGGCCAGACAGTTGTTTTAGCAATATTATAGTTGTTAAAAACGATAATCGGTTTCTCCGCAAGTCCGGCATTCATTTATGATGATGATGGTGATGACTCTCGGTACTACAGCGCATGGAGAACCCGAGCCTCCACTGGCCTACTTCCAGGTGTAGGAGTCTTCTAACACATACTCTACCCACCTGTTCCGTGGTCTCACTCCTCTTCTTCTTCTCCTATTTGTGTTCCCAGCGAATATGGTTACGCAATACGGAACGTTCTACAAGTATCTCGGCTATCCAAGCTGTAATGTGTGTGTGCGTACATGTTGCTGCTACATCGAGATGAAAGACATTTACGTGTCACCTATCAAGTCTATTCCAAACCGTACCGGTCAGCGCAGTATGTTTAAGGACACTGTTTCTAGTTGATTCTCGAGAGCTTCTCTTTGTTTAACACGTTACCCAAAGTGAGAGATTATTCTGGCATCTCAGCGGGGAATACATATAGGCATTCAACGACGTCAGTTTAGTTAACTTTGGGCGATTGAATAGCGCGTCTCAAGTGGTGTAGTAATGAAAAGTGATTATTGTGTGGGAGTCTATTAGTTGACATTATTATTAACTTATGCAGACAGATTAACTTGAATTATCTCATACTATACTGCAGAACACACAAAAAGGTAAAAAAAATGGATTTATTAAAAATTCTAGAAATTAGAAAACCGATCAAAAGTAATAAAAAATAAGAAACGAACAAACTGAATTCTGTGTATCCCCTTTATTAAAAGTTGTTATTTAGTTTAGTTAATTTTTATATTTTGCATTCAGATTATAGGATTACTTAGTTTTTAAAAACACTTAGGTTTTCCTTACTAGCTTCTCCACCCCTCCAGCATACACCCCCCACACACACACACGTCCGGATACACATCCTAAACACGTGTTCACCACCCTTACATTCTTTGTTTAGTTGTGCCTTGATCTCTTTGAGAATAGCTTAATAAGCTGAAACAGCTGTCAGAGTTAAATAATAAACTGTGAAACTTACCAAGTGTTTGTATATTTTTTTTAAATCTTTGAAGAAGAAGTTGTAAGATGAAAAGTTAAAATGGCTTTTAACTAAAATTTAAAGTTTTTTACCTTAATCCGTCTATGTGACCGCTTAATTTTGTCTTCTTTGTCTTCTTACGCGTTTAGGATTATGTTAATCCATCATCATAGATTAAAATAATTCGTCGGTTAAGACTTCGTTAAAACATTAAAAGTTACACTAAAAGACATTTAAGTATATATTCCACAAACACAGCGACGTACGCGGATGTGAGTGCGCACTCAATACTGGTCAGCGACGTACTGCACAGTTTATTGGAGTTTTCATGTTATCTATTGTTGTAAAAAACAACATGAAAACTCCAATAAACTGTGCAGTACGTCGCTAACCAGTATTGAGTGCGCACTCACATCCGCGTACGTCTCTGTGTTTGTGCAGTTTATTGGAGTTTTCATGCTATCTATTGTTGTAAAAAACAACATGAAAACTCCAATAAACTGTGCAGTACGTCGCTAACCAGTATTGAGTGCGCACTCACATCCGCGTACGTCTCTGTGTTTGTGCAGTTTATTGGAGTTTTCATGCTATCTATTGTTGTAAAAAACAACATGAAAACTCCAATAAACTGTGCAGTACGTCGCTAACCAGTATTGAGTGCGCACTCACATCCGCGTACGTCTCTGTGTTTGTGCAGTTTATTGGAGTTTTCATGCTATCTATTGTTGTAAAAAACAACATGAAAACTCCAATAAACTGTGCAGTACGTCGCTAACCAGTATTGAGTGCGCACTCACATCCGCGTACGTCTCTGTGTTTGTGCAGTTTATTGGAGTTTTCATGCTATCTATTGTTGTAAAAAACAACATGAAAACTCCAATAAACTGTGCAGTACGTCGCTAACCAGTATTGAGTGCGCACTCACATCCGCGTACGTCTCTGTGTTTGTGCAGTTTATTGGAGTTTTCATGCTATCTATTGTTGTAAAAAACAACATGAAAACTCCAATAAACTGTGCAGTACGTCGCTAACCAGTATTGAGTGCGCACTCACATCCGCGTACGTCTCTGTGTTTGTGCAGTTTATTGGAGTTTTCATGCTATCTATTGTTGTAAAAAACAACATGAAAACTCCAATAAACTGTGCAGTACGTCGCTAACCAGTATTGAGTGCGCACTCACATCCGCATACGTCTCTGTGTTTGTGCAGTTTATTGGAGTTTTCATGCTATCTATTGTTGTAAAAAACAACATGAAAACTCCAATAAACAGTGCAGTACGTCGCTAACCAGTATTGAGTGCGCACTCACATCCGCGTACGTCGCTGTGTTTGTGGAATATATACTTAAATGTCTTTTAGTGTAACTTTAATGTTTTAACGAAGTCTCAACCGACGAATTTTTTTTTAAATCTCTGATGATGGATTCACATAATCCGAAACGCGTAAGAAGACAAAGAAGACAAAATTAAGCGGTCACATAGACGGATTAAGGTAAAACACTTTAAATTTTAAATATAATTGTGACGCGGATACCAATACAATGACTTTAAAATTGGCTTTTAACTTAAACGCTATATATAAACCAAGGCAGAATGTGACACAGGGAGAGAGAGAGATAGATAGATAGATAGAGAGAAAGAGAAAGAGAAAGAGAAAGAAAAAGAGAGAGAGAGAGAGAGAGAGAGAGAGTGAGAGAGAAGGGTAGAGAAATAACTCTTGCGTTTAACTGGCTGAGGTCACTTAATGTAGGGTATATATTTTCGTTAGTCTGCTTTTGAAATTTCACTTTGAGTGCGCCTTAGGGCTCTCTTGTACACACGCACACAAACAAGCTCCTGGGACAATGATAAATTGTGTGGAAGGTCGCCACTCGTTACTGCGATGTACAAAGGCTATTTTAATGAGGGAGACGGCTTATATTTTGTAACGCGATCTATATGCGTACTGTAAAAATATATTTAGAAAAAGCAAGCGTAACACACTTACTTATTAGAAAATCAATTGATTAGTACATTAAGAAAGTATGCCGAATTAGATAATGAATAAATAAATAAAAATGAATAAACATATAAGTATATAAGTGTAGTATATAAGTATGGACAGGAGTAGCGCAGCGCTGCCAAACACTTTCCTTGTAAGTATGCTGAGCGCCGCCTACCCTGCCTCTTCTAGCCTTTTACACAATGATATATTTTTTCTGAAAGTATACGTTTTGTGTAGCAAGCTAACAAAATTTAGACGCATCTGTGGAACGATTCATAGGCACCTAAAACATAAAACACGGAAGAATACCCAAATGAAATTTTTAAAACTGTGGCTGTGCCCCACAGTCCTGTATGCTAGTGAGAAATGGAGTCTTGGTAAAAGGGACGTGCAAAGGATTCAGGGTAACCGAAATGAAATTTCTGAGAGGGACGCAAAGTTCTTCTCTCTTGGATCGGAGAAGGAACGAGGATATTAGAGGCGTTTTAAACATTGTGTCATTGCAGCAGATGATTGAAGACCACAGAAGGAGATGGTGTGAACACTTGAATCGCATGCCTGATATCCGTCTACCTGTGGCTGGCTTGGGTTATCACCCTACTGAGAAAAGAGATGTCGGTAGACCGAGGAGGAGATGGGTTCTGGAACAAGTCTAAGGCCTAGTTCTTGGAGTGGTGATGATATTTTTGTGTAAATTTTTTAGTTATTTAAGAAAAAAGGAAGGTTTTTTAATGGAACAAGAAAAGCGAGGGTTCTTGTTTTTAGTTTTACCTCGATAGTTTGGCATCTCTGTCTGTTTGGGGAATGTCTCAAAATAACTTTTGAATGCATCAATCTATTTACGTAAAAGTGGCACGCGTGCTCTTACCTTAATTTCACCCCACAGACTCCCACTGTTTTTGATGTTGATCGCCCCTAATAGGATCGTAACATTCCATGTAGGGCTATCAAAACAGTGACAATTTTACTCAAAATCAAATCACAGTGTTCTGTTTTCAAATTAAAAAAAATTAGGACACCATAGCCCAAAATAGGGATAAAATGTGAAACTTAAAAACATCCACGCCTACTAGAGGGAAATGTTTTTAACAAAACTGAATATAGCGTTATTCTAATTGAATATAGCGTTGTTCTAACTGAATATAGCGTTGTTATAACTGAATATAGCGTTGTTCTAACTGAATATAGCGTTGTGCTAACTGAACATAGCGTCCTTCCAACTGAATATAGCGTCGTTCCAACTGAATATAGCGTCGTTCTAACTGAACATAGCGTCGTTCTAACTGAATATACCGTCGTTCTAACTGAATATAGCGTCGTTCTAACTGAATATAGCGTTATTCTAATTGAATATAGCGTTGTTCTAACTGAATATAGCGTTGTTCTAACTGAATATAGCGTTGTTCTAACTGAATATAGCGTTGTTCTAACTGAACATAGCGTCGTTCTAACTGAACATAGCGTCGTTCTAACTGAATATACCGTCGCTCCAACTGAATATACCGTCGTTCTAACTGAATATAGCGTCGTTCTAACTGAATATAGCGTCGTTCTAACTGAATATAGCGTCGTTCTAACTGAACATAGCGTTGTTCTAACTGAATATACCGTCGTTCTAACTGAATATAGCGTCGTTCTAACTGAATATAGCGTTATTCTAATTGAATATAGCGTTATTCTAATTGAATATAGCGTTGTTCTAACTGAATATGGCGTTGTTCTAACTGAATATAGCGTTGTTCTAACTGAACATAGCGTCGTTCTAACTGAACATAGCGTCGTTCCAACTGAATATACCGTCGTTCTAACTGAATATAGCGTCGTTCTAACTGAATATAGCGTTGTTCTAACTGAATATAGCGTTATTCTAAACTGAACATAGCGTTGTTCTAAAACGTTTTTAAACTTACGCTGGATCATGGATGCAAAATTGAAGTCAGAATTTCAAGAAAACTGTAAAAGTCTAGGAGGAACATTTATTTGTGATGAATATCATTCGAAATCGCTATCTCTAATAATTTGACAAAATTAATATCCGTCAACACCCCTTGCAAATTTTGAACCACTTTCAAAACGTTTGTAAACTATATGTTTATAAAAGAAAATATATACATATTGATACGTATTTGTGAATAGTATTAGATGTAAGTCTACACACATATCAGAAACATACAGAAACCTATAAGCTGGGACTAAATTACTATTAGATGTTAAAATTCCCGTTTGGCATTTGTCTATATGTCTGTCTGTCTATCTGGCATATATGTCTGTCTGTCTATCTATCTGGGATATATGTCTGTCTGTCTATCTGGCATATATGTCTGTCTGTCTATCTATCTGGGATATATGTCTGTCTGTCTATCTGGCATATTTCTCACGATAACGTTTAAACGCAATAGTCAGTTTTCAAAAAACTCGACGTTAATATCCATACTTTAGCTCTATAGAAACTTACTGTATTTGACACGGATGCCGTTTAAATTGGGGGACGAGAGGCGGAAATGTGAGGGGGTCAAAACTGTGAAAAAATCGCAAAAGGTTATCTGCGCTATCAAATTAAAGATAATTTTAATTAACATGTGAATGTATGTTAAGTTTTCGAAATGTCAAAACTTTGGGGCTCCAGGGCCTAAGAGAAAGATAAAAAATTGTGAAAATCGAGCAGGGTGTAAAACGGAATCTAGTTGTAACGCTAACACGATTGTCTTCAATGTTTAGTGTGTATTGAACAATTATGTACTCTACAGTTGATACATTACTAAAAAAACCAGTAGAGTTATCGAGATTTTTGTAATTTTTCCAATTAAAAAAAAAATTCTCTCCTTCCTCGTCTTCTTCTCCTCTTCAAGAATTAGGTTGTATAAACCTGTTCCGGCATGCAGATGATCTCACTATTGTCTTCTGTAAGTTGAAATAATTTCATTTGTGTCCCATTACTTCGAATTGTGCTCTGATATCTTTATTTCTTATTATATTTTGCAATGTATAATTTAAAGTATTTAGAAGAAACTGCATTTCAGCAGTCTGAATCTTGCCGCTTTCCTTTTTTGTCATGATCCACGCCTCACTATACATCAGGGGTTGTGGATACGGGATTGGCAATCCCGATGTGCCCAACGGTGGATTCTCGCTTTGCTTCAACTTGCCTTGGGTGAGATCCCTTCCTTTAGTGTTTTCTGTCTAGTCTCTGTTGACTGCCTCTTCTTCTTTTCTGACCCCGACGGTATTAAATTAATCGAGGGCTAGGGTGTCTTCCTTTCTCAATTCTAATTTCTTAATTTTGGGTGGCTTAGGATCTCAGAGTGCTCACTGATGCCGATAGGTGAGCACTAAAAATGCTAAGAAACATTCAGTATCAGAATAACTGATACAAAGCCACCGAATCCTGTCTCAGAAAGGGAAGGGTGAGTGCGAATCTCCTGCTCCCCAAAACAGGGGTCTTTTCGGCTAAGGCATGGTAACTCTGACAGAAGAGTCTCTGGTCCTCCTGGTAGAGGGCTGTACAAAAGGCCAGTAACCTGTTCATGTAAAACTTTGAAATACTTGTAGTATCTAAAGCAGCCTTGGAGTAAGGTCTGGAAGGGCAGTAGGACTCTGGCAAAGAATAAGAAGGATAAGGTTTAAAAATAATCTAACATAGGAATTTATGTAACAATAAATGTACTTTGTACAAAACAGTGAGCGAGCTCTGCAGCGTGCTAGTTGTTTTATTGGAGTACAGTCTCAGAATTAAACACTTGCTAAGTTCAAACAAATAATAATTCACTTGCTGGTGTGCAGCATGAATCTTAAATTATTGTTAAACTTTATTGGAGCATGAAACGTTTGATACACACTCAGTGAAATATTACCGCCAGCAGCGAGTTACGTCACTACAACTAAATTACACAGTGTTGCCACAACTTGTCGCTTTTAGAATTAATTATAAACGTAACCTCAAATGATTGTAAGCTTGCTTCCAACAGTGGAAAACAATAGAGATCCGTTTTCTCCTTCAAGTGTTTTGATAATGTTAAGTTAAAAATAGTTTTCTCGGTGTAGTGAAACTACTCCATCATCATCATCATCACCACCACCACCACCACCACCACCACCACCACCACCACCACCACCACCACCACCACCACCACCACCACCACCACCACCACCACCACCACCACCACCACCGTTATCATCGGCATCATCATCATCATCATCATCATCATCATCACCACCACCACCACCACCACCACTGCGGCACGATAGAAATGGATAAAGTTTGGCTCGGACGCCGCGAGCTTTGGCGAGGGTATCGGTCATGGGGATTGACGAGAAACGCCCCAGCATATTACAACGTGTGTAAAATTGCAGAACAGTGTTGCATAACTACTTCGGTTGTGTTTACTCCACATTACTTTTCCTTTGGAAATACAATTTCACCCGACATTTGATCTCGCCCATATAAAACCGGCAGTTGCGGGAGATAAAGTTTTTATGAGTAACACACACACACACACACACACACACACACACACACACACACACACACACACACACACACACACACACACACACACACACACACACACACACACACACACACACACACACACACACACACACACACACACACACACACACACACACACACACACACACACACACACACACACACACACACACACACACACACACACACACACACACACACACACACACACACACTAAAAACATTGAAACTTTATTTTCGTCTCCGCGTGAAGCAGCTAAAATCACAAGCTTAACAACGATTATTATCAAAATTGTTCCGCTTAAAAAATGTTTTCTTCGCGGGGCTAAGATCAGTATCCTGCAACTACGTATATTTCACAACAAGGAAAATAATTGTTACTCCTAAAATACCTGATACTTATCATCATCGCTATATTGTTGTGACTGCTGCTTTCTCCTACTCCTGATTTTACGTCTACTAAACTCCTCGTCACCCTTCTCTTTCAAGTCCTCTTTCTCCTCATACTATTCTTCAGTCGTTTCATTCTCTTCCACATTTTGCTTCTCCTATATCCCTTTCTCCATCCTCATTCCTATTCCCCTCCTTCTTCAAGTTTTCATCCTTTCTTCTTTCTTCTGTTATTCTTCCTGTTCGCTTACTGCTTATTTTTCTCCTTGCCCTCCACATTCTCCTTTTCAATTTTACTCTACCACCTCCTTCTCCTATTCTTCCTCATTCTCCTTCTAATTCACCTATTTTTCTACTTTCTTCTTCCCTTCTCTTCTTCCTTCTTTCTACTGCTTATCCTCCTCCTTATTCTACTAGTCGTTAGTAGAGGGATAATGACAGTTCAAACGCAACACAATGTCAACTAATAGAGTCCCGCACCAATCACTTTCACTTTCTACTGGACCACAGCATCCGCGACTTTTTCGCGTATATGCCGCCTTTCGCGAGCCTAGATCACTTTCACTTTCTATCAGCCCGCGAATTTCAGCGAATAAATTTTTTTATTTTTTTTATTTGATATTTTTATTTTTTAATTAAATTGATTTGCATATCCGTGAATATATGCCGCCTTTCGCGAGCCTAGATCACTTTCACTTTCTATCAGTCCACGAATTTCAGCGAATAAATTTTTTAATTTTTTTAATTTGATATTTTTATTTTTTTAATTAAATTGATTTGCATATCCGCGAATATATGCCGCCTTTCGCGAGCCTAAATCACTTTCACTTTCTATCAGCTGGACCCGCAGCATCCCAAATGGACCACAGCATCCGCGAATTTCCATGAATACATTTTTTTAATTTGATATTATTATTTTTTAATTAAATTGATTTGCATAGGTTTACCAACTTATGTATAGGTTCAAACTTGGTGGGTGGCGGGCGGTGGGCGGTGGGTGGGGGTTTAACTTGATGCGTTATAATGTATACTAATAATATATGATCAGAGTTACCAACCTTTGCATGAGTTCAAATTTGTTACGTGTTATAATGTATATTAAAGACTATATGATCAGGTTTACCAACCTATGCATGGGTTCAAACTTTATATGTGTGTGTTATATTAAAATATATGATCAGGGTTACCAATCTTGCATTATAGTGTATAGAACAGATCTGCCAACATTTTTCTGTGGTGGGTAATTCAAACTATATGAGCAACGCATTCGCCAGAATCTGAGACTCGAGAGAGTATGTTTGTCGTGCATGATTTTTTTTTTATTTTTTAATGAAGCTGATTTGCATATCAGGGGTGGGTGGTGGGTCAATTCTCACTTTGAATGTAAATAAATATCTCTCTACCTCCCTCTCTCTCTCTACACCAATCTCAGTCTTCTGATGTGTGGTAAAGTGTTACGCAATTATAATGTTACAAATATGAAAAAATATATATATTTAAACTAGTATTTACAAAATATGTATAAATGGTACGTCTATCTCTCAAGTGAAAATGAATATTTGACTGCCAGAATCTGAGACTCGAGAGAGTATGTTTGTCGTGCATGCTTTATTTTTTAATGAAGCTGATTTGCATATCAGGGGTGGGTGGTGGGTCAATTCTCCCTTTGAATGTAAATAACTATCTCTCTCTACACCAATCTCGTTCTTTCAATGTACGGTAAAGTGTTATGCAATTATAATGTTACAAATATGAAAAAATATATATATTTAAACTAGTATTTACAAAATATGTATAAATGGTACGCCTATCTATCAAGTGAAAATGGATATTTGTCTGCCAGAATCAGAGACGTGGGAGAGTATGTTGTCGTGCATGCTTTATTTTTTTAAATATTTTTAATGAAGCTGATTTGCATATCAGGGGCGGGTGATGAGTCAATTCTCTCTTGAATGTAAATAACTATCTCTCTCCCTCCCTCTCTCTCTTTATGTCCTCGGTTTTACATAAGCGTCAGTAAGTCGTGCTGCTTATGGATTATTGTAATTAGCGATACTAAAATGTACTTAAACCGGAGGTAATGAACCTTGTGTACGTTGTCTAAATCAAGCGCTCTACTTTCTAATTTGACACCTGTCAGTCATTAGCGGCGCTGTCAGTAATTACTCTAAAACGGACACACACACACACACACACACACCAGCTTTCCCCACTGCCATTGTACAATAGCAATTATCATTCGACTAAAACTTATTGATATTTAGTTTTTTTTTTGTTAGTAACAAACTTGAACGTTTAAACTTTCGCGTCCAGAGTTTTATGGAATATGTAAGCCCAGAAATTGACGTAGAGCTTTCGTAGCTGCTCCGTAACATTAATTTTGAGAACGATTTTCCGCGTTGTTGAGATCCGGTCCGTAATCCCACCCGCGAGACGTTTTGGTCACTGTTTTTTTTTTTAGGTGTATACTTTAGGACCACGATATCACCGCACAGAAGATAACTACCGATCGAAACGTCGGACGAGTATACTGTGTATTGATCGGCTTGTATGACCATTAGATTGTGATCTCCACGGCTCTATGCCTCGGAACATTTTAATTGCAACATGCCAGCATGTGTGTTGTGTGTGTGTGTGTGTGTGTGTGTGCGTGTGTGTGTTGATGTGTATGTATAACAATTTATAACATTTTTTGCGTGTTACCGAGATATCAACTAAAATGGTTTCAAATTAAAACGTTATGATAACCTGGTTAAAGAAAAAGTCCGTATAAATGGTTCTGTATTGTTATCACTTTGTGGTCTCATAAGTACTAATCATCATAACCGGTACCTTACAGTAATGATTGTCCAACTGTGTATAATTTTCTCGTATGTTTAAGCAAAAAAAAACGTGACTCCGAATATCAAACTCATCGAAGTCTGCGTGAGGATATCGGTTTAGGAGTGACTAACGACGGTCACTTTGATGTGAAAAACAAAAAGATATGCAACTTGGGTGATCCTGAAGAGTTGCACAATGTTGTTTCTTTACAGTACGTAAAGGACACATGCTTACAGTACAAGAACGACAACGCTACCGTAGACGCAAAAGATCATCGAATAATAAGGCTAAACGATCCGCTTAAATCAAGAGATGCAGCCACAGAACGATACGTAGGCTGCTCACACACACATACACATTGTGTATGTCTCTCTCTCGCTGCAAACGTTGACAAGAATTCCCTTATTCAAAGCGATTACGTTGTCACCGTACACAAACTTAAATATACCTTACAGACTATTGTAATTTTAAAAATTCATTTTTGCATTAAATATATATATCGTAAACAATGAAATAATAATATTTCGTCATTGTAAAATTTTAATAAAACAATTATCAGTTTAAATAATAATTTTCATGATTGTAAGATACAACCTACAAATTATTAAAATGTCTCTCTCACACATTTCTGATTACTATACAAATAATTGCATGCATATTCGGAGGTTTATAACGAAATAAATTAAAATAAACCATAATTTGTTTTAAATAATTAAATACGGGGTTTTGACGAACAGACCAATCTGCTTGTACCCTTACGAGTACGTTGACAGCATTGATCGGTTCAACGAAACAAGTCTATGCACACACACACACACACACACACACACACACACACACACACACACACACACACACACACACACACACACACACACACACACACACACACACACACACACACACACACACACACACACACACACACACACACACACACACACACACACACACACACACAACGATACTGAATTAGATATAGTTATTATTATTCGCTAACTTAAACCAGAGGTCATTAACCTTGTGTACGACGTCCTACTTTATAATTGACACCTGTCAGTCATTAGCAGCGTTGACAGTAATTAGGATTAATTATGGATTAGAAAGTATTTACTCTAAAAACGGACATGCAAGCTTTCTCCCACTACCAGTGTACAATATATATATACGTACAGAAAATTAGCGAAAATTTCTCATTTTGACTGCTTGTGTGTGTGCTGATACATCGTGAAATCTATCTCTACATCTTTTTTAATAGTTGAAAGACTGTTTGTGCGCATTCAGTATACGCAACTTTCATCATTAAGGGTGTGTAGACAACACACATACTAGTTTTTGGTAAGTGTACAGATTTTATTTAATTTTAATGTATGTGCAGATTTTATTTAAACGTAAAAAATTATTTGTATTAAAACATTATCAAGCGCATTATTGAAACATTTGAATACGTTAATAACTGAGTATAATTTTTATTGTATGTACAGATTTTATTTAAACGTAAAAATTATTTGCATTAAAACATTATCAAGCGCATTATTTATTGAATTTAATACATACGTGTGTGTGTGTGTGTGTGTGTGTGTGTGTGTATGATCAAATTACAATTTCTGAAAATATATTCTTACCGTATTTTTATAGTGGCAATTTCGCATTTGACTGCCTGCGTGAAAGCTATCACTCTGCATCTTTTTTAATAGTTGAAAGACTGTTTGTGCGTCTTGAGTATACGCAACTTTCATCATTAAGGGTGTGTAGACAACACACATACTAGTTTTGGTAAGTGTACAGATTTTATTTAATTTTAATGTATGTGCAGATTTTATTTAAACGTAAAAATTATTTGTATTAAAACATTATCAAGCGCATTATTGAAACATTTTGAATACGTTAATAACTGAGTATAATTTTTATTGTATGTACAGATTTTATTTAAACGTAAAAATTATTTGTATTAAAACATTATCAAGCGCATTATTTATTGAATTTAATACATACGTATGTGTGTGTGTGTGTGTGTGTGTGTGTGTGTGTGTATGATCAAATTACAATTTCTGAAAATATATTCTTACCGTATTTTTATAGTGGCAATTTCGCATTTGACTGCCTGCGTGAAAGCTATCACTGCATTTTTTTAATAGTTGAAAGACTGTTTGTGCGCATTCAGTATACACACAACTTTCATCATTAAGGGTGTATAGACAACACATACTAGTTTTTGGTAAGTGTACAGATTTTATTTAATTTTAATGTATGTGCAGATTTTATTTAAACGTAAAAATTATTTGCATTAAAACATTAAAACGTTATTAAGCGCATTATTGAATTTAATACATGTGTGTGTGTGTGTGTGTGTGTGTGTGTGATCAAATTATTATGTCTGTTACAATTTTTCTGAAAAATTGCTTTAAACAAACATTTTTAATGTAACAAATTTAGAAAGTAGGTCCCAGCGTATGATGACATTTATATCTCTCTAATTCTGTTGTGGACATACATACATAGCTGTAAGCAGTGACTATTTCCTTATGAAAGCGGAATGTAGACTTTCCTAAAATTATTTGCATTAAAACATTATCAAGCGCATTATTATTTATTGAATTTAATACATGTGTGTGTGTGTGTGTGTGTATGTGTGCGCGTATGTGTATGATCAAATTATTATGCGTATACATTATGGAGTGGGTTATACAAATAATAATAATAATAAAGTGTGTGTAATATATACATTTATTAAAATACATACACACAGCTCCAAGATTATATTAAACAGTTTTACAATTAAAAATACATACACAGCTCCAAGATTATATTGTTACAAGTATGAAAATATATCTAAACTAGTTTTACAATTAAAAATACATACACACACAGCTCCAATATTATAATGTTACAAATATGTATATTTAAAACTAGTATTTACAAAATATGTATAAAATAAGACTTAAACACGTCTATGTACTGTGTTGGACAATGGTGTATATTCTACAAGCGAATCATGTAGTATCATACAGTAGGCGGTTGTCTGTCTAGGAAAATTCATTGACGATTCAAATTCTAAACGTACATCAACTGCTGAAGACTTAAGGGCATTGTCTTGTCTGCTACAATCGAACACAAACAGCGGGGCTTTTGATTTGAATAATTCCGGTGTCAGTACTGGGCTGCCGTCTAAACGGTGATAATACGAACTTTGAAAACTGGCGTACATATTGTACAATAATGCAAAACAGTCTTTCCCAATATCCAAGTTTAAATTATCGTAAGGATAATACTTGTCGTTTAGAAACAGTCTCGCATTGATCACGTTACAGTGATCAAATTCATCAGCGCGTGCTGGCAGTACATTTTTCTTGCTGTCTGAAACGCTAACACAACAAAGCGTGGTTTTTCTAGCTGATTTCTTTCTATAATCAGAAAGAATATCGGTATTACCACACCTACGTTTTAACATTAAATTTCGAGTTTCATTATTTAATTTGCCGTCAGCAGGTAATTTGTAATATTCTTGAAATATAAGGAGGGCATTGGAAACATCTGAATCATTTACTAATTGCAATGACGTTTTATCTTTCGTATAAAGATATCCATATTCATATAAGTAACGTTTAACCTGATCCAATTGAAACTGTGTTGTGTTATCCGTTAAACATTTTGTCCATAATGTTAAAAAAAAATATTACAGATTTAAGTGGCGTCATGGTTTCCGATTGTACTTTACAATGACAAATACCAAACAACGTTGTTAATAATTATAAAAGAATATGTTATTATCCCTTCTCCTCAATATTTATAAAAAAGATTTTTAACAAAAATATGAATTAACAGGAATCGAACCTACATACTTACCTTCACATTTACCATTACTAGTCTAACCATTTAATCGATTAAGCTAATTCATATCTTATTAACGAACGATTACTCACGAAAGGAAAAACAGTTTACGTGTCAACGAACTCGGAATGTTTATGTTTACATTTTAAGTGTGCAATGTTTATGTGTCAACAAACACCGTCTGTTTATGTTTACATTTTTATGTTTGAGAGTCATTACATCGGCGGAGATGTCAACTAGAGAGCTCCCCCCTTTCAAATAGTATTCATCAAAACTTTGTAAATTAGAATCTGCACTACAGTCAAACATACGCACACACAAATAAATTAAAAATAGAAATTAATTTCATCATATGTCTGTTGGTTGCTAGTAGTATGGACCTGTATTTCCTCATATCGTCCTTATTGTATTTTTTCGATAGTTTCATAAACAAAAGTTCATACAGACCAGGTGTACCCTCGTAAATTTTTCCTTTGACATGAAAGTTGTCGTTATCATCGATTTTCACATTTGAATCACCTATCATAAATTTACCACCTTCGTATCGAACACCATACATACGATCTATAATCCGTTTACAGTCAGCCGATTCGCACAAACGCATATATTTGTTTGCTAATGAATCGTCACTGAAATGTAAAGTGTTAGGGTTCCATGCGCTATTGTCACTGAAATGAGAAGCGTTATGACTCTGCGTGCCACTTTCGTTTTCAGTTATTACATGTTGTGTAGGCTCTTCTTCTCCTCCTCCCCTCCTCCATTATATCACCACTTAACTTTCGTGAAATAGCTTCTAACGGTCCCAGAATCGGTCTGTAATTTTTTCTAAACTTCTCGTCGCGTAAACTCGCACACACATAGAACGCACGTATCAAATTGTTTCTTTACGTTTGTATTTTGTCTAAACCATGTTAACTTCACACACACGCACACGCACACGCACACACACACACACACACACACAAACACATACAAGAACAATCGGCTGCTAATTGCATGTTCTTGAACTGAATAAAGTTTACGTTTACTGGAAAATGTCTTATGCGCTAACTTGAGAAAGACCGTTTTGCATTATTGGTACAATATGTACGGTAGTTTTCAGAGTTCGTATTCAGATCTACAAATGTTTTACTTGTTTATATTTGTACTATGAATGTATATATTTTCATTATAAATATGTTAACAGTAAGCAGCGAGAAACACATGTTTGACACAGTATACTTCAAGCGTTAGCTGTACATATCATGTCTATAGTCATCGGTACTTGACGCCACTGTTACTGTTTATTCGCGTATTGTGTTTATATTTTTGTTGTGTCCGTTGGTTGCAAGTAGTATGGTCTTGTATTTCCTCATATCATCCTTATTGTATTTTTTCGATAGTTTCATAAACAAAAGTTCATACAGTACTACAGTGCAACCACTTTTATATCATCTCTTTTCAGTCATCTACATATATGCATTTGAATTATTTGCGCATGCGCATAACAGCTTTTTTAGTACAGTTGCACACACACATCAACGCTTGCACTATATATTGTCACCGGACAAAAGGCTTGCCGCATGACAACTGGCACCAATCGTACACTCTAGTGTTTTTGGTGGTCCTAAAAGGACCGAGTTGCGAGAACGGCGGTGTTGGTAGTGCCTGCTGTTCACGGCGTACTGCAGTCCTCCTCTTCTTCCAGCACTGGTTGTAGAGTCAGCTGCCGACCCAGCGAAATCCATCGCTGACGCGGAACTGGAGGGTGAAGACGCAAGAACGCCGTTCCTTCCGGCTGACACCGCCTCGAGGTCGTTCGAGAGAGGAGAGGAGATGAAGTGCGTTCGATGGCGTAGCGATGAAGTGTTCAAAATTTTCTGCCGGCTCAGGTTTTATTAACTAACTGGCATCGCTGATTGGCTAGCTCCGAACACGAAGTTGGTTACGTCTCGGTGGCTGCTGATGCCTGATTGGCTCGCTGTGTCCACCGCTGGTACTGGAGAGCAGATGTTCGCATACCGCTGTCATCACAATATATAACCGGTGAACTTCACAACGGCGTCTTACTTACACTCGTTCGTGTTGCTGAACACTACTGCGCTACAAATTGTATGTTACAAATTGATATTCTAATTTACTTTGTGTGATATAAAGCGTTTAAGATACACTAACATAATACCAGCGTTATAACAGTTTCTTTGTTTTTCAGTATTCACTCTCACGTCTGAATATCACCATGTCTGACCTTCAACAGAATCCAGAACATCAGCAGGAACAGGGACATCCTCAACAAGGTAAAAATTTTTTTAAATACCAATTGTCTCTCTCTATAATTATGTAGCAAACAAAACTTGCTTGATATGAATTAACATATGATTCAACTCTGTCTAACATGTACAAGATAGTCTCTTGATGTTGTTTAGAATTTGATATGACAGAGAAAATGTTTTATGTTCTGACATAGGTTTGTCACCTTCTCCCCAATGTATTGTCTCTTGACATCGTTTAGAAATTGACATGACGGAGAAAATTTTTCATGTTCCACCATAGGTATGTCACCTTCTCTCCAATGAACTAATTCAATTCCACAACAAAAGCATTTAACTCTATCGTCTATGAATGACATACTATGTCCACAAACATCATAATTTAGCGAATAGTAGTAAAAGCCGGCAAACGCTAACTCGTCGGGGCTGACAAACGTCACTTCCCAATACTTGAACGATTTTCTTCTTTCACTTTCAATGCTAAAATCAGGAGTAGCTGCCATCTTCACAGTTTGCAATAAACTAGCCTATTACTAACGTGTACTATCTATTTACCTCAAACATGAATTTGTGTGTGTGTGTGTGTGTTATTCATCATTCCTATTAGCTAATACATGTGTTTCTATTGTTTCAGATATGACACGATTTTATATCGTGCGCAACACGAGTATTAGAGGATCCCTCATAACGTTTAATTACTTGCCCGTGTACACGGGCACAGAAGAAGAAGATCAAGATATAGTACCGATAATGACCGAGGTGCGACCTTTATTGTGCAAGGATATTCTGGCAGAACAAGCACGTTTACGCCGTATCAAATGGCATATTGCGTGCAGGATACGTTTCACTAAAACTGTGTTAGATGGTGACAGCGGCGAAGAAAAAGAGGTAACCAAAGACGCCGTCTTCCACGGACGTTGTCGTACGTTGCTCACGGACGACAACGACTAGTTGAACTGTCTAATCGATGAATCCTACGATAAAATCACGAATAGCATATCCAATTTTACCCGTGACGGGAGCGGATGGTCGGTGGATGCTGTACTGAAGCTGGAACTGGTTGTTGGACGGTACCGGCCTCTAGCAGCGTCCTCCTACCTTCCAACCCCGCGAAAACTTGCATTCACCAGGGCAGTAGTCAACATCAAGAACCCCCAAGATGAAATGTGTTTTCTATGGTCCGTACTAGCTCACATACACCCTCAAGTAAGAGATAAAGATCGTGCTTCAAAATACGCTCCCTTCAAAAACAACTTAAATATGTCCGGTATCGAGTACCCTGTTTCTATAAACTCACTTTCTAAATTTGAAGCACAGAATCCCAACATTTCTATAAACGTTTTCGGCTATGATATAGAAGACAATATCAGAAACGAATCAAAAAATGAGGTTTATCCGTTAAGAATTACCTCCAATAAGGACAGATTACATCATGTTAATCTTTTACTTCTGTCCGATACAAATAGCCGAAAACACTACTGTCTTATCAGTAGCATTAATAAATTTTTATCATCCCTTACAAAACACGGACATAAATCATTTTACTGCGACTACTGCCTGCATCGTTTCTCCACAGAACATGGTCTGTCCGATCATCTCCCCTACTGCACACCTCACGGCGAGCAGAAAACCAAAATGCCTACAGAGGAGGAGAAGTTTATGTCATTTAAAAATTACGCGCACTGTCTTAAAGTACTCTTTACCGTCTACGCCGACTTCGAGTCTCTCATCACTCCGCTTCAATCGTGTTCACCTGGTAACAACGTCCCAACGACAGTGCACGAGTTAGGTGAATTCTACTCAGTTGATAGCAACGGTGCCCGTCAGAAAATAACTTCTCCTCCTGTATCGTCCACATCATACGAAGCGATGCATATTCCGTCAGGTTTCTCCTATGCTATCGTTGATCATACACGCAGACTCTGGAGAGAGGCTAAAGTTTATCGAGGTGAAAACGTCGTAGACACTTTCTTCTCGTGGTTGATGAAAGACGCCGAGGATATGATGAAGGTAGTACGACATAACGTACAAATAATTATGTCCGATGATGACAATGTTGCGTTCACTAACGCCACCGTTTGTCATTTGTGTGAGCGCCCTTTGACAGACGATGACAAGGTACGCAATCATTGTCATCTTACGGGGAAATTCTTGGGAGCAGCCCACAATAGCTGTAATCTAAGCTACAAGATGCCTCGTCATATCCCCGTCTTCTTTCACAACCTTCGTGGCTACGACTGTCACCATTTAATGCAGGGTTTAGGAAAATATAAGGACCAACACGTATCCTGCATTGCAACATCCGGTGAGCGTTACGTGTCGTTCTCCCTGGGTCCCTTGCGTTTCGTAGACTCTTTTCAATTTCTTAATCGCTCTCTGGACACACTCGTTACCAATCTGTCCACGTCCGGGAGCCAATTTCCTTTGCTCAGAGAGGAAATGCTTAGACGGGGTTTCGACGAACAGACCAATCTGCTCGTACGCAAGGGGGTATACCCATACGAGTACGTTGACAGTATTGATCGGTTCAACGAAACAAGTCTACCCGCTCGTGAACACTTTGATAACCGGTTGTTGGAATCGACTATTTCGGACGCAGATTACGAGCACGCGCAAAACGTGTGGAGTGCATTCAATCTGCGTACGTTTGGAGATTACCACGATTTGTATTTGTTGACAGACGTAATGCTGCTGGCCGATGTCTTTGAAAGTTTCCGAGACATGGCCTTACGCGATTACTGCTTGGACCCGTGTCATTTTTACTCGCTTCCCGGACTCGCTTGGAACGCGATGCTAAAAATGACAGGGGTCGAATTAGAGCTGTTAACAGAGATAAATCTACATCTGTTCGTCGAGTCTGGGATTCGCGGAGGCTGCGCGATGATATCCAACCGTCATGCAGTCGCTAACAATCCTCTGATTCCAGGTCAGTACGATGTATCGAAACCGACCTCCTTCATTCTGTATACGGACTGTAATAATTTATGCGGTGCAGCCATGTCGCAACCACTCCCTTACGCAGACTTCCGATGGCTCGATCGTAACGAAATCGAGTCCTTGGACGTACGTAATGTGAGTGATGATTCCGACATCGGGTACATCCTCGAAGTCGACCTACACTATCCTAATACCTTACACGACCTGCATTCCGACTACCCGCTTGCACCTGTGCGCCAGCACGTAACACCCGATATCCTTTCTCCCTTTTCCAAACGTTTACACGAGAGTATATACAGATCATCGTATAACGAATCAGGGTCATCCGTAGAGAAGTTGTTAACAACTTTGGAGGACAAACAAAATTACGTTCTCCATTATCGAAATTTGAAATTGTATTTAAGTTTTGGCTTAGAGCTGAAAGCGACTCATAGGGTGTTGTGTTTTAAGCAAAGCGCTTGGTTGAAACCGTTTATCGATTTCAACACCCGCAAGAGGCAAGCAGCCGTCAACAGCTTTGAAAAAGACCTTTTCAAACTGATGAACAACGCCGTATACGGTAAGTCGCTGGAGAACGTACGGAAACATATAGACTTTGAACTAGTCTCGAATGAACGACGGCTTCAAAAACTAGTTTCCACACCTAGGCTAAAACGTATGATTCGTTATACGAACGATCTGGTGGGGCTCTCACTCCGTAAAAAATCCATTGTTCTTTCCCGTCCCGTGTATGTCGGCTTCACGGTGCTTGACGTTAGCAAAACGATAATGTACGACTTTCATTATCGTTATGCTGTCGCCAAGTACGGCCGCAACGTTAAATTGTTAATGACAGATACAGACAGTCTGATGTATAGCATTCAAACATCAGACTTGTATGCAGACATGAAGAAGGACCTACACGTTTTTGACACATCGGATTACCCTACGTCTCATCCTTGTTATAGCCTTAAGAACAAAAAGGTTGTCGAACTGTTCAAGGATGAAACGTGTGGTCGTCCTATTAGAGAATTCGTGGGTCTCCGTGCGAAATGTTATTCGTTCCTTGTGGCCCACGAAGATCCTACCAAAGAGTGTCAAAAACGTGTATGTAAAGGTGTGCCTCGAGTTGCGATTAAGATGCAAGTGTCTCACTGATCATTGTCAGTTTTCTACCAGTGCGCTTTGTTTACGTAGCGATCATCATACGCTGTACACGATGCGTGTAAATAAGCAAGCGTTGTCACCGTATGATGATAAGCGCTATATATTAGACAATGGTCATGATACGCTTGCATACGGTCATTATCGAATACGACAACGCATCAACATGGAGAACGACGACGACGACACCTCTCCACCTACTAAAAAAATTTGTCTTCATGTATAGTAACCCCCTCAACACTTGTTTCTTTCGTCAGTTGACGTATCTCGGTGCTTCAGTCCAAACGTCTGTAAACGTAAGTTCACATATTAATATCTCAACGATATTTGTATGTTTAAACATAATATATATATAGAGTTTGTAATGTGTGGTTTCTTTGTCTTACAGTATTATGGATAACACTGTGGTTATAATTGACTTCCAGTGCTTTTTCGACGACAACGGAAAATATATATTGTGAAGGAACTGTCAATCATGGACGTTCTGAGATTTGCTGGTAGACATTGGATTTTGACTCCGCCTGCTACATCCGTTACGAATCCAAAATACGTTAGGACAAACCACTGGTTAACGTCAAATTATCATAGGCTTAGATGGAGCGAAGGAGAGACACCGTACGACAATCTTGTTAACATCACATACACGTATATATATAAATATGTGTTTGTGAAGGGTTTTGAGAAAAACGTTTTCATGCATATCAAACCCAAAGAACTACATTTAGTGTATCGAGGGACGAGGAATCAAACAATACAGGTGGAGATTGTGTCGTAAGTAGCAATCGTGTTAACAAACAATTTATTGATGTATGTGTGTGTGTGTGTGTGTGTGTAAGAAATTATTTGAAAGTACATTAACTTTATGTGATAAATGTATCATTGATTCAAAGCAGTATTTACAAAGTTCCAGTGAATAATATTTGGTTTGATTAGAAATTATTTGAAAGTACATTAACTTATGAAAAATGACACATACTTGAAAAAGTTTACTTACTTAACGCATTTGATTCTTTCTTTCCACTGACTCTGTGTGTGTGTGTGTGTGTGTGTGTGTGTGTGTGTGTGTGTGTGTGTGCATGTGATAATTGAATATTTATCGTATCCGTGATTCTAATATCGACTGTATTGTTATGTTACAGATAAACTTCCTTGTGAACTGTATCTACAGCCGTGAAATTATTATTTAAAAATCTTACAATGTCAAATTATTATTATTAATATTGTATTTATTTTATATATAACAATGTTTGTTTGTGATATATATATTTAATCAATGTAAAATATATTTTGAATAATTGTATTATAACGGTTTGTAAACTATATTTTAAGTTTGTGTACAGTGCTGTAAATATATATTTAATCATTTAAAACAATATTATTATTAATATTGTATTTATTTTATATATAACAATGTTTGTTTGTGATATATATATTTAATCAATGTAAATGTATTTTTGAATAATTGTATTACAGCGGTTTGTAAACTATATTTAAGTTTGTGTACGGTGTTGTAAATATATATTTAATCATTTAAAACAATATTATTAATATTGTATTTATTTTATATAACAATGTTTGTTTGTGATATATATATTTAATCAATGTAAATGTATTTTTGAATAATTGTATTTAAACAGTTTGTAAACTATATTTTAAGTTTGTATACAGTGGTGTAAATATATATATATATTTAATCATTTAAAACAAATTATGGTTTATTTTAATTTATTTCATTATAAACCTCTGAACATGTAAGCAATTATTTGTAAAGTAAATTAAATTATGTGAAATGCTACACCGAAAGATTCAAATCATACCTTATTGGTGCTGTCAAATATTTGTATGTAGGAATTTCTACCAACGTTTGCAGCAGCAGCAGCAGCAGCAATATACAATACACATTACATTAAAACTATCACGTTTATATTATTCATTGATGTACAAAGGGTTAATTACCTCCAGTTTAAGTACATTTTAGTATCGCTAATTACAATAATCCATAAGTAGCACGACGCTTATGTAAAACCGAGGACATAAAGAGAGAGAGAGAGAGAGTGAGGGAGGGAGAGAGATAGTTATTTACATTCAAGAGAGAATTGACTCATCACCCGCCCCTGATATGCAAATCAGCTTCATTAAAAAAAAAAAAAAAAATAAAGCATGCACGACAAACATACTCTCCCGCGTCTCTGATTCTGGCAGACAAATATCCATTTTCACTTGATAGATAGGCGTACCATTTATACATATTTTGTAAATACTAGTTTAAATATATATATTTTTTCATATTTGTAACATTATAATTGCGTAACACTTTACCACACATCAGAAGACTGAGATTGGTGTAGAGAGAGAGAGGGAGGGAGAGAGATATTTATTTACATTCAAAGTGAGAATTGACCCACCACCCACCCCTGATATGCAAATCAGCTTCATTAAAAAATAAAAAAAAAAGCATGCACGACAAACATACTCTCTCGAGTCTCAGATTCTGGCGAATGCGTTGCTCATATAGTTTGAATTTCCCACCACAGAAAAATGTTGGCAGATCTGTTCTATACACTATAATGCAAGATTGGTAACCCTGATCATATATTTTAATATAACACACACATATAAAGTTTGAACCCATGCATAGGTTGGTAAACCTGATCATATAGATTTAATATACATTATAACACGTAACAAATTTGAACTCATGCAAAGGTTAGTAACTCTGATCATATATTATTAGTATACATTATAACGCATCAAGTTAAACATTAAGGAGACCTGACATATTTCAGAAGAAGAAAAAGAAGAAGAAGGAGAAGAAGAAGAAGAAGAAGAAGATGATGATGATAATGGAGAAGGGAAGGAAGCTGCAACACATGAAAGAGCAAACCAGCAAAACATGGGCGTAACAGGGCTTACAAGAGAATGTATTCAAAACAAATATATATATATATATATCTATATTTATACTACACAAAACATTTTTTTAAAATTTTACATACAATTTTTAAATCCAGTAGCCGGTAGTACGGACAAAGCGCTGATCGTGTATACTCAGTCACTTGTATATTATTTCCAGTGAAAATTTATTGAAGAGTTTTGTTGAAAATGACGAACGCACACGAACGATTAAGCTGATCGGAATTACGTCAAACGCTCCAGTTGGCCTTATCTCTGCTGTGCTTTGTCGGTTTATTGGACCAAAAAATGTTTGTTCTGCCTAACGATACGTGAAAACAAAAACGTTAAAAATAATTACATAAACAACACGTATTCATGGGTCCTGTTGAATCAAATAACACGTTTTTTTAAATTAACTTAGACTTTCTTTGAGAAAAAAAAAGATAAGGAACTGTGAACAACGCGCGTGTTTTACATTCTGGTCGTACGTTATGAAGGCTTTCACAGTCTGTGTCATTAAACATATGGTTACGACATTACAGAACAATCTACGTGTTTCTCAAACGTGCCAGAAGAATCCGGCTATAATGTTGTGTGCGTACGTGATCTCAACATGCCTTTGCGAGACTTTTCTAGACGTCGCCAGCCGCGCGGACTGTGTCAAGGCCGCAATCAATTACGTCGTAGTGTAGAGCTGATGCGTAGTATGTGGATGTTTCTGGATTTTCGGCGGGGTATAAATACAAGTACCCAGCGACGCTCAGCTCAGTTTGATTTGCGATGTATTTGCATGCGGTTCGAAGTATTTTAGTTCATCGTATTGTTTAAATTAGCAGCCATCCTTACTATTTCTTTTATGAATTTGCTAACTGCTATAATTTTTATTGTTCGACTAAGCTTTTCGTCATCACTGACATCTCACGTCTTAAACAACGGTTAACAGGTTGTTTAAGACCTGAAGATGTCAGTGATGACGAAAAGCTTAGTCGAACAATAAAAATTATAGCAGTTAGCAAATTCATAAAAGAAGTAGTGTTTTAGTTCAGTTATTGTCGGGCGATTACTCTGTGCGTTCAAGTGGTTATTATTAATGAAAAGTCATTATTGCGGCGAAGTGTTATGTGTTTTATAATTGTGCGGTAGAGTACTCTGTTAGTGAACATTTTTTTTGCATGTGAACAATATTTAGTTGATTTGTTGTAAGAAACTATCTTGTTGATTACAAACTGTTTAATTGTGATAATTCAAGCTTGTGTTTAGTGGCGTAATTGGTGTTTTGTATTTTGTTTTCCGCTGTACCATACGACGATCAGTTAGACCGTCGTAACAATATTGGTTGAAACTTCCTGGCTGATTGACCGTGGTTCGGCTTTTAAAATTGTTGTTGCTAAACAAATTTCCGGGAATAATTGTTTTTCAGATAAACTTTATAGTGGCCGGTACAAGCAAGCTTGGTTAATAACTCAGATGGAAAATGGGTCTAAACAGAGATATTGTGAACATGTTGAGTAAATTTAGAACCATCTACGGCACGGTTCAAATAATATTCAAAAATTAAGTAGACCAAAATCCAAAATTAAATTTTACAAGGTTACTGCGGGGCTACCTACTCCGCTGTACTGTGCGGTCATGGATTCTGCAAAAGGCTGATGTAAATAAACTCACCGCGGCAGAAATGAGGTTTCTAAGAATGGCCAAAGGATGCTCACGGAGTCTAGATATGCTTCGCAATGAAGATACAGACTGAAGTGAGTTTAAGGTGTCCCCGTTGATTCAAAACGTTAATGAATATAACAATTTAAGAAGAGACAGATGGAGAAAACATGTTCTTGGCATGGATAAAGACTCTCTATACCGCATGTATTTATGCTCCACATGGTAGTTGTAATATAGGACGGTCCAATAGTGATCTGATTTTTAATTCAAGTTAAAACATTTGCAAATGAACTATTTAAATTCACACTGTACTGGAACCGGAACAGGTATCGACATCTCCTCAATGATGGAAGAATAAGCTGAAGGGCAAGAAAGAAGAAGAAGAAGAAGAAGAAGAAGAAGAAGAAGAAGAAGAAGAAGAAGAAGAAGAAGAAGAAGAAGAAGAAGAAGAAGAAGAATTTATACTGCTAATTCATCCTTTATACTACTAAACGTCTGCGGTGTAAGGCTTGTTTTCAGTCACAGAATACTTGAACCGACTCCTCCTATGCTCTGATTCCTCACCACTCAGTGCAAAGTTTATCATATCTTCGTTCCTGCCTGTTATTAGTCGTCATCATAATCATCATCATCATCATCATCATCATCATCATCATCATCATCATCATCATCATCATCATCATCATCATCATCATCATCATCATCACCACCACCACCACCACTCCAAGGAGTAGGGCTTAGACCTGCTCCGGAACACTCCTCCTCCTCGGTCTACCGACATCTCTCTTCCCAGTAGGGTGAAAACCCAAGTCAGCCACAGGTAGACGGATATCAGGCATGCGATTCAAGTGTTCACACCATCTGTGGTCTTCAGTCTTCTGGTGCAATGATACAATGTTTAAATCGCGATTAATAATTTTGTTCCTTCTCCGATCCAAGAGAGAACAACCTTGGGTCCCTCTTAGAAATTTAATTTCGGCTTCCTGAATCCTCTGCACGTCCCTTTTACCAAGAGTCCATGTCTCACTAGCATACAGAAATGTGTGGACAGCCACAATTTTATAAAATTTCATTCGGGTATCCTTCCGTGTTTCATTTTTCAGGTACCCATGAATCGTTCTACAGATGCGTTTAAATTTTGTTAGCTTACTATCCCAATCAATAATATTAGTCATTTTCTTATTTATTCTCATTCAATAGTGTTCGTTTGATATTCGCATTTCCCGTAAACATGTTCAGATTAAAAATACGATATAAAAGAGTTAACTGTAGAGGGAGTGGAATATTTGTTTTTTATTGAATAAAATAAAACGTTTTTCATGTACGAACTGCTTACGAGTGCGTATAATCCGGTTTCAACAGTGCTGAAGCACACAGCATTACTGCTGACAAAGTTAGACCTGCCGCTCGCTGAACAGATAAAATCAAGTGAATAAAACCTACCAAACTATTTCTGTCGGCAGCCGCTACTGAACTGTAAAACTGTATTTTCATAAATTTATATTTACAAAGGCCACAGTTTTGTCTCTGCTGTTCACACTTAAATTTGCTTTCTTCTTGTATAAAAACAATAATATGTAATATCAATTCGATATTATTAACCCATCCATCAAATATTATACAATCGCCAGTACATGTGGTTTTGTCTTTAATTTATGATTAATACAATTTTATCCTAAACTGTTACTCTGTTATTTTATTTATAGTAAAGAGAGACTGTAGGATCCGAAAGGGGGTGTGACGCGAACATATGCATTCATTGAAGAGAAATGCACCAGCCTTTCCTCCCCAACTCTACTCTCACCTACACGTCGGTGGACCCTGTTACGCCGACTAATCCACTCCAAGGTTGTGGTAGCGAATCCCTTCGGCGGAGTGGATCGGTAAGCAAACGAGAGATGGGGGTTCTGTCAGGACAGTCTGGGGGTATCCTAGATCCTGGCCTGGTGCACATCGGCAGCAGGATGTGCATCTAGTGTGGAGGTGTAGGAGGCTATAGTAGCTCAACGGCTGCGCACACGGGGGGCTCAGTCAGTTAGCCTACTGCGACCGGGCAGAGAGAGCTCGTCAGCTGAGGTGAAAGCAACTCTCTACGGAAAGAGCACCCCGAAATCAAAGTTCCTGGTCCTCCAGGTTGGGGGGTTTTACAGTAGGCCAGTAACCTCCTTAAGTAAAAATATATGTAGTTACAGAACTAATACGAGCCTCGGAAGTCGGATTCGGTAGACTGAGGAGGAGATGGGTTCCGGAACAGATCTGAGGCCTAGTCCTTGGAGTGGTGATGATGATGATGACAAAGTACTGTACCTGATTTTATTCAGAGCGAAGCGAGCATAGGTAAAATGTTAATTTTAATGTAGTGTTCATAATGTATAAAATTATAATTACTTCTGAAAGTTAAATGCTATTATTTTTTTCCTTTTCATAGAATATATCTGTATCATCAGAAGTTTCAAAATGATTTAACGAATAGTAGATTTTGTTTTGATTTCAATATAAAATAACAAATACTACTACTACTACTCTCCAGCACTACAGCCCATGGTGAGCCTTGGCCTCCGCTACGACCCGTCTCAACTCATCTCTGTCCACTGCCTTCAGCAGTCTCCAGTTCCTAATGCCCATCTTTCTTAGATCTTCTTCCACATCCTGCTGCCATCTTCTTCGAGGCCTTCCTCTTCTTCTTTTGCCCAGTATCGTTCCACTTAATATAGTTTTTGGGCATCCTCGTAACATTCATACGGAATACGTGTCCCAGCCATCTAATTCTAGCTGATTTTATGTGTCTCACCAGGTCTTGTCCACTGATCAACTCATTTATTTCACCGTTATTTCGGATCCTATACATATTCCCTTCCTTCACCGGTCCAAATATCTGTCTCAAAATTCTTCTTTCAAAAATTCTTAGTGCACTTATATCCTTATTTACGAGAGTCCATGTCTCGGATGCATAAGTAACAACAGGTCTGATCAGTGTTTTATATAACATCAATTTGGTTCTTGGAGTTAGAAGCTTTGATTTCAGTAATGATTGGTTTGCATAGTAGGCTCTATTGCCGGTTATGATTCTATTTACTATTTCACGCTCACTCGGTTTTCATTATTCAGAATAACACCTAGGTACTTAAATTCTGTAACTCCTTGGAAACAGTAATGGCCTGTGTGAAGGTCTAGCAGTTCTCTATTTTCCTTCGCAGACACTTTCGTGTATTTTGTTTTAGCATAAAATAACAAATAATCAACTTAATTATGATTAAAATTTTTGATTGTTGCATGTTTGTTTAACCAGTCAGCTGGTTTTACATATTAAAAATATGTTTGTTTATATTTTAGTATTTTAATAAGTTTATAATTTTAAATAGAACATGTTGTTTGTTTTTATTATAGTTTTTATTTAATTAGTAAGCATACATTATTGTTATTGTGTTTGTAAATATTGAATTTTCCCAAATATTAATTTTTTTGCTTAATATCTGTTTTTAATTAATTTTGTATTTAAAATTTTTAATATTGAGTGAGAAATGTAGAGATAAGACAAGCGATGGGAATCGACCTTGACATTATAGAAACAATAGAAGCAAGAAGACTGAATTGATATGGACATCTAAAAAGAATGTCGGATGAGAAAGGTATGGTATGGGAATGGATTCCACCCTCTAGAAGGAAAAAAAGAAGACCTAAACATTCATGGAAAATGGGCGTCGAAGATGCAATGAATGCAAGAAGACTTACAGAACAGGACTGTTAAGACCGGCGCCAGTGAAAGCTCGGATGCGAGAGTCGGCGCCAGCCGTAATTAAATCGCCTAAAAAAAAAAAATTAAAATTGATGATTTTATATAGAAAAAGCGTGGCTAAATTGGATTTGTAAATATTTGATTTTATAAACGGTTTGCGGTGCTGAAGGAACCCGGTCAAATGGTTTTACGTAAGCCAGACGAAGAAAATATAATTCTATGTTATATAATATTTTGATATTATCCATAGTTATTTGATTAACTTACAAACCTCAGATGATGCTGATATTTTTCAGTGAAACGTGCGTCAGGTGTTGGAACGACAATATACGACTTGCAGAAGAAACTATATTGAATAATATCACAATATTATATAATTGCTGCAAGAAACTTTGAGTTACTATTTTGTTATGTATGTAATACTGAATCCTGCAAGGAACTTAACGAGTTACTTACAACAAAATATTTTGTGTGTATATGTATATGTATATTGCAGCGTAACAAATAATTATTGCGTAGATAGGTTGTATGAAATTATACACACAGAATCTATATCTGGAGGTAAGAAAATGTATTAACTAACACATTAATTATTAATTGTCTTGTTCAGTTTTTAAAAGGTAAAATTATTTATTTAACTGTCTTTTAATTAAAGAGTTTATTGGGTTTATTTTACAATAAATCGTTACTTATTTTGTAGAATTCCACAAGTATTGTCGACGTACGGCGCTCAGCTGTTGTTGACTCTTCATTCGTTGCTCCTTTTACCTCAGCGTCGTTCGCTTAACGTTTTATTGTTTATAAAATTATCTCAGGGTGTTGTACAGGGTTATTAATAGATTATGTGTATTGAGCTTACACAAACCCCCGATTCTTGAAGTGTTCTCGCGTTAAATCAGTAACACCGCGGTCGGTATTGCTGCCCCTAAACGGAAAATCTTCCACTCGCGTGAAAAGCACTAATTTTGATCTATTATAAATTGGTATTGAGTTCTTCGACTGGGATACGTATGCGACGAACTCGCACCGTGAACCAAAGTTCTCAGTCACATACAGTTTTGACTTGTCCTGACACGAAAAACTCGCGACAGTCAGTACGTCCTTCTATGACAAGACATCGAAGCAAACTGTGCCATCCGTATTCACTAAAGTACCGACTCAAATAAATTTTAGACCTTCTGATTGGTGGAAATCCTAGCAACGTCATAGATTTTCACCATGATAGACAGACTTTAAGTTAAAACTCTGTCCAATTCTGCAAAGGCCTGTCTAGATTTAATCTATAAATTTTATTACCCTCTTGAAGATAACAAGTAAAAAAAAGAATTAGATTATAATTAAAAAACCATATTAAAATTATAGTTTTGGAGAACTGAATATATGAAAAACGTAGTCTTCAACACTGTGAATATCCTGTCCAAGTTTCAAAAATAAATGTCGATTATTAATGAAGTTACTAAATAAAATGTGAATCATCACCATCGATAATTGTATTTAAAATAATCAAACTAAGATTTACTGTTTGATACTCGGATGAACGTATTGTCCATCCGACTTTACAGATTATTTAAAAAAAAATCGCGTTGCTAACGGACATAGGGTCCCGCTGCTTCTGAAGACTGATTGAGAGTAAAATTTGGCTCTCCTGGGCCCGTATTTATATTCAACAAAAAAACCACAGCTGGTTGGCTCAGGATTCTGCATGTCAGAAACTGTCCGTGGCGTCAGTTCCCCCACTATCGTCCAATTTCACATATTCGCACATTTCTCCCAATTGCAATGTCTAATGCGGATTTCAAAGTGATCTAATATTGTCTGATTTAATTACACATATTATACGTAATTACCATAGTGATCGCATAATTATTGTAATTACTATGCTCTTAAAATCGCACAGAATTCGCACTGAACGTCATAATCACACCGTTTTCGCACTGCACATTTGCATGATTTTTACGCATATTTAGAAGTCTTTGCAATCTTTCTAACATTTACGGTTTGCTTATAATTAAATAAAACTATAATTTAGTATCTATTTGTGGTGAAGTTTCAAACTTTCAGGCTTGAACAGGCTCCACGCACACACACTATTTACTACTGTACACACTCTCAGCAATAATCGCGTGATCATGCATGTTCATTCCTAGGTCTAATTCAGCTTTCAACTTCACACCTGCTTGTCTATTACATATTACTAAAATTAATCTAAATATTTATTTTATTTAATAAATGCACATTACAGCATATGCTTGTATTGTCGCAATATATATATATATATATATATATATATATGCAGAGAACATACTGAAACAAATCAATAACATACATCCCAAAATACAATTCACAGAAGAAAAAGAAAAATATAACAAAATCAACTATTTAGATATAACCATCACAAGATACAACAAACACATACAATATGCAATATATAGAAAACCAACTTCCACTAACATCATTATACCTAACCATTCTGACCACCCACCACAACATAAAATGGCAGCATTTTATTCGTTATTTAACAGAATGTACAAAATAACCCTAAACAAACAAGAAACTGACAAAGAAAGAAATATAATATACCAAATTGGTTATGAAAATGGATACAATAAAAATACTATGATCAAAATAGAAAATAAAATCAAATACAAAATAAAAACTGAACAATTAAGAATTAATCAAACTGAACAAGACATAAATAATAACAACAACAAAAAATGGGCCACATTCACATATATAAATAATAAAATGACAAAACTAACAAAACTATTTAAAAACACAGATATAAAAATAGCATACAAAACTAATAAAAATAAATTACAAAATCTAAATAGCTCACACAACAAAGATAATACAACAACTAACGGTATATACAAAATTGAATGCCAAGATTGCAATAAATGTTATATAGGACAAACAAAAAAACAGCTGAAAAAACGTTATTTTGAACACCTAAATGCATACAAAAAACCAGAAATATATAAATCCAATTTAGCCACACATGCAATAAACACAGGACATGAATTCCCAGACATAACCAATGTAACACTAATAAAACATATACCACACAAAGGCACCATAATGAACATATGGGAAAACTTACAAATATACAAACATAAAACAGAAAAAAACTAATACCTGAACAAATACAAATCAATACAAAACATGACACAATATTCAAAGCACTCAACATTGAAAATACACAAAAAACTAACACATACACCACAATCACACACAATAAAACCAACTTGAAATACCAGAAGCCAACAGGAAGCCACAATTATCAACCAACAACACATATGTACTTCACCAGACAAAAAAACCGGAAGGCTGAGGATGGGAACAAGATAGTACCCGAAACATGTTCCAAATAGAAAAATAACAGCTTGAGGTAAATTTATGTATAAATATTAAATGTATTATATACATCAAGAAACGGACTGTAGCAGAAAGTGATTGAAATATATATATATATATATATATATATATATATATATATATATATCTAATTTGTGATGTTTTCAATTTGTTTCTTCTGCAAGTAGATAATATTGTATATTCTTTTTAAAAGAATATAAAAGAATATACAATATTATCTACTTGCAGAAGAAACAAATTGAAAACATCACAAATTATATAATTACTGCAAGAAACATCGAGTTACTTATATAGAAAATGATATATATATCTGTATATGTATATGTATGTACTCGTATATATGTATACGAATCTGTTTGTGAAGGCAGCAGAATCTTTCTTCCTTCAGTTATGTGAACTAAACAACAGGAAGAAGGCATCGCCCCCCCTTCGTCAGTAAGTTCCAAACGCTGTAGGGCCCTGCTTGATGATCTACAGAAGGCGATCTTCACACAAACCTCTTTTGCACCGCCCACCGTTTTCTTAGTTCTTCGCGACGCCTTTTTCTGGCACGTAGCAGGCAATATCCAGTAACAGCGGCTGCCCCAGTAACAAGATGCACAGAAGCCTCCGTGGCACATTCAGAATCCGGCGAACCCTGTAAACATCCAAATAAACGTTATTAAAATCCATTCCCGGGCTGTTTGGCCGTGGTCCATTGTTTTGTCCAAAACAGACGTTTAAATCGATTTTCAAATCGACAAGAAAAATCCATCAGTTCTTGAGGCCGGCGAAAGACGTCAGAGACCCGCTGTCGTCGTGTGGAGTCTACGGAGTTCCCTGCTCGTGCGGCCAGCTTTACATTGGAACCACGAAGAGTAGTGTCCGGACCCGCGTGGGTGAACACACCCGTGACTGTCGCTTGAGGCAGCCGGAGAAGTCTGCCGTGGCGGAGCACGCGCTCGCCAATACCGACCATCTGATCGTCTTGATGAGACGAAGCTTCTATCGACGGTGGGTGAATATTTTCCTCGTCTTCATATGGATTCCGTCTAGATCCAGAAGCGATTACTATGAATCGGCGGTCCAGGTTCAGGTCCAGGTGAACGGAGCAGCAGCTTGTTGTGCTCCGGTGGTCGCAGTGTCCGGGCGAGCCCGATGACTGCATGTTACCTGTCTGTTACCTTGACTAGCGATCTCGCGCTATCAAAGGAATGGAACCTCCATCGATTTTATTTTGGAGGGGCAGGATGATGTTAATTTTGTTGGATCCTGGGACTTCGAAGAGACCCGCGACGGCAGAATGGGGGAGACCTCGAAGACTTTTCGTTTGAGAAGTAGGAACCCCCCCCCACAACGGGCAGGGCGCCTCTAATCGCTCAGGAAAAGTCGGCGCACGGGAGAGAGCATAGGAGGAGACAGCGTCCACTAAGCACACCTAAGGCAAGCGCAGTCCCCCCCCTCAGTCTGTCGCCGAGCCTGAATCGGCGGGGTGAAAGCCTGTCATTAAGTGCTCTGTGGCATGGTGTGTTGCGAGCCTCTAATATGCCTTCTTCTTTCTGATTGGCTGCTGGTGATTTATGACTGCATCCTGACACTTGGCGAATTTATAAGTATGAGTGGTGTTCACGGGACTGCTAGCCTTAACTGTGGTCCCTAATCACTGTACCACCCTACGTTAGTGCAGCTCGATTTTTACACTGATGATGGCAGTCGATGGTACTGCCGAAACGTCGATTTTTGAACAAAACAATGGACCACGGCCAAACAGCCCGGGAATACATTTTAATAATATCGACTGCGGTCGTGTAAGCCTTCGAAGTATTATCCAAATAACGTTTTGTGAATGTTGAATAAGGATGGAGATTGTCTGGAATGGATACCAACCGACGTGGACCCAGTTTGGAAGCGACCACTGCGCCATCTGTAGCTGTATCAGTAAAGCAAAACGTTTTGCAAGTTTGGCCGGCTACAACACCGTAAATCTGCCAAAATCTTACAAGTATTGAATATCAGCGACTGTTGCTTTTAACAAAGTTACAGCGCTCATACCGCAGACAAAATCAATGAAAGTAAAATGAACTGAAGCGATTCGTAATCTTGTCAGCGCCAGTGAACTGTTAACTACAGTACACATTTTGCAGAGATTTTTTTATTTCTCAGTTGAATTGAGATTGTTGTCAGTTATTCGGTTTTAACTTTGGCCGTTCTTTAGCCAATAAACGTGATTTTTTTTTTTTTTTTTTTTTTTTTTTTTTTTTTAGGAATTATACTTCTCAACCCAACTCGTTCTTTCAAGTGTATATTGCAAAACTGCATAATATAATAGTGTTATGACGGTATCACGGATCGTTGTAATGTTATACAGAAATACAGACACCAATGAAGACGCTAATTGTTACCAGCTTTACTTAGTCACAAATGGCAACTTGGAATCAATAATGTATTCTCATACAGTAATTCAAGTTGAATTTGTCCACGCGCAATAATAATGTCAACTATTAGAGTTCTGCACTAGGTATAACACAGTAATCACTTTCCACAGGAAGGTCAAGTGTCTGTAGAAACGAAGTATGCAAACATAAGAAACTGATTTTAACCAATACAGCCAATACAGGTTTTACAAATCATTGTTCACAACACAGTTACTTCACAGATACAAAAAACATAACACTACTGTACAATATACAAAAAAGTAAAAAAATGGATTTATTCGAATATCTAGAAATTAGAAAAGCGATCAAAAGTAACAAAATTTAACAAACGAACAACCTGAATTCTGTTATCCCCTTTTATTAAAAGTTGTTATTTGGTTTAGTTAATTTGTGTATTTTGCTTTCCGATTATACTTAGTTTTTACAGACACTTGACCTTCCCATTAGCTTCTCCACCCCCTCCATCATACACACCCCACACATGTGTCCGATACACACCCTAAACACATGTTCGCCACTCTTGCATTCTTTGTTTAGTTTAGTAATTCTTCCTTCTCTTTGAAAATAGCATAATAAGCTGAAACAGCTGTCACAGTTAAATAAAAACTGTGAAACGTACCAAGTGTTTATATATTTTTAAAAAACCTTTGTATTAGTAATTATCTTGTTGGTACATCCTCTTCATTCACTTATTAATATTTATATATATATATATATATATATATTTATATAAATATATATATTAACACTTTCACTGTGAACTTACTTTTAGGTTTTGATTTCCCAGACGTTTCGACGTAGTGTTCGTCTTCCTCAATGGGATTTGAAATACTCGATTGAGGAAGACGAACACTACGTCGAAACGTCTGGGAAATCAAAACCTAAAAGTAAATTCACAGTGAAAGAGTTAATATGTATATAAATATTTGTATTAGTGTTTCACTAAGTTCCCAACGAGTCTTCAATCAAAATCGAGAGAATAAAAATGTTAGGTCAGAAACCAAAATCAAATTTTATGAGGTTGTAGAAGTGTCTATTCTGCCGTACAGTGCAGAGTTGTGGATGTAAATACGAGGCATATCGTGAAAGCACCGCGGCAGTAGTGATGTTTTTAAGATTAGCCAAATGATGTTTACGTTTAAATTTGCTCCATAATGGGGATATCCGTAGTGAGCTTAAAGGGTGTCTCCAAAAAGGTCGTGAATACCTATAAGAGTAGATAGAGCGAATATGTAGAAAAGTGCTCCATGTGATACCAATAAGAAAAGATGACGGATCTTTGGCTAGAAATGCTAAGCAAAAAGCAGACCTCTTCGCGGCCATACCTAGAGGAAACTTTTCAGCCTCTCCCTAGACAAACAGCTGAAGAAAATATTTACCATATACACAAATGTGATGATCTAGAAGTAACTCCTGTGACAGTTCTGGAATTAAAAAATGAAATTAGAAGTAACATAAATTAAAAAAAAAAACACCAGGTTACGATTTGATTACTGGCCAAATAGTAAAAGCTCTACCTGAAAAAGGACTTAGGAAGTTATTGTATTTAACTAACGCATCCTTAAGGTTGAAGTATGTTTCTTTACAGTGGAAGGTAGCTGAAGTTATTATGATATTAAAACCAGATAAGCCACCAAATGACAGGAAGTCATATAGACCAATTTCTTTGCTTCCAGTAATTTCAAAATTAGCCCTGTCACCTCCATCTTGGTCAGAGGTTGGGGAGGGACATTTGAATTATAGCTTGTTGTGTGTAAGCAGGGTGGGGTTGGCTGGGGGTGAAGGGTTTGTTTTCATGTCTGTTTGTTCATTTCCTATCTGACGATGAGCTGTGAAGCTTGAAAGCGCTAATCGGAATAATTTTTATATAGTGGTGTGCAACAGTGATAATTCTGCTTGTGATTTTAACCACTAATACAACTGTCAGTGTTTAATTTCATTAAAATTTCAAAATTGTTTGAGAAACTACTACTAAAATGACTTAAGCCTATTTTTTGAAGATAGAAATCTTATCCCTGATCATAAATTCGGCTTTTGATAAAGGCATGAAGGTCTGGAGTGGAAATTACAAAAAGACCTACCAAAACAATATTACAGAATACTCAAATCATACATAACTGACAAACATTTTCGAGTGAAATATGAAGGAGAATATTCTGAACTGAATAAAATAACAGCTGGAGTTCCGCAGGGTAGTGTTTTGGGACCGGTCTTGTATTTGTTATATACAGGGGACCTTCCTACTGTAGAAGATGCAACCATTGCCACCTTGCAGATGATACTGCAATTCTAGCGACTGGAAATAAAATTGAAGAAGCTGTAGTAAAACTTCAAAGAGCCTCTGATGCTGTGAGCAAATGGGCCAAAAAATGGCGCTTTAGATTAAATGAGATGAAGTCAGGCAATGTAAATTTTACAAATCTAAAGATTGGTCATCGGATACCAGTTATAATTAATTCATTACCAATTCCTTATGCTAATACAGCTAAATATTTAGAAATGACATTAGACGCAAAACTTAAATTGAAGGAGCACGTCAAAAAAAAAAGCAGGAGTTGAATCTAAAGTTCAGGAAAATGTATTGTCTCTTGGGAAGACAATCCCAGCTGTCAATCCATAATAAATTGCTGTTGTATAAGCAAGTGCTAAAGCCTATCTGGACCTATGGGATACAGCTCTGGGCTGTGCAAAGAAATCAAACATACATATAATTCAAACATTTCAAAACAAGGTGCTTCGGTGCATTGTTGATGGACCATGGTATGTAAGAAACGACAACTTACACAGGGATTTAGAAATTGAACATGTCATTGAGGAAATAAAAAAGCAGGCAGTGAAGCATGGGCCACGCGTCTTGCAGCATGTACACCCTGGGACACGGCGACTGCTGGATACAACTAATGCAGCTAGAAGGCTGAGACGAACTAAACCACTTGATCCGATGGATATTAGTTAAATGGGGAGATTATAGCCAATGAGTTATATCTATTGATTAGTGTCTTTAATTATGAAATGTAAATTACTAGATGGGCAGTACTCAGTTGTAATAAAAATTAAATAAAAAAAAAAATAAAAAAAAATGTGATACCAAGGGCCGCGTATTTTATTCTCCACAGGGTAGTCGTAATGTAGGGAGAACAGAAAATGATGATCTGATTTTTAAGCCGTCTTATATTGTTTTGTAAATTACTAATTTAAGTTAACAATGTGCATTTATTAGGCTTCTAAAACTATAACAATTGTCTGCACCCAATCTACAGGATGGAAGTAGAAGAAGAAGAAGATCAACAATTGGTCGCAATTATTAATCTGCAACAGCGGTCTTATTTTAATTTAAATGACAAAGGAAGGGAAAAATGAACGTGAAACAATAATCGGGGAATGAAAATTAGCAGCACTCATATATCACTTGAAATAAGAAGCTCTTTTCACAGTATAAGGAAAATCACAATTTACATGATCGTACGATGTGTGACAATACGCACGGTTTAATTTCCTCTTGCGTGGCAATCTCTTTGAGTATCAAGGGAGAGAGAGGGAGAGAGAGAGGGAGAGAGAGAGAGAGAGAGAGAGAGAGAACTTCATAGGGTGGGGGTGTGATTGATTGTTGTCTGAATCGGTTTGCGACGATTGGACGCTGTGACAAGGGGTGAAACGGTGACAGAATGTGATAGATGTGCGCCGTTGTAACAATGGCATTGATGACGGACCCAAGGCCGTATGCACGCGTGTCTCAAGACATTAACAACCTCTTTGCCGCAATATAATTCTCTGTTTGCATCTCGCTACAATTTGCCTCAATGCATGTTGATTAGCTACAGTCCGGCAACCGAACTATTGTTTTCACCCAAACAATAGATTACAAATTATATTCGTTATATTACATTAATTATATTACAAATTAATGTTGATACGCAAGTATCAATCCTGAATATAGCTCCTGACAGGGGCAAACCTATGGGGGATATATCCCCCCGAAATCCGAAAAAAATTAAAAAATTTGGAGCATAAACTGGTTATGTTTTTTGAAATGTAATTAATTGATTTCCAAGTTTTTTCCATTGAACAAAAATTACTATTTAAGCCAATGACAAGTTAAATTAACCTACAATAATAGGCCTTATACTTAATAATAAATATGACAGATGTTGAAAGAAATGGTGAAAAATGAAAAGAAGTCGAAAGAGACGAAATGAAAAATTGAAAGAGAGTAGGATACGTTCCCGCTGGTTGCGATAAATAGCGACATATCTTTTTATATTTTAACCTAATGTTACATGTTGGTAATTTAATGTGATAGAGTTTTAATTTCTTAAAATTATTTTTTATAATGGACATGGGTTGTTGTAATAGACTCTACCTAACTCTAAGAAACAAAATATTGTAAAATTAAACATACGCGTACGTTCATTTAAAATTTTTCGTGTTCGTGCATGTGTTAACCTTACAACACAAATACACACATACGCATACAAAATTTTAGCCTTCTTCTTTTACGTATTTATATTCCACAGAAAGGTATTATTAGGCTTCCAAGTCAAACTGTATGTTATTAATTGATTTTTACGAAATTAGTGAATTACAACCATTTACCCATTAGTTTTAATTTGTTGGTACGATTTTAATTATAATAAGAGAAAAAAATACTCTAAGAAAACGATATGTACTTGAAACCCCCCCCCGAAATGAAATCCTAGGTTCGCCCCTGGCTCCTGACTGCTAACCTACAGTGCGGGCAGCAACATAAAATCAATATGCTATTTTTAACCCGAGTATCGAATTCGCCTCCAGAAATCTGTAACGCTGCCGACGGGGACGTTTTAAATCGTTAACATCAAAGCGGCCTTTATTATTCTTAATTCAGTTTTTATCTCCGTTGTTGTTTTTTATGACACTTTGCTGTTTGCAGACGATCAGGCTATTCTGTCGGACTCTGAAGACAGATTGCAGACGGGTATACATTTGTTAAATCGAATCTGCAAAGACTCTGGATTCCGAATATCCACACTTAAAACCATGGTGGTGGCTTTTTGTGGAACTGATCCCTACGGGCAAAAATTGTTATATATGGTACTGTCCTGGAACAAGTTAGCAATTTTGAATATCGGGGCTACAGTGTGTCTTATAATACCAGCAACGGCGTTGTGAATAAGTTGAATAAGTTCAAATTTATGTGCGGGATCATTAGGCAAACCCTTCAGTCAGCAAGTAAAGGAACATGCCTAAAATTCTACAAGGTGATGGCCCTTCCCACGCTTCTTTATGGATCTAAGAATTGGACTTTAACGAAAGGCCAAGTCAGTCGCATCCAAGCGGCTGTAATGAGATTTCTCAGCACGTGGCAGGGTATACTCTCCATGATCATAGAAGAAATACAGATATACGGCAGGAACTGAATATTATGAGTATACTCGACAGGATCGCCCAGTATCGTCTCAATTGGTGGGTACATCTTTACCGAATGGATGACTGCCGCATCCCCATAAAACTATGGAACTATAAGCCTAGGTGACGGAGAGGTGTGGGACATCCGAGGAAGCGCTGCAGTAACCATCTGTAATCTTTGCCTCTTTGAGACCGGAACAAACCATCTTTGGTTTAATCCTTGAAGAAGATGATGATGATGATGATGAAAATCTCCGTTCACGTAGTTGCGTTACTGACGTGTTTCTCAACAAAGGCCTATAGGCCTACCAACAGCAGAATTACAACGATACGAGGGTCCAACTTCATTAAAGGTGATAAGGCCGTAGTTGATGAATTATTGTTGTTGGAAAGCTGCGTCCACGTGGTGTGAACACGAGAATGTCATTTAACTGACGGGACAATCTGATTGTTGCACAGAGACAATTCCGGGACAGTATAGCCCAGTTTTAAGAACACGTCAAAGGCTTCCGACTGTTATCCTTTTATCCGGGGCAGTAACAGGTAGGAAGTAATTTACTTGTTCCAGACAAATCACATCCAAACAAATATTGGATCGACTTTTTCTTTAATTTAACGTCATTGCAACTACTTGCAATCAATCTATTCTAATACATAAGTTAACAATGTGTAGGATAAGCTCCCACTGGAGCATTCCTCAGTACAGTTACACTTTGTTCATGTGTTGAGAATTACTATACATATTCAGTTCACTAGTTCAAATAGTTTCTGTCTCTGCAATCGCCTAACTAGTCCAGCATTATTAAGTAGTTGTAGCACTTTAATGTTTACGTGTTTATGAAGTCTTATTTCGTATTTATCCGCAACCCTTTTAATCTCGTCAGCAAACCGAAGGCATTTTCAGATCCCGATGGATGTCATCATATCTGACGTTCCATATTGCATCAACAATACTGCGAAGAACTTTATTTTGAAAAGTCTGAATTATTTTAATATTACATTTTAAATATTATATTTAATATTATTATAACTCCTTATTTGAGGTAATTTAGTAGTGAATATGTCCACTGGATATGTTACTAGCATATCGCAGGGATAAGACGTATGGTGGGGCTGCCACCTTCAGGCTTAACGTTCAGCCCGATTTTCTGTCAGGGTGTTCTCCCCTAAACTGGCTGCCTAACCAGACTAAAGAGACCAGTTTTCCCTTTTGAGATATCCATAAGGATCTTTAATGTGGTGGTTACAACAACGAAAACCGTATTCTATATAGTACAGACAGTATCAAGTAGTAACAATTTTATTTTATTTGGTGTTCTGCCCTAAGGCAGGTCTTCAAATGGTAAAAGCTCTCCAAGCTATCCTATCGCATGCCAGTCTTTTCGTTTCTTTGTAAAACCATCTGATTTTAATGTCATCTGTTAACTTCATTCTTCTACGCTCTCTTCTTTTTTCTCCTTCTGTGACATCCTCCATGGCAGTTGTAAGCAAGCAGACTCTTCTTAAATAATGACCTAACAAATTCCTTTCCCTATTTTCTATTACTTTCAAGATTTTTCTCTCTTCCCCTATTCTTCTGAAAACTTCATCATTTCTTACTTTATCAACCCACCTCACTTTTTCCATTGCTCGCCAAACCCACATAGTACCAACAATAGTCCGAGAGAATTTTCGTTCATAACAATAACATCTCTGTCCATTATACTTTTAGTTGGTCAGTACAGGAATCATTGGTACACCATACACAACCCTTACTGTAAAGTCCACGAGTTGTGTACTTTTACGAGTCCACGAGTAATTAATACTTTTACAAATAATAGTTCTTTACCGAACAATAGTGTTGGTTTAATTTCTCGTTTGAAGTTTTTATATCACAAATTTGTAAAATATTGTGTCCTCTAAAAATAAAAAATAAATAAAATTGTAAGCACTAAGCTATTGATCAGTAACGTTACTCTACACACCTTTGTTATTGTTACGGAGTCAATTAGAAGTCAAAGGCTAATTGCAATCAGTTGTCACAAAGCACCTTTGACAAAGACGTATTCAGATGAAAAGAAATTGTTGCCCAATTGTAGCGGAGAGTGTCGCATTGTTGTAGTGACAATTGATAAATGGTCGTAATGCGGACGCCGACGCCGACGCTGACGTCCCTCGCTCCCTATCGTGTCACTGTGTGTGTGTGCGTCTCGCATATTGCTTCTGAGCGGCGGCAGAACATAACTGTCAGCTCTCAAGCAGCTCATAAATTATCTGAAAGAATGAGGCGTCTACCAACACACACCCTGACACTGAGTTCTTTACAGTTTTCACTAGCGATATGCTAGCAAAATAACATTAATAATATTAATTACTAATTTCTTTCAGTCATATTTCAGCCGGTATATTCGCAGCTAGCTTAGAGGGGCTGCAACAACTAATGAATAGAGTGACAGAAAGCAGCCGTCGATATGGTCTAGACATCAATGTTAATAAAACGAAGCTAATGATTGTATCTAAGGACAAGTTCACAAACTGCACACTTAGGAATATAAACCAAAGGTCAGTTGAACGTGTAGGCAAATCTACATATGCTGGCACTATAGTCAATGAACAACGGGTCCATTCTCAAGAAATAAAGAGCAGAATTGAAAAGGCAAAAGCAGTGTACACTAGAATGAGTAGTTTATTCAAAAGTCACGATTTAACAATAAACACAAAAATGAGACTTCTACGCTGCTACGTATTCTCGGTCCTCTTCTACGGTGTAGAATCTTGGACTTTGACTGAAGCCACAACTAAGAAATTGGAATCTTTCGAAATGTGGCTCTACCGTAGAATACTGAGCATTTCATGAACAGCGCATATAACTAATGTTGAAGTTCTTAGAAAGATGAAGAAACATAGGGAAGGAAGTTATTAACACAGTGAAGAGAAGAAAGCTTCAGTATCTAAGACATCTCATGAGAAATGAACAGAGATGTTATTTATTGCAGTCCATACTGCAGAGAAATTACTTGGAATGAGAGGAGATGGGCGACCAAGAATATCACGGCTGAGAAATTTAAGGACCTGGTTTAGCATGAATACAACTGACTTATTCTGTACAGCAGTGCAGAAAGTTAAAATAGCTTGTATGATACCCAACATCCGAAACGGATAGGAACTCTCAAGCTAGAGATTATGCTAGTTATGATATTATTATGAGAGTCTGTTAGCAGTGTTATGTATCCAGCTATACTGTAACCGAAACAATATGCTTGTACGCGTATAACAAGCAGCGAAGCTAAACAATAAGACGCAGTGAATTAATTATACGTAAGGAAGACACGAGCGTATCGCCATAATTAACGTGAGCGTTGCGTTGTCTCTGTAAACAACACCGTAGTCAGTAATACATTGTTGCAGTCACTGCATTGTTGGTTACTTCATTGTTGTTTGTGGCATTGTTCGATAATTCTCCTGGACATTGTCATCGATAATCCAACATTTGGCATTGTTGAAATTGCACTCGGCACCAATAATAACGTATAAAATACATCGCACAAGAAACATGATACACACGCACATTGTACAAAACTTGGGGTGTCGTTTTAGCAGCCTTCTCTCCTTTCGTTCAGCAACAGTTCTCAAATGAACCAAGATGTTAGAGACTCGTGTAAGTTAAGGATTTCTTGAATATACCTTAAACAACATTACAGGATATAAATATCATGGAGTAAATATGACAGAAAACGAGTTTGCAATGATAAATTTATAAATAGAATAGGACAAGCGCGGACAGCCACAAGACAATTAAATATTATTGGTTGGAATAAAAACATCGCAAAATCAAAAAAAGATAAGAATTTATAAACCATCATAGAGAGTAAAGCAACCTATGGAAATTAGTTGAGCCGTGGAAAATTAGCCACAGCAATAGGTCACTATTGGAGCTATAGAAATGGATTTCTGGAGACGATGTGGAAACCTGAGATCAGATAATGTAAGAATGGGCGTCGGCATTGATAGAATATTATAGAGGAGTAAACCGCTTGAAATGTTTTGGACATAGATTTCCTTTAATTTAAAATTTATAATATACCTTATTGTAATCCGTCTTGCGATCTTGTAGTTATTTTTTCACTACATGTTTCGGGAATAAATTCCCATCTTCAGGTGAAAAATTTTTTATCCTCCTATTATATAGGAATCGTCGGCGAAAATGTCACACGCACACACACACACACACACACACACACACACACACACACACACACACACAACACAACCACAACTGTTACAAATAACATAATTAAAACCGTTACCACACAACTATCGAAAACAGTGCGCACTGCTCGACTGTCACATTTCAACTGGGCTGATTACAAAGTTAGCCGTTTATCTTCAATATGGTATCATAAAACCGTATTTGATTTAAACAAAAGCTAGGTCGTTAAGCAAACATTCTTTACGAAATTTGGATGCTCTGTAAATTTCAAATTCCTCTAACGCACCCATAAAACGACCTTTGTTGCTAACGTGTGTGGCTAATATATTTTCCGCGAATTCAGTGTAATTATGGTTTCGTTTATCAAATGCAATGAAAAATTAGATTTGGCCGATCTGATATCCTTTTTTGGTATATGTTCTTTAAATGTGTTAATAAATCTCCTCCCCGTTTGACCGATGTAAAACTTGTCACAATCATCACATTGCATTCTGTATACTCCTGAGCAATTTTCTATTATTTTTGGAGACATTAACCTAAATATTTTTTTAAAATTATTGACAGTTCTGAATGAAACATTAATATTTAATTTCTTAAACTCATTTTTTATTACGTTAGGGAGCACATTAGTATATTCAGCTGAGACAAATTGAACTTTATCCTTGTCAGTTTTCATCTTGTTCTGCTTGTACCTACGTTTACGTATCAAATTATCAATCATGTCACTTTTGTAACCATTTTTCATGGTTATGTATTTGATAATGTTTACTTCATCCCGATAATCTTCACAGCTTAATGGTACATTCAACAATCTGTGCACAAATGCATTAAACGGCGCTACTTTTTGGGTGTAAGGATGATATGAGTGTGCGTGTATAGTCAAATCCGTGGTAGTTGGCTTCCTGTATATTTTATATATAAAAGAGCGATTCTGTTTTCGTACAGATAAGTCAAGGAAGTTTATACATTCATTATTTTCCATTTCCAAGGTGAATTTAATCTTATTGTTTATGTTGTTCATGTATGTTGAGTAGCATGCTGATTTGGCTATAAGTACCATCAAAAACCAAGAAGGTATCATCCACATAGCGTGTGTAAGAAATAATAGCCTTGTAGAGTGTATTGCAATTAGATAACAGGTATTTATTTTCATAGAAGTTTAAGTAAATTTCAGCCAACAATCCACTTAAGGGGGAACCCATAGCTAACCCGTCTTCTTGTATAAAAAATCTCTTATCATAAGTGAAATAGTTCTGTTTTAGTACGATTTGTAACAATGATATAAGTTCATCAATTTGTTGTTGATTTAATATAGCTGTCTTAATTAGGTTGTTTTTATGAATTTCGATTCTTTAATACGGGTATTTAGTATATAAATTAACGATATCAAAAGACACTAATTTATAGCTAGGTAAAACGTCGATATTTTAAATTCTTTCTATGAATTACAAATTGTTTTTAACGCTATGATTATTTTGTAATTTAATACTATTTTTTATTATATGTTGAAGTTTCTTAGCTACTTTATACCCTGGGGCAGAGTTATAATTAATTAAAGGACGTATGGGTATATTCTCTTTATGGATCTTCGGTAGACCTGTGAAATTGGGTGCCTTTGCATTTATCTGTTTAATGTGATGTCTAATATATTTGTCAAATAACGTGTCGCATTTGTTGACAGTCGAATTTAATATTTTTGTGTAACTACCTGTGCGGTCATTGTCTAGAACTTTAATATTGTTGTTGTTGATAAATTCACATCCTTTCCTTATATAATCTGTTTGATTTAGGAGGACTACAGTGTTGCCTTTATCGGCCTTAGTTATTATGGCCTTATGCCTGTCAACCTTTTGTTTTATGTTTTTAGCAATGCTGAAGTCTTTCTTGTGCCTAGCATTATTTTTAATGTTTGTTTTTAGTAACCGATTTAATCTGTTGTTAATAATGGAGCGTGTTTCACACTGACTGTCCTGGCTTCTAATGCATTTTATAACGGCTTCTGCGTTAGTGACCTCCCGTAATAAAACGTTTTTGTTAAAGTTGGGTAAATTATATTTTCACTACATTTACTACATTCACTACATTTTTTCACTAGATTTAAAGAACATATACCAAAAAAGGATATCAGATCGGCCAAATCTAATTTTGCATTGCATTTGATAAACGAAAACCATAATTACACTGGATTCGGGGAAAATATGATGCCCCGTTAGCAATAAAGGTAGTTTAATGGATGCGTTAGAGGAATTTGAAATTTACAGAGGATCCATAATTCATAAAGAATGTTTGCTTAATGACCAGCTTTCGTTTAAATCATGTATGACACCATATTGAAGATAAACGGCGAACTTTGTAATTAGTCCAGTTGAAATGTGACAGTCGAGCAGTGCGCACTGTTTTCGATAGTTGTGTGGTAACGGATTTAATTATGTTATTTGTAACAGTTGTGGTTGTGTTGTTTGTTTGTGTGTGTGTAACATTTTCGCCGACGATTCCTATATAATAGGAGGATAAAAAATTCTTCACCTGAAGATGGGAATTTATTCCCGAAACATGTAGTGAAAAAATAACTACAAGATCGCAAGACGGATTACAATAAGGTATATTATAAATTTTAAATTAAATCTTAAATGCGATCTGGGGACTGTATATAACGAATAGATTTCCTAACGGTTTCGCGTCCGGCATCCACACAGTTGGAAACATTTTGTCCGGGCTGTTAGGCAGTGGTCTAGAGTCTGTGCTGACAGAAGTTTCGGTCTCACCATCGGAAACCATCATCAGTGTCGTTAACAATTGGCACGGTTACGGTCCGCCAATTCACCCCAACAATGGGATAGGATTCTCATCACTGCGGTGAATTGGCGGACCGTAACCGTGCCAATTGTTACCGACACTGATGATGACCTGCTATGGTGAGTCCGAAACGTCTGTTAGCATAGAGTCTAGACCACGGGCAATAACGTTTTCAACTGTGTGTTGTTTGGACATGTTTAAAGGATGCCTGAAAACTGATTACCAAAGAATGTTCCAAATAGACATCACCGAGTTGAAAAAAAAGGAAGACCAAAACGCAGTTGGGGAACAGAGGTGAAAGAGACAAAGGACAGAAGGGGGTTAAACAAAGGAATACGTCAGGGTAGAAGTCAGGAGAGACGGTCACAAGGTGTACGTCATAACTAAAGATGATTGAATACCATTAAAGACATGCTGGAAGTCGACATACGAAGGTAGAAAATGTGGGGAGCAAAACAGAAATATCGACCTTGAATCCGTACCGGCCGCCGCGGCGTCAAGTCTGTTGAAATTTGATTGAGTTTCCTCCGTGCTGTTGGTCCGTGGTCCACTACTGCCACATAGAACAGACGTTTCGGCTCCACCGTTGGAGGCCACCTTCAGTGTGAAACGACTCGAGAACTGGTACGGATCGTCACCAGTTAACCACAGAACTGTGGCAAAAGAAGTGAATCCGAGACCTTTCTACGATGGGTATGAGAGGCTGCAAAGGATTGTAGCATGATAAAGGGGAGTCGAGGAAGACTGTTGCCGACGCCAAGGCCCACCATAAGCTGTAGAGGCAGTGAAAGAAGAAGGAGGGGTCGAATAAGATCGTTCACACATTGGAGGGAAATTTTGTTTCGCGACAGAACCGTTTTGATGCGTCGTGTTGCAAAGCGTCGCTTCGGTGGAGACTTGACACATTAGATCACGACAAGAAAATTTCTCGTCAGCTGGTTTTGAGCCGTAAAACTGTGTGGTTCGTGGGTTCGTGACAGGTATTATTTTGTATCTACTTCAATTTCAACTACGCCTACACTTGTCTCCACTTTATACTTAATAGCAACTAATAGTAATAAATACACAAAAAAAATCTCTCTCTCTTTCTCTCCCTCTCTCTCCCTATCTGCCTCTCTCTATTTTATGCACCTAAGAGCATTCAAAGAATTTCGACGAAACCGAAACATCGAAGCATGATAATGTTTTTCGGCTTTTTTAGGGAATTGAAAGTGTGGAAGCGTTACATTTTTCGATGACGTTACACATTTTGCATCACGCATTTTGTGGAAAGACCCCCAGCCTAAAAACATTATCATGTTAAAATACGCGAGAATCAGAACAAAAGGACAATGCTCGCACTGTCCTCGTAGGGCTAGGTAAGTCTAATGTAAACTCCCCGCCTTCTATGGTTAGAATCTAGCGCATACGCAGTGCAAAATGTCACCGGCTGTTTTGTTGAGAGACGTAAATTGTAGGAGATTCGTCTTTGAGGGGCCTCGTGACACCTCTAGACAATGTTGCAGCCAGAGTGTGGCACTTTATAGATTCTAATGGTATAGAGTCATCTACAACGCTTGCAACACGATGCGCCAAAACGGTTCTGTCGCGAAACAAAATGTCTCTCCAATGTGTGACCGGCCTTAGTCGACCCTCCTTCTTCTTCTTTCACTACCTCTACAGACCATAGTGGGCCTTGGCCTAGGCAACAATCTTCATCAACTCCCATTTATGATGGATCTCAAGAAAAAGATACGATGACTCAAGAAGAAAATGTACGACGTGACTCGAGACCTTGCAACGATTGGTATAATGTGCTGGAGAGGATTTATCATTGACAGAGGCTGGAAAGGATTGAGGAATGATAGAAGGGAGTAGAGGAGGATTGTAGCGGAGGTCAAGTTCCACCAGGGGCTATGGATCCGCTGAAGAAGAAGAGGACGTGCATTTTTCAACGTCAATAGCTTACAAACAACAAACACAAACACGTAACTCTCACCCCTATATGCCTCCATTCTCTCTCTTCTCATCGCCCGGCCTGGACAAGCATTCGTAATCCGCAAACTGGCATTTACGACTGATTGAAGAGGGTTTGTTTCCAGAACATTCTTCACTGGACAAGTTCAAAGTTAAAAAAAAAACTGTTACGAACTTGCAAAACGTCCTTGGTATATCCTCAACAATGTCTTTTCCTGAACGTTTATAATTAAGCCCATAAAACTATAATGTCTAAGTATAAATTTAAAAATGTCTCTAAAACATAATGCAATAGTTTATTGTTTCATACGATTTATTAAATAATATAATGTTTGTAAAATTGTTTCTAGATAATTAATAGAATACACGATCTCTACAATATATTTTGAACGCTACAATTCGAAGGAAGGGTATAAAAACGAACAGGTTGACTTGATAACGTGTTAAAAATATGGATGCAAAAGTTAGAGATGGCAGTGGTACGGACATATCCAAATCGAGATACAGTCCTGCCAACCTAAATATCGTAACATACGGTCCGGCTAATTGACGTGTGTTCGATACCCGGTACTGTGTAATTTGACGGGAAACGTGCGCGGTAATATTAATAGCTTGACAAATGACAGTAACGGATAGCGTCGCTGGAATCAATCACACGACAGTTGTCAGGATCCGTAATCGTATTATTGTCCTGTCGTGTTACAGTTGTCATGACCAATGGCGATTTATTGCGTTTGAAAATTAAAGCCTCTGTCATTGTGACGTACGTACTCAACGGCTGGATAATTGTACTGGGATTCGCTTAAACGACTGCTTAAATTATTGAAATTCTGTTATTCTTTCTTATTGTATCTAAAATGAAATAGTGATAGTTATCTGTTCTCAGACAATAATTTTTTTTAGGCGATTCAATTATGGCTGGTGCCGTCTCTCGCATCCTAGCTTCCACTGGCGCCGGTCTAAACAGTCCTTTTCTGTAAGTCCTCTTGCAGTCATTGCATCTTCGACGTCCATTTTCCATGAATGTTTAGGTCTTCCTTTTTTTCTTCTAGAGGGTGGAGTCCATTCCCACACCTTTCTTGGCCATCTCTCATCCGACATTCTTTTGAGGTGTCCAAACCAATTCAGACTTCTTGCTTCTATTGTTTCTATAATGTCAAGGTCGATTCCCATCGCTTGTATTATCGCTACATTTCTCACTCTATCTAGTCTTGTTAGTCTACAGCACCTCCATGTCCATCTCTGTCTACAGCCAGTAATCCATCTCCATAGCTCTTATTATGTATTTATTTCTTTTTTTATTTTCCCACAGTTATGCTCCATATAGGCTTATACTTTCGACTATAGTTTTACATATTCTAATTTTATTCTTATTTGTTATTCGTGGACTACAAATCAGACTGTTTAATTGTTTTGCTGCTGTCTTAGCTTGTCCTATTCTTACTTTTATTTCTTGGTTGCTATTAGGCAATAATACTTCTTTTATTCAACATGTGTGCGTTTTTGTGTCATCGCGATTGTTCACTTAGTCTTCTTCTTCTTGTTCTTCTTCAGTGCGACCCGTATGTTGGTAAGCCTGCAGTTTCTTCCGTTTGAAATCCAATCTCTTTTTGCTTTCTTGTGTTTTCTTCCTGCCTTGATCTTGTTCATAAACGCTTCTTTAAAAAATGGTAGTGCAGTACTGTAGACATTAGAATCTAATTGACAGACTTTTGCCATTACAGAAAAATTACAAGGAGCAACGTTTCGCCCACGCAAACAATCGACAGGCATCTTCAGGGTAATTGTAAACTAATACATGATTAACGTATAACTAATATTCTATCAATCAGTCTATCTATCACTGTTTTGTTACCTGCAACCATAAGCATGTCACCTTTTCTTCGTGGATTTTTACTTCAAGTGGGTGGGTTTCTTACCTTATTCTGTAAATCATTTCCTGGACATACAAGTTAAACAAATATGGAGACAGGCGCAAACTTGCTTGCCTCTTTTTTTCTTTAGTAAAATGAGTAAAGGGTTCAAATTCAATTCAATGTAAATTCACTGCATTTTTACAAGCATGGAATAGGAATCCTGTACGGCCGGCACCAACGGTGTAAACAAACTGACTACAGTAATCTCCTGTCTATTGGGCCGTGTGGTCTACTCCTGTTGTTACTAACAGACGTTTCCTCGGCATCTCCACTGGAGGTCATCTTCAGTGTCAATAACGATTCACTAGCTGACACGGTCCTCGCCAGTTAGCTGTTGATTTTGCCAGAGTACTGTGATTAACTGACGGATACCGTGTCAGCTAGTGAATCACTATTGTACACTGAATATGGCCTCCAGAGGAGATGCCGAAACGTCTGTTAGTAACAACAGGAGTAGACCCCGGCCCAAGAGCCCGCAGTTTAGTCATCAGTCTGGTTACACATGGGATAGGAGTAGTTTTATGGGGGAATTATTAAGGAGAAGAAATTAACAATGTATATAGTTAAAATATTTGTCTACACTCCAAGTTCCATTGAGTTCCCAAACTTTGCTGTTACAAACTAGTAAGTGATATTACTTTTTGTTTTAATGTTAAATTGGAAACAAACATAAAGGAAGACACCAACGCAAATGACAAATAGCAAATGGCAAATGGCAAATGGACGCAAATGGATATTCCTCGCTGCCAAACTGTTTGGTGACAGCTCATCTCTATCAAGGCTGCTAAATCCAAGACTGTACAAGTCGCATGGGTGTGTATCAGAAAACTAAAGAAGAAGGGAGACTACACTTTGTTAAATGTAATTCTTCTTCTTCTTCTTCTTCTTCTTCTTCTTCTTCTTCTTCTTCTTCTTCTTCTTCTTCTTCTTCTTCTTCTTCTTCTTCTTCTTCTTCTTCTTCTTCTTCTTCTTCTACTTCTTCTTCTCCTTCTCCTCCTCCTTCTTCTTCTTCTTCTTCTCCTTCTTCTTCTTCTTCTTCTTCTTCTTCTTCTTCTTCTTCTTCTTCTTCTTCTTCTTCTTCTTCTTCTTCTTCTTCTTCTTCTCCAGTACTACAGCCGAAGGTGAGCCCTGGCTTTCAACACCAATCTTATCCAAGGCCTCGTGTCCATTGCCTTGTAACTAAAAACTAATAAATGGTTAACGTATAAGTAATATTCTATCAGTCAGTCACAGCTTTGAAATCTGCAACCGTAAGCACGCCACCTTTTCTTCGTGGATTTTTACTCCAAGAGATTGGTTTCTTACCTTATTCTATAAATGATTTTCTGGACACACGAGTTAAACAAATACGTCCTAGTTAAGTTAATCAGTGTAACACCTACGTCCATTCTTCTGAGAACTTGTAACACATCATCCATCTTATCCTAGATTGGGCCTGCTTTTATAGATATGCGCCCTCGGGATTTTCTTTGGCATCATCGATCCGCTCAAGGTGACCTAGCCATTGTATTCGTTGAGCCTTTATGAATCTTACAACGTCCTCCTGATTCAATAGCTCATCTATCTGCTATTTCGTATTCTCCATTTGTCATTTTTGTTAACCTGGCCAAAACGTCAGATTTTTAAACCTGATTTATACACGTCTTATGATCTTTCTTTGAAACCTTCTTAGTTTCTTGTTCCATTTTTATCTTGCCTCCACAAGTAACAACCGGTCTGATAAGCGTTTTATATATTTTTATTTAATAATAATATATATTATTATATGTACAATTTAGTAATAATAGCGTTTAATAAATTTTACTAAATGTTTTATGAATAATCTTATTACCATTAAGTAATTTTTTAAATTGAATTTACTGTTTAATAAACAGCCTCTTTGTTACTAAAAATCTGCGTTCAGCCTTATTTTCCGTACTATAAAAACTCGGAAATGTACAACAAACATTCAGGTTTGCTCAGAAATGTACTTTATTACGGGACAAAGCGAGGGTAAACGACCTAAACGGCAAAGTGGCAAACAAAACAGATCTTTGTCAGCTTAGCTAATTAAGGAACGAGGCAGGTGTAACAGAGTTCCCTCCTCCAGTACTGCCACTATACTAAAGCAAATTATACCACGTCGACTACGACAACCGTTTATAACTGAATCAAGTAAATTCATTGTGTTGTGCTTTTAATATAAGTTAATCCAGTGTGATTATTTAATTGCATATAGCTCCCTGTTTAGTTAATGTTTTTTAATTGTAATGTCGGTAATATATAATTTGTCGTGTACTGCTGAAATTAATGCAGTTTAAATGAGAAACAATAAGGGCTACTAGCAGTGTTGAAAACGTAATTTGTCCTGCTAAACTTTCATAATTTTGTATGCAGTGAACATTTACTTAGGGGCTTGCGGAGTGTGGCAGTGAGCGTCCGAGCGTCGAAGAAGACGCGAACCTAGAGTCAGCGGAAAGCGAGCGCGGCCCACCAGAATCCAAAGGATCAGAAGACCCCACTCGAATTCCCGGAAAGATTAGTTTTAGGGAAAATCCACCCTAGCAGGGTCAACCACAGCCAACCACCATCAAACTTTCCCTCAACTCGTCAACACACGGGGGGGGGGGACAGGACCCTCGGTCAAGTTGGTTCACAATCCCGTGGTATCATTTTTGACCTACGTCGCTGATCAACACGACGACACCCGATTTCCAGAATGGTCGATCCACAGGGTCTCCCTCTGAGGTCTACGTCTTTTTCTTCATCTTCTGGTGGCGGCTAGGGAACGCTACCCACCATGCCAGTGGCCGTATCCTCCCCCTCTCGCTTCGTCCAACTTTGGATTCCGCCGACTCAAAGGACCCCAGTCCGCCGGTGAGCGGAGAATAAGCGGCCCGAATCCGATGCTAGGGCTCATCTGTGTACTTGATTGACATCACAGACTACGGAGTGTGGTACCTCTGGCTATTGAGCTAGAAGTACGGGGTTCGATTCGCCGGGCCACCTCATATTCAAGGCACGTTTTCAAGTCCCCAGGCCGGATCTGCCAAACCGCTTAATCCCCCTCCTCAAAGTAACCATGATTGCAACTGTATAACCTGAATGTACCTAAACGTTTGGGCTCGTCTAGTGTGTAAAACAGGCGACGAACTGGCTTCTCTCCGCTTCAACCTGGCCGTAGAATTTCCAATAAGAAAAACGAGCGTAGACCGCTCCGGAGTATTCTACAAAAAGTCAGTGCAAACAGTAGAATGTTCTGACAATACAGCCATCACAAATCGCTGCAATGTACGAGGGACAGTCGGAAAGTTAGTTGCACTTGCATAGTATATCAGCTCGTGGAATATTTATAAGAAACCTTTTATTTATGTAGATGGAAACATCTAGTAAAACCCTAGATTATACATTTGAATGTGCTGTTGTTTGCTGACGAATTGCTTGTACTTCAAAATACATAATCTGGTTTGCAAAAATCTGTTTTTAAGCTTTATCAGATTTACAAACGGTACAATATGAAAATCTCCACTATAAAAACAAAGGGAATCGCACTTCGAGGCAAGGAAGCAATAACAAAAGTAATGATTAATGATGGAATTCTAGAACAGGTGAGCCACTTTAATTATTTGGGAAGTGATATTGGCTATAATAGGATATATGTCATATATTATGTATATAATATTATGTGTGTGTATATATAATAGGATAATTATGATATTGATGTTATGTTAGGGAACTTCCAGACGATCTGTGGGGGAATCAACCGTATTTCCAGAAACAACGTATGTCGAGATACAAAATTGAAGTTTCACAAAGTTATGGCAGTCCCTGTACTGTCCTACGGGTGCGAATTATGGACAACAACCAAGAAAAAAACAGTAAAATACAGCCCCTGGAAATGGCGTTCTTAAGAAGAGTTGAACGGTGTTTTAAACTTGACCGTATAAGGAATGAGGCCATGAGAAAAGAGTTACACGTTTTTAACTTGAATGAAAAATTACAAAATTACAAACAACGGTACAGATATACAGCAGGGACTGAATAATATGAGTATACTCGACAGGATCGCCCAGTATCGGCTGAGTTGGTGTGGGAAGATCTTTGCCGAATGGATGACTGCCGCATCCGCAAACGGCTATGAAACTATAAACCGAGGGGAGAGAGAGGTGTGGAACGTCCGAGGAAGCGCTGGAGTGACCAGCTGTAATCTTTGCCTATTTGAGACCGGAACAAACCATCCTTAGTTTAATTGTTGAAGACGATGATGATGATGATGACAAACAACGGTGAAGAGAACACTCAGAAAGAATCTAAGATTCTAGACTGACAAAACAAGTCTGCAAATACGTACCCACAGGACACAGGAGTGTGGGTAGACCCAGGAAGAGATGGCTGGAGGATTTTTGAACGCAGAACAGGCAGCACCTTGTCTGTGCCGTGTTTTGAAGATGATGATGGTATCTGAGAGTACTACTAAATGTCTACGTTTCTACATAATATCCAAGTTTACTTAAACATTTTATGTAGCGTGACGTAAGTTGTTGATACCATTACTGCCATAGCTTTCTGTCCAGTGTCCGATAACCAATCGCGCGCTGCATTTCCAACTACTTCATCTGTGTGATGTCGTTGTTTTGCAAACGACTCTTACATAGGATCGAACACGTGGCGCGACGTCAGCAGCACTTTAACGCCGCTGTTTAACAGCTGTTGCCGGTTGTGATAGGTCTAAAACTTAACTTAAAAATTAACTCGATATTTTTCTAGTACCAAGTGTTCTTTTTAGAGCCAAAATATTGTTTTTAGAGCCAAAATATTTTTTAGAGTATTTTCTATCATTCGCTGGCAGAAGAAGAGGCCCCGGTTCAACGGGATCCGGCTCCCATTATACCGACACAGAATAAATCAGAATACAAATAATAGAATTAAAAATAATAAAGACAAACAGAGAAACACATGACTAAACGAACAAAACACAAATAGGTAGTAACTGCTGCACGTTGGTTCCGAAACGAACATAGCTGTTAACTGAGCGTTTTGCCGGCTTATACAGCGGCAACACATTGGGTGGACGAATGTGTTCCCCTCGCCTAGTTTGCACAGTGACAACTACTACGAGGTCAATGACCACACGCAGTAAAACATTGCCGATGTCTGAGCCGGCAACACAAGGCGGTGCAAGTGCCCAACAGTTCGAAAGCAAGCTTTTCTTCAAGTTTCCGTACTAATATTGTTCGGATTTCAAATTATTCAATAACTAAAGTATTTATCCTGTGTACAATTAATATTATCTTCTCTTAATTCCAGTACTGTTGCGGCCGGCAACAACGGTTCATGGACGCCACGCTGCTGTCCCACTCAACGTTTTTAACGAGTTCCTTCGCCACGTGTGCGAAATGATAGAGGAAATTTTTGTACATTGCAGGCGGTCAGAGATGATGATGTAGGGCACGCTTCCGTTAGAAATATCCACTGCAGGAGCAGTTTTGTTCACCGTGATTTGCCTGTTTGTTTCCAAGCAACAATCGGTGAACGCGTCGAACTTTTTCATCCGTTGTCGACGTCGATTAACCGTCTCGATCGATATCCGTGCGCATCATTTTCAACGGTCTGGCGCGCGCTCATACTCGCACACGCGCGCGCGCCCACACACACACACACCCCCATTTTATTATCAAATTCTGTGCAAGTATTAATTTTTTATTTACGTACATTTTGTTGGAACCCCTTTGTCTGCCGCCACATTCAGAATAATGTCATGGTTGAGAATAGTTGAGTTTCTAAACATTCATCATCATCGTCATCATCATCATCATCATCATCGTCGTCGTCGTCGTCGTCGTCGTCGTCGTCGTCGTCGTCGCCATCATCATCATCATCATCATCATCATCATCATCATCATCATCATCATCATCATCATCATCATCATCATCATCATCATCATCATCATCATCATCATTTTCAAAGATTAAACCAAGGATGGTTTGTTCCACTCTCAAATAGGCAAAGAGTAGAGCTGGTCACTCCACTGCTTCCTCGGACGTCCCACACCTCTCCGCTCCTTTGGCTTATAGTTCCATAGTTGTTTGGGGGTGCGGCAGTCATCCATTCGGCAAAGATGTACCCACCAATTCAGCCAATACTTGGCGATCCTGTAGAGTATACTCATAAAATTCAGTTCCTGCCGTATTTCTTCTATGATCATGGAGAATATACCCCGTTACGTGCCTGAGAAATCTCATTTCAACCGCTGGGATGCGACTGGCCTGGCCTTTTGTTAAAATCCAATTCTCAAACCTATTAAGAAGTATGGGAAGAGCCACAACCTTATAGAAGTTTAGGCGTTTTCCTTTACTTGCTGACATAAGCGTTAACCTGATGGTCCCACAGGTAAGTTTGAACTTATGCAACTTATTCACAATGTTGTTGGTTGGATTATAAGACACACTGTAGCCCAGGTATCAGAATAATGTAAAAGGTTTATTTACGAGTTATTGAAAATTATTTTGTCTCCTTCTTTTTGACACAGAAAAATATTATAGTAAAATCAAGTAGAACAAGAGATAACTAGAAACGAGGGTAGAAATAGACTTAGGCGGGGGAGGGGGGAGAGAAAGAGACACGAACTATCAGTAGACAGACAGGCAGAAACAAAGAGAGACAAAGGGAGAACTACGTCGGTGGGTTGGTAACAGAAAACTGATGAGATTTGAAGATATTTTGGTGTGCTGCTGCTGCTGATTGGATTTGTCACACACAAACGTTGTAGGCTGTAGTATTTTGGGATGTAGTCACAGATGTTGTCTGGGCGCACACAATCCCTGCTTAACCTTATCACTCAAACTGGGATTTATACGCAATATGTTTGTCTTGTTTATATCGATTTGACCTGTGCGAAGGATGTGCAAAAAAGTGCGGGCTGTACACAAAAAACAGCAAGTGTTAAGTTAGAAACAACAGAACAAAAATACTGAATGTGTATACAGTCGGGATATAAACCTAGAATAGCTTTAGTGAAAGTGACCTTCAAAAAAAAAGGAGAGGGCATTGAGGAAGGTCCGGTCGACGGTCTCACTGATCGTCTTATGGTACAATGGAAAAGAAAATACAAGTCATGAGCAAAAATTATGACTAGTCATGAGCATGACCTCAACAATACGTTTCAGGAATACCGTAGACATAGCAGGTTGCATAAAAACACACACATACACGTACACCCATCTATATAGTTATACTGTATATATATATATGCATGTGAAAAGATTATTTTATTTTATTTTAAGTACATTACATAATCTGCAAACAAAAGTTGCAATAAATATAAAAGTTCACAGAAAATTCACATGAATGAGTTGTGCCCAGTGGCATAACTCATATAGTATTATTGAACAGTTCGCTTAATTATGAAATCTTGTAGGGAGTGCCAGTACATCATAGCGCTGAAGTCTGTATATCGCCTCGCTGTTGTCGAGGAGGTTTAATGCCAGTGGATCTGGGTGACTGTCCAGCCTCAGAAGATACCTGTTGGTGTGTTCGCTGATGGTGTCTTTTACAGTTTTCACGTGTAGATCTTTATGTATCACTGCGTTGCTGACGTACCACGGCGCGCTCAGTATTGTTCTCAGAGTTTTTGACTGAAATCATTGCAAGATTTCGATGTTTGAGTTGGACGCCGTTCCCCAAAGCTGCACTCCATAGGTCCAAACCGGCCGAAGCATTACTTTGTATATCAGTAGCTTATTTTCCACCGATAGCCGTGATTGTCTACACAGTAGCCAGTACAGCCTATTAAATTTCAGGGTTAGGTGTTTCCTTTTTGTCTTAATATGCTTGCCCCTTCTTTAATTTGTTTATAGAAGATGTTGTAACTCAGATGAAAAGGAGTTCTAGGGGAATTAAAATAAATGGGGAACGGATACACAGTATTCGCTTCGCAGATGATATTGTACTGATGGCTGACTCAGAAAAGGATATGACCCGAATGTTAGGTACGTTTAACAAAATTCTTCACGCTTGGAGATTAAGGATAAATGTTAGGAAAACTAAAATAATGGTTGTAAGTAAAAAAAGAGAAGACATTAAATCAACCATTATGTTGAACAACACAATATTGGAGCACGTTACTGAATTTTGTTACCTGGGTAGCATAGTTACAAGTGGGAATAAGTGTCTGACAGAGATTAAGAGGAGAGTAGCTCTGGCAAAACAAGCATTCCAGAGCAAGAAGGAACTTATTAACAAACAACCATATTAGTATTGAAACAAGGAAAAAGTTTTTTAAGGTATTTGTTTGGAGTGTTTTAACTTACGGGTGTGAATCGTGGACCTTAGGGAAGGTGAAGAGTGACAGACTTCAGGCAATGGAGATGTGGATTTGGCGGAGAATGACAAAAACTAGTTGGACAGATAGGAAGACGAATGAACAGATCTTAGAGGAAATAAATGAGAATAGAACACTGCTTAGGAGTATAGAGGTGAGGAAGATTAAGTTGATAGGGCATGTGATCAGACATAGTGCTTTTTTAACTAACATCTTTGAGGGCAAAGTAGTGGGGAAGAAGCCCAAAGGAAGACCAAGAACTGCATATTTCCGCAGCACAATGAGTGTCGTGAATAGTGGGTCTTATGGAGAAATGAAGAATATCGCAAGGGATAGAGTGACGTGGCTACAGCGACAAGGCATTGCCTTTAGGAGTTAAAAAAAAATGCTTGCCCCATGTGAGTCTTTTATCTAAGTGCATTCCAAGGTATTTTGCATCATCTACCTGTGGCAGGGGCGTATCATTAAAAGTGACTGGTGGACATGTTCCGTGTTTCAACGTGAATGTGATGTGTTGTGATTTGGTTACACTAATTTTCATTTTCCACTTGTTGGCCCACTGTTGGAGACTGTCTAAGTTGGTTTGCAGTTTGGCTGTGGCAGTATCCAGATTCTTATCAGATGCTAATATTGCTGTGTCGTCAGCAAAGGTAGCCACGACTGTGTTTGGGCATGCAGGGAGATCTGCAGTGTACAACAAGTAAAGCACAGGCCCCAGCACACTTCCCTGCGGAACTCCCGAGATTATTCTGCGAAGATTACTAGTATCGTCTTTAACCTTCACTTGAAAGAATCCATCGGTAATGTAAGATTGTAATACCCGAAAATATATGTAAAAAGATAGGGGGGGGAATTCACCAACAACGAAGTCACTAAAAATCAGCTTTAATTGTCACAAATAACAGTTTATAATCAACTCGTACAATAATTCCAGTTAGATTTGTCCACAAGCAATAATAATGACAAATATAAGAAAAATTCCGCGCTATAATCACTATTCACTAGTACACCACTTGCGACGCACTGTGTAAATCGCCCGACATAACACTGAACTCTAAGCGGCATGTATGGGCTGTTTATAGTCTGCAGGGTTCCATACTATGCGTCTTTAACAAACACGTGAAAATTCTAGAGAATAGTTCAGTGCGGCGGTCATAGCAGAAACACACCCCGTTGGGCTAGTCAAGAAGCTTCTAGAACGACGCACGAGACGTTCCGCATGTCAAACGTCACGTACGCATTACAGCTGCGGGAATAGAGTAGAACAACGTTCTACAGTGTACCACAACGTTCCATAGTGGCGTAACACGTTTTCTACATTGCGTAACAGTATTGTCGAGACCGGGAAAGTATCATACAATTTTTTGTGCGGAACGTGATTTTGTATTGACCTGAAACATGGACAAAGGTGAAAACGCCTTCGAGACATGGCCTGGGAGGAGGACGCAAGGGGGGGCAATCGAACAAGTAAAGATGAATTATTTTAATTGCTGAGTGAAAGGTGGAAAGTTATAGAAAAGCGTCATTTAGCAGCTGAACTTAATTTAGGCACAGTAGGTACGCTTTACGACATTACAGAACAATCCACGTGTTTATCGAATGTTCCAGATGAATCCAGTGGAATACGGCTAAATGTTGTGGCGTACGTGATTTCAACATGTGCTCGCTAGACTTTTCTGGAAGCCGCCAGCCGCGCGGGCTGTGTGAACGCCGCAATTAGTTACGTCGTAGTTTAGAGACAACGCATAATTTGGAATGTTCTGGTCTGTGAGCGTCAGCAGCCTTAGTTTTGCAGTTGTAGTTGCGATATATTACAAGTGATTACTGTGTGCGTTCAAGTGGTTATTAGTGAATTGTTGTGGTACAGTGAAATCGGGCGGTATAATTGTACTACAATTGTGTTTTATATTAGTTGACATTTTATTACGTGTGAACAATTTTTATTTGATTTGTCGTAAGAGACTGTGTTGTTAATTACGAACTGTTTGACTGTGAAAATTAAAGCTGGTGATTAGTGACTTAATTGGTGTCTTGTATTTTGTTTCCACTGTACCTACGACGATCAAGTAGACCGTCGTAACAATATATATGACTACTGTGCTAGAGGGACAGCATTAATGGAAGAATTGGTAGGAGACAGTAAAGGAACAAGTATCTAGATCAAATGGCTAAAGAGGAGGGGTGCGGATGATGCATACGGATGTTTCAAGGAGAGGGCAACCAGCCATATTGTTGCGACAATCACGTGACGCTGTGGTAAAGTCGCCAGGTGCAGTGACGTAACAGTTGTACACGTTTCTCGGCTACCCGACCAGATACAGTGTCTGTGTCAAGGGCGTGCGCTCAAGTAGCTTCCAGCCTGTTTCAGTATTCTCAACTACAAAAATTATGTTGGCATACCGCCAGCAATATGGAAAATTATTCTGGAACCTCTGTGTGAACTACGTAAGCAACAGCGGCTGGCTTAGAAATTAGATAGATCTGACGATGTTGTAGAGTGCTGATCAAGTGTTGTTGTTGCTAATTAGTGGAAAGTGGTTATTGTGGGTATAATTAGTGCGGAACTGTGTTAGTTGATAATATTATTACGTTGGACAAACTTAACTTGAATTATCGTATGAGAGTACCCCTTGTTGATTTCACATTGTTATTTGTAACTAATTAAAGCTGGTAATTAGTGATTTCATTGGTGTCTGTATTTTGTTTCCACTGTACAATACGACGATTACCCATAAACAAAGATAAACCTAGAACAGCAGACCTGGAACCACAAACCTAGAACACCAGACCTGGAACCACAAACCTAGAACAGCAGACCTGGAACCACAAACCTAGAACAGCAGACTTGGAACCATAAACCTAGAACAGCAGATCTGGGACCACAAACCTAGAACAGCAGACCTGGAACCACAAACATAGAATAGCAGACCTGGAACCACAAACCTAGAACAGCAGACCTGGAACCACAAACCTAGAACAGCAGACCTGGAAACCTGGAACCACAAACCTAGAACAGCAGACCTGGAACCACAAACCCAGAACAGCAGACCTGGAACCACAAAAGATATACTGTTCTCTACGTTTCGACCTCCCCTACAATATTCAATCGTCTAAAATTAGGTTTGTTCCATGTGCTGTCAACCACAGGTCCTCGTATGAAATAGCCATCGAAAATCCGGTGATAAAAATGATTTCGGGCATAAAACGTCTACCGGTTGACCTAGAACCACAGAAAAAGTACTGTTCTCTTCCTTTGGACTTCCCCTACAATATTCAGTCGTCTAAAATTAGGTTTCTCCCATGTGCTATGAACCAGAGGCCATCGTATAAATCGTACAATTTTACTTATTACTTTAGTAAAGTTATTACTTGACTTCTTTTTTCTATTTGTATTGGCCATCTGAGGGCCACATACCAATTTCAATTCTTTATTACTTGTTCTTTTCTTTTTTTTTCAATATTCTTTCATCTTTTCACTATATCTCTTCTTCCTGTCTTCAGTCCACTTTGAACATGCGTTTTTCTCTCTCCTACCCTGGTCTCCTTCTATTGTTAACACTTTTGCCCGAAAAACGTCTCTTTCAATTGTTTCTTCTGCGTTTATATTATTTTTTTCTAAACCCTTTTGGACTTCGTTAATCCAGCTTGATGTCGACTTATTTTCCCACAGATATCTGAATATCTGCTTTGTTAAACTATTGTCGTCCATTCTATATAAATGTCCAAAAAATACTAGTCTTCTTTTTCTCACTGTTTCTGTTATATTTTGTATAATTTGATGTATTTCATCATTACTTGACTTTAATTTTTATTACTTCGGTAATATGTATTTAAGTAATTTCTTACTTTCAGTGACACAGAATCTTCTTTAACATTTGAAAGCCCCCTATACACACTTCGCGCTCCAATATCGACTGATATCTACAAGTAGGTTCTCAGCTATATTGAAGACGTTATCTCTCTCTCTCTCTCTCTCTCTCTCTCTCTCTCTCCACATCATTACGATCACATCCGTGGCACTCATATTGTCAGTCAGTCAGCCATATTGATCTCCGCGGCTGTCTCATTATGCACGCTCAGGCAGGAAGCACCCACTCAACTGCTTCCTGTCAATGCCATTATATGTACAAGCGTGTAATGAGGTACGACACAAGATGAAGGCGCTCTTTCTCTCTTGTCGTTTTTCTGAACTGATCTAACAAAATAAAGTTTTCCACGTTCAGTACATTCATATATGTTCCCAGCCATAACGTTCTGAAGATTATGTCTAAATATAAACCATGTTTAACATTTTTTTCAAAACTTTTATAAAAAAGTTTCTATGTAAAAATTATCCGTATTTTTTTATACGAATTGTTTCATTTGAACGTGTAATTTGTTACTATTCCTGCTACTGTTGCAGACATGTTGATTGGTTGATGAATATTAATTTACGTCTTGACAATGTGATTTGTATTTAATTAATATTTCTACAACCTATCATCATCATCATCATCATCATCATCATCAGCCGTGGGTCTACAACCCTTGGTGGGTCTTGGCGTGCTCCAAGAGTCGATTCCATTTGTCCCTGTTGCCCTGGCTTTCCAGTTTCTTATGTTCTGCTCTCCAAGGTCCTCCTCTCTCTTGAGCATTCACAACAATGGCTTTTTCACATGGTAAGGTCGTCATGGCATGAAAAATTAATTAAATTCATTGTAATTCCCGTTTTAGCGTCGAACAGAGAATTGTTAATGTTTCCGTCCATACGACTGCCCTAGTTGCCTTTTTCTTCTTCTTCCTTCGTCACCGTTTTTGCTTACAGCCATGGCCGGCTCTAGTAGAAGGCCGGTATATTAAATGTGGCAACGTTGCGTCTGACGCCTATAAGCATAGTGTAATAAAATAGCTAAAGTGAACATGTTATATTTTGATTTCATTTCCTAGCATAACTAAAGTCATGAGTAGGCCTATTTATAGCTAAATATAAATTATAGGTCCGTGCGCACTTAGTACTAAACGTTTAAATTGAAGAAATTAACTGAACTAGTGTTAGAACTAATGAATTAATTTTGTTCGAATTATTAAATTCGGATCATATGAATGAGTTAATTAGTATATATTTCTTAAGTAATATAACAGTATTTTACATAATAAACTTTTAATTTGCAAAAAGTGAAGAATTATAAAACTGGTGTTAACCGGAAATTAAAAATGACGCGATTTGATTATTGAAATACATAAATAAAGAGATCGTCTAGTCGGCCTCAAAAAATCAGCTGGTTCCAGTGTTGCAACGTTTAATACACCGGCCTTCTACTAGAGCCGGTCATGGTCCAGCCCACTCCAATCATTTTAATTTAATAAAAGTGACCACACAATGTATTCAGTGAATTCAAAAATGCTATTTAATATCTTAATATAACCGTTTCTGAGCAAACAAAAAAGTTTCACTCCACACGTGAGGATTCTGTCGACTATCAGCCTCGTGGCTTTATTGTATTTTTATAGTTACGTGATAGCTTAAATTACCAAATACTATGTGCGCCAAGGTTTCTGTTAAAGGCAAGTAGTAGCGACGCTCAAATATTTGATATTGTTCACACTACAGTGTGTGTATGGGGGGGGGAGGTAATGTAGTCAAGGAGCTATCCGTGGAATGCCCATTCATTAAACCCTATGTGCTACTTAAACAAATCCCCCCCCCCCTTGAGCGTTACACTGGAGATTGTTGTTGCTGGGAAGCACACGCAGCTTTCTAATGAAATTGAATCACGCCCCAACGCCCAACGACCTCGGAGCAGCGAACGCTTCTTCGTTAAATAGACTTAGTGAAGTTTGAGCGAAAACAACCGATTCACGCGCCAACTTAAAGTAATCCTATTAACTGCTACACGGCCTGTTTTGTTTACCTACAGCTGAACAAATAACATTAACAATTTAGAAGATTTTTTGTAAGACAAGGGTTGCACGCTCACGGACGAATTCGAATGGATATTTACTCTATAATTCTAGAAACTGCAAAATGGAGGGAATCTATATAAAGGACTATAAGACATAGGATAGTTAAACAGGTTGAAAATGTAAAAGATACATCATACGACGACCCAGTAGCGTGGCGTGGGTAGATAACAGCTGTTGGCGGTTGTGTTAGGCTAAAACTTCATTCGAATTTTTTCTAGTACGAGATATTTTTTTTAGAGCCAAAATACTTCTTTAGTGTATTTTCTGCATATCATTCGCTGGCAGAAGAAGATGAACTCGGTTCAACGTAATCTGAATCTATTATATATAAAAATATCGTCTAGTCGGCGTCAAAATATCAGCTGGTTCCAGTGTTGCCACGTTTAATGTTCCGGCCTTCTACTAGAGCCGGCCATGTTACAGTCTGTTACGACTTTCCTATGCTGTGCTTGCTGTTAGAGTTGATCTCTCCACTTTATTTTCACCAGAACAAAGTTCTTTGTCTTTGTGTATGATCTTCAAATCGCATTCTACGAATACAAATGGGGTATTCATTAAAGATGATTTAATCGTGCCGTCCTCTTTTCTTTTATTCGTTAATTTAAATTGTTACGACAATCTCTCGTATCGTCGTATGGTACAGTGGAAACAAAATATAGATATTTAATTGTAATATTGGTTACTCACCGTCTTGTGACTTCTTTAAAACTTTCAATAACTACGCGTTCCAAGGATAAATAGTCATCATCAGGTTATATAAAAATAGCTTGGAGAAGTCGTCAAAAAATCAAACATTTTCACCAAACATCACAGTATGTATGTCATCTAAGAACACATTATTGTAGCACTTCACACCGCGTCGCGACCTGGTCGCCACTACACGCGATCGGAGTCGATTTTTGATGTGTTGACGACGTCTCCAGAAGGACTGGTTTTTATATAACCTGATGATGAGGATTTATACTTGAAACGCGTAGTTATTGAATGTTTTAAAGAAGTCACAAGACGGTGAGTAACCAAGTGTTTACAAATATTACAATTAAATACTTATACACGCGACTTAGAAACTATAATATAATAAATCAAAATGTAGACACTAACGAAGATAATTACCAACTTTAATGAGTCACAAATAACAATTTGAAATCAGCAAGGGACTCTCATGCAATGATTCAAGTACACATTGTCCACACGCAATAATAATGTCACCTATCAGAGTTCCGCACTAATTATGACACAACAGTCACTTGCCACTAATCACTTGTTCCGCACTAAAGAAACCGCTCAATGTAACCGACTCACTAAACCGGCCGCTGTTGCTTATATAGGTCCCGTAGAGGTTCCAGAATAATTTTCCATCCTTTTGGCGGCTGCCAGCATAATATGCGTAGTTACAAGTGTTCTCGAGCAGTTTAAAAGGTATTTTAGTACGGCTTTGACCCAGAAGTTGCACTTGCTGGGCTAGTAGTGGAGAAACGGGGCCTCGACTCTTCGAGAGCGTTCCGTAACTGTTGTAGCAATATTTTGTGTTTTTAAATTTGCTAGTCGAAAAAGCATTAAAAACGTGGAAAAGGAAGTGTAAAGGAATGGGAGTAGACCTCGGAGGAGTGTGTTTGTGGATGACCGAATGATTATTACAGACAACAAGGAAGATCTACAATATATTAGTCGGAAATTACGAGAGGAGTGCAAAAAGAGGGATTTGAAGATAAACACAAAAACTACGTACTTACCTATTAGAGCTGATATATCCAATGTCAGCTTGGATAATGAAGAAATACTGGCCTGTGAGGAATACAAGTGTTTAGGAGTCATTTTTTCGGTGATTCGTAATGACGACAGCAAGCGAGACTACAAGAAGGATAATTCGCGCCAGAAAAACGTTTGGATGCCTCAATACAATTTTGGTAGATTAAGGATATTGATAAAAAAAGAGAAAATATGGTATTTATGAAGCATTAGTTAGGAATACCTTACCGTATGGAGTAGATACATGGCGAGTAAAAAAAATTAGAGGCACTGGGCGGTGGAGTTGCAATTAGAGGATAAAATTGATATAAGTTATATGCTTAGAAAACTAGCAGAAGAGTATGCGAAATGGGGTCTCGAAATAAATACCTTATAAACTGAGTACCTTACAGTAGGCGGTGAAGGTCAAGACCTATAACTAGGAACAAAAGTGATAAAAACTATTAAAAACCTCAAGTATTTGGGTGTAACGATGACATCGGATGGCGACAGCAACCAAGAAATAAAAGTAAGAATAGGACAAACTAAGACAACAACAAAACAATTACACAGTCTGATTTGGAGTTGTCAGACTAAGATAGACTAACAAAAAACAATAAAATCAGAATATGTACAACTATAGTCGAAAGTAGAGGCCTATATGGAGCAGAACTGTGGGAAATTAATAAATGAAAGAAATCCATAATAAGAGCTATGGAGATGGATTACTGGCGGAGGTGCTGTAGACTAACAAGACTAGATAGAGTGAGACATGTAGAGATAAGACAAGCGATGTAAAATCGACCTTGACATTATAGAGACAATAGAAGCAAGAAGACTGATTTGGTTCGGACACCTAAAAAGAATGTCGGATGAGAGATGGCCAAGGGTGGTATGGGAATAGGCTCCACCCTCTAGAAGAAAAAAAGTAAGATCTAAACATTCATGGAAAATGGACGTCGAAGATGCAATGAATGCAAGAGGACTTACAGAACAGGACTGTTTAGACCGGCGCCAGTGGAAGCTAGGATGCGAGAGGCGGCGCCAGCCGTAATTAAATCGCAATAAAAAAAATTCGAAGAAAGATGGAGATATAGATAGAGGGTTCAAGTATATGAACACGTGTTATAAACAAGGAAATTCAATGGAACTTTTTCGCTTTAAAAATTTTTTTTTATCAATTAATATTTTACACCGGATGGATCCAAAGCCTTCAAATGACATGCATTTAGTTTCTGTGTTAAAAACGTCAGATTAATTGTACGTCGATACGTCAAGATACTGTTAACGTGAAAACTATTTTTTAAGGGTCGCACCAACAGTACAGTACAGGCAACACTACAAAGTGATATAATCACATGCACATATTCTGGCAACCCTATGTAGGTAGGGTTGTCAGCCGACCGGCTTTAGCCGGACATGTTTGGCTTTTTACAGTTTATTTCGGCTAAGAGACAACCATGTCCGGCCTGTCCGGATTTTGTTGGGCTTTTTGTCTGACAAATTAACACGTAGTATTATGATAAAAGGATAGGCCTTGCATATTTTATAGACATGATATCTGTAAAATGTACTACATCTGAAAAAATGTACGTACTAAACTTTTATTTTCTTCCGTTCGCTCAGCGACAAATCACTTGGAATTTATAATACCGGCATAATATATTAATTAAAGGGTGGACATTTTTTCGAACAGGCACTGTTACCCTCAGTGACAAACGGTTATTTTGGCCTACATACTGTAATATCAAACGTGAATGTTTATGCGTGTATTAGTAATAAGCCTACATCTTTATAAATATAACTCAACAGAAATTAAACAAATTACACAAAAATATTTAGATGTCAAAAGCATCCTTTTTGTACTGATCAAGCAGCGTGTACGTGAAGCAGTTTTTGTTGTTCATGTATTTCAGTTTAATTAAAATTTTAATGAAGAAAGTTGTGTTAGTGGTTGAAATCACAACTACGATGTGGTGGAACTCCGATCTGACGATGAGCTGTGAAACTTGAAAGCGCTAATCGGGATAATTTTTATATAGTGGTGTTCAACAGTGATCATTCTGCTTGTAAAATTTTAATGTTTGACGATCTCGTATGAGGGGTATGATATATAGCCTACGTCTGAAGATGGAACGATCATTCCGAAATGCATGACAAAGCTACTAGAAGTCACAAGACGGAATTGAAATACGAGAATATATTAAGTAAATAAAATGTTGCCTCGCGCGCACCTTGTATAAACCTTTTGAGGTTGTAAAGTGTTCCTTCAAAATCCCTTGACCACCCACGCGCACCTTGTATAAACCTCCGGCTCTAGCCGAACATGTTTGGCTTTTTACAGTTTAGTCCGGCTGAAAACAAGCATGTCCGGTCTGTCCAGATTTAGCTAGGCTTTTTGTCTGACAAACGTTCACGTAGTATTATGATAAAAGGATAGGCCTAGCATAGTTTTGCCTCAAAAAGGTACTAGATCTAAAAAATGTACGTACTAAATTTTTATTTAATTTCCTTTCAGTAAGTTTAGGCCTTTTGTGATATTACTGTTAATCTCTGTATTATCATCAGAGCCGCCGCTCTCATTTATGCGAACTGGTATCGCCAGATCAAAGAGGCACCCGTGGACGACTCGTGAATGAAGAGTCTAGCAGTGTCAACACAAGCCATGGTTTCGATTTCTAAGAAAGAAAATGTAAACATCTTGTTGCGCTACATTAATCTCTACGTCTACGTTGTGTTTGTGGTCTCTTTAAACTCTAGAACCTGTCCGATAAGAAACTGTTATTCGTATTTTGCCAGTCGCGCGCGCAAACTGTTGAGGTGAACTTAACGTGTTGTCGTTGTAAGCCTATATATACGAAAACATCTAATATAGAACGAACATAATCGAAAATGCTGATTGTCAATGTAAAAAACTGCTGGTCGGCTTTACGGGTAAAATGTCCGGCTAAATTAACAGCTTCTGTGTTCGGCTTTTCTGATTTGTGATCTGCCAACCCGTATATGTAGCAAAATGAGTATATCTGAGATGTCATATAATATCCATCACCACCACCACCACCATCATCATCATCACCGCCACCGCCTTCGCCTTCGCCATCATCATCATCATCATCATCATCATCATCATCATCATCATCATCATCATCATCATCATCATCATCATCATCATCTTCTTCTTCTTCTTCTTCTTCTTCTTCTTCTTCTTCTTCGTCGTCGTCACCATCATCATCACCACCACCACAAGGACTAGGCCTTAGACCTGATCCGCATCTCCTCCTCGGTCTACCGACATCTCCCTTCCCATCAGGGTGATAACCCAAGGCAGCCACAGGCAGACGGATATCAGGCGTGCAATTCAAGTGTTCACACCATCTCCTTCTGTGGCCTTCAATCTTCTGGTGCAATGATACAATGTTTAAATCGCGTCTAATGTCCTCGTTCCTTCTCCGATCCAAGACCGAACAACCTTACGCCCCTCTTAGAAATTTGATTTCGGCTGCCTGAATCCTCTGCACGTCGCTTTTACCAAGGTTCCAAGTCTCACTAGCACACAGGAATGTGGGGACAGCCACAGTTTTATAAAATTTTATTCGGGCATCCCTTCTTGTTTTATTTTTTTATGAATCGTTCCACAGATGCTTCTAAATTTTGTTAGCTCACTATCCCAATCAATAACAGTTCCATATGAGATATTACAACCCAGGTAATTAAAATGACAAACCTGATGTCACATAATATTTACCTACAATATGAGTAGGGGGAAAATGCCGATCCTGACCCAAGTACCGTTATTCCCCCACCACCACCGCTGGACCAGCAGCATCGACCAATCAAATTTCATGGCGCCTTTCGCGCGTCAAGTTCAAATATATGCCGTCTTTCGCGAGCCTAAATCACTTTCACTTTCTACTGGACAGCGAATTTCCGCGAATAAATTTTTTAATTTTTTTTTTAATTTGATATTTTTATTTTTTTAATTAAATTGATTTGCATATCCGCGAATATATGCCGTCTTTCGCGAGCCTAAATCACTTTCACTTTCTACTGAACCCCTGAATTTCCGCGAATAAATTTTTTTAATTTGATATTTTTATTTTTTTAATTAAATTGATTTGCATATCCGCGAATATATGCCGCCTTTCGCGAGCCTAGATCACTTTCACTTTCTATCAGCTGGACCCGCAGCATCCCAAATGGACCACCCGCATCCGCAAATATATTTTTAATTTTTAAATAAAGCTGATTTGCATATCAGAGGTGGGTGGTGGGTGGGAGGTTCCGACTTGATGCATTATAGTGTATATATTAAATATATGATCAGGGTTATCAACCTTGCATGAGTTCAAATTTGTTGTGTGTTATAATGTATATTAAATCTATATGATCAGGTTTACCAACTTATGCAGGGGTTCAAACTTGATATGTGTATTATAGTGTATATTAAAATATATGATCAGGGTTACCAATCCTGTATTATTGTGTGTATAGAACAGATCTGCCAACATTTTTCTTCGGTGGGAAATTCAAACTATATGAGCAACGCATTCGCTAGAATCTGAGACTCGAGAGAGTATGTTTGTCGTGCATGCTTTATTTTTTATTTTTATTTTTAATGAAGCTGATTTGCATATCAGGGGCGGGTGATGAGTCAATTCTCCCTTTGAATGTAAATAACTATCTCTCTCCCTCCCTCTCTCTCTCTCTTTATGTCATCGGTTTTACATAAGCGTCGTGCTACTTATGGATTATTGTAATTAGCGATACTAAAATGTAATCACCAGGAAATATATTTATCGCCTACCTCATTGCGTTCTACTTCTAATTTTGGTACATGACAGTCATTGACTGCGATTTAGAAATTAATATACTGTCAAGTCTGTGTGTGGTAAAGTGTTATACATAAAATATGAAAAAATATATAATGGGTGAGGCAAAACAAAACACATACAGCCGAGTTGCAGACGCGTATTTGCAGATTCACCGTGACTGTTACTAGCGGACGCCCGATTTCTTGGTATGCCGTCGCTCGCGTCATCCGTATTTAAAGTTCACTACTTCCAGTACACATCTCACACTACGTCTTACGTTTTACGTCTTACGTCTTACGTTTTACGTTTTACGTTTCACATCTTACGTCTTACGTCTTACGTCTTACGTCTTACGTTTACGTTTTACGTCTTACGTCTTACGTTTTACGTTTTACGTTTTACGTTTCACATCTTGGTTCAAACTTGATAGGTGCGTGTATTATAGTGTATATTAAAATATATATGATCAGGGTTACCAATCCTACATTATTGTGTGTATAGAACAGATCTGCCAACATTTTTTTTCTTCGGTGAGAAATTCAAACTATATTATAGTAAATTGTTGACGACTTCGATATCAACTCTCTCTCTCCCCTCCTCTCCCTTTGTCTTTAGACACAGTTATCGATCATGATATAAACTCTCTCTCACACTCTCTCTCGCTAGCTCTTTATGTCATCAGTTTACATAAGCGTCGTGCTACTTATGGATTATTGTAAGTAGCGATACTAAAATGTAATCACCAGGAAATATATATATTTATCACCTACCTCGTTGCGTCCTTTTTTTGACACATGACAGTCATTGACCACAATTTAGAAATTAATATACTGCCAAGTCTGTGTGTGTGGTAAAGTGTTACACATAAAAAAATCTCCTTGAAATAAGGTATTTTCAAAAGTTTTGTGTACACATACACACATTGTATATGTCTCTCTCTCTCGCTGCAAACGTTGATAAGAATTCCCTTATTCAAACGATTTGTATGTGTGTACACGAACTTAAATACAGACGATTGTAATTTTAAAAATTCATTTTTGCATTAAATATATATATCGTAAACAATGAAATAATAATATTTCGTCATTGTAAGATTTTAATAAAACAATTATCAGTTTAAATAATAATTTTCATGATTGTAAGATACAACCTACAAATTATTAAAATGTCTCTCTCACACACATTTCTGATTACTATACAAATAATTGCATGCATATTCGGGGTACGTTGACAGCATTGATCCGATACTGAATTAGATATAGTTATTATTCGCTAAATTAAACCAGAGGTCATTAACCTTGTGTACGACGTCCTACATTCTAATTTCACACCTGCTAGTCATTAGCAGCGCTGACAGTAATTAGGATTATAAAGTATTTACTCTAAAAACGGACAACTCTACTTTCTAATTTGACACCTGTCAAGCATTAACACCGCTGACAGTAATTACTCTAAAAACGGACATGCAAGCTTTCTCCCACTACCAGTGTACAATATATATACGCACAGAAAATTAGCGAAAATTTCTCATTTTGACTGCTTGTGTATGTGCTGATACATCGTGAAATCTATCTCTGCATCTTTTTTAATAGTTGAAAGACTGTTTGTGCGCATTCAGTATACGCAACTTTCATCATTAAGACAACACACATACTAGTTTTTGGTAAGTGTACAGATTTTATTTAATTTTAATGTATGTGCAGATTTTATTTAAACGTAAAAATTATTTGTATTAAAACATTATCAAGCGCATTATTGAAACATTTGAATACGTTAATAACTGAGTATAATTTTTATTGTATGTACAGATTTTATTTAAACGTAAAAATTATTTGCATTAAAACATTATCAAGTGCATTATTTATTGAATTTAATACATGTGTGTGTGTGTGTGTGTGTGTGTGTGTGTGTGTGTACGCGTGTGTGTATGATCAAATTACAATTTCTGAAAATATATTCTTACCGTATTTTTATAGTGGCAATTTCTCATTGATCGCTGATACTTCGTGAAATCTCTGCATCTTTTTTAATAGTTGAAAGACTGTTTGTACGCCTTCAGTGTAGACAACGCACATACTAGTTTTGGTAAGTTGTACAGATTTTATTTAATTTTAATTTTAATGTATGTGCAGATTTTTATTTAAACGTAAAAATTATTTGCATTATCAAGCGTGTTATTGAATTTAATACATGTGTGTGTGTATGATCAAATTATTATGTCTGTTACAAATTTTCTGAAAAATTGCTTTAAACAAACGTTTTTAATGTAACAAATTTAGAAAGTAGGTCACAGCGTATGATGACATTTATATCTCTCTCTAATTCTGTTGTGGACATACATAGCTGTAAGCAGTGACTATCTCCTTATGAATGCAGAATGTAGACTTTCCTAAAATTATTTGCATTAAAACATTATCAAACGCATTATTATTTATTGAATTTAATACATGTGTGTGTGTGTGTGTGTGTGTACGTGTGTGTATGATCAAATTACAATTTCTGAAAATATATTCTTACCGTATTTTTATAGTGGCAATTTCTCATTGATCGCTGATACATCGTGAAATCTCTGCATCTTTTTTAATAGTTGAAAGACTGTTTGTACGCCTTCAGTGTAGACAACGCACATACTAGTTTTGGTAAGTTGTACAGATTTTATTTAATTTTAATTTTAATGTATGTGCAGATTTTTATTTAAACGTAAAAATTATTTGCATTATCAAGCGTGTTATTGAATTTAATACATGTGTGTGTGTGTATGATCAAATTATTATGTCTGTTACAAATTTTCTGAAAAATTGCTTTAAACAAACGTTTTTAATGTAACAAATTTAGAAAGTAGGTCACAGCGTATGATGACATTTATATCTCTCTCTAATTCTGTTGTGGACATACATAGCTGTAAGCGGTGACTATCTCCTTATGAATGCGGAATGTAGACTTTCCTAAAATTATTTGCATTAAAACATTATCAAACGCATTATTGAATTTAATACATGTGTGTGTGCGCGCGTATGTGTATGATCAAATTATTATGGAGTGGGTTATACAAATAATAATAAAGTGTGTGTAATATATATATATATATACATTTATTAAAATACATACACACAGCTCCAAGATTATATTAAACAGTTTTACAATTAAAAATACATACACAGCTCCAAGATTATATTGTTACAAGTATGAAAATATATCTAAACTAATATTTACAATTAAAAAAAAAAAAAAAAAAAACATACACAGTTCTAAGATTATATTGTTACAAGTATTAAAATATATCTAAACTAGTTTTACAATTAAAAATACATACACACACATAGCTCCAATATTATAATGTTACAAATATGATGAAAAAATATATATATATTTAAAACTAGTATTTACAAAATATATATAAAATAAGACTTAAACACGTCTATGTACTCTGTTGGTCAATGGCGTATATTCTACAAGCGAATCATGTAGTATCATACAGTAGGCGGTCGTCTGTGTAGGAAAATTCGTTGACGATTCAAATTCTAAAGGTACATCAACTGCTGAAGACTTAAGTGCTTCGTCTTGTCTGCTACAATCGAAAACAAACAGCGGGGCTTTTGATTTGAATAATTCCGGTGTCAGTACTGGGCTGCCGTCTAAACGGTGGTAATACGAACTTTGAAAACTGGCGTACATATTGTACAATAATGCAAAACGGTCTTTCCCAATATCCAAGTTTAAATTATCGTAAGGATAATACTTGTCGTTTAGAAACAGTCTCGCATTGATCACGTTACAGTGATCGAATTCATCAGCGTGTGCTGTCAGTACATTTTTTCTTGCTGTCTGAAGATTTTTATTTAAACGTAAAAATTATTTGCATTATCAAGCGTGTTATTGAATTTAATACATGTGTGTGTGTATGATCAAATTATTATGTCTGTTACAAATTTTCTGAAAAATTGCTTTAAACAAACTCTCTCTCTCTCTCTCTCTCTCTCTCTCTCTCTCTCTCTCTCTCTCTCTCTCTCTCTCTCTCTCGTTGTCAAACGTTATGTTCAAACCGTTTCTCCTCTCTGTGGTCATTACCGCGCATGTATATGATTTTAGAAAGTTTATATATATTCGACAAATATTAACTGTGTACGTACTTACAACGCCCGCTCTCTCTCTCTCTCTATTTATCTCTCTCTGTCCGTCCGTCCGTCCGACTGTCTATATCTCTCTGTCTGTCTGTCTGTCTCTCTCTCTCTCTCTCTCTCTCTCTCTCTCTCTCTCTCTCTCTCTCTCTCTCTCTCTCTCTCTCTCTCTCTCTCGTTGTCAAACGTTATGTTCAAACCGTTTCTCCTCTCTGTGGTCATTACCGCGCATGTATATGATTTTAGAAAGTTTATATATATTCGACAAATATTAACTGTGTACGTACTTACAACGCCCGCTCTCTCTCTCTCTCTCTCTCTATTTATCTCTCTGTCCGTCCGTCCGTCCATCCGTCCGACTGTCTATATCTCTCTGTCTGTCTGTCTGTCTCTCTCTCTCTCTCTCTCTCTCTCTCTCGTTGTCAAACGTTATGTTCAAACCGTTTCTCCTCTCTGTGGTCATTACCGCGCATGTATATGATTTTAGAAAGTTTATATATATATATTCGACAAATATTAACTGTGTACGTACTTACAATGCCCGCTCTCTCTTTCTCTCACTCATCGTCAAAACGTTGACTTCATTTTTCATTGTATTAAATAATTAACAAATATTAACTATGTGTGCGTGTGTGTTGTCAACTACTTACATGCGCGTTCTCTCTCTCTCGCTCGCAGACGTCGGAAGCAATTCCTAGTTTATAATGTAATTACCTGTGCGTGTATGTCTCTCTTTATTCGACAAGACTTAAACACGACTATGTACTGTGTTGGACAATGGCGTATATTCTACAAGCGAATCATGTAGTATCATACAGTAGGCGGTCGTCTGTGTAGGAAAATTCGTTGACGATTCAAATTCTAAACGTACATCAACTGCTGAAGACTTAAGTGCTTCGTCTTGTCTGCTACAATCGAAAACAAACAGCGGGGCTTTTGATTTGAATAATTCCGGTGTCAGTACTGGGCTGCCGTCTAAACGGTGGTAATACGAACTTTGAAAACTGGCGTACATATTGTACAATAATGCAAAACGGTCTTTCCCAATATCCAAGTTTAAATTATCGTAAGGATAATACTTGTCGTTTAGAAACAGTCTCGCATTGATCACGTTACAGTGATCAAATTCATCAGCGCGTGCTGGCAGTACATTTTTCTTGCTGTCTGAAACGCTAACACAACAAAGCGTGGTTTTTCTAGCTGATTTCTTTCTATAATCAGAAAGAATATTGGTATTACCACACCTACGTTTTAACATTAAATTTCGAGTTTCATTATTTAATTTGTCGTCAGCAGGTAATTTGTAATATTCTTGAAATATAAGGAGGGCATTGGAAACATCTGAATCATTTACTAATTGCAATGACGTTTTATCTTTCGTATAAAGATATCCATATTCATATAAGTAACGTTTAACCTGATCCAATTGAAACTGTGTTGTGTTATCCGTTAAACATTTTGTCCATAATGTTAAAAAAAAAAAAAATTACAGATTTAAGTGGCGTCATGGTTTCCGATTGTACTTTACAATGACAAATACCAAACAACGTTGTTAATAATTATAAAAGAATATGTTATTATCCCTTCTCCTCAATATTTATAAAAAAGATTTTTAACAAAAATATGAATTAACAGGAATCGAACCTACATACTTACCTTCTTTACCTTCACATTTACCATTACTAGTCTAACCATTTAATCGATTAAGCTAATTCATATCTTATTAACGAACGATTACTCACGAAAGGAAAAACAGTTTACGTGTCAACGAACTCGGAATGTTTACATTTTAAGTGTGCAATGTTTACGTGTCAACAAACACCGTCTGTTTATGTTTACATTTTTATGTTTGAGAGTCATTACATCGGCGGAGATGTCAACTAGAGAGCTCCCCCCTTTCAAATAGTATTCATCAAAACTTTGTAAATTAGAATCTGCACTACAGTCAAACATACGCACACACAAATAAATTAAAAATAGAAATTAATTTCATTATATGTCTGTTGGTTGCTAGTAGTATGGACCTGTATTTCCCCATATCGTCCTTATTGTATTTTTTCGATAGTTTCATAAACAAAAGTTCATACAGACCAGGTGTACCCTCGTAAATTTTTCCTTTGACATGAAAGTTGTGGTTATCATCGATTTTCACATTTGAAACACCTATCATAAATTTACCACCTTCGTATCGAACACCATACATACGATCTATAATCCGTTTACAGTCAGCCGATTCGCACAAACGCATATATTTGTTTGCTAATGAATCGTCACTGAAATGTAAAGTGTTAGGGTTCCCTGCGCTATTGTCACTAAAATGAGAAGCGTTATGACTCTGCGTGCCACTTTCGTTTTCAGTTATTACATGTTGTGTAGGCTCTTCTTCTCCTCCTCCCCTCCTCCATTATATCACCACTTAACTTTCGTGAAATAGCTTCTAACGGTTCCAGAATCGGTCTGTAATTTTTTCTAAACGCCTCGTCGCTTTCTCTGATACCGTGTTGTAATGCATGATATTACAACATTAAACTTTACAAAAAACGACATTATTAGAAGACACTAGTGAACACGTCTGTATCAAACCAGAGAGAACCAAACAATGATAGAATATTCGTCACAAAAGGACAGTAGAATGTGATAGTGGTGGTGGTGGTGGTGGTGGTGGTAACGTCGATCATACACACAGACTCTGGAGAGAGGCTAAAGTTTATCGAGGTGAAAACGTCGTAGACACTTTCTTCTCGTGGTTGATGAAAGACGCCGAGGATATGATGAAGGTAGTACGACATAACGTACATTGCAACATCCAGTGAGCGTTACGTGTCGTTCTCTCTGGGTCCCTTGCGTTTCGTAGACTCTTTTCAATTTCTTAATCGCTCTCTGGACACACTCGTTACCAATCTGTCCACGTCTGGGAGCCAATTTCCTTTGCTCAGAAAGGAAATGCTTAGACGGGGTTTCGACGAACAGACTCGTGTATTGTGTTTATATTTTTGTTTGTGTCCGTTGGTTGCTAGTAGTATAGACGTATATTTCCTCATATCGTCCTTATTGTATTTTTTCGGTAGTTTCATAAACAAAAGTTCATACAGTACTACAGTGCAACCACTTTTATATCATCTCTTTTCAGTCATCTACATATATGCATTTGTATTATTTGCGCATGCGCATAACAGCTTTTTTAGTACAGTTGCACACACACACACACACATCAACGCTTGCACTATATATTGTCACCGGACAAAAGGCTTGCCACATGACAACTGCCACCAATCGTACACTCTAGTGTTTTTTTTTTGGTGGTCCTAAAAAGGACCGAGTTGCGAGAACGGTGATGTTGGTAGTGCCGCGCTAAGATGTTCGGCGGCTGCGCCCGCTGTTCACGGCGTACTGCAGTCCTCCTCTTTCTGCCGGCTCAGGTTTTATTAACTAACTGGCATCGCTGATTGGCTAGCTCCGAACACGAAGTTGGTCACGTCTCGACGGCTGCTGATGCCGGATTGGCTCGCTGTGTCCACCGTTGGTACCGGAGAGCAGATGTTCGCATACCGCTGCCATCACAATATATACCCGGTGAACTTCACAACAGCGTCTTACTTACAACTCGTTCGTGTTGCTGAACACTACTGTGCTACAAATTGTATGTTACAATTGACATTCTAATTTACTTTGTGCGATATAAAGCGTTTAAGATACACTAACATAATACCAGCGTTATAACAGTTTCTTTGTTTTTCAGTATTCACTCTCACGTCTGAATATCATCATGTCTGACCTTCAGCAGAATCCAGAACATCAGCAGGAACAGGGACATCCTCAACAAGGTAAAAATTTTTTTAAATACCAATTGTCTCTCTCTATAATTATGTAGCAAACCAAATTTGTTTGATATGAATTAACATGTATAAGATAGTCTCTTGACGTTGTTTAGAAATTGATATGGCGGAGAAAATTTTTTATGTTCTGACATAGGTTTGTCACCTTCTCCCCAATGTATTGTCTCTTGACATCGTTTAGAAATTGACATGACGGAGAAAATTTTTCATGTTCCACCATAGGTATGTCACCTTCTCTCCAATGAACTAATTCAATTCCGCAACAAAAGCATTTAACTCTATCGTCTATGAATGACATACTATGTCCACAAACATCATAATTTAGCGGATAGTAGTAAAACCCGGCAAACGCTAACTCGTCGGGACTGACAAACGTCACTTCCCAATACTTGAACGATTTTCTTCTTTCACTTTCAATGCTAAAATCATGAGTAGCTACCATCTTCACAGTTTGCAATAAACTAACGTGTACTATCTATTTATTTACCACAAACATGAATGTATGTTATTCATCATTCCTATTAGCTAATACATGTGTTTCTATTGTTTCAGATATGACACGATTTTATATCGTGCGAAACACGAGTATTAGAGGATGTCTCACAACTTTTAATTACCTACCTGTGTACACAGAAGAAGAAGAAGATCAAGATATAGTACCGATAATGACCGAGGTGCGACCTTTATTGTGCAAGGATATTCTGGCAGAACAAGCACGTTTACGCAGTATCAAATGGCATATTGCGTGCAGGATACTTTCACTAAAACTATGTTAGATGGTGACAGCGGCGAAGAAAAAGTGGTAACCAAAGACGCCGTCTTCCACGGACGTTGTCGTACGTTGCTCACGGACGACAACGACGATTTGAACTGTCTACTCGATGAATCCTACGATAAAATCATGAATAGCATATCCAATTTTACCCGTGAAGGGAGCGGATGGTCGGTGGATGCTGTACTGAAGCTGGAACTAGTTGTTGGACGGTACCAGCCTCTAGCAGCATCCTCCTACCTTCCAACCCCGCGAAAACTTGCACTCACCAAGGCAGTAGTCAACATCAATAACCCCCAAGATGAAATGTGTTTTCTATGGTCCGTACTAGCTCACATACACCCTCAACAAAAGCATAAAGACCGTGTTTCAAAATACGCCCCCTTCATAAACACTTTAAATATGACCGGTATCGAGTACCCTGTTTCTATAAATTCACTTTCTAAATTTGAAACAAAAAATCCCAACATTTCTATAAACGTTTTCGGCTATGATATAGACGACAATATCAGAAACGAATCAAAAAATGAGGTTTATCCGTTAAGAATTACCCCCAATAAGGACAGATTACATCACGTTAATCTTTTACTTCTGTCCGATACAAATAGCCGAAAACACTACTGTCTTATCAGTAGCATTAATAAATTGTTATCATCCCTTACAAAACACGGACATAAATCATTTTACTGCGACTACTGCCTGCATCGTTTCTCCACAGAACATGGTCTGTCCGATCATCTCCCCTACTGCACACCTCACGGCGAGCAGAAAACCAAAATGCCTACAGAGGAGGAGAAGTTTATGTCATTTAAAAATTACGCGCACTGTCTTAAAGTACTCTTTACCGTCTACGCCGACTTCGAGTCTCTCATCACTCCGCTTCAATCGTGTTCACCTGGTAACAACGTCCCAACGACAGTGCACGAGTTAGGCGAATTCTACTCAGTTGATAGCAACGGTGCCCGTCAGAAAATAACTTCTCCTCCTGTATCGTCCACATCATACGAAGCGATGCATATTCCGTCAGGTTTCTCCTATGCTATCGTGGATCATACACACACACTCTGGAGAGAGGCTAAAGTTTATCGAGGTGAAAACGTCGTAGACACTTTCTTCTCGTGGTTGATGAAAGACGCCGAGGATATGATGAAGGTAGTACGACATAACGTGCAAATAATTACGTCCGATGATGACAATGTTGCGTTCACTAACGCCACCGTTTGTCATTTGTGTGAGCGCCCTTTGACAGACGATGACAAGGTACGCAATCATTGTCATCTTACGGGGAAATTCTTGGGAGCAGCCCACAATAGCTGTAATCTAAGCTACAAGATGCCTCGTCATATCCCCGTCTTCTTTCACAACCTTCGTGGCTACGACTGTCACCATTTAATGCTGGGTTTAGGAAAATATACGGACCAACACGTATCCTGCATTGCAACATCCAGTGAGCGTTACGTGTCGTTCTCCCTGGGTCCCTTGCGTTTCGTAGACTCCTTTCAATTTCTTAATCGCTCTCTGGACACACTCGTTACCAATCTGTCCACGTCCGGGAGCCAATTTCCTTTGCTCAGAGAGGAAATGCTTAGACGGGGTTTCGACGAACAGACCAATCTGCTCGTACGCAAGGGAGTATACCCTTACGAGTACGTTGACAGCATTGATCGGTTCAACGAAACAAGTCTACCCGCTCGTGAACACTTTGATAACCGGTTGTTGGAATCGGCTATTTCGGACGCAGATTACGAGCACGCACAAAACGTGTGGAGTGCATTCAATCTGCGTACGTTTGGCGATTACCACGATTTGTATTTGTTGACAGACGTAATGCTGCTGGCCGATGTCTTTGAAAGTTTCCGAGACATGGCCTTACGCGATTACTGCTTGGACCCGTGTCATTTTTACTCGCTTCCCGGACTCGCTTGGAACGCGATGCTAAAAATGACAGGGGTCGAATTAGAGCTGTTAACAGAGATAAATCTGCATCTGTTCCTTGAGTCTGGGATCCGCGGAGGCTGCGCGATGATATCCAACCGTCACGCAGTCGCTAACAATCCTCTGATTCCAGATCAGTACGATGTATCGAAACCGACCTCCTTCATTCTGTATACAGACTGTAATAATTTATACGGTGCAGCCATGTCGCAACCACTCCCTTACGCAGACTTCCGATGGCTCGATCGTAACGAAATCGAGTACTTGGACGTACGTAATGTGAGTGATGATTCCGACATCGGGTACATCCTCGAAGTTGACCTACACTATCCCGATACCTTACACGACCTGCATTCCGACTACCCACTTGCACCTGTGCGCCAGCGCGTAACACCCGATATCCTTTCTCCCTTTTCCAAACGTTTACACGAGAGTATATACAGATCATCGTATAACGAATCAGGGTCATCCGTAGAGAAGTTGTTAACAACTTTGGAGGACAAACAAAATTACGTTCTCCATTATCGAAATTTGAAATTGTATTTAAGTCTTGGCTTAGAGCTGAAAGCGACTCATAGGGTGTTGTGTTTTAAGCAAAGCGCTTGGTTGAAACCGTTTATCGATTTCAACACCCGCAAGAGGCAAAAAGCCGTCAACAGCTTTGAAAAAGACCTTTTCAAACTGATGAACAACGCCGTATACGGTAAGTCGCTGGAGAACGTACGGAAACATATAGACTTTGAACTAGTCTCGGATGAACGACGGCTTCAAAAACTAGTTTCCACACCTAGACTAAAACGTATGATTCGTTATACGAACGATCTGGTGGGGCTCTCACTCCGTAAAAAATCCATTGTTCTTTCCCATCCCGTGTATGTCGGCTTCACGGTGCTTGACGTTAGCAAAACGATAATGTACGACTTTCATTATCGTTATGCTGTCGCCAAGTACGGTTGCAACGTTAAATTATTAATGACAGATACAGACAGTCTGATGTATAGCATTCAAACATCAGACTTGTATGCAGACATGAAGAAGGACCTACATGTTTTTGACACATCGGATTACCCTACGTCTCATCCTTGTTATAGCCTTAAGAACAAAAAGGTTGTCGGCCTGTTCAAGGATGAAACGTGTGGTCGTCCTATTAGAGAATTCGTGGGTCTCCGTGCGAAATGTTATTCGTTCCTTGTGGCCCACGAAGATCCCACCCAAGAGTGTCAAAAACGTGTATGTAAAGGTGTGCCTCGAGTTGCAATTAAGAGGAGTCTGCGACACGATATGTATCGCAAGTGTCTCACTGATCATTGTCAGTTTTCTACCAGTGCGCTTTGTTTACGTAGCGATCATCATACGCTGTACACGATGCGTGTAAATAAGCAAGCGTTGTCACCGTATGATGATAAGCGTTATATATTAGACAATGGTCATGATACGCTTGCATACGGTCATTATCGGATACGACAACGCATCAACATGGAGAACAACGACGACGACACCTCCCCACCTACTAAAAAAATTCGTCTCCATGTATAGTAACCCTCCTCAACACTTGTTTCTTTCGTCAGTTGACGTCTCTCGGTGCTTCAGTCCAGACGTCTGTAAACGTAAGTTCACATATTAATATCTCAACGATATTTGTATGTTTAAACATAATATATATATACATATATAGAGTTTGTAATGTGTGTGGTTTCTTTGTCTTACAGTATTATGGATAACACTGCAGTTATAATTGACTTCCAGTGCTTTTTCGACGACAACGGAAAATATATTGTGAAGGAACTGTCAGTCATGGACGTTCTGAGATTTGCTGGTAGACATTGGATTTTGACACCGCCTGCTACATCCGTTACGAATCCCAAATACGTTAGGACAAACCACTGGTTAACAACAAATTATCATAGACTTAGATGGAGCGAAGGAGAGACACCATACGACAATCTTGTTTCATTGTTAACATCACATACACGTATATATAAATATGTGTTTGTGAAGGGTTTTGAGAAAAAAACGTTTTTCACGCATATCAAACCCAAAGAACTACATTTAGTGTATCGAGGGACGAGGAATCAAACAATACAATACAGGTGGAGATTGTGTCATAAGTAGCAATCGTGTTAACAAACAATTTATTGATGTGTGTGTGTGTAGTTTCAACTCTCTGTACTTAACACTTTAATAATTGAATTTGTATGTACATGATAAATGTATCATTGATTCTACAAGTTTCGTTGAATAATAGTTGGTTCGATTAGAAATTATTTGAAAGTACATTAACTTATGCGATAAATGTATCATTGATTCTAAGTAGTATTTACAAATTTCCAGTGAATAATATTTGGTTTGGTTTGATTAGAAATTATTTGAAAGTACATTAACTTATGAAAAATGACATATACTTGAAAAAGTTTACTTACTTAACGCATATGATTCTTTCCACTAACTGTGTGTGTGTGTGCATGTGATAATTGAATATTATCGTATCAGTGATTCTAATATCGACTGTATTGTTATGTTACAGATAAACTTCCTTGTGAACTGTATCTACAGCCGTGAAATTATTATTTAAAAATCTTACAATGTCAAAAATTATTATTAATATTGTATTTATTTTATATAACAATGTTTGTTTGTGATATATGTATATTTAATCAATGTAAAATGTATTTTGAATTTTGCAAACGTATTGTCTCTTATCTTGAGTGTCATGAGATTTTATGACACAAAGTAACACCAGCGTCTGAGGAGGGATACTAGACATATAATGTCCTTGGCCTTGTTCATATTGTTCTTGCTCTTACCGTTCGAATCACACTAGCACGACGCTTATGTAAAACCGATGACATAAAGAGAGAGAGAGAGGGAGGGAGAGAGATAGTTATTTACATTCAAAGGGAGAATTGACTCATCACCCGCCCCTGATATGCAAATCAGCTTCATTAAAAAAAAATAAATAAAATAAAGCATGCACGACAAACATACTCTCTCGAGTCTCAGATTCTAGCGAATGCGTTGCTCATATAGTTTGAATTTCCCACCGAAGAAAAATGTTGGCAGATCTGTTCTATACACACAATAATACAGGATTGGTAACCCTGATCATATATTTTAATATACACTATAATACACATATCAAGTTTGAACCCCTGCATAGGTTGGTAAACCTGATCATATAGATTTAATATACATTATAACACACAACAAATTTGAACTCATGCAAGGTTGGTAACCCTGATCATATATTTAATATATACACTATAATGCATCAAGTCGGAACCTCCCACCCACCACCCACCTCTGATATGCAAATCAGCTTTATTTAAAAATAAAAAATATATTTGCGGATGCGGGTGGTCCATTTGGGATGCTGCGGGTCCAGCTGATAGAAAGTGAAAGTGATCTAGGCTCGCGAAAGGCGGCATATATTCGCGGATATGCAAATCAATTTAATTAAAAAAATAAAAATATCAAATTAAAAAAATTTATTCGCGGAAATTCAGGGGTTCAGTAGAAAGTGAAAGTGATTTAGGCTCGCGAAAGACGGCATATATTCGCGGATATGCAAATCAATTTAATTAAAAAAATAAAAATATCAAATTAAAAAAAAAATTAAAAAATTTATTCGCGGAAATTCGCTGTCCAGTAGAAAGTGAAAGTGATTTAGGCTCGCGAAAGACGGCATATATTTGAACTTGACGCGCGAAAGGCGCCATGAAATTTGATTGGTCGATGCTGCTGGTCCAGCGGTGGTGGTGGGGGAATAACGGTACTTGGGTCAGGATCGGCATTTTCCCCCTACTAATATGTAGTCTGAAATGTTTGCGATTTAATAATGTAGTACACTTTATTTATATTTTATTCACAACATGTAATGTCCGCAGCGTCAGGGAGAAGGTTGGGGAAATTGAATTTCAAATCTAGTTTAGCGCTTCCCGCGACGTTGGGGGGGGGGGCATCTCAGCTCAGGCAGTCATACCGCTTCTCTATTTAAATTAACGTTTACATTCTGACCTGGTTTACAGTTTCATTTATTAGTATACATAATGTATAGAAAACAGCTTCTGTATAAGTTATACCACTCGTGTACGTCGCAGAATTTAAATAAAATATACTTCGAGGGTAGTTTCATTTTCATGTTTTTTTCAATTTAATTCATCATGCTTCTAAAAAATTTTTTTTATCGATACATTTATACTTGGATTATATGTTTAGTTATATTTGTTGTATAGAAAGTGGCCCGTTAGATAAAAATTTTAATAACTTTGGGTCTGTTGATAGTTTTTGTTATTTGCGGACGATCAGGCTATTCTGTCGGACTCGGAAAACAGGTTGCAGATGGGTATACATTTGTTTAATCAAATCTGCAAAGAATCTGGATTGCAAATATCCACGCTTAAGATCAAGGTAATGGCTTTTCTTAGAACTTATCCCGTACGAACAAAAATTGTTATAGATTGTACTGCCCTGGAACAAGTCAGCAATTTTGAATACCTGGGTTACAGTGTAGCTTTTAATACAAGCAACGACGTTGTGAATAAGTTTCATAAGATAAACCTTATGTGCGGGACCATCAGGCGAACTCTTAAGTCACCAAGTAAAGAAACCCGCCTAAAAATCTACAAGGTGATGTCTCTTCCCATACTTCTTTATGGGTCTGAGAATTGGACTTTAATGAAAGGCCAGGCCATTCGCATCCAAGCGGTTGATATGAGATTTCTCAGGGACGTGGCAGGGTATACTCTCCATGCTCATACAAGAAACACATATATACGCAGGAATTAAAAATTATGAGAGTACTCGATAGGATTGCCCAGTATCGTAAATTGTTGAGAATATCTTTGTCGAATGGATGACTGCCGCATCCCCAAACAACTATGGAGCTAAACGTCGAAGGGACGGAGAGGTGTGGGACGTCCGACGAAGTGCTGGGGTGACCAGCTCTAGACTCTTTGACTGTTTGAGACCGGAACAATCCTTCCTTGGTTGAATCCTTTGAGATTATGGTACTGATGATGATAACTTTTAGTGGTGAAGAGATTTGTGAGGTTCAGTCTTTGACTAGACACGGTTTTAAAACATTTTATTTTTATTGATTTATTTATTTTATCGGCAAAATTTATTGTTATTGTGAAGAACTGTGGAGACATACAGATAATAAAGAAGTAATATACACACAATGGGTGTTAATATTTATTGTTTATGGGTCTGAGAATTGGACTTTAACGAAAGGCCAGGCCAGTTGTGTCCAAGCGGCTGAAATGAGATTTCTGAGGCACATGGCAGCGTATACTCTCCATGACCGTAGAAGAAACACAGATATACGGCAGGAACTGAATATTATGAGTATTCTCGACAGGATTAACCAGTATCGGCTGAATTGGTGGGAAGATCTTTGTCTAATGGATGACTGGCGCACTTCCAAACAACTATGGAACTATAGTATTGCGGGACATCCGAGGAAGCGCTGGAGTGACCAGTTCTAGACTTTGCCCGTTTGACACCGGAACAAACCGTCCTTGGTTTAATTCTTGCAGATGATGATGACGACGATATTAAAATTCTCTCTCTCTCTCTCTCTGTCTCTTTCTCTCTCCTGTGGTGCTATGGTGCTACACTCAGTCCCGTTCGTTTCATCACCACCATAATCCTCGCATCCTCCATAACACCATCCTCCCATTTCTTCCTCTGGGACGTTACTATCTCTACATAATAACACGGTTTTAGGGGTTCTGCCGTCTTCCATTCTGACGATGTGTCCAGACCAGCTCAATTATTGTATCCTTACAAGACCTGAGACCAGTATCTCATTACTGTATATATTTGATAAACTGTAGTTTGTGTTGTAGTAAAAAAAGGTATAAAAAAGAAATTATGGCAGTGTTTATTTCTCTGATTTCAATTAATACCATCATAATAAATCGCAATGTACTTTAAAAAATAAAACATTGTAACAAATTATTACATGAAATGTTAGTGTTTGATTAAACAAAGAGCTTATAATTGATATAATTGAAATGATATATAATAAATTTTTAGCTCTGTGTGTAGACCAAAGCAAAAGAAAAAGAACGTGACGGACGTAATGAAAGAGATAGAGAGAGAGCAGAGAAATAACTCTTGCGTTTAACTGGCTGAGGTCACTTAATGTAGGGTATATATTTTCGTTAGTCTGGTTTTGAAATTTCACTTTGAGTGCGCCTTAGGTCTCCGCTGCACACACACACACACACACACACACACACACACACACACACACACACACACACACACACACACACACACACACACACACACACACACACACACACACACACACACACACACACACACACACGAAGAGCCTGGAACTATGATAAATTGTGTGGAAGGTCGCCTCTCGCTACTGCCCTTTACAAAGACTATTTTAAAGAGCGAGGCAGTTAGAAATTTTTTAAAGCGGCCTGTATACGCGCAAAATATGTTTATAAAAAGCAACCGTCATAAGTCTTTAATATAAAATAAGTTTAATAATACATTTTATTGTTTGACAGTTTAGGCTTGTTAGTGGATGAATCTCAGGTAGGCCTGACTTTGTATTTAATGCATTTGTCGGGGGTCAGTTGAAAAGTTCGAGGAACGACATCTTCAGCTTAGTGGTAGAACTAAAATTTTTCGTGTGCTGCAAGACGTATATTGCGCGTGAACACCTGTTAATTTCCAGACGTATGTCTCAATGTATTCACTCTTTACCAGGTGTTTGAATTTTTCCTGTCACGCGTGTTTTTAAAATGCACAAAATCAAACATAGTGTTGTGATGAATTCTCTGGTAAAAACGTTTTAGCGTCAATGGAAAATCAAAAAAAAATTGTAAATGTGTTAGGAGACGCTGCACCTTCAGAAACAATAGTAAGAGGGGGCACACTTGAGTTTAACGTGGTCGTACAAGGAATGAAGACGATCCCAACAGTGGACGTCCAAAATGTGCAACAAAAAATGACATTGTTGAAAAAAATACATAGGGTGTTGGAAGACCGCAGAGTGAGGAGTAGGTGGCACTACTGAAATCATAGGCATCTCATATAAGCGTGTGCATCATACTTTAACTCAAGAACTTGGTGTGAAAAAGTGTTGTTCAAGATGGCTGCCGCATATGGAGTTGTTGCATTTTTGGGCGTCCAGTGCGACCACGTTTAAACTCAATTGCCTACTTACAAACCGTTGGTTTTGAAGCCGCAACACCTCCTGTCATATTTACAATTTCGTTTTGAATTTCCGTTGACGTTAAACAATTTTTACCAAAGAATCACACCACGATGTTTGATTTTGTTCGTTTCTCACAACACGCAAGACACGCCAATTTTGAACAGCTTCTAAACACTGAATAAATTGATAGATTTAAAAATTAACAGGAGTTCACATAAAGTGCAAATCTTGTAGCACACGAAAATTTCTAGTTTTACAGATGTCGCTGCGCGAACTTTTCAACTGACCTACGTAACGTACATCTGAAGAAGACTAGAGATTGTTTAGTGGTCAAAACGTTCCGTGGTAAATACTAATAATTTTTTTCAACAATGTCATTTTTTGTTGCACATTTTGGACGTCCACTGTTGGGATCGTCTTCATTCCTTGTACGACCACGTTAAACTCAAGTGTGCCCCCTCTTACTATTGTTTCTGAAGGTGCAGCGTCTCCTAACACATTTACAATTTTTTTTTGATTTCCATTGGCGCTAAAACGTTTTTACCAGAGAATTCATCACAACACTATGTTTGATTTTGTGCATTTTAAAAACACGCGTGACAGGAAAAATTCAAACACCTGGTAAAGAGTGAATACATTGAGACATACGTCTGGAAATTAACAGGTGTTCACGCGCAATATACGTCTTGCAGCACACGAAAAATTTTAGTTCTACCACTAAGCTGAAGATGTCGTTCCTCGAACTTTTCAACTGACCCCCGACAAATGCATTAAATACAAAGTCAGGCCTACCTGAGATTCATCCACTAACAAGCCTAAACTGTCAAACAATAAAATGTATTATTAAACTTATTTTATATTAAAGACTTATGACGGTTGCTTTTTATAAACATATTTTGCGCGTATACAGGCCGCTTTAAAAAATTTCTAACTGCCTCGCTCTTTAAAATAGTCTTTGTAAAGGGCAGTAGCGAGAGGCGACCTTCCACACAATTTATCATAGTTCCAGGCTCTTCGTGCGCGCGCGCGCGCGCGCGTGTGTGCAGCGGAGACCTAAGGCGCACTCAAAGTAATAATAATAATAATAATAATAACAACAACAACAACAACAACAACAACAACAATAACAACAACAACAACAACAACGACAACAATAATAATAATACTAAGAAGAAGAAGAAGAAGAAGAAGAAGAAGAAGAAGAAGAAGAAGAAGAAGAAGAAGAAGAAGAAGAAGAAGACATTGAAATGTGTAATTCGTAACTTAATTTAAAATTATTGTAGGAATTAATGGTATGTTTGTATTAAAACATAGTGTCTTAAAACCATCCAAACTGACACTGGCATACAGTATGACAACTCCGATAGTTTAAGAGCACAATCCACCCCGCTAACCAAAGAGAAACAATTTAATTTTCTCTCGCGCCGTCTGACAAATTGTATCGGCAACGTGCACAGCACATCCTGCTGAAGGATTGATGGGTACGACGTTGAAGTGGGGGAAAATTGAATCCGGACAGCAGCTGCAGAATACCAAAGTAGGGGCGGGACAAAAATAATGTCCCTCAGTAATAACTGTGAGGAAATCTCCATGAATCTACACGATTACATCTTTTATAGTGGTAATATATTAAATGTGGTGCCTTTGACACTTGCGTGCGTGACTGAACTGAGTGGACATATTCAGATTCCCACATAAAAGCATTACAGTTGTAACTGTACAAATAAATAATGTCTAAGGTTCGTTTAAACCTTTTTGCTCTTCAACGTTACGCTCCACTGTGGGGAGTGTCAATTGGTAATAAGCCGCTGTTCGTCGATGTTAAGCCCCACTGTTGCGAGCGCCAATTTGTAACTAGACCTGTTAACACTGGTTACAAATAAATAATTTCTTTGTGTAGGTTCAAAGAAAAGATAAAAAAAATTTTGTTCAAAAAAAAATTTTATGTTTGCTTGTTATTGTAATAATTTATAAATAATCCTGGTTCTGCGTTTTGGTTAAAATTTTAAAATTCTGTGAGTTTATTTTGGTTAAATTTTACACTTTTGGTTGATCTTAACTAAATCTGGAGTTAATCAGATTATCTTCTTGCAGTAATCGATTGATGATTTTCAGCGCTGCTCCAGTATATCACTTTCAGTTAAGATTTATCGTCTTCCAGTAAGTCCTTAATTTAGTTAGTTAAACTCTTAATTTAATATGTGAAATAATTGTAAAATCCAGATAATTGAAATAATTTAATTTATTAATAATAATTCTTAAAGATCGATTTAAAATCGATGTTGAGCAAATATTCGACTCTTTCACAGGGATATATCGATTTGCAATTACAGGTTATTTTTATATAAACATTGAAAAAGGTTCTTATAACTTTATATTTATGTAGTCAGAGAAGGGTAGGCCTAGAAAGTATAACATGTACAAAAATATAAGTCTTATATAAAGACAATTAGACAATAAGTCTTAATAAATGACAATTTGTTAATAATATATAAAGTTTATAATACACAATGTATACTCATTGGTTACTGGATGGATTCGTTGTAGGCTGATACTTTGCATCACGGGAAGTTCAACATGGCGGCTCGTCTCGTTGTGGAATATTACTGCAAATTGATGGTTGGAAATTCTGATAATAAAATCCCCTTCACAACTGTTTTATTGGTCTCCATGTTAGTGTATATTGTCTATTGTGTTGTTCTGGTATCCTGGATAAGTGTTCAGTGTTCACTGCTGTTAATTGTCTTATTTTAGATGTATGGAATGTTTGCTGGTTATGGCGAAAAAATCGAAAAGTTGTTACGAAGTGAATTATTAATGTTAGGTGGTTTGAACGGTTTAATTCACTTGTATTGTGTTGTGTATTGTTTGTTTTCACTGTTGTGGTAGAGTATTTCACTGATTTTAAGTCAAAAAGTGTCAATTTAGGTAACTCTCGTATTTCACTGATTTTCAACTTTTACTCCATTACAATTCGTTATACGGTTTTAGAACGCAATCCAGCATCGACCGTTCCCGTTGGATGTTAACAAAGAACTGTTTTACTTCCTTCGTCTTAGGAAATATCTTGCCAAGTTAATATTGGAAAAGTATTGTTAAAATAATTTTCATTTCCTATCTACATAATTATAAAGTACATTATATATGGAATATTTTTAGTTTATTGATTGCTTTCATGAACTATTAACCACATAATTGGTTTATTTATCTCATTCTGTTTAATTTGATATGTCATAGTCCATATTTGTTGAGATTTTTGTTAAAATAGCCTTATTCTGTCTTTTTGGAAATCTAGGCCCAAAAACCTGTTTCCGTTCTTGTACACAATTCCTGCCATTTTAGGTGTTATTAATATAATTATAATAAATTTCAGATAGTCACAAATCTTTCCCTTTACTTAATCCCTTATAATTTTAACATTTGAACTGTCTTTTAGTGATAATTCATTAATTTACTATTTCTCTTCTGAAATAGTTAGTTTTTACATTTCGAAAATTTTTAATAATTTAGGACATTTTTCTATATTACTCTTTTAAATCATAGGATCATTTACAGTAGTTGTTTATCGATCCACCTTACATAAATCTTGTTAGTTTACATGGTTCATTGGTTAATTAACTAGTTTATATTAATTTTTGGGAATTCATTATTTGGCCTAGAGTTTAGTATTTTAGATATATGGTTTTTTCAAATAAAGTTAATTCTACACCTCCTCTGACTTTTAAAAGTTAACATAACATGAAATAAAATTGTTTCATCTAATATTTGAAATATTTGTAGCATCTAATTCATGCTACTAATACAAAAAATAATATTTGACATTAACTTGCAGTCTTCAAAGTTAGACATGTTTGCTGGAACTATTTTGAACATACATTTTAAAAATTTTATAAATTGATACAGCATCTATACCTAAACATTTTAATCTGTATGCATGCTGTTATTTAACTCAAACATTTTACCCTAAATATAAACCTTATTCTATTAGAACTCTTTAAAAGTGGAGTTCATAGGCTCTGAACATTATTAGCCATTTAAATTTCTTAATTTTATTTAAACTTAATTTATATTCAGTCTTTTCTGATTATATTGTATTATTATTTTTAATCCCCTTGTACAGTAAACATTCCCCCACATACTTTCTTTATTATTGGCATTACTATGAATGTTTTGATATAAAAAAGTGACCTTATTTATGAAATATAGGAAATATTTTTCGTTTTAATATTTCATCACCTGTTAATTATAAAATATAAAAGTTATTTAATAGCACCTTGTTTAAGTTATAGTTACACAACAACTTGAAGTTTATTACATTTAAAAACACTACACTGGTACACATTCACTGTTGGTTCTGACTTATATTTGAGTTTTATTATATTCTCAGACCAGACCTTTAGTCATAATGGACTGTGAAGATTTGTTTATTTTACCATATAATAACTTTAGTTGGTGCACTTCTTATCATACTACTCAATACTTTTGTCTATAATTAAATTACAATTTTATAAGGTTTTGGGATGTTATACTTTCTTTAATGGTATTAACATTTGGTTTGGGGTTCATGGTAGTTAATAATAGGTTTTTATTGTGGTTCTCCCATCTTATATCTTTCTTTCTTCTCTTCTTCCTTCTTGGGTTCCTTCTTGGGTAAACCAAGGTACTTTGTTTTATTTTGTCCGATGGTTGGTTCGGGATATCTTGTTTATCATCTGCTTCTAAATTTCTTCTTCCTTCTTGGGTTCGGAGTATCTTCTTTATTGCATGCTCCTAATTTTACTCTTCTTTCTTGATTTCGGGATATCTTGTTTATCACCTGCTACTAAACTTCCTCTTCTTGTTTCTTCTTGTGTTTGGGGTATCTTCTTTATCACATGCTCCTAATCTTTACCCTTCCTGTTTCTTCTTGTGTTTGGGGTATCTTCTTTATCACCTGCTCCTAATCTCCTGGGTAATCTCCTGATTTTTTAAATATGAGTTTCTTTTAATTTATTTTCTTGAATTTTATGTGGCATTTTTATTACTTAATTACCTTTTTACTTTTATAGTGGTGTTTTTCTTTGAAGTTTAATTTTATTTTCATTTGAAATTCTTGGTTATATGTACTTTAATTGTTTTTATGATCTTAGTTGAATTAATTATTAGTGGAATATCTGTCATGCTACACAGTTCACCACCGAATCCACCTTGTTAAGCCAGACTACACATACACACACACATAAAAAGCAACATGGAAATTCTACAAGTACACACAAAGATGGAAAACTAGACACTCTTGAACAACTAGAAACATCATTGTCAGCCGTGGCTCTACAACCCTTGGTGGGTCTTTACCTGCTCCAAGAGTCTATTCCGTTCTTCTCTATTGGATGCCCTGGCTTTCCAGTTTCTTATGTTCAGCTTTCTGAGGTCGTCCTCTATCTGATATTTGAATCTACTTCGGGGTCTTCCCCTTATTCCACTACCCAATGATTTCTGGTAGAAGATATGCTTCGTAGGCTGTCCTTCCTCCATTCTCTCTATGTGTCCAACCCACCTTAGTCTGTGCATTTTGATTATCCTGACATTGTCCGGCTCTTTGTAAAGATGGTATTGTTCATAATTATAGCGCATGCGCCACATTTCATTTTCTTGCACTCCTCTAAATATTGTACTTAGAATCTGTCTTTCAAAGCAGCCTAGAAGTCTCTCGCTATTTTTTCTTATCGGCCAGGTTTCTGAAGCATACAGTATAGCAGCACTAGCCTGATAGTGTTTTGTAAATTTTCCATTTCGTGTTTTTTGAGATGAAGCTAGATGCTAGGTGCTTTTTTAATCCGTAATATGTTTTATTTGCGCGATATATATTCTTCTTCTTATTTGAGTAACTAGAAACAAACAAAGACACAAAAACGCATCGAAACAACATCCTAAACGAACAGTCACAATTTAAATCACCCTAAAAATCATCGTCCCGTCGGTAAATTGACATGATAACGTCTTGGCATGCAGCAAATACAGCTTTTTTAATTTTAATGAAGCCGACCAGTCGTATCGGCGTCATTCTTCTGTCGGCGTAGTCCTTCGTTTGAGTGGTACAGGACGTGACAACACGCGACTACATGGGGGGGGGGGGTCTAAAATATTGTTATGACATTACAGAAAAATTTACGTGTTTCTCGAATGTTCCAGACGAATCCGGCTGTAATGTTGTGTGCGTACGTGATTTCAACATGCGTTCGCGAGACTTTTCTAGACGTCGCCAACCGCGCGCACTGTGTCAAGGCCGCAATCTATTACGTCCTAGTGTAGAGCTGATGCGCAGTATGTGGAATGTTCTGGTGTCTGAGCGGCGTATAAATACAAGGCTTCAGCGGCGCTTAGTTTCAGTTTGAGTTGCGATTGATTCAAAAGTGCGGTTCGTAGTATTGTGGCGAAGTGTTATGTGTTTTTGTAATTGTGCGGGACAGTTGTAATACAATTTGTGTTTTACACTCGTTGGCATTATTATTACGTGTGAACAATTTTTATTTGATTTGCTGTAAGAGACTATCTTGTTTATTACAAAATGTTTAATTGTGATAATTAAAACTGGTGATTAGTGACTTAATTGGTGTCTTGTATTTTGTTTTCCATCGTACCATACGACGATCAGTTAGTCTGTCGTAACAGTTTGTTGTATGCAGTTTTTTATTTTGTTTAATTTTATCGTTTATCGAGTATGTATTCAACTTATGCCTTATGCATTTTTTACGTGATCTCTTAGGGTGCATTCTTTGGCTCTCCTTAAGAATTTCATGTCAGCAGCTTGAATTCTTTTTTTTATTGTTATATTGGAGTGTTAATCTAAGGAGTAGAAGAATAATGGAGCAGAGAAATAAAGTAGAAGATTTCTATAAATATTTGAAAACAAAAATTAAGTTAAAGATAACTTTGTCTAAAATTTGGTTTAATAAGCAGTGTTTACTTCATAATATAATACCAAAGTATGCAAAAATCGAAATAAAAGGAAGTAGTGAAGTACGGAAAAAGTCAAGAAGTTAAGTGAACAGTTATGGGTAAAACAGGAAATAAAATATTTGTATCAGCAACTGAATACGTATAATAAAAAATTACTAAAAATGTGCTTAGAACTACATCAAAAGTATAATTACATAGAAACAGAAGACATTTTGTACGATTTTGGTGAGTGGTATATGAAGACGAAATTGGAAGAAAGAAATAAGAAGTTGAAAACTAAATTAGAACGTTTAAAAGAAATGAATGATATGAGAATGAAAAAAACCAGATCAAGCAGATTTGAAGTTATCCGAGAGAATAATTAATTTAACAGAGGTGGTATTCAATAATGAAGAAAAGAAATTATTAGAAAAAAGCCTAAAATATGCACCGCCAAAGAATTTGAATAAAGAAGGTTTATTAATAGAATGTGAAAGTATAATAAGCAAAAAAAAAGAGGAGAAAAAAAAATTGAGATTAAAATTAGTAACATTGTGGGAAGATATAAAAATGTTTAAAAAAATATAATATAGATGTAGCGGTTAAAAAATCGAAAACCGTGTTTGATATAGTAAAAACTACGAATTTTGAAGAAGAAGACATATTGAAGAAAAGTGGAGTATATGTGCTTAGTTGTGGGGAATGTGAAAAAGTGTATCTGGGCGAAACGGGTCGTCAATTTTGCCAGAGATTTAAAGAACATAGGAGGGGTGAAGCATAGTTAACGACGAATTCATTATACGCTAGGCATTTTATAGAAGAAGAACATAAATTCATAGACCCAGTCGTAAATTATAAGATAATAAAAGTGATGAGTAAAGAAAGAAAAAGGAAATTAAAGGAAGAAGTGGAAATATTAAATATAAGAAATAAAGATGAAAAACGACTAATGAATATAAAAACCACATTTGAAAATGAAGAAATATTTAGCAGCGTATTAGACAACAAAAAAGAGTAGAAAATAAGTTAACGCAAATTGTAACGGCTACAAAATTGGTAATGTAAGACAACCCACTATGGGTGGAGCTAAGTAAGACGCTACTCCGTCAGGGGGCGGGGCTAGATAGGTCCGGTAAAACGGTATATAAGAAGTGAACGGTCTCATCACGGCGTTCAGTCGCCGCCTACCAGAGCATATCCCGCTCGACACTACCCAGCATGTCGATGAGGCAGTTGCCTTATTCGACACAGCCGTAGTCTCGGCGGTTGACGTGTCCTCCCGGATGAAGCCGGGGCTCACGCCCGACTATCAGCGGATCCCCGAAGAGGTGTCTCAGCTCGCTTGCGAGAGGAATCGCCTCCGGAGACGCTGGCAGAGGACTCGTGACCTGGCTGACAAGGCTGCGTTCAACAGAGCGTCCGGCAAGTTGCGTCGCGACATGCTGGCGTTCCGTAGACGCAACTGGGAGCTAGCTGTAACACAGATGGATGGCCCTGCCGAGGACCGTAATGTCTGGCGGATTCCCAGTGCCCTAACGGGAAAGCGCAAACGCGCGCCTCTCCCCGCACTGGCCGGACCCGGCGGTCAACCCCTTGGCCGCCCCCTCGAAAAGGCAGAGTTCTTGGCTGACAGTGTAGAGCGTCAGTTCGCTCCCAACCCATCCAAGAACCCGGCCTTCACTGAGCAAATCTGCCGCGAGGTAGAGCGCTTTCTATCGGCCGATATCACAGTCCAGCCGGAGCCCATCTCCCCGGAGGAGGTCTCTGAGAGGATTGTTCAGCTCAAGCCCCGGAAGGCGCCTGGCCCGGACGGAGTCATGAATTCCGCCCTCCATCGCCTTCCGGAGCGAGGAACCCAGTTCCTCACTGACCTGTTCAATTCATGCCTCAGACTGGCCTATTTTCCGGTGAAATGGAAAACGGCTACCGTCATCGTGATACCAAAGCCGGGAAAGAATTCTTCTCGAGTGGAGAACCTCAGGCCCATCAGCCTCTTGTCCGCGACGTCCAAGGTTTTTGAGCGTCTGATCCAGCGTAGGATCCGCGACCATCTAGAAAGACTAGACGTGCTGATCCCCGAACAGTTCGGCTTTCGTGAGCTGCACTCCTCGACTCATCAGCTGATGAGACTCGTGGAATGCATAACCGAGGCTGGCTGCCAGGGCAAACAGACGGCTGCGATCTTCCTAGACGTAGAGAAAGCCTTTGACCGCGTGTGGCACGAGGGTGTCCTGTAAAAACTGACGGAAGTCCTTCTCCCAGACTGCTACGTTCACTTGATCGGCAGCTTTCTGCGAGACCGTAGCTTCCGAGTGAGAGTAGACCACGCTCTCTCTTCGGAGAGGCGTATTACCGCTGGCGTCCCTCAGGGAAGTGTCCTTGGGCCTCTCCTGTTCTCGTTGTTTGTCAACGACACGCCCCGAGTTCCTGGAGTGAAGCTGTCGCTGTTCGCGGACGACACTGCGGCTTTTGCCTCAGAGCCGAACGCGAGTTATGCGGCAGTTAAACTCCAGCGCCAACTCGACGCGTATGTCGGGTGGACCGATGACTGGAGAGTTGCCGTTAACGCTTCCAAGAGCGCCGCGGTAATATTCTCGCGAAAACGCAAGCGGCCTCGGCCGCTTAAAGTAGGCCCCGTCGAGGTGCCCTGGACCAATAGCGTCAAGTACCTCGGGCTCCACGTGGATTCCCGACTCACCTGGCGAACCCACACAAATTACATCAGACAACGCGCTTCGGCGCAACTCAGTAGACTCTGGCCCGTGCTATCTAATCCGGCAATGACCCCCCGGCTAGGTAAGCTCATAGTCAACACGTACGTGTTGCCGGTGATTACCTACGCCTGTCCTGTTTGGGGGTACCTGGCTCGTGGTCATAGAATTACGCTCCAGCGCGTACTCGACCGGGGACTGAAGCTCGCGTGCAAAGTCCCCCGGAGGTACTCTTCTCGTCTTCTGAGGAGAGGACTCGGTGTCCGCTCTCTTGATGACACCGTGAGACGCCTGGCGCGACGATTCTATGTTCGTTCCGACAGAGTGACCCACAATTCCCTCATTGCCGGACTTGGTAAATACACCCCGCGACCAGGTGAGTCCTGGAAGCGACCTCGTTTGCTAGTCCCGGTGGTATAATCCACCAACCGCAGGTCGCTTCAGACCCCCCCCCCCATAAGTAGATAAACAGTATATAATGAACTCCAACAGACCCAGTGGCAGGAGTCCTTTCTGAGACTCGGGACACTGCACTACTCGCGGGCCGCGCAACCCCCAGTTGTGTATATTTCTCATCAATCCCCCACTCACCACAATCGCCCTTACCCTCAACCTCAGCTCCCCTTAACCAGCAAAACCCTACCCCTTCTAATACCCAACCCCCCCGCCTCCTCAAACCCAAACCTTATTAATTCTCAAGCACACAAAGAATCCAAACAACCCAATCTTCCTCTCCAACCTCATCAAAACTAATTGCCCAGAACTTTGGCTCCCCCGCAACTTCTACTCCCCCCAAAACGCTATTACAACCCTGCAATTCTCATCCTTAACAGACCTCCAATTATTCTGTAATTCCATTCCTATGACCACTTTCGGACCAAACGCCGTATACAGGGCATTCCAGACCTCACAACCAAAACAGAAACCCAAAGATCCCCCCCCCCAGAAAACCTCTCAAAATCCTAGTCGTCCGTGGTGTCGCAAAGGACATCGATATATTGGACTTCCAGGAAGCTTTGGAAGAGGACCAGCGCCTCCAAATAGCTTTCTGCAGGCGAATTATGTCGGATCTGGGTCCGACCGGCCTTATCCGTACCTTTAGCCATGACACTGAGACCATAAATCTGCTGCTGACCGAAGGCGCCTTTGTCGCTGGAAGACACTACCGGACTGAAGAGTCCCGACAGACGGAACGACATAAACCATGTCCCCGATGTCACATTTATGGGCACACCGCATCCTCCTGTTCTTACCAACCCCGTTGCCGCGTATGCGGAAACAAAACTCCCACTACCCTTTGCCCCCATACCAACCACGACTATAGCTCGCCGTTCTGTGCCACGTGCAACTCCTCAACGGACCATTTCACAGGCCAAACGAAATGCCCGAAATACCCAAAGCAGACACCTGTCCCTGCCTCGCAAGCCCCAGTCGTACCAATAATACCCGCATCACCACCTAAAGCTAACCCTTGGAAACTGCAGCCCACAGACTTTCCCTCTCTCAATTCTGCTATCGCCATCGCCTCCGCACCTACACAAACCGCCCCCACCCTACCTCAACCGGTCGATGACCAAACCTCCGACACCGAAAAAACTCCTGAATCCAGCAACGATAGACACCACAACCATCCTCGGCCTCTTCCAATCGATGATGACCGACGTTCAAAAAATGATCACAGACATGACTCGCTCAGTCTTCGACGCCCTCATTGCAGTTATATACAACGTAACGGAACCCGTTTCACACACCAAACTACGTACTAGTGTCAACCAAATAACCAAACGACTTTTTGACACCAGGACGTTTTTCAACCGCACCCCCGAAGGCCTTACAATCCTTCACTCCAAGTCCAAGCGAAAAGCTTAGATGGGAGACGACGGCAGCGTAATCCGCAAAAACCATCTCACCCTCCTTCATCTCAACGTTCGCAGCCTCCGGGCTCGACGCGATGAACTCTACCACTTTCTGCAGGAATCGCATACAGACGTCGCCACCCTCAATGAAACCTACCTAACTGCCAAACATCGCCTGTTCTTCTCGGGCTATACCCCCTTCCGGGAGGACAACGCATCTCATTCGGGCGGAGTTGCGATACTAGTTCGTAACTCTCTCCGAGCACAAGCAGTACCCCTACCAAACAGCCCGACCGACTCGCTTCTGGTCAAACTAAGCTTCAAAAACTCCCCTCCCCTCTTCATTGCAACCTACTACTGCCCCCCCCCCCCAGTGCCGCCCTAGACGTCAACTACCTCCATCATTTGGCCACGACCTACTCCCGTTTACTTCTCTTCGGAGATCTGAACGCCCACCACCAGCATCTCGCAGACCGTTATAACACCGCCCGAGGCACGCGAGTGCTTCGGGCAGTCAATAACTTTGGTCTCAGGCACCATCGTACCACGTTTACCCGCCAGCCGGTAACTCCGGCCCAACGACCCACTGTCCAGATAAGCTGATTACCCCAGCTGACATCTCCCGTAAAATAAGTGGGATCTCCCAAGGCCCGGATGTTGACTCTGACCACATCCCTATTCTTCTAGTAATCTCCTACGGCCACGTAAAATACCCCACCCTTGAACCCCGCACGACGGCCGTAACAGACTTTAACGCTGCCGATTGGCCTCTTTTTTCACAGCCTTTAGCTTCCTTTATATCCCCTCTTCCAGCCCCACCCACCACCCCCGCACAAACCGACGACTACAATGACTTCTTAACAACATCGATTCAGACGGCGATGGCACAGGCCATACCTACGAAACAGATCAGATATTCCCAGCTCAGGCTCCCTCCCCCTGTCCTTGCACTGATACGCCGGAAACGCTGCATCCACCGCCTCTTAAACAGAGATCGGCGGAACGAGCATCTCTGCTCGCAGTACAGAAGACTTTCAAATGCCGTCAAGATCGCCATAAAAGACTTTCGATCTTCCCGCATTGAGAGCCTATGTACTTCAGTACAGGATTCCTTTCACTCAGACACACCCAGATTCTGGAAATAAGTTAAACGTCTCCACAATCCGCCCAAAGCTGATACCCCTCTCCTGTCAGACGACCGCCTTCTTGTCAGCGATGAGGAGAAAGCTGCTGCCTTTCGGGACTCTCTCCAGTCCATCCATAGCCACCCCGTCAGCCCGGACTTTGACGCCATCGCCGAACATTCGATAGACACTTTCTTGACTAACCTCTTCACCCCTTACGACGTCCTGAACGCAGACCACGACCATCCGCTGGAGCGGCCTATCGACCCAGACGACATCAAAGACAGACTCAATAAATGTAGAAATACTGCCCCCGGACCCGACGAAATACCAAACCGCATTTTAAAAGCGCTCCCTGACACTGCCATCGAAGCCCTAGCGCATCTATATACTGCAAGTCTCCTCCTCGGCTACGTCCCGCGGGCCTGGAAACACGCCCATGTCCTCATGTTCCCCAAACATCTCAAAAACGCCAGCCTCCCGTCGAGGCTTTTCGAGAAAATCCTCGTCGCCAGGATACACCCTCACCTGCAAACTCATAGCGTCCTCCCCAGTACCCAGGGCGGATTCCGCCCTGGGTATAACATATATGACCAACTTGTTCGGGTTATCAGCGCCATCCAGGACAACTCGGCCCGCAAACGCCAGACCATATTAGCCCTACTCGACATCCGCAAAGCCTTCGACTCTGTCTGGCACAATGGCCTCCGTTTTAAGATCCTCGGATGTCACTTTCCCCCAACCATCATCAAATGGCTCTCCCAGTTCCTGGATGGACTCACTGCACAAGTCCGAGTCCGCCAGCATCTCTCGGCACCCTTCCACCTCAATGCCGGTGTCCCCCAAGGCTCCGCCATTAGCCCGTTATTATATACCATTTTTACTAAAGACATCCCTCCCACCCGCCAACTCTACCCTACTCATCAGCAGGCCTAGCCCAATACGCAGACGATACAGCTTACTGGGTTTCAGCAGGCGCACACTGGCAAGTCCCACCAAATTACAACAAATCCTCGAGCCTTTCTTCGCCTACTGTAACACTTGGCGAATCAATGTAAACGCGGACAAAACCCAACTCTGTGTTTTCAACTCTACTGGACGCAACATGACTCATTTCTATAATACACCAGTCCGCGTAGGCCCATCGTCAGTACGCCCGAAGCGTGATTGCCAATATCTGGGCGTCACGCTTGACCCCAAACTTACCTGGCGACCACACATCAAACGAACAACTACCATCGCTCGTACCCGCCTCCGCTGTCTCAGAACACTCAGCCGACTAAAGCACTTCTCCAGCGACTTACTAGGCCGCATCTACACTACCTACATCCGTCCAATCATCACGTATGGCCACCCAGTTCTCCTTAGCGCCTCCCCTGCCTACCTAGATCTCCACCGAGTCACAGAACGACGAGCCCTGAGACTCATATACCGCCGACCACGCCTCACGAAGACCTCCAACGCAGCCCTGTATGCGCTAAACACCCGCTTCCCAAACCTAGATTCCTTCCTCGTTAAGCTCAACTGGAAGTATTCCCGAACAGCTTCCCGCCGCACTTCCATACAGTCAATAGTCCCTTTAATTAACAGAAACACCCGCAATACAAGCAGACCTTCCTACTTACTAAATCGCCTCCTTACAATAGCCAATGGCCCTCCCCCTCGCCTCCCCCTCCGCTGGCTTCAAAGACACAGACACACTTAAACAATACATACCATTCCCCCGCCAATGACTCATTTCTCCCCGGCGGTAGCGACTAGACACACTAAAGCAGCCTACATACTCAACACACTGCTAAATTCCCCCACACTCTAAAACTCTCAGCTCTATCTTCGCTTCACCACATGAAAACACACACTCTAGTTCCTCACACTTACGTCACCGCTTATAATTCTCAAATCTGTTCCTTCCGCCTCCCTTGACGGCACTCTGTCGCCACCTAACAGCTCAGGCGACCTGCGTCACACGTCCCTGTCTTAGCCACCACCCCCCCAAAAGAACATCGAAGAAGAAATAAACAAAGCAAAATGAATGAATAAAGATGCCACCAAACAACTATAATGGCCACATCCATCTACCTCTCCCGCTCGCTATGGCTACCCACTACACTCGCACACAATATAACTCACAAACAATACTCTCCCAACCTCGTGCCTCCACCTTTTCAACGGCCCGGTCAGCTGGCGTACGTCTCCCCAAAATCCCATACCCACACGGCTGAAGGGAGCTAGTCTCCAGAACAGCCCGAGTCCGACCATTGGTCGGTCACAAACAACGAAAAAAAAAAATTTCTCTGTTGGTAAATGACCTGAAGTGAATGACCTTGGCGGCCGAAAGCGCTCGTCAATACCAAAGACAGCATAGTGGTTTGTATAAAATTACTAGTAGAAATGAATTCTTTTTCTTTGATTTTCTCTGAGTGTCCACGATTCACTCCCGTACATCAACACGGGTGCCGCCATTACTTTATAAAATTTAAATTCTTTATCTAAAATATTAATTACAACTGACAACAGTTGCTTTGAAGCCGAAGGTAAGCGGTTTTTAGCTATTAGCATTATCATGTGATTAAGGATTACACCCAAGGCACAAACACACAAACTCACGGCAGAAAAGACATTATCAACGTTAAAAACACACACACACACACACACACACACACACACACACACACACACACACACACACACACACACACACACACACACACACACACACACACACACACACACACACACACACACACACACACACACACACACACACACACACACACACACACACACACACACACACACACACACCGACATGAAGGTTTGTTACTGAATGGCCGTAGTATGGGAGCAAAAAAACAAATTGGTCACAGAGGCTGATACTGAACAAAGGATGCGAAATGTGAGAGTATAAAGTAAATTGTAAGAAGCGGTGCGGCAGCGTTCAGGAAGCCAAGGGAATTAGACCCGCGGAGCGTGACCGTTGTGGCATTAAAGGATGAGAAAAATTATCCTCTTTGTATTCCTCCGTACTAAGTTTTATTTTCGCTTCGTTTTTAGTATTCATTAATTTGCACAAGAAAAAAAATATTTCATAAGAAATAATTTTACAGAAGAACGCAAAATATTTTATTTGTTAAGAAAATCAATGGGTTCTTGACCAGTCGTATAGTCGTTCTGGCCGACTTTTTCCATATTCGCGGGATTTTGAACTTCAACAGGCTCACTGTTAAACTTCTTTATTAGAATACATTGTAATGTGTATATGTGTTTTTTGCTTCTCATTATGTAAATGTGTTTGTTCCTCTCATCAAAAATTAAATTCTCAGAACGTACTCTGGTCATAATTTACATTCAAAAATAATCTCTAAGAACAAGGGGGGGAGGGCGGTTTGTTTGAGCTGTGCAAAAGGGTTGCCTGTGATGGCTTAATTAGTTAATTAGTTTCTCTGTTGACTTTGCTTCTTCATTACAAAATATATTTTTAGCGTTTCTTAGCTTAATAACATGGATGAATTTAAAGTAGACAGGTTCATAAGTCTTCATGAAATCAGTTTATCAAACTGTCGTCTAGTCATTTCTAACTCACGTTTCGATGATAACAAAGAACAGTCTTTGTTAGTTCAACTTAAGCGTTAATTAAATTTAAAGAAATGAAGTCCACGTTATCGTAATGATTATCATCTTCATAACACGGTATATGCAAGGCGCTACCTGTTTCGCCATCAAATATCCTCCAGCCTCCAGCTCTTCCTGGGTTCACCCCACACCTGTCTCCTATGGGTTTGTGTTTCCAGACTTGTTTGGCCAGTCTGGAATCTGACATTCTTTGTAAGTGTTCTTTCCACCATTATTTGTAATCTTTTAATTTTGACATGGAATCCATAGGTATGTAATGTCTTACTCGCACGTTTCGCGAAAATCGACCGTTATGTTTCAAATGTACTTTCGGCATACCACTATCTCACGAACCGCTCAACCAATCCCAGCAAACCAGGTGTCAGGTGATCGAGTCACTCGGCCCCCTTCCACCAATAGTACTGAGAATTTTGACAACTGACTTCAGTCGCCTCTAGGCTTTGTCTGCGTGAGGGTGTTTTTGCGCCGAAAATTTCTAAATTGCTCCACTAAAACTTAAATATCTCGGGAACTACAAGTCCGATCGCGAAAATACAAAGTGCGTTGTGATCCTCAGAACTAAATCTCTCTAATAACATCAATTCCGAGTACCAGAAGCACTCACAGAAAATAATAACAACATTTGAACTCAAAAATTTGAAATGCCTCGACCTGAAAATCGCGATAAAACTCGAACCAAAAATTTCAAACCGAAAACCGGCAAATCCTATGCAGAGCATCAACAGGCCTATCGTTTGAGACTAAAAGCAAAGAAATCGGCAGAGAACTTAGAAAATGGCAACCATTTGAAGATTGACGAAACCCCGTCAGCGCCCAAGCGGCCCACATCTCCGATACCTGGGTCATCCGGCGTGCCCCCAAAGCGACTCAGATCGAGCGTACGGCTAGCTAGCAAGAAAACAGACGATGAGAACATTAAGACGATGAGAGCTGTTTATTTAACCAACCCTTCATTCCTTCTCAAAGCACAAGTCTGCCCATGATTCCATGTCTACCGGTAGTCCCACGACTACCAGGTTTAAATTTTTTCATTCAAGTTAAAGCTTGTAACTCTTTTCTTATGTGCTCATTTCTAATTGTCAAATTTAGAACACCTTTTAACTCGTGTTAAGAACGCCATTTCCGAGGCCTGTATTTTACTGTCTTGTTTCTTGGTCGTTGTCCGTAATTCACCCATAAGACAGTACAGGTACTGCCATAACTAAGTAAAATTTTAATTTTGTACCTCGACGTACCTTGTTTCTAAAAATACGGTTGATTGTCTCCCACAGATCGTCTGGAACGTACTTAACCTAACATCAATATTATAATTTATATCATAGATAATATCATTTCCCAAATAATTAAGCTGGCTTACCTGTTTTAGGATTCGACCACTAAAAATAATTGTACAAGAATAGCTGTTAAAAGTAATTGTAGGATATCTCAACAAATATCTGTCAATCAAGGCGTCAGACAAGGGTGCAGTGTATCACCTACTATTTTTAACATTTATAGGATATTAACGATCTGGTAAGGAAGTGGAAACGTCTAGTAAACCCTGGTATTAAGTTATCACGAGACAGATATTTGAATGTGCTGTTGTTTGCTGACGACTTGCTTGTACTTCAAAATAAGTACTTCAAATTAAGGCAAGGAGCCAATAAGAACAAGTTCACATGTAAGTGATAAAAATGTCTAAAACTCTTCTGTAAATCTTCTTCTCTGTAGGATTACATGTTGTTACGTTTCCCGTTTGTTGCTAGTAAGACGTCTCTCGCAAGATCTATCTGTTGAGGTTTATAATTTAAAATTTGTTTGGGCAGTTCCTCATTCTCCTGCGTCTGCTTATGGGGTCTATCCACTTTGATCCGAACTACTCAAATTGTTGTTGCCAGAGATCAATCCCAATTGTGTTCTTACCGTATGATTTCTAAGCCTGTCTGTCGCCCGTAGATCCTTTCACGTATCCAAAGAATCGCATTTCCGTTGTTTGCACGTGAATTCTAACATTACCCAGTGGTTGATTTCTAAAATTATTGGTGCCGGAACGGATCAATTCAAAAGATGTACAGACACAAATATACTTATATTTTACATCATTACAAAGGAGGTCAAGATTTTTAAAGTCTTATAAAATATATAACATGCGTATAAACGTGTATATAAAAAGGTAATAAAGTTTACAGATATTTCTAAAGATCTTCATCGTCAGGTTAACCGCACGACAATCGAAAACATCTCACTCATGATAGCTTCATCCCGGAGCCTCAATGAAACTCTGAGTGATGGTTTCAGTGGTTCGCACATTTTAAAAAAGTTTCCATAGTTTCATCATTGTGTCGTCATATTGTTTGTTCTTGACCTTTCCTTACTCTTTGTGTCCAGTGCTGCATGATGGCCAGAAATCAGCCCTCTCAAATTCACTTGAAGATAGTGCTATTGACTCAATAGCATATTTAAGGGTAGAAAGACTATCCGGAGAATTCTGGAATGAACATATTCTCGGAAGCTCTCAATTAGTTGCCTTTCAAGTAGTTTTAATTTTAAAGCAAGTTTTTTTATTTCATTTTCTCCATATCTTATTGAGACATTTTTTGAACAATAGTAGTTAAGATAAAGATTAGTGCTGGTGTTTGATTTTGACAAATGTTTAGTTTGGTAGTGGGGCTGATGAGGGGCACAATTTAAAAGTAGTAGTACATTTTTGTAATAATTATGTTTTTCTTTTCATATAGGGTATTTTTTCTGTAATTTATTTTTGGATCCAAGAGGTTACGGAACGCCGTTCCCCCCTGAAATCAAGCCCTTAAATTACCAGACATTGCTCATAACCATATGACAGGGCCAGTCAGTACTATAATAACTTTATAGAGTTACACCTGTGTTTTGCTTTTGTGTTCCTTCTTAATATTTTTTTGTGAGTCTGTCTACATGTGTCCGGTACTATCTGGAGAAGAACTTTATTAGAAATATGTTATTTATATTTCTTCTTACTATGCAGAGTTTGCTAGTTGTAACAGTCAGAAAAGGAACTAACTAGGACTAATCTGTGACTTCGTCTCAGAGTGATGCTGAGTACACTTCTCGGACAGCGTCTGTGCAAGTGATGTAGCGTCGTTGTGTTTACATTGGTGTTCAGGTAATGGAAATGTCTCAGACACTAGGCAATTCTCATTTAAATTACCACCTACATATTACTATTAGTAAGATACCGTTCTTTAAAACCTCTAAGCGATGGGCGATTTCTTACGGATAAATCGTATGTTCGGACTGCTTTCTTCGTAATTTTGTTGTTGTTGCTTGATGTTTCAATCCCTGGAACCTGAAATCGACCTCTGAAGTTAAACAACATAAATATTATTCTTTTTAAATGGATGGGGTGTTAAAATTAAGTACGTAAAAAGTAAAAAGAACATTTTAATATTTCACAGTGAACTCCCGCGTGCGTACACAATAGCGCTGTTTTAGTGATTTAATAAAATAACCAGATCATTAAAACAGAGCTGCGAGTGTATGGAGGGTCCATTTGCCGCGGCCGCTCGGCAGGTTCCAACTTTTTTGTTCCGATTTTTCGATTTTTGCTCACGTTCCAATTGTCTGCGAGTGGTGTGGGATGCAGTCACTCTGTCTTTGCTTACTTTAAAACCTGAGGCAGAGGTTTCACGGCGGGAAACCAGAGATTCTTTTAGGCAGAGGAAGCCAGTTTACTCTGATTTCGTCAATGTAGTACAGATCGTCTTTGCTGAAACCATTTTTAACAACCATACCAAGAAATTTTAGTTTGAATGTGTGGGCAACATCATGGTCCGGAGATACATTTTTTCTTGAATTTCAAATTCTCGGATCTCGTGCCGTTTTTTAAAATTATGTAACCACCCTGCACTAACTTTAAAATGAGCGGGACCATTCAAGGATTTATTGAAATCTAGTGCCTTTTCACACAACATAGGGCCTGAAATGGGTTCACCCAAGCTTCTTCTCTGTGTAAACCAATGTAAATGGCATCTTCTAATGCTGTGTTATTGGCCGTCCGCAATGTTTTTCTGTTTTGTGATATTTCTTCAGAATCCAATTTTTCGGCGTACTTTTCCAGTTTATCTTTTTGTGCTTTAATGTCACTTATGGTTGAAATCTCCACATTGTAGATTTTAGAAAGGAATGCCCCCTTTTCACCTTTAGATAATGTTTTCAAAATTTTTAACATAGTTTTAATTCAATTAATTTGAAATTATACCTTAATTTGATCCGTCAGGCGATCTTGTAGTTAAATATTCCACTACATGTTTCGGGAATTAAATTCCCATCGTCAGGTAAAACGTCTTCTTCCTAATATATAGGAGTCGTCGGTGAAATTATTAAAAAACACATAAACACACTAACGAATAAAACAAACACAACTGTTAGAAATTACATAATTAAAACACCGTACACACACAGCTAACGAAGACAGTGCGCACTGCCCGACAGTCACATATCATCTGGGCTGATTGCAAAGTTCACCGTTTATCTTTAATACGGTATCATACAACGTGTTCGATCTAAATGAAAGCTGGTCGTTGACCAAACTTTCTTTATGTATTTTGGATGCTTTATAAATTTCGAATTCTTCCAACGCATCCATCAAACGACCTTTGTTAGTGACATGCATGGGCACCATATTCTCCGCAAACCCAGTGTAGTTGTGATTTTCATTAATTAAATGTAAAGCAAACTTTGACTTGGCTGATGTGATGTCCTTTTTTTCGTAAATGTTCTTTATATCTGTCAATTAATCTCCTCCCCGTTTGGCCGATGTAAAACTTGTCACACTCATCACATAGCAATTTACATATGCCTGAGCAATTTTCTATTACTTTAGGAGATCTGAACCTGAATATATTTTTTAAATTATTAACAGTTCTGAATGAAACATTGATATTTAATTTCTTGAACTCGTTTTTAATTACATTGGGAAGCACATTAGTAAAAAGTGTTAATTGTTAAAAACACAATTTTCGCTTTCCACTAGCTTTACTAACAGACGTACTGGCCATTCCGAACAGCACTAAAGTATCTGAACTCAAAGAAATATTTATTTTGTGTTGAAATTAATAACGTAAACAAACGTATAAACATTATGTTGTACATAAACTTGTACATTTACGTATATATGCGTATAAACGTACACAACACTGCACAATAACGCGATCATGGAAAATTTATTAACAAACAGAATGAGTTTAAAGTAGACAGTTTCATAAGTCTTCATAAAATCAGTTTATCAATCCTACGTCTAATAATTTCTAACTCACGTTTCGATGATAATATAAAGGAGGCTTTGTTACTTCAACTGAAGCGTTAATTAAATTGAAAGAAATTAAGTTCACGTCATCATCATCATCATCATCATCATCATCATCATCATCATCACCTTCACAACACAGCATAGGCAAGGTGCTGCCTGTTCCGCCTTCAAAAATCCTCCAGCCATGTCTTCCCGGGTGTACCCATACAACTGTGTCCTATAGGTTTGTATTTCCAGACTTGTTTGGCGAGTCTGGAATCTGATATTCTTTCTAAGTGTTTTTTCCACAGTTGTTTGTAATCTTTAAATTTTTCATTCAAGTTAAAAACTTGTAAGTCTTCTCTTATGGCCTTATTTCTTCTTATACGGTCAGATTTAGAACACCTTTTAACTCCTTTTCAGAATGCCATTTTTGAGGCCTGTACTTTACTGTTTTTGACGTGAATACGTCTTTAAATTTGCTTCCATAGTGGGAGGCAATTCATAAAACTGATGATAACAAAATCGGGGGATACAGTTTGGTGTTGCAGCTACATATCTATCATCTACATCCAAAATTTAATTACACCACTCGATAGCTAGAGGATCAAAGAATTCGTTACGTTGAGTGAGGACTGTGACGCATCGCGCGCGGTGGAGGGGGAAGCGCCGCCATTTTGAGGTCGTTTCGCTGCGTCTCATAATGTCCGTTTAGTATAAATTTTGACTCGGATAAGCTAGGACGTTCGTTTGAGTTTCAATCGTCAGCTCTCGTCAAGATCTATCGATTGCGTATATAAAACATTAGTGTGAAATAGTTATAGTGAATATATATGGTGTTAAAGTAAAAAATTAAAATAAATAATGCAATGTCGGCCTATACTCGTCAAAAAGCCAAATCAAAATATAGAGATCGTATACGGTTGGAAAGGGCTTCTCAAGAGCAATCCTGTGATACCCGTAAAACACCATATGGCAGAGTGAAGCGGTGCCGGGAACGTAAAAGAATGAAGGCGTCCGAGCGGATCAACGACGGCGCCAGTACATCTGCATCTGGGGCGCCCGAGCCTATGCAAGTGGATGATGTAATCGCTTCTATATCAACGCCGGACTGTATAGACATCGATTGTGTGCGATCGCCGATTATGAAGACACATTGGGCAGCAGCTAGTGCACGTTTCACTACTACGTTTGTCACTACTCCACTACTATGTATACATATACATATAATACGCTCAAAGAAAATATTACCCGTTACGTACACGTATTCACGTAAAACACACGGCCGTCGTGTCCACGACACAGCCACACCCCAAAGTTTATTTTTTTTTTTTTTTTAGTCCAACGAGGAAGTATGTATGATTAATGAAAATATTCATACACTCCATACTTAAGTTTACAATTACCGTATGTGGTAAAATAAAAATAAAAATTAACAGTCACAGTGAACCATTAAATACAAAAGGGTAAAATAATTTTGTGGAAATAAATCATGTCAGTTTGCTGCCCACAGCAGTTAATCTCTCTTTCTCTCTGAATTTGTATTAACGATACTTTAATGAGCCCGGCGGGATTTATAATTGGCTTTGAAAACGTAAGCAGATAGATGCAGACGGCTGACGGAATAAGCTGTTTTTGTTTGATCCGTTTTAAAGCTGAACCGTCAAAACATTTAAAAAATAACTCGAATTAATCCTCTTGGTACACACAATCAGCTGTGAATGTAGACATTAATTAGAGGAAAACGTTTTTTAGTACAAATGAAGTAGAATATGGAAGCCACACACAATCTTAAAGTTTTAAAATTCTCTTTTTAAAATTGTATAACCATTATCTGACTATTATGAAGGTTTTATTTATACAGAAGTTCTTAATTGTCTTTGAAACTTTATGATTTTAAATGTGACTGTAAATTTTGTTTATCCTCCTTTTCCTCTAAGTATGGCTTCCCCGTTAAACCAGATGAAACGTTTTTTTGTTATGTTGTTTTGGTAGCTCTTAAACAAACGTGTATGGCGGCGTTTGGCTGCTAATATAGAGGTTTTGATTTAAATTTCCGTGTTCAAATAGAAAATATAAATTAATAAAATCACCTGAAATCCGTTATGTGACTTCATTTTTGGGTTAAAAATGACGCGTTTCGGAACATTAGACGGTCTCACGGATCTTCGTAGGTACAGTGGAAACAAAACACAAGACACCAATTAAGTCACTAATCACCAGCTTTAATTATCACACTTAAACAGTTCGTAATTAACAAGACAGTCTCTTACAGCAAATCAAATAAAAATTGTTCACACGCAATAAAATATCAACTAATATAAAACACAATTATATTACAATTATACCGCCCGATTATAAAACACAACACTTTCACACAACAACCACTTGAACGCACAGAGTAATCACTTGTAATCGCCCGACAATAACTGAAACTGAGCATCCCAGAGTACTTGTATGTTTATACCCCACTGAGGTTCCAGAATATTCGCTAACGCTACTAGAAAACACCAGAGCATAATTGGTTGCGGCCGTACACACAGCAGGCGCGGACCGGTACGGACTGGTATAGACCCGATAGTTGATGCGTAATTATCTTTCACCGCAAAGCATCATTATGAACGCACAAACATATTACAACTGGATTCCACTGGAACATTCGATAAACTTGTAGAACGTTCCGTATTACGTAACACTTTTTCCGCTTTACGTAACAATATGTTTCATCTTCAGATAGAAATCGCTCAGTCGAGGTCGTTAATTTTTAAAATCACATCACAAATATTTCATACTCACACACGTTTGTATGGGTGCGAACCCTTTCAAGGCCGATCGGATACTGAAGTTATCTATGAATGTTTGTGCAAGTTCAAGGCTGTATCGCACAGCGGGTTAGATTTAAAGTTCAAATGATCGTTCAACATGAAATCACGACTGTGTATGTTACTGTAAGCTTTGTAAATTTAGGTATTTCATAGCATTTTCATACATTGGAGCGATCAGAAATATAGCTACAATTTATGCTAGAGAATATAGTAAAAGCGAGCCAAGAGTTCGGAACAAAGATGAACGTAAGAAACACAACAGTGATGTATATTGGCAAGAATAAAGGTTTTATTAAAATATTTTTATAAGGGGAAAATTGTAAAGCAAGTGAACTCATTCAAGTGTTTGGGAAGTTCGATGGCATGGAATAGAAGTTGTACGTAGGAAGTCAGAACTTTGACATTTACTGGGCAATAGAGTTTTTAAAAAGATAAAGCCATTGCCGACAGTAAAAAGGACTCTACTTGTGATGAAAAAGAGTTTTGCTAAATGTTTTATTTGGAGTTTTGTTTTGTATGGCCGCGGAATATGACCATCAAAAAGAAAGAACGTTGATGGTTCTTTGAACCATATGAACCCAAGGAACATTGAAAAGTGGTTGTTGTGGGAAATGATTACAGTGCAATGGGCTCGTACAGTAAAAAGCGACGAAGTATTGACGAGAATAGGAGAAGAAAGAAAACTGCTGAAAGTAACAAGAAATAGAAAAAACTTTTGTTTGGAGCATACAAATATTTGAGTAGAAACCGTCTGCAGATAGGGGTAGAAATCGGATCTGTAGAGACCGGTAGAAGGAAAGAGAATACAGGGAAGGAGAAGAGAAAGAAGAAGGGGAAGAAGAAGAAGAAAAAGAAGAAGAAGAAGAAGAAGAAGAAGAAGAAGAAGAAGAACCGTGAGGAGGAGGAGGAGAAAGACAAGTAGAAAAGAAGAAGAAAATTACAATGACAGTAACAACGATGACGTTGAGGGGGAGGATAATCTGCTAGAATAACAAGAAAAGAACCAATAAGAAGACATGAGACATTTGGATAATAATTTTGTTTGTCAGCTTGTATATTACGTTTGACTGGCCGTTTGCACATAATTACTCCAAACGTAATTAGCAAAAAGCTATACTGGTGTTAATTAGATTGTGTTTTTAACATTGAAAATGTTTATAAGGACGTATCGCACATTTGCGGCCGATCGCTGGTGCGTTATCGAAAATGGGAACCGGTGAGATTCCATAGAAACTACTTCTTTGTTGTCAATAAAGTAGTACACACATAAAACTTCGCTTATGAATGCGACTACGTTTAACTTATAATCTGTACATTGGTAAATGAAGAATGAATTCATTGATTGGTGAATGAAGAATGAATTCATTGATTGGTGAATGAACATAAATATATATTTTTTAGATTTATTGAAACATTTTCAATGCCCTTCTCTGTGCATTGCATTTGTGCAATGGCTGTAAATTTTTTTTTAATTTTTGTATCGGCCATCTAAGGACCACATGCCAATTTTAATTCTTTATTCTTCGTTCATTTCTTTTCCTCCAATATTCTTTCATCTTTTCACTGTGTCTCTTCGTCCTGTCTTCAGTCCACTTTGAACCTGTGATTTTCTCTCTCCTACCCTGGACTCCTTCCATTTTCAACACTCTTTCCCGAAAAACTTCTCTTTCAATTGCTTCTTCTGCGTTTATATTATTTTTTTCTAAATCCTTTTGAACTTCTTTAATCCAACTTGGTGCTGACTTCTTTACACACAGATATTTGAAGATCTGCTTTGTAACCTATTGTCGTCTATTCTATATGGATGTCAGGAAAATAATAGTCTCTTTTTTTACTGTTTCTGTTATATTTTCTATACTTTGATATATTTCATCATTACGTCTTAACTTCCAACCTTCTGAAGTTTTTCGTGGGCCTAACATTTTTCTAATAATTCGTCTTTCCAATATTTCTAGTTTGTCTAAATTATAATTTAATTCTAGGCATTCACTTGGATTATACTGTGTTTATTACTTCTAATCTTTGTATTATTCGTGCCTGTTTGTTTTTAACGTATCTGGAGAACAGTTAATCTGCTTTACTCTTGTCTCATAACATCCTCGATTTGGTAGATAAACTGAAACGGTGAGAAACGTATATTAATTTTTTTCTATCGATTTTACCATTGTAAGTCTTTTAATTCTGTTGGGTTTTAAGACGTGCCCCATAACTCAACATTTGCTTTTGGACAGTTGTGTCCATCCCATATTATCGTGTACTCGCGGTTCACTCAAAATTAAAGTATTAACTCTACGGGCAGTCTTAACATTTTTCTAACAGATCATTTAAAACCTTCAGTACTACATCAGTATGCGGTGTACATAGGCTGCGATTATGATTATACGAGGAAATTGATTCTGCTTTACAAGTGAAAATTGGAAACCCAAGTGTCTTGAGTAAGTTCATTTTTAATTTTTTCCGAAGTGATGATTTCTTTCTTTCTCTTCGTCTTCTCCTCAGCCCAGAGGTTGGTCGACTTGCAATTTATTTTCTTCCAAAAACAGTCATATTTTGTCGCCTGTCATGGACATGTCTGAGTAAATCTGGGTCATTAGCGACTTCAGCCAACATTTGCTCAGTGATGTTTTCCGATGCTGGTTTTGTACATATTTACCAATTTTGGGACGAATTTGGCTGATACTCGTTTCATGCCCAAAGCGTTAGAAAAAACTGCTTCACATAACCCACACAATATATCAACTTCCTCAGTAGTTTCTGTCATATTCTCTTATCCTCGACTCGGTGGTCGCTTACCACAATATGTATAACTTGTCCAGATTTTCTTTGGTAGTTGATTTGGTAGGACGTTCATTCTCTTGTCATCTTCAGTGTCGTCACAGCCCTCTTGGAAATGCGTTATGTATAATCACCTTCAGAATCTTCTTTCTCCTTTTACCTCATTCATACACCCCTGTCTGGACCTTCCCCTTCCACTATGCTCGTCTATCAGGGTGGGGAACCAGTTTGAACAGCGTAGCAAGCGTCCAACCATACTGATTTTTTCCGTAATAGTTTTAATTAGAATCCTTCTTTCCTCTACTATCTTCAGAAGTTCATCATTAGGCACTCTTTCGGATTAGGTATTATTCTGTTCCCCTTTCCCACCTTCCAGCACTGGAGGAGGTATACGGAGAAAGTGCGTGTGATTATTTTGGTACTTTAGTTAATGTATGTAGGAATAAGCGGAATTCGTGTGTGGGAATCGAAAGACGGCGGCGAATGTCAAGAATCGTTTATGGAACGAGCAAAGTGAGCTCTCAGTTTTGTCTCGACCGTTTGATTTTCCCTGTCTGACTGAATATCTATCTATCTATCCATCAGTTTGACATATGTCTACCCAAAATTTTTGAATCCACCAACTGATTTTCGTTAAACTTATCGTGCATGTTCATACTTTTATCAAACACACCAATATTAACGCCATCATCATCATCATCATCATCATCATCATATTGACGGATTAAAACAAGGATGGTTTGTTCCGGTCTCAAACAGGCCAAGTTTAGAGCTGGTCACTTCAGCGCTTCCTCGGACGTCCCACACCTCTCCGTCCCCTCGGCTTATAGTTCCATAGTTGTTTGGGGATGCGGCAGTCACCTATTCATGCGGAATACAAAATTAAAGTTCTATAAAGTTATGGCAGTTTCTGTACTGCCCTGTGGGTGTGAATTATAGACAACAACCAAGAAACAAGTAAAATACAGACCTCGCAAATGGCGTTCTTAAGAAGAGTTAAAAAGTGTTCTAAGCTTGACCGTGTAAAGAATGAGGCCTCATAAGGGAAGAGCTACAAGTTTTTAACTTGATTGAAAAATTAAAAGATTACAAACAATGGTGGAAGGAACACTTAGGAAGAATGTCAGGTTCCAGACTGGCCAAACAAGTCTGAAAATACAAACCTATAGGACACAGGATTCAGAAAGGATCCCAAACATAGACGAAGAAAGAACTAAGGATAGCAAGAAGTACAAAAAAGTAATAGAGGGATTCAAGACCAAGAGACAAGGAACGTGAGGGGTGTCGGAGACGAAGAGAGAAAGATCAGAAACAAAAGAACGGAAGCTTACTATTCTTCTTGTTATTTGAATTAGCAGTCTCTGTAATTCCAACTTTGTCGTGCCTACTTGCTGAACTGCTACCTGTCATGCTACGGACGAGGCCTTTCAGTGTCTCCACCATTATCAAGTCCTAAACCACGACAACCAAATATACCACTGGAACGCGTACATATATAGGCCTACCCGTTTTCAAGTGGGTTGATAGATTTATATCCTGTTTCCAGGAAGTATGAATATTAAACGTAGAAGGTATTTATACAAAGGTATTGTTGTTTGTTGTTTGTTGTGTTGCAGTTAGGGGTAGCAGTTAAACAAGTAAACACTACAAAGTTGGAAAAATTACTGGTAAGAAGGGAAAAGAACAAAATGTGTAATGCGGTGCGAAGTGACCTTTATCGAAACAATGTTTGTTTCGGATAGTAAACTTAGGGATTGATATTGCCTATGACTTGATGGAGAAAATAAATGATAAACGATGAAACGAAATAATATATTTGAGTATTTTTTAATACACGAAAACTTATAGAGGAATACAAGCAATGGGGCCTTGAAATAAACACAAAGAAAACGGAGTATATGTGCATTGGTGGGGAACAGAAGAATTTAATTTTAGAAGACGAACAAGAAATAATAAATTGCAGTAGCTATAAATATCTAGGAACAGCAGTTACACAAGATGGTAGTTTAGATAAAGCGATAAGAGGCAGAAGTAACTTGGGAAGGAAATCAATAGCATTGCTGAACAACATATTGTGGGACCAACAAATATCAAAACAAAATAAACATCGTATATACAATGCAATTGTGAAACCAATTACGTCATACGGGTGTGAAATATAGCCAATAACATAAAGAACAGAAAAGTTGTTAGAGGCTACTGAGATGGATTATTGGCGAAGAGCGGCAGTGAGGTCAAAACAGGAAAAAGTAAGAAACGTCAGAATTCGGGAGATAATGGGGGTACAGTGCTCTATTGTCGACGACATAAGAACAAAACAGCTAAGATGGTTTGGGCATGTGTAAAGAATGACGGATAATCGACTCCCCAAGCAAATTTTGGGATGGACACCATACGGTCGTAGGCGAAGAGGAAGACCTACGTTGAGTTGGAGAGAAGGCATCAACCGGGCAATGAGAGACCGGGAATTGGAAGAAGAATCTTGGTTGGATCGAGATCAATGGAGACAAGGGATCGGAAGACGTAGGATAACGTTATGAACCGATTTATATATATATAGTATTTTTTAATATTTTTTTACATTTATTTATTTATAAGGTCGCTGCAATAGCATCGGCCATTAGCGACCACAAAAATTTTAAAAATTAATTTGTTAATATTAGACTTTGGCAGGAGTAGAAAATTATCAACACTAATTTGTTTTTATTATTGATGACCGAAGTGAGTCTTTGTGTTGTATACTTTTAACGTGAGCAACAAAAAGCAAAATCGGTGAGCGCAAAGACGGAGGACATTAACGTAACGGAGACACTGCTTAATGACCTCGTTAGGGGTCGCCCACACCACATCAACACTCCATTGTTGCGGTGACATTAGACTCAAAGCAAACAATGGCCGTCATTACGAAGGTATATAAAATATATACTTCTCACCCTAAAAGGGACGAGGGAAGAAAAATGATCACTTTTAAGGGTGTAATTAATATAACTGAGACTCACAACTCAGTTGCTGTTTCTCTTTTCTATATAATATCGCGTCTCTAATAGCAAGTGTGATACTGTTACAAGGATTGGCCAGTTCGTGAACTTATAACAGTGAAATGTATTATCGAACACCATGTCTTATTCTTTTCATCGGGTTTATAACGTTGCACGTCTCCGACACCCAATCGCCGTCCGTCTGTCTCTATCTTCTAGCATGTCGTCTTCCAATCCACGCCGTCCCTGCCACTCTGCCAGCACCCTGCAACCTGCTTCCTCTTGGCTTCCATTATAACATCTATTTTGATAGTCATTGAAAAAAAACTTGAGAGGACCACAATGAAGAAGAAGAAGAAGAAGAAGAAGAAGAAGAAGAAGAAGAAGAAGAAGAAGAAGAAGAAGAAGAAGAAGAAGAAGAAGAAGAAGAAGAAGAAGAAGAAGAAGAAGAAGAAGTATTAACCACGTGTGGTGGCGTGACGCGTGGTGCAGAGTAAGTTGTGTGTATGTTTGAATGTGTGTGCACGTGTGTAGTATAAGCGTACCACTGTTTCTTACCTAGCCCAGGCATGTCAGACAAGACTGCTGTATTTTAATCGCTAGTGGTAGGGGTGGGTACGCAGACCGACGCTTGACTATAAACTATCAAAAGTATTTTACTGTTGTAATGTTTTGTATGGCGATTTTTCTTTCAGCCTAGAAATTACATTTTATTTGGTATATTACGTGCGTTTTTGTAACTGTATTGTACGACTGGTGAAAAATAAGTCATTGTTAATCACTGATCAGTGTCTTAATAGTGGCACCTAATGTTTATTTTATGGTGATTTTTTTTAAGTTACAATTACTTGAGTCATCAGATAATTTTATTTAAAATTCTATAACATAAACAATTTGTGCTGTGTTATTACAATGATATGGTAAAATCAGTGCATCGCGTTGCACTTGTAATGTGTACACACCCACCCACCCACCCACCCACACACACACACACACACACACACACACACACACACACACACACACACACACACACACACACACACACACACACACACACACACACACACACACACACACACACACACACACACACACACACACACACACACACACACACACACACACACACACACACACACACACACACACACACACACACACACACACACACACACACACACACACACACACACACACACACACACACACACACACACACACACACACACACACACACACACACACACACACACACGCACACGCACACACGCACGCGCGCGCGCGCGCGCACGCACGCACGCACGCACGCACGCACGGAAAAATGTTTTGCCTCCCATAATTTTTCCTTGACCGGTCGGAACTTGTGTACTTCTGTAACAGTCCAATAAGTAATTCAATAACTCACGGAACATTACAAGTCTCCGCGCGCGCGTGTGTATGTGTGTGCAGCGGACGTGACCTGTTTAGGATTCGACGACGCGCTACACTTTAGCGCGGTCATTTATCTTGCCGTCACAGACCTCAGACCGCTCTTAGCGTTCACTCCAAATATACAGTGTAGTAGTCAGATAAATAATAGAGTTAAAGTTTCAGCCTTTTTTTTAATAAAGTGATTTGTAATTTTCTGACAGTCTGTGTCACTTTGAGGTCGACGCGTTTATTAGGTAATAATGTTGCAAAGGCGTTTTGCAAAATGGTAGACGAATTTCTGCTCTTTTTCATCCGACCGTTTGAGATTAAACTCTTTGTAGGCTACGTGATTCATCTTTTAACTGATTCATCTCCTTTTTACGGGCAACGCTAATCTTTCAATTATCACACACACACGCACACACACACACACACACAAAATTATCATTGGTAATAATTCTCAAACATACTACCAGGGCTTGATTTCAGGGGGAACGCGCCGAAACGGCGTTCCGGAACTTCTTGGATCCAAAAATAAATTACCCCAAAAATACCGTATATGAAAAGAAAAACCTAATTATTACAAAAATTTACTACTACTTTTAAAATGTGCCCTTTATCAGCCCCACTACAAAACTAAATATTTGTCATTATCAAACACCATCACTAATCTCTTTATCTTAACTACTATTGTTTAAGGGTTCCAATAAGCTATGGAGAAAATGAAATAAAAAAAACTTGCTTTAAAATTAAAACTACATGAAAGGCAACTAATTGAGAATACGTGCATTCCAGGAATTTCCGGATAGTTTTACCACCTTTAAATATGCTATAGAATCAATAGGAATAACTTCAAGTGAATGCGAGAGGGCTGTTTTTTGGCCATCATGCAGCACTAGACACAAAGAGTAAGGAAAGGTAAAGAACAAATAATATGATGACACAATGATGAAACTATGGAAACTTTTTTAAAATGTCCGAATCACCAAAACCATCACTTAGAGTTTCATTGAGGCTCCGGAATGACGTGTTTTCGATTGTCGTGCGGCTAACCTGAAAATGAAGCTCTTCAGAAATATCAGTAAACTTTATTACCTTTTTAGATACAAGTTTAGGCTAAACGTATGTTACATATTTTATAAGGCTTTAAAAATCTTTAAGCCTTTGAATGTCGACATCCTTTGTAATAATCTGATGTAAACTTATACGCTAATATAAAATTAAGTATATTTGTGTCTGTACATGTTTTGAATTGATGCGTTCCGACAACTATAATTTTAGAAATCAACCACTATATACTACAGAACTTTATTATTTTTCTGTGCCTTTATTTTTATTTGTTCCTGTGTTCGTTTTAAAGCTGTCGCTATACTTTTATTATAAGAGTGCGGACATTATTATTCAGATCGTCACAGGCACGTATTTACGGGGGGGGGGGGGGACGAACGGAACCGGACCCCCGAGAAAGTTGAGACCAATTTCGTTATTCTCTTAATTTTTAAGCTGTTTTATTATTTTTTTCATCTGTGTACGCTAATATAGCAGTAGCTCCTTTTAAATATAAAAACAAGTTTATTACACTGCATTAGGATATATGTTTGAAATATGAAATACGAGGTTTGATTAAAAAGTTCGTGCAATTTTTTAATTTCCCGCGGTAGAAACTATCGATTCGAAAATTTTGTTCTGTATATGAAAATCAATTCAGTCAATAAATATCTTTTAACAATGTTTCAATAACGCGTATTTTTATTGTGTTATTACGGTTTACTTTAATGGGACTGATAGTAGGATATTATCACTCGTTTTTCAGCCACTTTAAAGATAGTAATATTGATTAGTCTTGACTTGTTTTATGTTTTGTATGATGGCGAGCCGAGGCTGGACCCACCCTAAAAGCCAATCTATTTTAGATACGCCACTGGATCGTCGTCGTCGTCACCAGTGTTGCCACGTTTAATATTCCGTCCTTCTACTAGAGCCGGCCATGATCAAGCCCACGACATGTTGCACTCTTTAGCTGTGGTACAGCTGACATCATATCAGCGCCAGATAGAAACAACCAGCCTACACGTGTAATACATTTAAGCCAGACCGCGTTTTTTGTTTTGCCCCAACAGTAGGCAGACGTGGTTGGATTGACTTGACCTTGAGAGACAAACCCACGACACACCGTTACGAATGGACACAATGTAAAGCGAGGTCTCATCCACCGAGCTATCTCGCCGCCATTATTTAGATTATTATTGAACAATAGGAGTGATAAACTGTCACAGGGCAAAAGGCGTCAATCGTACAACTCTTCGTTTTTTGGTGACCGCAAAAATGGCCGGGTGGCGAAAACGCTGTGTTCCGCCCGAGCCGCGCTGAGATGGTCGGCGGCTGCGCCCGCTGTTCGTGGCGTACTGCAGTCCTCCTCTTCTTTCCGTATCGGTTTGTAGAAACCGCTGCCGGCCCAGCGATGTCCATCGCTGCTTCGTCACAGGGCGAAAAATGCGAAGAACGTCCGTTCTACTGTTCTTCCTAATCCTTCCGGCTGGCTCCGCGTCCATGTCGTCCGATAGAGGAGAGGCGATGAAGTGCGTCCGATGGCGTGGCGATGGAGTGCGCAAAAAAATTCTAGTGGCGCTCTTTGTATGCCCTGACCGGGATCGCTGATTAGCTCGCTGCGAATTTGTCAGGTATCACGCGCCACCAGGTGTTAGCGGCGACCTCTCACCTTGTACCGGGGAGCAGATGTTTGCCTCGCTGCCGTCACAAAACATAGGCTAATGAATAGAGGAATTCTCTTGCCAATTAGATTAATTGAAATTGTTCGTAATCACTATAAAAGTACTATAATATAATAGTACAACAGTCTGAATTGGTCTTTAACGTCAATTATGCAGTAAATAGATAACGGCTGACAAACACAACTCAAGAGTAGTGTCTCTCACTTAATTTTATAAAGCAGAAAGTTATATCGTAATGTCAGCAGTGAAATGATTGGGGTGGGGGAGTTGCGCTTAATTAGCCGTTCTGAATGCCGTTTTATTTGATAAAGGAATTACAAGAAGTTTGGAATACAATAAAATCCGTTTCCACAACAAACGAGGTTAGAACGGTGCTCCGCTCAAGCGTAAAATGTTTAATTAAAAGTCTTGCGGTGCTGAATCAGCAGACGTCTTGAGTTTTTCTTTTTGTCTTGTTTACTGCTCCGTTCCGTTTGTCTTGTTTACTGCTCCGTTCCGTTTCTCTGTGATCGCTCCAGCATTTAACATCGGTTCGCATATAAATGTTTTGTTGTACGTTCAAGAAAGTTCTGTCGTTTTCTTTTTCTACTTCTTTCTTTTGTTTTTGAAAATTCCTCCTTCTTCTTCTCCACCTCCTCCTCCTCAACCTTCTCGCCTTCTTCTTCTTCTTCTTCTTCTTCTTCTTCTTCTTCTTCTTCTTCTTCTTCTTCTTCTTCTTCTTCTTCTTCTTTCTTGTCTTTTCCTTTGTCTTCTTTCCAAAGTTGACCAACTATTATTATCAGGGGTTGATTTCCGGAACCGCGTTCTGGAACCTCTTGGCTCCAAAAATAAATTACCGAAAAAAATATATGAAAAGAAAAACCTAATTATTACAAAAATTTACTATTACTTTTTAAATTGTGCCCTTCAAAGTCCCACTACAAAAGTAAACATTTTTAAAAATCAAACACCAGCATTAATCTTTATCTTAACTACTATCGTTCAAATAACCCATAATGTGCCAATAACCTATGAAAAAAATTAAACAAAACCACTTGCTTCAAAATTAAAACTACATGAATGGCACCTGATTGGGAGCTTGCGAGAATATGTACAGTACATTCCAGAATTTTTCCGGAAAGTCTTTCTACCTTGAATTATGCTATTAAATCAATAGGAATAACTTCAAGTGAATGTGAGAGGGCCATCAAGTGATTTCTGGCCATCATACAGCATTGGACACAAAGAGCAAGGAAAGGTAAAGAAAAAAACAATATGACGACACAATGATGAAACTTTGGAAACTTTTTTAAAATGTCCAAACCACCGAAACCATCACCTAGAGTTTGATTGATTCTCCTCCGTGATGACGCCATCATGAGTGACATGTTTTCGATTGTCGTGCGCCTAACCTGACGCTGAAGCTCTTTAGAAATATTAGTAAACAGTATTACCTTTTTAGATACAAGTTTGTACGTATGTTACATATGTATACGCTGACCATATTTCCTCAGTTGCAATCCGGGACATATGACCCGGGGAGGGGGTATACAAAATTTCAAAAAATTTTATAAAAACATTTCATAAAAACTTACAATTTTTAATATATTGAATATTGAATAGTATTAATAATAATAACTAGTTAAAGACACTCAAATGTAATAATAAAGATTAGTTAAAGTTCGTTCAAATGTAGCGTAAACACTGTCTGGTCAGCATTTATAATAAGTTTTATCAGTTCATGAAGCTGGTTGACGGTTTACTCCAATCGTATTTCTCCGTTGAAGATAACTTGTTTGTAAGTGTTTTGTTCTTCTTTATTTTTTCATACATTTCAATGCATGTCTCTGAGTAGTTCATTTGAATGATCAAGAGAGATTTGACACATTCGATAGTCATCGATGCTTTCTCTGTCAGCCATAAATTATTAATTATAGAGAACGCTCTTTCTACTGAGGCATTGGTTCCTGGAAGAGCTAGTACAAACTCACACATCTTTTTTAAGTTCGGAATGGTTATCTCTTTATTCCGTAGGTCCTTGAAAACAGATAACCACCTCTCTTCTGTTATTAACTTCCGTTCAGCCCATTCTGCTAAACGATCATCTGTAAGATAAGAGTTCACTACACATAACTCATTGAACATGTCGTCAAGTGATACAGATGATGGTATGACATTTCTAAACAATGACCAACTTTCCTCTAAGTCTTCCCACTTAGGCTGTTCTTTAAGACTAGCCCACGACAATTGTTGAAGACTATCTAGGTTAGCTTTCCACAGATCTAAGTAAGCAATGCAGTTATCGTAAAAAATGCATGCTGTTTGTTTAAAGAGTTCCAAGCCATGTTCTGTCTGAGGAATCTCTTTCTGAAGCTCTTTAACTTTGAGCGGAAGAAAACATTTACTTTTCCTCTCTTGTAAGTTTTTGTACAGACGAAAATACTCACTTGCAGCTTCTGCTGCAGACACTTTGTCACCTTCAATTTTTTTCACAGTTTCATGAAAGGTAGCTGCAACATTGTGTAAGAACCACAACCATAGTTCTCCATTGTGGTCTTCAAGAAAGGTTTTAAGTACTGCAGGGGGATTTTCTAGTGAACCAAAGTAAGCTTTAAGCGGTTTGATCATTTGTAGTACCCGTTCTAGGGCAGGCAAAAGTCGAAGCCACCGAGTGTTCGAATAAGAAAGAATCTTTTTATATTCTACACCAACAAACTCGCAAAACGTCTTCAGTTCAGTAACACGCACTGTGTAAATGTAAAAAAACTTGAATAGCTTCACGATTATTACTTCAGCATCAATTGGTAGAGAATCTGCTGCAGTTTTAATGCAGTTGATGATAACATGTGCAATGCAACCTACTCCAATCAAGGTTTTGTTGCAACTTACAGACAATTTTTGAAATAAAATTTTAACGCCTTTCCTCTTTGCTCCTCCGAAATTGGTATTTGTATTGTCAGCAGACATACCAATTACTTTATCTACAAGTCCATTTCTGTTCAGAACAGAAATACATAATCATTTAATCGATCACTGGTCCCTCCTGGTAACGTTTCCAAAGAATCTATATGGAAATATCTTATTACTATTGGTACTAATTTTTCAAGCCCGTGATTGGACGAATCAACCGTCACTGTAAGACAAGATGTTTCACGTAACTCTTCAAACATTTGTCTTTGTGCCTCAGGAGCTAAAACATTTTTTACCATTGCTTCGCTTTTTGTTCTAGCCGAGGAGAATTTTGGCTCAAATAAAGAACACATTAATTTTGAAGTACAATCTAAAGACCGAAAACTGTGGTTATGTCTTACAGTGTGATAAGCTATCACCGCTTCTTTTGCAACAAGTTCATTTTTAGCTGAATCATTTTTAATCAAAAACTTACTCATTGGTGAGTTACAAGTAGAAGCAATTGCAGTAATAGCACTCATATGTTTCTTGGATTTAACATGATCTTTGATGTCAGCTTTGCCACCGTGGGAAACGTTTATTTCGCTGTTACATGGTGTACACAATGCTAAATGCGGATTGTCACGTTTTTTAATGAAAGGGTACTCTTTTTGCAAGTTATCATTAAATACACACTTAGGTTTCTGTCCTTTTTTATCGCTATCACACATTTTATACGCACAAAGCTAACCTGTTTCAAGAAGAAATCAAAATTGTCACAAGCACATAAATACACTGTATTTACCTTACTATATAATACTCCGTAGAAATCACGTAAATACAATTCTTATTACGTCACTTACTTGTAATTTTGAGATTATAAAATTGAATGTTTATAAAGCACATAAATACACAATGTTATTGCGTGACTGACAGACAGCTACTGGCGCCAACCTGTTAGTACGTGTAGCGAGGGAAAGCACTAGCGGCTCCGTCTAGCAGACGCCAGTGTTGCCAGATACCGATATCTTACCATATTTTTGCTTTAAAACGATAAAATATTTTAAAGTCTAAATCCGGGACTTTTTAACGATATTCCGGGACACCGGGACATAGGGCCGAAACCCGGGACGTATGGTCACCGTACATATGTATAAGGTTTTAAAAATGTATAAACCTCCTTTGTAATAACCTGATGTAAACTTGTACGCTAATATAAAATATAAGTATATTTGTGTCTCCACAACTTTTGAATTGATGCGTTCCGGCACCTATAACTATAGAAATCAACCACTGATTATTATTATTATTAAGGGGAATCAGTAGGCCATATGCTGGCAATGTTAAATTGCCCACACTTAGGTACATTTTTTCTGAAACCTGATGAGATAGTCTTGAACTTTATGTGGTGTTTCATGTACACATTATATGTCTACTGTTGCAGACTTATTTAATTTATGTTTCCACAACAAGTTTTATATTTATTTTAATTTTATAGCCCTTTTCCACGGAAAATTAGTAAACATTTATTTTTCCATCACCCAAAGTATACACTTTAGTTCTACAATTCTGCTTCATTAGGTAGACAACTGTGACTTACTGTAAATCAGCCCTGAAAATTTCAATATTTTCTCTCTCTCTCCTATGTCACTACAGCCCTTGTTAGGTCCTGGCCTCCTTAAATTCCCCCCTTCTCTTCAGTCGGTAGACATCCTCCTCCAGGAACGCACTTTCAGTATTTCTTTCGGATCCTCATCCACCGCGTCCTCACATCTTCTCCTCGGTCTTCCCACTGGTCCTTTTCCGTGGATTCTGGTATTCAATAGTTTTAGTGGTATTCTGTCTTCCCTCATCCTGACTACATGACCACTCCACCTTAGACGCTGTAGTTTTATGTATTGTTTTTAGCGGTGGTTTTTTTATACATTTGATACAATTAGAGCCGTGTAAGTCATTAACTGGTCCCAAGGATTCTTTGTAATATTTTTCTTTCAACGATGTCGAGAGTGTTTTCTACTTTCGAGTTCAGGATACAGGTTTCGCAGCCGTAGGTTAGGATATTTCAGTAGTCTACGTCGCATAATTTCTAAGAAGATATGTGTAGCTAAATGTTGAAAAATATGGGTTTTCCAAAAACCCGTTTAAAGTATGTCAGTGAGAACTAACAAAATGTCAAGTTCATGACCAAACACAATTTTCACGCACCAAAACAAAACATACATGCATTCATATTGTTGCCTTCAGAGTTGCCAGCATGAAGTACAACATATCCGCTTTTACACAGTGAAAACTACAACACTCTAAGTTCAATCGTTTATAAAACATGTACTATTGAAAGAAATTGTGTACGAAATTGTAATTATTTTACTGTAGTTTGTAGGCATACTTTAGAATATTTATAAAATATGTTTCTGTGAGTTTATTTGTATAAAAATTATATACAACTTCATTAAGAACAGTAACAATTTTTATAAAAACAACCAATTTGGTAAGGTGGAAGTTTTTTAATTTTTTGCCTTTAGACTCCCCATAAGTGCGGCAGACTACAGGTTCCCTGAATCGATCTCGGGACAGTTGGCTTCCCCACCATGCTTTGTTATTAGATTTTTCCAGTAGGTCCCAGTATATTCAGTTGAATTCTTTTCTTCTACTTCCAAACCCTGGAATTTCTTTTAAATTATGCTTGATGATGTCATTCAGCAGGACATTGTTCTCGCCATGTGTTCCGTTCAGTTTGTTTTGCTACAACGAACTGTTTTCATTCGTTTTGTTATTTGAATTAGCAGAGTCTCTGTAATTCAAACTTTGTCGTGCCCACTTTCTGAACTGGTACCTGTCGTACTTCACCTCTGGAAGCCATCTTCAGTAGATAAAACGAACATCGTGTCAGTTGTGTTGAATCGTTGTATTAACTGCAGAGGTGATTCCGAAACGTCGGAAAGTGGTGGACCACGGCCCAATCGCCCGGATTTTACGTGATACAGGTATCGGTTAGTGTTCAACAGATCGACACACTTAAATGAATCGACTGTGTTACAGAATTCGATTTTCAGACATTAAATTTTAATTATATTATTATTTTTTCTTAATCTCAGGGTTCGAAAGGTTCTTGTGACTATTAGGAAGGTCAGAAAATGCAAATAAAAGTACAAGGTATTACAAATTTAAATATAAAATCTTATTAACTAATATCTTTAAACGTAAGTTGGCTTTACCGTCTGACGACGAAGTTCACTCTTTATGGCAGCGCACCGATAATTTCGTGATGGCTGTTTAACTAGTCTACAGATGTCTGAATCATCGCCCGTCTCCAGTTCCAAAAATAAAAGTTTGGTGTATTTGTCCCTGGATGGAGTAGAATTTCCAATTCTTAATCTTCGCTAATTTTGAAGTTTCTTGTGGTTATGGATTACAATGGATTTTGTGTAGCAATAGTTTTTCTTCACTTGATCGTAAGAAAGTGAGGTTTAGCATTCGATTTTAATTTTTCTCCTTTTTTTACTGTACTTGATTACATTAGTTTCTTTGAGTCATTTGTTCTCTTCATTTTATTTATTATTTAATACTTTCATTTTGAATTATGTAATTTGGCTTAACTGGAAAATTTATTCTTTAATTTTTTCTTTCTTTATTTCTATTCATAAGCTGAACTATCCTCTTTCAACGATAACAATCGAGTAAACAAACTTTCTTGCCTTTATGTCGTCCTTGACAACCAATCTTTGTTCTGTTATTAGTTAATATTTGTAATCCTTGAGCCATAATTTAAAAATGTTCTTGCACTTACTTAATAAAATACTCCTTTACCAAAGTCACATTATATCATATTGAATTTTCAGAGATTCTTTGTTATAAAATTACATACATTTTGCTACCTTTCTCCTCTTAATCTTATCATTCTAACAAGTACTATCTTCTCATTACAAAATACTAATTTTGGGGCCTATTCTTCTATTACATATATTATGTTTTTATTGTAATTCATGGCACTTATCTGCTATTAATAACTACTATTACTTTCTTCTTCTAATTTATTATATAAAATTTAGTGTCTTTACATTTTTTAGTTACCTAACTTTTCTGATATGGATTCCTGTACAATGTGTCACTGGCTTAGGGCCAATAATTCAATTTTTCACTCCATTCTGATTTTTTAATTTATTATTACATAGTTTTTTTAGTATAGAACCCTTCATATGTCCACAACATAGTTACAATAAAACCCTTTGGCATTTTATCACCAATTATTGCCTTCCTGGCCAAGTTTACAATTATAATCTAACAACACAACCATTATCTATTCAAGGTAATTATAAAATATTTACTCTATATAAATTGTAACATAAATTCTATGGTGACATGTTCATTATTATAAATCAACTTAACATCAATTATTTAATACACTCTTAATGTAATTACTTAACACCTCCTACATAAATGCCATGATGACATGTTCATTTTTATAAATTAACTTAACATCAGTTATTTAATACACTCTTAATGTAATTATTTTCGAGCATTGAATAAACTGTTTATACTATTTTTCATATTATTTAAAACTGTACTTATCACACACTCTTTGCACTGACCCCTTCATAGTTTGTATTTCTATACATTTATCTGTGGCTCTACTACCTTGTAATTTTATTTAATATCATTTATTTTTTTTTACTCAAAAAGGGTTTACACTTACCTGACCTTCGTTACCACGAATAACTTTATTGTTTTTTATTTTATTTTTTATGTAACGTAGGGGACCTTGGTTTTTTACGTTACAACCTCTGGAGGCCATCTTTAGTAGATAAAACGAACACCGTGTCAGTTGTGTTGAATCGTTGTATTGAGTGCAGAGGTGATTCCGAAACGTCTGATAGTGGTGGACCACGGCCCAATCGCCGGGATTTTATTTCCAACAAAACTGATTTTGTTGTTGCTTTACGTGACGCAGGTATCGGCGTACATCTGCCGCTATTGTGGTTTTACTCTCTGTCGCTTCTTAGCGCCTGAAGAAGATTCCCGACGGAGAATCTAAACGTTGCCGACGTAATGACGATTAATAGCAACCGACCACCGCCTAAAATCCTGGTTTTTAGTGATAATTTTGAATTTACTGGCACCGGCCGTGCGAGCTGCAGACAAAACTCATGGTATAATTTGTAGTCGTGTTCAGTTCTTCAAGGTTCTTCAATCTTCCACCAATCCCAATACTGTTGTAAGAATTGTCATTAAAAAGCGATCATGTGACATTTAAAGTCTTAATAAACAGCTGTACTGTAGAGGCGCAGCCAGTACGTTCCGGAATAGCCTCGATTGTTGACGCATGATAATTGTCACATAATTGTCTTTCATCTCAAAGTAGCAACAATATGTGCGCACACACAAACTTTACAGCTGGGCTCTGGTGGCATAGCCGAGATACTTGTAGAACGTTCCGTATTACGTAACAATATCATGTCATATCACAGACACACACGCAAAACACTTGGACTATTAAAAAACACTTGGACTACTTATCTTATAATTTTTATATAAATGAAATGTAATATCTCCGTTATTTTTTTATTCTAATTTCATAACAAAGTGCCACTGGATTAAGAGGGCAAATTGGTTATATGTGATAAGGCATTTTTGTTATAAATACTGATTTTGGCTGAAACAGGGTATCATAGTATTACGACTAAAAGCGTTATTTTTAATATAATATGCATATTTTTGAATAAAGTATCAATTTTTGTCAAATTTGTAATTCAGATTTTAGTCAACCGCCATTTAAAAATTTTTTAAGTCAACACTTTACTTTTTGTGTACTTATAAAAAATAGTAAACGTTTTGCGTATATCTAACTTCAAGTACACGTCTCATTATTTCGGCAGCCATTTTTTTTTAAATCACATACAGGAACAGAGGCGGAAAACGAAATATCCTCAACATGTGCTTATTGGACTTTTTGTCTTCAGTTTAATGAGTAAAACCATTGTCCGACGTTTGGTACCATCTGTTGGGCAAGGTGAGGTGTTAGTGAACTCGGTAAGGTGATATCAGCGTTCCAAGGTCACAGTTGTATTAATTACCACCCTTACAAAAAAGTTTCCCTCTTAGAGGCGATACATATTTTCTTTGCTTTACTAATGACAGTCAGCGTTTGCCTGGACCCTAATATCACCGCTACAGTGGAGTATTTATATGGTGTGAGCAGAGCGGATCCCCTCTCTAACGAGGTCATTAAACAGAGTCCCTTTAATGTCCCCTCTACCTCACAACCGGCCTTACATTCTCAGATGTTTACTTTTTACTAACACAATAAACAGTCCGCCATTATTCATTGGCGCTATATATCACGCTCAAAGGAAAAAAGCACTTGCCTTTCCTTGGGAAGTGACATGCTTAATTTATGTTACCAAAAGAAGATTAATTTCTAAATAGAATTGCTGTAAATAACTTTCACATTTACGAATGGAAGTATTTAAGTTAATTACCGTCAGAAGGGTGGTTAGACAAGGATGCTCTCTTTTTCCTACATTGTTTAAAATTTACATTAAGGAAGCTCTTAATGAATGGAGCAGGAAATGCTCATGAATAGGAAACAGAGACCTGAGTACGTTCACAGTAGCTCAATACGCTCGTTTTCGCTGATGATCATCAGTTCGTTATTGCTGATGACTAAGATGATGCCTGAAATAGATGGCGAATGGTGAAACATTTAAAAAAAAGCTAATAGAGAAATATACAAAGTGGGGTATTAAAATTAATTTATAGAAAACAGAATATTTGTGTATTGTGGAAAAAGTGAATGACATCGTGTTACACTGTGGAATTACAAGACACTCCCATGAATATAAATACCTGAGGGAGCCAAGATAAAACTTGCTATAAAGATATTGAAACGAATGGTACCGCCTAGAATAGCCGAGAGAATCCACGCCCCGTCCTCCCACCTAGTGTGGCAGGTGTTGCCTCAGTCAAGGCCGCGTTCAAGTACGTTCCAGAGTACTCTACAGAACACTTGAATAACATTAAGTGGAGTGCACATTGAGGATTGAAGATTTCTAGAAGGTGTGCGCTAACTATAAAAAGCCTTAGATTTGTCAGTTCTGTGGTCTTTAGCGCAGATCGAGTGTTTGTACCAAAGTGTTGTGCGGATCTCTTTTTAGTTGACATTATTATTGCGTGTGGACAATTGTTTATTTAAATTATTGTAAGAGACTATCTTGTTGATTACAAGTTATTAATTTTGATTAATTAAAACTGGTGATTAGTGACTTAATTGGTGTCTTTATTTTGTTTTCCACTGTACTATACGACAACCACATCGTAACAATATTAACTGTAAACTCACTCAAGGACGAATGGCTATCCATGAGCTAAACTCTTTACTCTGGTCATCAAGAATCAAATTGTTAGCCTCTAACTCTTCTTAAGAACGTCATTTCTGAGGTCTGTATTTTTCTGCCTTGTTTCTTGGTTGTCGTCCACAATTCACACCCACAGGTCAGTACAGGGACCGCCATAATTTTGTACAACTTTATTTTTTATCTCAACATACTTTCTTTCTAAAAATACGATTGATTTTTCTACAGATCGACTGGAACGTACCCAACTTAACATCAATACCATAATTCCTATCATAGTCAATACCATAGTTGGAAACATTATTGCATGAAATTACCGTTATATTTCATAATGAATTCATAAATCGTGTTTAATTGGTCTCTCAGAAGGACATTGATTAGTCAAAATTTTGATTCATTATATTATAGTCTCCAAGTCACGTGTATAAGTATTTAATTATAGTATTTGTAAACACTTGGTTGCTCACAGTCTCGTGACTTATATAAAACTTCCAATAACAACGCGTGTCAAGGATAAATCCTCATCATCAGGTTATAAAAACACCAATCCTTCTGGAGAAGTCGTCAAAAAATCAAAAAGGGTGTAGTGGCGCGTACCAGGTAACGACGCGGCGTGAAGTGCTTTGTGATGTTTGGTAATAATTTTTGATTTTTTGACGACTTCTCCAGAAGGATTGGTGTTTTTATAACGTGATGATGAGGATTTATCCTTGAAACGCGTTGTTATTGGAAGTGTCAAAGAGGTCACAAGACGGTGAGTAAGCAAGTGTTTACAAATACTACAATTAAATACAAAATTTTGACATGCAAAAAGTAAACATGGAATGAAAAGATCAATAAGCAATTTGAAAATTGGGACACAAAGGAAGAACCAATAGAGGTCTGTAGTTGATATTTAAGAATTAATGGCAAACAGAGGGGGACTGTAGAAAGTTCCATGATCGGCCACCACGGCACAAAGGAAGCAAGTTACAGCTTGGGCTGTGTGCACATGATAATTGAAAAAATAAGATACATTTTTTGCTGTGTTACTTTTTTTAGGCGATTTTATTACGGCTGGCGCCGCCTCTCGTATCATAGCTTCCACTGGCGCCGGTCTAAACAGTCCTGTTCTGTAAGTCCTCTTGCATTCATTGCATCTTCGACGTCCATTTTCCATGAATGTTTAGGTCTTTCTTTTTTTCTTCTAGAGGGTGGAGTCCATTCACATACCTTCCTTGGCCATCTCTCATCCGACATTCGTTTTAGGCGTCCGAACCAATTCAGTCTTCTTGCTTCTATTGTTTCTATAATGTCAAAGTCGATTCCCATCTCTTGTCTTATCTCTACATTTCTCATTCTATCTAGTCTTTTTAGTCTACAGCACCTCCGCCAATAATCCATCTGCATAGCTCTTATTATGGGTTTATTTCTTTTACTAATTTCCCACAGTTTTGCTCCATATAGGCCTATACTTTCGACTATAGTTTTATATATTCTGATTTTATTGCTTTTTGTTATTCGTGGACTCCAAAGCAGACTGTTTAATTGTTTTGTTGCTGTCTTAGATTGTCCTATTCTTACTTTTATTTCTTGGTTGCTGTCACCATCCGATGTCATTGTTACACCCAAATACTTGTAGTTTTTAATATTCTTCATCACTTTTTAGTAATATTTAATAAATGTTTAACTGTAAATGTAGATACAAAAAAAGTGTTTGTACAATAAAATCCTCTAGTACATAGGCGTGGTTCAAGTAAAGAGGATACATCGAGGAATGTGGCAACAATTGACTGTGTCAAACGGTTTACCTCTGTGTTGTTTGATGTTGATTACAGAGTGCGGTCGTGTAGTAAGTGTAGTGGCATCGATTCCCATGTTCCAGTGTATAAGCATCTGATTGCGGCTCTAATACCATTAATTGGTTTCCGCTTCGTTTAATTCGGTAATGTTGACGATAGAGTGCGCTCATGTAGTTACAGTAGTAGCTTCGGTTCCCCCTGTACCCGAACGGAATCACGTGATACAAATGATTCGTAGTAGAGTTGGCTGAAACATAGTTTTTCAACTGTATTTATTAAAAGAGGTCTTTGAACTATTAAAATGTCTATAAGCTATACAAAACTATCAAGTGTCAGTAAAATACACACTTACGTAAAAATAATTAATTATTAAACATAATACAAATAAGTATAATTATTAATGTAATATAATGTAACTGTATTCAATAAGGAGAAATTGTATTTTCTCCAATTTAGAAAATTAAAAATCTAAAGCAAGTAGCCAAATTCAAAAGAGGACTCGCACACTTTCGAGTATTATTTGACATATGAGATAATTTTAAACATTTACGCGGACTAAGTAGAGAATATTAAGAAATGTAGGATGTAGACCGATTATTTAAATATATTTAAAATTTATATTTACTTTACCTCAGGATGTTATTTTTCTCTTATTTGGAACATGTTTCAGGACACTTAGTGTTCCTGTCATCAGCCTTCCTAATTTTGAATCTTGTGGAGTACCTGTGTGCTGGTTGGCTGTTCTTGTAGGTTCCTGTTGGTTTTTGGTTTTTTAAGTTGTTATTATTGTGTGTGATTGTGGTGTATATATTAGTATTTTGTGTATTTTCGATGCTGAGTACTTTGAAAATTGTATCATGTTTTGTATTTGTTTAGGTATTAGTTTGTTTATTAGTATTTAGGTTAATTACATTTTTATTCCACTTTTTGATCCATATTACTAATTGAAAGAAAATCCATATAGCCTAAGAACTTGGAAGTATAATATTGTTACGACATCACAGAACAATCTACGTGTTTGTCGAATGTGCCAGAAGAATCTCGATGTAACGCGTGTGGCGTACGTGCTTGTCGACGCATTTTCGAGAGGTTTCTCGAAGGCGCCAGCCGCGCGGACTGTGTCAAGGCCGCAGTTAATTACGTAGTTCACACGAGCACTAAGACACAATTAGGAACATTCTGGTCTTTCAGTATTAGTCGCGATAAATTGTAGAGCGGGTCGAGTTATTATCGGGCGAGATTACTATGCGCGTTCAAGTGGTTATTAGTTAAGTGTTGTGTTTTATAATCGGACGGTATACTGTAATACCATTGTGTTTAATATTAGTGACATTTTATTTGGGTGTGAACAATTTTTATTTGATTTGTTATAAGAGACTGTGTTGTTAATTACGAACTGTTTAACTGTGAAAATTAAAGCAGGTGATTAGTGACTTACTTGGTGTCTTGTACTTATTTTGTTTCCACTGTACCTACGACGATCGAGTAGACCGTCGTAACAATACGCAGAAGAACGTAAACAATTAATTGACATCAACTAACACTTAGTGTTCTCATCCTCAGCCTTCCTAATTTTGAATCTTGTGAAGTACTTGTGTGTTGGTTGGTTGTTGTGGTTTCCTGTCGGCCTTTAGCGCTCTAAATTGGTATTATTGTGTGTGATTGTGGTGTATATATTAGTATTTTGTATATTTTCTTTGTTGGGTGTTTTGAAAATTGTATCATGTTGTGTATTGACTTGTATTTGTTCACGTATTAATTTGTTTTGTGTTTGTATATTTGTAAATTTTCCTAAATGTTCATTATGGTGTCTCTGTGTGGTAAGTGTTTTACTAGTGTCATGTTGGTTATGTCTGGGAGTAATTTTAACTAAATTAACTCCGGCCGTCTAGGTCTACGTAACACATAACTCTATCACTTGTAACTCACTTTGTTCATATTAATGAAGGATTGTAAGTATAAAAACAATGGCTGTGACAGAACAAGAGACTTAATTTTTTGTTGCTTATTGTTTGTTTATAAAATCCAAACAGCGGTTTAGGTGCTCGTAAATAGATTGTTTGTCCCGCATCGCATTTCGAAGAAACATTTGTTAAATAAGATTTATGGGGTACGGGATACATAAGGTCCAGGACGTTATCACCAGTATATAATATCATAAATTTCATCACTTTCTGCTACAGTCCGTTTCTTGATGTATATAATACTATAATACTTATAACTATTTTACCTCAAGATATATTTTTTCCTTTAGGAACATGTTTCGGGAGATCCTGTTCTCCCATCTTCAGCCTTCGCCATCTTGCTTCTGGTGCAGTATTTGTGTGTTGGCTTCTGGATGTTATTAAGGTGGTTTGTTGGTCTTTGGTCCTTCAATGTTGCATTATTGTGTGTGGTTGTGGTATCTGTTTTTGTATTTTGTGTATACAAAATAAACAAAAAATAAATATACAAAAAAACAGCTGAAAAAACGTTATTTTGAACACCTAAAAGAAAAACAATAAAACAATAAAAGAAATTAAAAATAAAGTAAAGAACAATAATTTAATAATAACTAAAGCAGACAAAAGTCAAGCAACAGTAATCATTGATAAAACAGACTACATCAAAAAAACCGAAGACTTCATCAACAATAATAAATGCGTACAACTAGATAAAAACCCAACAGAAAACTATCTTAAACAAACAATAAAACTAATAAAAACAAATAAAAACATTTTCAACAATAAAAACATAGACATATATATAAACAATAATCCAGAACCACCTAAAATGAACAGCCTAATAAAAATACACAAATTAAACAACCCAATACGTCCATTAATCAATTTCAAAAAAGCTCCTACATACAAAATAGCAAGAATAATAGCACAAAAACTAAAAAATAACCATCTAACAAATAACCATCATAACATAAAAAATACATACGAATTAATAGACAAACTAAAAATAATAAATATAAATGAAAATACATTTTTCACATCATATGACATAACAAACATGTACACTAATATTCCAGTAGAAGAAACAATTGACATAATAATAAACAAACTTATAGAACAAAATGAAAACAAACAATGTATAACCGAAATAAAAAATAGTCTCCAACTAATACTAAAACAAAATTACTTTGAATTTAATAGCAAAATTTATCAACAGAAAGAAGGTTTAGCAATGGGATCACCATTATCAAGCATAATAGCAGAAATATTCCTACAACATATAGACACCAAAATACAAAATATCATAAAAACACATGACCCAGATGGCATATGGATAAGATATGTAGATGATGGGCTATATGTATCAAATAACAAAAACACAAATGCAGAGAACATACTGAAACAAATCAATAACATACATCCTCAAATACAATTCACAGAAGAAAAAGAAAAACATAACAAAATCAACTATTTAGACATAACCATCACAAGATACAACAACCACATACAATATGCAATATATAGAAAACCAACTTCCACTAACATCATTATACCTAACCATTCTGACCACCCACCACAACATAAAATGGCAGCATTCTATTCGCTATTTAACAGAATGTACAAAATTCCCCTAAAAAAACAAGAAACTGACAAAGAAAGAAATATAATACACCAAATTGGTTATGCAAATGGATACAATAAAAATACTATGATCAAAATAGAAAATAAAATCAAATACAAAATAAAAACTGAACAATTAAGAATTAATCAAACTGAACAACACATAAATAATAACAACAACAAAAAATGGGCCACATTCACATATATAAATAATAAAATGTCAAAACTAACAAAACTATTTAAAAACACACATATAAAAATAGCATACAAAACTAATAAAAATAAATTACAAAATCTAAATAGCTCACACAACAAAGATAATACAACAACCAACGGTATATACAAAATTGAATGCCAAGATTGCAATAAATGTTATATAGGACAAACAAAAAAACAGCTGAAAAAACGTTATTTTGAACACCTAAATGCATACAAAAGCCAAATATATATAAATCCAATTTAGCCACACATGCAATAAACACAGGACATGAATTCCCAGACATAACCAATGTAACACTAATAAAACATATACCACACAAAGGCACCATAATGAACATTTGGGAAAATTTACAGATTTACAAACATAAAACACAAAACAAATTAATACCAGAACAAATACAAATCAATACAAAACATGACACAATATTCAAAGCACTCAACATCGAAAATACACAAAATACTACAACCACACACAATAATGCAACATTGAAGGACCAAAGACCAACAAACCACCTTAATAACATCCAGAAGCCAACACACAAATACTGCACCAGAAGCAAGATGGCGAAGGCTGAAGATGGGAGAACAGGATCTCCCGAAACATGTTCCTAAAGGAAAAAATATATCTTGAGGTAAAATAGTTATAAGTATTATAGTAATATCATAAATAGATAAAAAGTTATTAATTGATGACTCGTTGGGGACTTGTTGAAACATATTACTACAAATGTTTTTAAAAATATATAAACACTTGGTACGTTTCACAGTTTTTATTTTTAGTCTGACAGTTGTTTCAAATTCTTAAGCTATTGTCAAAGAGATGAGTGAACTACTAAACAGAGGATGTGGGGTGGTAAACATCTGTTTAAGGCGTGTATCGGAACATGTGTGGGGTATGAAGGTGAAGGAGCTAAGCGAAGGTCAAGTGTTTGTAAAAACTAAATATAATCTGAATGCAAAATATAAAATTAACTAAACTAAATGACAGTTTATAATAAAGGGGATACACAGAGTTCAGTTTGTTAATTTGCTAAATTTTGTTACTTTTTATTGCTTTCTAATTTCTAGAATTTCTAACAAATCCATTTTATTACCATTTTGTATGTTGTGCAGTAGTGTTATGTTTCTTGCATCTATGAAGTGATTGTATTGTAAGCAATGATCTGCAAAACCTGTATTGGCTGTATTGGTTAAAATCGCCTTTATATGTTCAGAAATGCAATGTTTTAGAGCATAGCACATTGTCCGATATAAATAGCATCGGAAAAAGATTACTAGTTACTTGATTACTAGATTGCTTCAGTAATAGTCAACAATGAAGAAAAATCAAACACACTAGAGAAAAATGGAGTTTATGAAATACACTGTACAGAATGAGATGCTATTTATATTGGAAAATGTGGCCGTGCTCTGAAACATCGTATTTCTGAACATAAGAAGGCGATTTTAACCAATACAGGTTTTGCAGATCATTGCTTTGTTTACATAAATTCAATTTTCCCTTAACATGCATTTAAAAGTAAATTGCAGTTTAAACCATCTTCTTCTGATAGTTCCTATCCGTTTTGGATGTTGGATATCATACAGACTATTTTAACTTTCTGTACTGCTGGACAGAATAAGTCAGTTGTGTTCATGCCAAACCAGGTCATTAAATTTCTAAGCCATGAGATTCTCGGTCCAAGTACAGTACTTTGCCTTGTAATATGGACTGCAATAAGTAAAATCTCTGTTCATTTCTCATGAGATGTCCCAGACACTGAAGCACTCTTACCTTCACTGCGTTAATAACTTCCCATTCTTTCTTCATCTTTGTAAGAACTTCAACATTAGTTATATGTGCTGTCCATGGAATGCTCAGTTTTCTACGGTAAAGCCACATTTCGAAAGTTTTCAGTTTTCTAGTTGTGGCTTCAGTCAAAGTCCATGATTCTACACAGTAGAAGAGGACCGAGAATACGTAGCAGCGTAAAAGTCTCATCTTTGAGTTTATTGTTAAATTGTGACTTTTGAATAAACTGCTCATTCTAGTGTACACTGGTCTTGCCTTTTCAATTCTGCTCTTTATTTCTTGAGAGTGGTCCCATTGTTCATTGACTATAGTACCAAGATATGTAAATTGGCTTTCACGTCCAACTGGTCTTTTGTTTATATTAAGGGTGCAGTTTGTGAACTTGTTCTTAGATACAATCATTAGCTTTGTTTTATTAACATTGATGTCTAGACCATATCTACGGCTGCTTTCTGTCACTCTATTCATTAATTGTTGCAGCCCCTCTAAGCTATTTGCGAATATGACGGCATCATCCGCATATTTTATTTTTTCTCTCACCGTTAAGAGAGTTTCTTCCCACATCACATTGATCTGAAGCTTCTCTAAAAATACCTTCCGAGTAGATGTTGAATAAAAGCGGAGATAGTATACATAATTCTCTTACTCTACGCAGACTCAGTATCTCTTCAGTTTTCCCTTTATCTACTCTAACCACTGCAGATTTGTGCCAATACAGTGTAGCTATTATCCTTAGGTCTTTTCCATCTAATCGAATATTTTTCAGGATATCCATAATTTTCTGATGTACAAACCATGATAAATATAAAATAAACGTGAGCTAAGTAGGCCTATGTGTAGACTCCAAGCATTGGAGAGATAGTGGTGACAGAATGATACACGGCCGCGGAAAATAATGTCCAGTGGAAAACGAATTGCCGCAGCCAAGAGAGAGAACAGCTGATACATTACAGAGTTGTGTAGTGACCGGCGTGAGAATTGATTAGAATTTATTATTAAGCTGATAATGAAATACCGTGTGATACAATGTTTGCGGGTCTCTGCTTGGAAGCTGATAGTTGTGTCACGTATTAAACTCCCTAAGCCGCAGAATTTGTCAGCTGTTTTGAACGGAATACATTTACTATTAGATAAATCAAATTAACTTTATATTAATGATGACACATCTGTCTCTAGATAATTTTTTTAGGCGATTTTATTACGACTGGCGCCGCCTCTCGCATCCTAGCTTCCACTGGCGCCGGTCTAAACAGTCCTGTTCTGTAAGTCCTCTTGCATTCATTGCATCTTCGACGTCCATTTTCCATGAATGTTTCGGTCTTACTTTTTTTCTTCTAGAGGGTGGAGTCCATTCCCATACCTTCCTTGGCCATCTCTCATCCGATATTCTTTTTAGGTGTCCGAACAAATTCAGTCTTCTTGCTTCTATTGTTTCTATAATGTCAAGGTCGATTTCCTATCGCTTGTCTTATCTCTACATTTCTCACTCTATATATTCTTGTTAGTCTACAGCACCTCCGCCAGTAATCCATCTCCATAGCTTTTATTTTTAATTATTTCTCTGGATAATAATTTTATAAACTTATTAAAGTTACTGAGTTTTGCATTTTGAACAAAAATCCTCATAATTTTATTCCTCACATAGTCTTTTTTATTTGGTTTCTACATTTTTAAGGCGGGGAAGGTAAATTTGAAAACTTTTAATGTAAAAACTACATTAAGATTTAGATAAATATTCCTTTTATTCTAACAACCGGTATGGATTTTTACAGTTTTATGAAGATTTGATTTCCTTTTGATGCCTTAAAATTTTTAAATTTCAAAAATTAACACTATGCTTAGATTTTTGTTAAGATTTCCATTAATTGACTTTAAGCTATTTTTCAAACATTTTACCATTTATATTATTGCATACTTCCTTCATGATTTTGGGGGATTATTCTTAAAAACAATAGAGGTATGTGTGGTTAAAGGTACTGACATGTATACTAAGTCTTACGAAAATCATTGATGCCTTCTAAAGTAATTGTGACACATCACCCAAATCATGATAGACAGACGGACAAACGCAAAACGGTCGAGTAAAAACTGAGAACCCGTTTCGCTCATTCAATAATGGTGAACTTCCTTAATATGTATAATAGCCTGTTACAACTGTAAAAGCTTTTATACTTTGTTGAAATCGTAATCATTACAATATTACAAGATTGTAATGTCTGATTCTGTTATTGCTAGTCGGAAACACTATTAACCGACCGGGCTGTTAGGGCAGAAGTTTCGGCCTCATCATCAATGTCGGTAACAATTGGCACGGTGTCCGCCAGTGATGAGGTAGAGACTATCATAGTGAGGCCGAAACGTCTGTCAGACCACGGCGTAACAGCCCGGCTGATGATGTTTCCAACTATGTGAAAGCTTTAGGAACTCTATTCTGTTATTATTGTTGTAGTGCATAGAGAAAAGGAGAGAAGGGGAGAGATTAGATAATGATTTTTTGTCTCAAAGATTTTCGTTAAAGTAAGTTATTCATGCTGAGTTAAAATTATAAAAAGTATTACGTATAAAAATATTTACAGAACAAATATAAGTAGCTGAAGACGCTTAAAATATATAAATATTGGCCACCGTATTATGTTGTGGCTATGTTGTACGTAAAAGACAAAATAAAGAGTTAATTGTCCGTTAGTCATTGTTGTATTACTTTGCAGCAATACGTGCATTGTTGTCTCGAATTGTTGGGCAAGCATTGTTAGTAGGCGGCGTTAAGCTATACAGTTATTGTCACGTCTGTAATACTGGCCAGGCCGCAGATATTTGAGGAATGGGATATTAATTCTGTCGTTATGTCCATTTGCTCCGGACACAATACAAATCATGAAGTCATACTCATAGCACCTCATCGTAACTCATTGAACGCGGTATGAGTCACATTTAATGGTCTCAACCGTCACGTATAAACACCGACAAGTACTGTTATTAGAAGGTGTGGTTTGTATTAAACCAAACCACGGATCTCAGTTAGTATTCTTCTAAAACAAAGTACCTGCACTAAAATTCCCATGTCTATTAAGAAACAAATCCCTGTTTGTAAATTCTGCGGAATTTAAAATTCCTGGCTTTCGAAGTCTGGTATTATAGAACAATGATGAAGACAGAGTGGAGTGAAAGCTTACTAACCCAGAGCCGGAGAGAATTCTTATTGTAATGGATAAAGTAATGACAGAAAATTAATAAAGGAACGTAGAAATTAATAAACGACGATACGAACTGCAGTCTTCGCTAAAAGTAAAGAAAACAGGACTAAAATAAACTTAGAAATTCCGTACTATAAAATATAAACTTTACGAAGTAAAATCACAAGTGAAGAGGGCAGTTTTAAGGAGACAATAAGGGTGTCGTCTAGATCCAAACCATATTTTTGCATTCTCACGTTAAACGTTTTTCACTACGTATGCTGTCATTTTCACTACTTTCAAACGTAGATAAATGCTGATTGACAACTGGAGTTATGTTCCTGGTTAGTTGCAACATCACATACATGCACTGGCGCAGAGCATACATCTGTGTTTGACAGCTGATCTGTGCTCAGTGTTCGTATTGCTAATGGATTGACAATGAAGCATTTATGGTTACTGTACTGTTCAGTACACACTTGAACTATCAAAGAGAATAATGCACCCAAGCAGAATGTGAAATAATTCAGGAGGTTTCTGATTTATATACAGTAGAGCATCGATTACCCGAACATCCATTAACCGAACGATCTATTATCCGAACTCAATAAAAAGTACAATTATGTACTGTACTGTACAGTAATGTATTGGACACGTGTAGGCGTATTGGATATTTATTGAACTTAAAATACATACATTGTCTACTATAAATTATTACAGTACTGTACAGTAATAAATAAATGCTGTAGCTATACAGCCTTACAATCGATAAACAAAGAATCGATAAACACACTTATATCAACAAACTTCGATAAACATATTGACAATTAATAAAGAAACTGTGTCAACGGAAGTCTCTGTCACCGAATGTCTGTTTTTTAATTAATTTATAGTAGAGGGTTTAATTATTTATAGTAGAGGTTTTGTCATTACAAACCAAAACTTTTGGTTTTTAATAATTACACTCAGTTTTAATTAAGTAATTTTTAGCCTTAGTAATACATTACTGTACTGTATACAGGTGGTGTAATTATATAACAGTATGTTAGAAATGATTTTGTAATAAAAACCTTAATTTTTGTAAAGGGAAATAATGTTTTCAATTTACGATCTATTATCCGAAATATCGATTATCCGAACGGGCCCTCGTACCAAGAGGTTCGGGTGTACCTGGAATTATAAAAATAAATTTTTCCAATAATCTAACTAATTGTAATTTAAATAAATTATTTTTTATAACAACTGTAAACAAAATTTCAATTTTGTAAACGATAGCTCCTACGTTTAAAAAACAAAACATTTTCACAAACGTCTAATTATATTAATAATTATATAAGTTTTGAAATTACTACATTTCAGTAACCCATCTCGTATTATTAAGCTTTAAAAAAATTCTTTTCTTATTTTGACTTTTTTTAGGTTAAATTTTTTTGTCTGTCTCAAAAATTTTTATTTTTTAAAACTAAATTTTTATTATATACTACGGTGATGATGTAGTTTTTGTAACTGAATACCAAGGTGATCTACAAAGGCTTTCAGATGATGTTCAATATCGCATGTAAACTAAATTGTGTAATGATCTGCACAGGTAAACTCAAAGCTATGGTTACTTGTGCAACTCCAGTGAGATCAAATTAGGTGATAAAATTGTGGAGCAGATAATAAGGCATAGGTGTAGGTGTGGCGTAGGTGTCTACGGCAGCGATAAAAAGCTGTGTTTCATTAACAGTTAAATCACAAAATAACAAATAAGATATCAGGATGTACGAGTGATGTTACCTGGAACAATAAATGTTTTAGGTTTGAAAACGAAAACAGCAATCTAAGAAAGTACATTGCGGCCAATACTGACGTGTAGTGCAGAGGCAAGACGAGAAACCTCAACAGCCCGCTTCAGAAGTCGATGAAATGAAGACGTCGAGAAGGATAGTAGGCAAACCAGGACGAGACACAATAACGAATGTGAAACGAGCAAAGTAACAGACATAGTGGAGTGCATAAAAAGGATGTCGACAACGATTAAAGGACCACGTGGACAGGACAGAAAGAGGGTATCGTCCAGAAGGTAAAAGGAGTATTTGACGACCAAGAATGAGACAAAGAGATTGTATCGAGTAGTATAAATTTGGTTATAAACAGGAAAATTTCCTAAGCCAAAAGAGAAAAAGGGGAAGGGGGAAGAGGAGGAAACTATGTACTGTATTCAACGTTACAATGAGTCTAGCACTGCAGTGTCAACCACACAGAAACAGAAAGATTAAAGCCGAAGATAGTCACCAAAAATGAGACAAAGAGATTGTATCGAGTGGTTTGCGTTTGGTTATAAACACGAAAATCTTCTAAGTTGAGAGAAAAAGAGGAAGAAGAGAAGAAGAAGAAGAAGAAGAAGAAGAAGAAGAAGAAGAAGAAGAAGAAGAAGAAGAAGAAGAGGAGGAAGAAGAGGAAGAAGAAGAAGAAGAAGAATAGGGTCGTTCGGTCGTCGAGCTTGGGGATTGGAGAGATGCATTTCCACCTCATACTCAAGAAAAATTTGTACGGTATTAAAGGTTACAAGAAGTTTAGAATTACAACGTCGACTGCACAAAAAAAAAAACTGAAAAAAAAACAAAGGTAGGCACAGGAGAGCAAAACGTATGCTGAAGATGTTTAGTTAGTATTAATTGCCATTTTTACAGAAGGAATTTTCCCTTTTAGAGAGGATGATACATATTTTCTTTGCTTTACTAATGACAGTCGGTGTGTACACTGAGACTAATATCTCCGGTAAAATGGAGTGTTTATATGGTGTGAGCACCCCCCCCCCTTACGCGATCATTAAACAGCGGGCCCGTTAATGTCCTCTCTACCTCACGCCGCCCGGCCTTACACTTTCAGATGATATTTGCTTTTTACTGTCACAATAAACGGTCCACCATTATTCATTAGCGCTATATATCGCACTTGGAGGAAAAAAGCTGATGGAAATATAAAATATGATGGAAATTTTAAACTTTTTGAACCTACGGCCAAAAATGTATTCAAAATTTTAACAATTGTAAAAATCTAGCCGTATGTCAGACTAAAGGGAATTTTAACAGGGATCCGATTGTTTGGATTTTTTAGCATTTATTGTGTTATTGGTCTACAATTGTTACTTTACTAAACAAAGTGTAGGCAACGGCCTTTGTTCAAAATAGTGAGCTAGTTCTGCAAACTAGTTACTACGTTGATCCTTTTGAGTTAACGTGTAGGGTTGACAGTTCATTCGTAGCAATGACAGATAATGAATGACTTTATAACAATACAACTCACAGCGTGCATTGCAGTGCGTCGACAACAATATGTTGACTACAGGCATTGTTCCCATGTAATGTGAAGTACGCACATTGTTGTCCATTTATTGTTGTCTACAGGCATTGTTGCGAGGTGACGTGGCTAACTCGCTAGAATGCGGCATTAATTCTGTTCATTTGTGGCTTTGTGGCGGACACAAAATAAATCATGAAATCACACAATTCTGGATTCAGTGCCGTCGGCGTTCATCATCTTGTCAACGTTTGCTTCACTGTACCGAAATGTACAGAACATAGACGACCGAGTATATGCGAAAGTAGTAACTGCTCTAAAAGCTCTACAATGCATTCGTCAGTACCGCAATTAGAAAGTTTTCTCCTGATTCCAGTGAAATCAAATCTCCGTGGCTAATATGCTGTACTTGGCTAATACGCAATATTTTCTAACGTCATATTCATATAAGAAGCGGAGCTGTTAAGTAGAATAGCCGCGTTAATAATTATTCGATATTTTTTAATAATTACGAACATATAAAAAGTAGAATGTCACCTTAAAAAAACCTTAGAGGTATACAATTCGGTAGAGTGAGACATTTTCTAACTATAAGAGTGTTAATATTGAGAAAGAGAAAGAATATTGATTAATATTGAATTGAGAAAGAGATTTTTGAGATCGTTTATATAGAGCATTGTAATGAATCCGTTAGAGATCTGAGTCGTGAAGAACAAACAAAGAAAACAATTGGAAACTTTAAAATGCGGTTGTGGTAAAAAATGTTAAACATGATAATTAGAGAGAGAGGGAGGAGAACAATTGACGAGGTAAATTAAGGAGAATAAAAATGAAACGAGGAAATTGGTAACAGGCGTTAAAAAAAGGAAACCAAATTAGATTAGTTGGATTTTGAGAAATAACTGTTTACACAAGTTAATGGAAGATTGCAAAGGCGGGAATAAGAGGTAGAAGAAGGTAGGGTTGACGGGTTTGATGACGGGGAGAAATTACAGAGGCCTAAGACTCAGAGCAGTAACGGACTTTCTGTAGTACTTTCCTTTTTTAAATTTCACTCTTCAGCAATTACCGTCTGTTTATTATCAACACACCACGAGTAACTGCATAGTTAGGAAACAGGGCTACGCAACTAGAGTTTATATAGAACAATTAAGTGATAAGAGTGAATGTGCTGGGCAAACTGAATTAGACGCCAAAGACGTCCAAGTAGACATCTGTGGCGTGGCGTGGGTACATAACGTCTATTGCCGGTTGTGATAGGCATAAAACTTTAACCTAAAAATTAATTAAATTTTTTTCTGATACCGAGTGTTCTTTTTAGAGCATTTTCTATCATTCGCTGGGAAATAAAAGGTTCAACGGAATCCGACTCTCATTATGCTTACACAGAATAAGTCAAAACACAAATAATCGAATTAAAAATAATAAAGACAAAGAGAGAAACACATGACTAAACGAACAAAACAGAAGTAGGTACGCAGTATGTGCTGCACGTTAGTTCCAAAAACGAACACATAGCTACTAACTGAGCGTTTTGCCGGTTTATACAGCGGCAACACATTGGATGGACGAGTGTCCCCCCCACTCTACAGTTTGTACAGTGACAACTAGTACGAGGTCAATGACCGTACGGAGTAAAACATTGCCGATGTCTGAGCCGGCAACACGAGACGGTGCAAGCGCCAAGCAGTTCGAAAGCATTGCTACGCTTTTCTTCAAGTTTCCCTACTAATATTGTTCGGATTTCAAATTATTCAGTAATGTTAAATGGACGCCACCCTACTGGTAGAGCCAGAGTTTCTTGAACAAACTATTTAACTCTAACAGGCTTTGAGTTCACGTATGATACTTGGTAATTTGCTCTCTGTCCTGCCTTGTAGTATTTATTTTAGTTGTTGTTTTCTGTTTCGGATAAATCAATTAACCGACTTTATACCTATCAGCCGCTTCTATTATTTTATTAAGAACGTTGCGATGCTTGTACGTTTGCCACAGTTGCGTATATTTTAAATTTTATGACTCGTTAAAGTACACAGTAAAGGATGTAAGTCCCGAAGTGTTATCTGGAAATGATAACGGTCTCGGTCAGTTGCATCCAAACGACGTTTCTGCCATTGGGCCTCGTATTTTCATCTGATCGCAACTGACCGAATCTGAGCCAACTAGTAGACACGTTCCTCTTCCGAATTTCGTTAGTGTCTCGCCTTTAATTTTTCTTAAGTATCCCATTTAAATTTCACTTTCCAGCCCACCATTCACATCCGTATGTTAATGTTATAAATTGTTATTATCGTATACAACAAAATTAAATGTAAAGGTATGTGTTCGTGTTTTAATTAATAAGATTACTTTAAGGCGAAGCGTACGTCAGCTGTTTACATCCAGACTTCGCTAAGCCTATTTCAACAACACGACGTGTTCGAGGCTTTGAAGTCGTTGGGCCGTGAGTTAAAATAATTAAACAGCTGTGCAAGCTACACACTCCCAGTAACGCTCAAGGACACAACGGCGATTTATTTAAGCAGTACAGTGTTTAATGAGTGGGCATCTGTAGGTTATTTACTACCGTTTAAAACACACACACACACACACACACACACACACACACACACACACACACACACACACACACACACACACACACACACACACACACACACACACACACACACACACAGAGAGGAGACTAAACAAGGAATGTGTTACCACGGAATTGCCCTTTATTCAGTGGCGGTTCGTGGTTCTGACAGTTGGGGGTTCAATGGCTGAATGTTTCTACTAAGATAAGAACAATTATCCCATTCCAAATAACACACGGGGTGGGTCGCAACATTAAGACATAACTATTGTCAACCATTAGTAGGTTGTTTTAACCATATTAAGCTGTGTTTATGCTATTTGTAAATTATTCTAAAAATATATAGTTAAAATAAAAGGAAATATTAAATATGGTTTAATATTTCTGTTTAATGTTTAAAACGGTAAGCGGCCTACCGAGTTTCTTAATTTTGGATTTACCTTTAATAGAGAGAGAGAGGAAAAGTTTGTTTTTAAAATAGATTGAACACTATTCATTTTACCAAATCAGTGAACTGAACACAAAAATAAGAAATACCTGAACACTTAAGAAATACCTGAACACAAAAATACCAACAAACACTTTCAAGATTATACACGCTTCGATCAGTTTAACGTTAATACAATTATTTAATGACTACATTAAACACACTTTATTTTTGGAATACAGTTACTTCACTATTTTATTTGACTTTAAGACTTTACTGCACACATTTTCATTGTATTCTAAGTGAAATAGAGAAATCTGACACAAAACTGAAGGTAAACGGACAAATAATGTGGTAAAAATCGTAATAACGGCGAATGGCGGTATTATGAAAATGTTGCATTCCCGGTCGGGGCGGTCCGGCCCTCGTCGCTAACTATTCGTCTGTGTCGCTAACACTCGGGATTAGCGACTGTTGAATGTAATTTTGCGTATACTGATTTCCCCCTCCAAAGCTGTATACACAGTCCAGGAGTTTCTGAGAGCTGCTTTGCACCTCAAACAATAGTAGCGAGCAATTCGTCTATTACGCGAATCCATTACTGTTCAGTCAACAACAAGATCAATCTAGCAAATCTTGTTATTTAAATATAAAACCGTTATGCCAACAAATCCTTAAACATATTTAAATTATTTAGAGGGGGGTTCACTGAACCATTGAACCTTATGGACGAGCCGCCACTGCCTTTATCAGAATACTGTACAAAGAAATTCTGCTAGACTAGGCCCTCTAAAATAATGACCGCACGTGGGTCATCTTTAAACAGTGGTATAAGATAATTGAACACACAAGAGAGTTCGTTACTAACAACTTTAATAACACTTCCAACAAACAGTGATTCACGAACAAAAGAATTCTTGAAGTTTACAATTGTACAAGACACAGTATAATAACAAACAATGTATATCACTGTACTCATTGAGTCAAATCTGCAAGGATTTCGGATAATAGATTTCCACAGTGAAGGCCAAGGTGATGGGTTTTCATGAAACTGATCTCGTACGAGCAAACATTGTTGTAGGCAGTGCTGTTCTGGAGCAGGTCAGTGGTTTGAATACCTGAGATATATTGTAACTCATACTACAAACAATTATGTACTGAAGAAGCTGCACAAATTCAACTATATATGTGGGGACCCATCAGGAGAACTGTAAAGTCAATGAGGAAAGAAACACGCCTGAGGTTCTGCAAGGTGATGGCCGTCCCCACACTTCTCTATAGGTGGCGAGAATTGTACGGGGCTATTTTTTTCCAACCTCCGGTGAGTTGGCAAACCTGGTTCTGTTGTCATAACAACAATCTGATTGTTGATTAATGTTTTTTAGGCTTTGTTCTAACCTATAACCACTGGTTTTATAGTTTTTTTGTCTACTACTGTGGTGACGACAGTTTATTTATGGCAACTACAATTGAAATTGCCTCCAAGTGTGAGATTCGGTCTGTTATTAGATTTCTTCAAGTTGAAGGTCATAATGCTGCAGAAATTCATCGAAGGTTGTGTAATGTGTATGGAGAAAATGTGATGAGTGATGGTTCAGTTCGGGAATGGTGTCGAAAATTTAAAGAAGCGCGAATTGGTGTTCATGATGAAGGAGGCCAAGGAAGAAAGTCTGTGGCTACTGATGATTTTGTTGAAAGGGTATACAGGATGGTTCGAGAGCGCCGTCGTTTCACAATTTCTGAACTTTCTGCTGACTTTCCTGAAATTTCTTGGTCTGATCTTTATGATATTCTTACTCAGAAGCTTGGGTATAGGAAACTCTGCGCTCGGTGGGTTCCCAAACAACGCACTACCTCACGCAGCTGCACTCACACAAAACCTGGTTCATGAATTTGGTTGGGAAGTCCTTGAGCACCCACCTTATATCCCAGACTTGGTACCAAGTGACTACCGTTTGTTCAGTGACTTGAAAAAGTGGTTAGGTGGGCAGCGGTTTGACTCCAATGATGAGTTAAAGTCCACTGTGATAGATTGACTGACTACTCAGGAGCAAACATTCTACAGCATGGGAATAGAAAAATTGGTGCCTAGCTGTGCCGTGGCAAAAGGTAAAGTTGAATGCCCCGGCCATATTTCGCGCCGACAATGCCGGCCGAATATCAGGACCAAAGGTTGCGCGGTCGAGCTCTGCTATGTATCGGTCTTGACCTATATACCGCTACGATGCACGACAGCGAAATCAAGTCGGCGGCGTATCAGCTGTTTGTAACTCTACACTATCCGCTGCTGGCTGAATACGCCCGACTTTCCTTTTCGACACTCCGGCATGGCGGTTGTTTGACGGCGGGCATTCATACACATCTATAATGACTTCGTGAATTTATAAAGTGCTTCAGGGTCCCCGCATAGTCGGGAGGTAAAAGGGATTGCCAGGATGGGGAAATTACATCTACCCCCATCCGCAGAGCGGAGCAGCAAGGTCCCCAACGCCGCCAGACCAACCTAGACCAACGGAACCTCTGCAGGGAATGAATTACACTACCCGGGGAAGCTCGCCCTTGATTTCATCGCCATCACTCTCCTCCAGCATTACATAGCAAGTTCTACCATATGTGTCAGCAAAGAGAAGGTGGGAGGATTCTTTTTATTTAACCACACACACACAGCACTCCACCAGTTGTAAGCTACAAACGAAAGACTCACTTAGCAAGAGTAAACTCGTTACGTTTTGTGTGATCTTTTAAACAATATCAACAAATACATTCAATTTACACATGAAACAGAAATAGATAACAAACTGAATTTTCTTGACTTGACCATCACCAAATGTGATGATAAATTGAAATATGGTATATATAGGAAACCCACTACCACAGATGTAACCATACCTGCTGACTCACACCACCCATTCTCGCAGAAAATGGCGGCTTATAATTATTTCATACACAGGCTGTTAACGATACCTCTCAATGAAAATGATTTTAAGATTGAATTAAATATTATAAAACACATTGCCGTTGCCAATGGTTACACATCTTCCATGGTCGATAACCTCCTTAAAAAGCATAAGCGTAGATTGTCAAAACCTCGAATGATAAAAAATAATGAACCAACCTTTATTTCAACTGCCTACACCAGTATTATGCCCAAAATTTTATCAAAAGTATTAAATAGTAACAATAGAACTGTAACATTTAAAACCAGCAGCAATCTGTTTAATAAGCTTCGTAATAGAACCAGTACACCATTGGAAATGAAAACAGGTGTTTATAAGCTTTCATGTAATGACTGTGAATGCTTTTATATTGGTCAAACAGGGACAAGTTTTTATAAACGTTTCGTTGAGCACACTCCAAAGCATAATGTAAAGGATTTGACAACACAATCTTGTATAAAGTCTAACTACGCTCGTCATCTTATACAGGAGAACCATAATTATACAAGCTTTGACACCAATTTGAAACCCTTACATGTCTGTGACAAAGGCGCTTATTTAAATGCACGTGAAGAATTTGAAATATATAGAGCACATAATGACAAATACTAACGTAATTTCATATTAAACGACCCCTTACATTTCAGGTCGAATCCATTATATGACACAGCACTAAAATATATCTGTAACTGATATCAATCAGTGTCCGGCCGGCTTTCATCGAGTGCGCATTCGCTTCACATAAATGCTTATATGATTTGGTTTCGATTTTGTAATTTTAGTGTTTTAAAATTTTTTTAACGATCTCATTGAGTGATAAAATTTTAATATTCTCATGACGAGACATAGTCTTGAAACGCGTCAATTATAATTCATTGCGTTATATTGTGGTCACGAGACTGGAAATAAGGTAAATATATTTATTAATTGTATGGCGCTAGGTCATTTAACAAAAAGTAGATTAAAACTCCATATTACACTTCACTGGTTAAGATTTATAGCATTACCAGTCATTCGTGTCATCTTCAAACAATGCGCTAACAGCTGAATTGTTGGCAGGTACAGGTATTGTTGTCGAAGTAGCGCACATTGTTGTACGCAGTCGGTATTTGTGGAATGCGACTGGACACTGCATAAATCGCAACCGTGGCTACAGTTTTGTGTTGGTGTTCATCATGTCGTGTTGACTATTATTGCAAATGACCTTAGACAGTGTTCCAAATACAGTCTATAATAGGGTGCTTTAAAACGCTCGACATTATATCATATTTTCCTCACTTTGGATATCTGTGAAAACAAAGTACGTGAACACAAACATAAAAAAATAACAATAAAGCGGCTCAAAGAGATAGAGCAGAAAACTAGCCTCCAAATCTCCTTTGCTAAAACGGAAATTATGACCAACCTATTTAAATTCCCGAAAACGTGTCTGGACACTACATATGGAGAAATAAAAGATACTAACAATTTTAAATATCTTGGGGAAAACATATTCCGAAACGAATCCAGACAAAGAATCCTTTGAGATAAGGATCTCGCCTTTACTCTAATCCGGAACTGTACGGAAAGGAAAACCTTTCCAGGAGTGCGAAAGTCCGCCACTGTAGTACTGTGATCTGGCCGGTGATCATGTATGGAATGGAAACAACGTGCTTTCAAAATTTGGAACCTCTTCTTAAAATTGAACAAAGAATTCTTCGGAAAATTTATGGCTCCAAGAAAACTGAAGATGGGTACAGGATTAGACCCAAAGAAGAGCTGTACAGGGATCTGGAAGATTTGGAAACGGCTTTCTGAAAGAAAGGACTGAGATTCCTTGGACAAATGGTTTGGATGGACGGGTCCAGATTAAATAAACAAATTTTCAAACATATTTGGCAACTTTCCAGTCTGAACGGATACACCTAACAACTCGAGGAGGATATGATGAAACTGGGCACCTCTTTGAACGACTGTGTAGATAGAAATACATACAGCAACAAAATTCAAAATGTTGAAGTTTTCTGGGGTGAGAAGAAGACGAGAAAGGGGTGGACAGTGGAATGGAAGGCGGCGCATAGTGTGCAAATGAGGGCCTTCTGGCAGGAGAAGAAAAGGAAATTATATTTGTATGGTCCACGGCTGGCTTGTTAGTGTAAAAAGAAAATAAAAAAATATTTTTTTTACAAAGGCAGGTGGAAAATTTTCTCTACAAATGTCCGGAAAGGTCAACACTTCTGGGGTCTGTGGGTTTGAGTATTATATCCGACCCACTAAAATACCCCACCTCCCTTTCCTCTGCTAGGGCACTAACCTGGAACTGTTTGACACACTACTTCCGGTTAGGCCTATTTTTCTTTAACCCTAGGACTCGCATCTGACTTGTTACCTTCTATATTGTATTATCCAAATCTATCATTTCGCCTAAAGAATCTCTTGTGCAACGCGTGCCACACAGTATCAGATGTCCTTCCCTTGAAGCATTAATCCCATTAATCCAACTGTGTTATCCGGGGAGATACTGTCCTGCCTAATATCGTTTCGCAGCAATCTTTTATGTTGCTTCCATCTGTCGCAGACGAAGAATGTATGGTTGGCGTCCGCCGTACTTGTTCGTGCAACACTCCCCGAGGCAGGGACTGTAATGTGTAATCGTACGTAACTGTAATCGTATAAAATAAGTAAAGCAGCCTAACTATTTAGCATTAATTTGACGTGTAGTATAAAAAGATACTACAAGTAATGCATCCGCTACGATGAATATAGCAAAAACCAGCGAGATCGGCCGCTGGCAGTTCTCAGTATCATTTGACGGGCCGATTTAATCGGCCGCTAGCAGTTCCAACAATGAACCATAGGGCAACATTTAACCGGCTTCTGGCATTCAAAGAGAGTGTCTCAGAAAAATAGTTGAAAAGTAAATTAAATGATCAGAATCTTAGTTTTTAATAATACAATTTTTTTTTAATAAAAGTCGCGTAAATAATTCTCAGACATTTAGCAATCACAATATTTCAAAATAAACAAATAACAGTAAAACATTTGAAAATCGTCGTATAAACTTCGTGTTTGGACTTATTTTAAATGAAATCACAGTCTGAATATAAATGGAACGACCAAAACTATAAGATTAAGCAGAATAACAAAATTTAATTTATTATAATTTAATTATCTTGTATCCGTCCGGAAGCATTTTGAAAATACTTAGATGTTCTCAGAGAATAACAAATTTTATAATAATATTAAATTCTATGCACGATATGTAGACGACACCTTTATAGTTTTTAATGGCACGCTACGACAGATAGAGAAATTTAAACATTATTTGAACAGCCTTAGCAAGAACATACAATTTACCCTCGAAACAGAGGTATATCCAATTTTTTGGACCTAACTGTTACAAAGTATCTTAATAAATTCCAATATAAAATATATAGGAAACCCACCACCACAGATATTACAATACACGCCGATTCTCATCACCCATATAGCCAGAAAATGGCGGCTTACAACAGTTTTGTTCATAGGTTGGTAACGATTCCACTTAACCAAAAGGACTTTCAGGATGAATTGGATATGATAAGGCACATAGCAATAGCGAATGGGTACAAGAGTTCGATGATAGATAGACTTCTTAAGCGACACCTATATAAAACTAGAGCCCACCATAATACCATCGATGATAATAAAGTTAACAAAAATAAAAATAATAATAAAAAGTATATAACGACAGTGTACGGTAGCCTTTTACCTAACATTATATCCAATGTGTTTTCTAAATTTAATATAAAAATCGCGTTTAAAACAAATAATAATAATAATAATAATAATAATAATAATAATAATAATAATAATAATAATAATAATAATAATAATATTTCTAATTTGTTACGCATAAAACAACCATTCCCGTTAGAAGATAAAACAGGTGTTTACAGGATGTCATGTGATGATTGTGATTGTTTCTATCTATCTGGGTCAAACTGGCAGGTCTTTCTTGAAAAGATACAAAGAACATCTACCAAGGAATGATTTAGACAAGACCAAATCTAATTATGCGCGCCATCTAATGATGCATAACCATAATTACACAGATTTCAATACTAATTTCAAAGCAATCGATGTATGCGGTAAGGGTAGGTTAATGGACGCTCTCGAGGAGTTTGAGATTTATAAATCATTTAAAGACAAGAATATCAATAATAACAGTATATTAAACGAACAATTAAGGTTTCAATCTCACTCACTATATGATACAGCCCTAAATATAATCGCGCATGACGGTAATGACTGGTGATAAGGGTTGACTTAGTTTAGTTAGTGGCTCGGCAACTACACGCGCGGTCGGACCGGTCCAACGGAGCCGAAGTTACATCGTGTTATGTGTGTGCCGTTATTGTGATTTAGTAAATATGTGCAAATGTGTTTTTATGTGAATGTGTTTATGTGTGTTTATGTGTTTATGTGTTTTATGTGAATTTTAACATTTGACGAGGATTACTGATGATGTGACACATGTCACGAAACGCGTCTATATAAAAAACGCTAGATCGAAGTCACTGACGGATACAAGGTAATTAAATTATTGTGAAAAAGTGACTTGGATACTATATAAAAACTAAATATAATTTATTTAGTAAACTGTATTTAAAAAGACAGCAGCGCAGGTCAAGTGTGCGTGCGTGAGCCAAGGGTCTCCTAATCTCTTAGGTGCCTTCCGAAAACGTAAGGAGTAGAACGCACTTTCTGGCTATTAGTAACTAGCGAGTTCAGTCACCCGTGTCGGTAGACTACTTTTACATTTCTTTCTAGTCATTCTATGTGTGTGTGTGTGTGTGTGTGTGTGTGTGTGCTTGTTTTGTGTGTACATTATTTTCAATACCTAACGTTTTAAAACCTCTCTTATTCATACTTTTAACTGTAAGTCCCTTTTCGGCACACTTTTAGAATGCGATATATTGTTAAAACCTTCCCTCTTTCTTTCGATAATTCAAAGCAAAGTGCACACACACACACACACACACACGTGCAGAGAGAATGACTGGAAAGAAATGTAAAGTACCGACACGGGTGATTGAACTCACCAGTTACTAATAGCCAGAAAGTGCGTTTAACTTAAAGCTTGTTTACAAAAGTGTGTACGCGCTGTAGGGCAAGTCAGGGTATAAAGTAGTTGTCTAGTTCCATCCATTATTGTTATTTCCGATCTGTGAATCTTGAAAGCGCTAATCAGAATAATTTTTCTATAGTGGTGTGCAACAGTGTTAATTCTGTTTGTGATTATAAGATAACTTTATTAATTAAACCTACATTGTATTGCGTGTTTGGGTTCTTCTTCTTCTTCTTCTTCTTCTTCTTCTTCTTCTTCTTCTTCTTCTTCTTCTTCTTCTTCTTCTTCTTCTTCTTCTTCTTCTTCTTGAGTAGTTAGTCCATAGATTGGTCTTCCAGTGGGCTTGATTTTTACCCTGCTCTTCATAACAACACAGCTTTCAAGATTTTCTGTACATATTGTAAACGGCGTCTCCCACTATCCCTTGTAATACACTTCTTGCTAGGCCTTTGTGAAAGAGTTAAAATTATTGATTTGAAAATTAAGTTGGCCTATGAGCATGTGAAAAATAAGATCACAAACTATCTTTATCAAATATGACATATATTAATTTCTATAATAGTTTATGGTACTTATTCTAGTGTAACGACTCTTGATTTACCTCAGGGCGCCAGTAATAATACACACAAATTAAAGTATGTTAATCACTTTAATGACAATTTGTATTTATACATTACAAAATTAAAATCTTCTTATATGAATTGAATTACTTATTGAACTAAATTGAATATGATTAACTAGCAATGAGTCCTTTATGACAGATTGAGTCACTATGTTGCATACAACATATGTTTATTTATTATCAAAAAAATAGAATTTAAATGTTCATTATTCTTTACTTGCATAAATCCTTCCAAGTGCGTGGTCCTGAAGCTATTGTAGATCGGTGTTCGTCAGCAGCCGTCGTCGTGTTGATTCTGATTAAACTTGCACAATTCAGTTTATCACAAGTGCACTACACTAACATATGGATTATACCTATAACTATGTTGTATAATTACACTGGACACAAAGATGACAGAATTTAACTTAAGTGCATTTAACTCACTCTACGTCGCGTTTGGCCCGACTAATTTATACCGTCACAACTTCTTTCTAACTCCAACGCCTCCTTCCGCGAATTACCGCCACGTAAAGAATTAACAGAACTTCGTATGTATTTATTATTTATTATTATTGATTATAACTTCGATTATACACTCTTTGAATTATTATGATTTATGAAACTTGCTTTATAACTTCAATATTAATAATTATAGTGTTCCCGTACTTTGTTACTTCTGAGAAATTTACTGATTCTTTCCTTTAATTATTAAAATATCTATATTATTTGACGCAAAACAACGTACACGAGTCTCTCCGTATAATTCTGCCGATATCAAGAAGACTGCTCTTATTTCCTCTAAGTTCACAATATATACATGCCTCAAGTTTCCCTTACTTACGAACTACGACAAAACGCTCCGACAGGTCCAAACTACCGCTAAATACGAATTCAACCAATCTGCTTAACTAAAACTTCCCGCGTAACGTATGACGCTTTTTCTAATTCGCCCACCGTTTCTCCGCGTACACGTGTTTACAGAAAGTATCGTCTCTTTCTATCTCACTTGCACAACAAGATCGCTTTCCCACGCCAGCTATTGTTATATGCACTTAGGTTTTACAACATTTGGTAAACACCCTTATTTCTGAAACATAATACAGTTTATGACCGTAGTGCCCCAAATCGTGCCTTAACATACCGTACATGCATTATCAAGCTTTTAGCAAGTAATTCTGTTTTGACATTATTCCCACCTCGCTTTCTCACGCCTACATGCCTCTCTGTTTTCTCAAACACACCCTTATTTCTATTTTCAGCGTATCTTATTTATTAAAATTATAAATAGGTTAAATTTTCCGTTACACCCTCTTTTATCTTAGTAAAAGATCCATCCACTGTAATCTTGAGTAAACTTCTTCATTTGTCACTCTGTCTCTCCAGCTAAATATGTGATAATTTTTCCAAAGCATCGTTGTTCAAATTATATTAATCTCAAATCCCGTCGCTTTCGTCTTTTTGTCACACTAGCAATACTCCAAACCAGTACCTTCACTAACTCTTTACTTGTTATCCGGCTGATGTTATTATATGTTTTACTGCAAACTAAATATTCTTCTTTTCATAGATTCAAGACAGAAAATTGTATGTACTTTTGTTTTTTACTAAAGCCATTTTCTCTTAGGTCGTCGTATGATGTCTCTATTCCTTTTGCAACCTGTTTAAGTATCCTGCGTCTTGTCGTCCTTTATATACGAGGGTAGAGTGAACAGTTCCGAGCATGACACAGACATAGCGCTATATTCTCATTATTTTGACCGTATTGCATGGTTTTATCCTTTATAGGTCTAGTTTCGATGATTTCAAGTCAACGAGTTGTTTATTATTAGTGGCACAGTCTACAGCTGAAAGCGCCTCGAACGTCATTGGACAGACTGGAAACTCGTGCTGTGATTACATTTTGTTTTCATAGATTTAACTGCAACTGATATAAAAAATGAGCTGTATTCAAAGTTGGGGGACTCTTGTCCATCAAATACAAAGCTTGAGCTCTGGCTTGCTGTATTTAAGTGGGTAGGCTAGGACAAGCACAACTGACGACCCATGTGTTTGACGACCATTGAAGTGACTACGCCAACGAAAATAGAAAAACAAACCATACAATCGTTTGAGATACCGTAGAATGAAAGTGAACGAGATAGCTGAGATTGCTGGTATAACAACGAAACCTATGCGCAGTGTCTTACACGAGCATCTGTGTATGACAGACGTATGGGCTAGATGGGTGTCGCATTTGCTGACACTTGACTAAAAACAAATTGTCGAAATGAGGTTTCAACCAATTGTTGCGACGGCTAAAATCAAAGAATTAAAGTTCGAGTTGCCTCCTCAGCCACCATATTTGCCTTATTTAGCGCCGAGCGACTTGTACCCATCGATGTATAATAACACTGGATAGCGCGCTAGGTGGGAGCAAAAGCGCAAAAAACGGTCCACCGGGTAAGCAGCAGCCCCCCACCACAATAAGGCAAGGAGCCGTCACTAAGCACGAGTTTACACATTGTGTGCAGCCGTGCTTCCGTGTTTTGTTAACTACATACTTAATTCAGTTCGGAAATTTTTCCGTGTTTATTAGCGAAACTGTTATGTAATTTTTATTATTTAATTGTATGTAATTTTGATTATTGTGATTATTAGTTTTGCATAATGGTAACTTCCTGCGCTGCTTACAACTGCACTAACAGATACAAGAAGAACAGCGGAATATCATTTTATAGGTAAGTACTGTATTTCGTTTAATTCCTTTATAACTTTTATTAGACTAATATAAAACATTCATTTTTTAAATCTCTACAAATTAATTACTGATTAAATTAATTATAAATTGTTATTTTTTAACATTGTATTCTTTTTCATATAAACTGTGAATTGTCTATTACAGTGTATTGTCTGATAGAATTATTATATTATCAACATACCATAATATAAGAAATGCAAATATCTAAGAAAAACTATGGTTTTTCATTATTTTACGTAAAGTACAGTATTAAAAATAAGGAAGACCGTACTATAATAACATAATTTTTTCCAGATTTCCACAAGATCAAGAGCTACGAAAGAAGTGGATTATAGCTACAAAAAGAAAAAATTTTGTTCCTTCAAAACATACTTCACTTTGTAGCAAACATTTTGCTAAAGACCAGTATCAGTTCAGACCCAACTGTAATTACGAACTGTTGAAAAGCGATGCCGTGCCAACGCTCTTTGACTTCCCCGTGCATCTTTCAAATCCTCTGACAAAAAAAAAAAGGACCATTATTAAGATCTAGGTAACATTTAACACTAATTTTTTCAAACAAATGCCTAGATAGATTGTAGGCATTTTTATACAAAAATACAAATAAAACTTGGTTAATATTACTCTTACAATAGTCATTTTTCTACTCAATCTTCTGCTATTTTCATTCGCTTATGATAAGTATTGCCAATACTGATTTTATTGACAGCATTAAAGAAGACACATTATTTTTAAACAATTCGTAATTATGTAAGCCTAATTTATTTACAGCGTTACAATTACAATAATTTTATTTCTAAAGTAGTTTTAATACCAAAATAATTCAATGTTCACAGGATGCTCCTAGATAAAACAAGGTGCCGCTTGAAACATCTTTATCAAAAAACCTAATCGATGCTGATGCTCACGCGGAGCCTAATAAGAATGATCCTACTGAGATTCATGGTACATGCCAAACAATCATGAAACCACAACAGAGAAGACATTCAATTTTATCTATTTCAACTCTGGTCTCACCTACCGATTACTGATTATTTATCAATGGTTTTAACTAGCTAAAACTGCCATTGTAAAGCTAGTTATTTAACCAGCGGTTGTATTTGCATCCCATAAGGAATAGGCTATTATTGATAAAATAAGTAGAACTATTTAACAGTGTATTGTCTGATAGCATTATTATATTATCAGCATACCGTAATAATAATAATAATAATAATAATAATAATAATAACCTTGTTTGAAGTAATTTCATTAAATGCATTGGGCAAAATTGGAGAACGTTGTTGTTGCCAATGAATAAACAGCATAAAATTAAGTCCTGATTTTTATTTTTCAGTTGTGTGTATCGCCTACTGAAAAATTTCTCCGCCGGAAGGTGAAAATACTGCAACAGCGTTTACACAGAAGGAATGCTAAAATTAAATCCATGAAAGATATTATTTTAGTTTTAAAGAAAAAATTAAATTCTCCTGAAAGGTTACTAGAAATTTTAGAAGATAATTTTTCTGGTTTTCCGTTAGAAATGATTATTAATAACTTTAGCAATAATAGACCTTAATAGAAGTAAGTTTAAGAGGTTTTATTCAGACAAAATGAAGGAGTTTGCTTTAACCATTTATTTCTATAGTCCCAAAGCTTATAAGTATTTGAGAAATCTAAACTTTCAGTTACCTAATCTTTAAGGAGGTGGCTTTCTAATTTTAGAAGAGATTTTTATATATTTAAAACAAAACGTTCAAAGCAAGCCACATTTACAACACGCTAACTTGGTTTTTGATGCCATGAGCATAAGGAAACAAGTAATCTACGATCCACGAGAGGGGAAGAATTTTGGGTATGTGAATTTGGGTAATGATATAGAAGTAAATGAACACGAAACATTAGCTAGTGAAGCACTAGTCTTTCAGATAGTTGCACTATGAGCAAATTTCAAATGTGCCGTTGGTTATTTTTGTATTGATAAGATTAGTCCAGAAATTTTGTCCAAACTAATACAAATGTGCATTATTAAATTATACGAATCAGGTATCCATGTACATAATGTATCATTTTATGGTACTAGTACAAATATAAACGCTGTTACGAAACTTGGTGGCGAATTGCCAGAAAAGCCTTTTTTCAATGTGAAAATAAATAAAGAAAATGTAACAGTTTGTGTAATGCTAGATGCTAGCCATATGATTAAATTGCCTCGCAACACATTAGCAGATAAAGGTACTTTACTATCTACAGATGGTGTGATAGATTTTAAATATATTCAACGGCTAAACACTTTACAAAAAGAACAAGGATTAAAGTTTGCCAATAGCCTTTCAGACATACACATGCGTTATGGCAACAGAAAAATGAACGTGAAAATTGCGGCCCAAATCTTAAGTGCCAGCGTAGCAGACGCCATAGAATTTTTTATGTATAAACAACATCCTGATTTTATTGGTGTTAAACCAACAGTGCAATATATTAGAGTTATAGACAGGCTATTCGATTATTTTAATAGCAGGGACCCATTTGGGCAGCACTTCAAACAACCAATAAAGAAGAAGAATTTAGAAAACGACAATAAAATGTTAGATAATTTTTTGGCATATTTAACGACGTTAAAAATTGAAAATATTCAGGTTCTGCGGCATCCTAGGAAAACATTTGCACTTGGATTTATTACGAATATAAACGCAATAAAGATTCTGTCAAACAGATTATTAAATAGTTTGCAATTCAAGTATATTTTGACTTATAAGTTTTCTCAAGATCATTTGGAACTGTTACTTTCCTGTGTAAGATCTCGAGGGGGACATAATAACAATCCCAATGTCAAGCACTTCCAATGGGCCTTGAGGAAACTTATGTTCAGGAACAGCGTTAAAGCACCTGACAAAAGCAACTGTTTCAGTGTTGACATGACATTTCAAAACTCTGTTATGAGTTTTGCAGAAGCAGAAGAAACAGTGGACCTAAACTCAGTCAACGTCTATGAAGAACCCATTAAAAACGTTAAATGTCTGCTGGAAAATAAAAACTCGTATTATAAAGATAATATTCTTTTCTACTTGTCTGGATTTATTGTCATAAAAATTAGTTCTAAGTTGAAATGTGAAGAATGTATAAGACTTCTGATAGCCGATGATAGCAACCTTAGCTCTTACACCCATTTTGTTGATTATATTTCAAAAGGAAATTTGGTTAGGGCTTCCTCAGATGTAATCAGGATAGTAAAATTTATGTACTCCCTTTTAAAAAATAAACAAAACATTGACAAAAACAATTTAGACACAAAAAAGATGATTATATTAGCGTGTAGAACCTTTACTAATAACATATTTAAAGGTCATACTTCTAACAATGATTATGGTGAAGACACTCACGAAATTAGATTAGTAATGTTAATAGGTAGTTGATTTTACAAAATTGTATGTTTTAGTATAGCTAAAGAAAATACATCATCAGCTATGTTTTCGAAACTTGGTGTGCGTCAAAAATTAAATAAGTTAATTCTATTTAGCAATGTTTAGCCCAGAATTGCAATATGTTATTCATAGCAAATGTAGTTTTATATCAAATGTAATATATTTTGATTAGAAATAGTAAGATACGTTGTAATTATATGCAGATAGGCTGTAAACTAAGATTTGTTTTGTACATATTCATCAATGTAAAAAAATGTAAAGCTATGTAATAAACAATTTCGTTTTCATTTGTATTCTTGTTTAGTCAGTTTCCTTTATTTTATTGACAAAATAAAAATAAACTACTACAAAAAAGAGGTAATTATTATACCCTAACCAACCGGTATAGTTAGCGAAAATAGTATGCATAACTTTAATGTTACCGGTAACTTGTTTGTTGTTTATAGATCTGTACCGACGATAAAAGTTTACGAGCTTCTATTATGAACAACAGAAATTAAATTTATATTTACATCATTTTTAAATTAGTATCAGGTGTTCCATTTAATCTGATTAATATAAAATACACAATTTTCATAACAATATTGTTTATGCGACGATCAAATCGGTTAAACTAATGTTAAGATAACACTGCGAGTATGCAGGCGAAGTGGCTTTTGCCTTATAGTGGTGGGGCGAGCGTAGAGTTGAGCGGACCGAATTCAGTACACGCAGCCGGCAATCCAGTGTTATTATACATCGATGCTTGTACCTCTTTCCTAACCTCAAAAATGACTCGGTGGGGAAATATTTACTGACGACAATAAAGTCAACATTGCTGTAAATGACTATTTTGAGGACTTCGACAAATCAGCTTATTAGTCTGGAGTAACCGCTTAAGAACATTGTTGGATAAAGTATATAGAGCTAAATAGAGATTATGTTGAGAAATACATGCAAATTAATCAAAAAAGGGTTGTTATCCTATTCAGGCCCGGAACTTTTCACCCTACCGTCGTAGATTCCTTTTATTTTGCAGTTCCTAGAATTGTAGAGTAAATATCCATTCGAATTCGCCCGTGAGCGTGCAACACTTCTCGTAAAAAAATCTTCTAAATTCTTAATGTTATTTGTTCAGCTGTAGGTAAACAAAACAGGTCGTGTAGCAGTTAATAGGATTACTTTAAGTTGGCGCGTGAATCGGTTGTTTTCGCCCAAACTTCACTAAGTCTATTTAACGAAGAAGCGTTCGCTGCTCCGAGGTCTTTGGGCCGTGATTTAATTTCATTAGAAAGCTGCGTGCGACTCCCCAGCAACAACAATCTCCAGTGTAACGCTCAAGGGGGGGGGGATTTGTTTAAGTGGCACACAAAGTTTAATGAATGGGCATTCCGCGGATAGCTTCTTGACTCACCACCATACACACACACATTGTAGTGCGAACAATATCAAATACTTGAGCGTCGCTACGGCTGGCCTTTAACATAGGGTTATCATATGGCGAAGGTGAAAAAAGAGAACAACCATTTAACACCATGATCGTTATTTTACGGATCCAAAAAAATTTGACAGTAAAAACATTATACATTATGAATAAGAAGGTATTCGTGATTAAGTTAAGCATTTTTACAGAGTCTATACAATGTACAATTTAATTTTTGTGATATAACAAGAAAATGTTTACAAACAAAACTTAAAACTATTAGTTAGAAGCGGAACTTACATAGGAAAAGAATATTGCTATATTTATTTTTAATCATAGCAATAATTAATTTAATACTATTATGTGTGAATCGGATTCACAGTCTAAATGTTCAATTGTCTCTTTGTGGTGCCATTGGTATTTATTAGATGAAGCAATTCCCGAGCATTCTGCTTCATTATCGTTCCGGCCTTTCTTAAAGCTAGTGTGCTCTTTTAATAAATTTTCGCTTAACACACGCTTTCGTTTTGGCAGATTAATAATAATAAATTCTACTTGCCTACAACTTATAACTATACCACTAGCTATACTCAGAATGTCCACAAAAATAAGCAATTCAATTCAGAAGTATCAATAATATTAAAAACTCAGGGATGTAGACGCCTATTAGAATTGCAGAATACGCGGGAAAGAGCCGTAGGCAAGCAACATTATGATGCCGTTGGTATATTTCTGAGCGGCGCCGCTGGGAGCGCTCTTGCGCGTGACTACATTTTTCAGTGTTACGAAAAAAGAGGATATTTCCCTGTTTTTTCAAAAATCCTCCCGGACAGGTTTTTAACACTAAAAAAGAGGACGTGTCCGGGGAAAAGAGCACGTATGGTAACCTTAATTTAACAGAAACCTCGGCAAATAGTAGGTAGTGTTTGATAATTTAAGCTATCACGTAACTACGAAAATACAATATAATCAGAGAAAGCCACGAGTCTGATAGTGTACAGAATACTTACGTATGGAACGAACGTTTTTATTTGCTCAGAAACGGTTATATTAAGTTATAAATTGGTTTTGATCTTCATCGCTTATCTTCTGTACTCTCATCACCATCGTTCTGTGCTTTTTCATGTTTTTTTTACATTTTCTTGCTCGCTTTGTACATTTCACACGTTTTCGTGTACGATCTAGAGAAGGAAGACTATTTCGCAGAAGTGGTTGTAAATCTTTTATCGACCGACTGTACACTATGATTCGTTTTTACACATAGGCTATGCTAGATTGGAAAACATCAAAGATGCAGGCTCGTTTATATAACTTATTAACATAAACACTTTTTCTAGGCATCTTCAAAGGGGTATGGCGGTGAGCCGTTTGTGCGCCTGCGTGCAATCTTGAATTTGCCGGACCCTATCTTTCTTATGTAACGTCTCTAATCCATGGTCGTTTAAATAATATTTTATTATTTTTAGTTTTGAAAATGACCTTTCGTCAGGTGCATCTGGTACTGTAAACAGCAGTTCCCACCCCCTAGGCTTGATAACTTCCCCCCCCCAAGAAAGGTACGTATTTAAAATTAAAAGAAAATGCAATTGTAATAAGCTAAAACTAAAAATCGTATACAGTTTTAAAATAAATTTTCATTTTAAATTAAACAAAAACTAAATAAATAATCCAACGAGATTAACATGTGTAAGAGAATATTTTAAAGCAAAGAAACAAAATGTCAAAAAAGCGTACTGTGAAGAAGAAAAATAATGAACACAATTAACACTGTTGCACACCACTATAGAAAAATTATTCCGATTAGCGCTTTTAAGCTTCACAGCTCATCGTCAGATCGGAAAAACAATAATACAACTGGACAACATTAAGTCACTCCCCCCCACACAGAATGTACTAGAGAAAAATGTAAAAATACCGATACGGGTGACTGAACTCGCAAGTTACTAATATCCAGAAAGTGCGTTTAACTTAAAGCTTGTTTACAAAAGTGTGTACGCGCTGTAGGGCAAGTGGGGGTATAAAGAAGTTGTCTAGTCCCATTGTTGTTATTTCCGATCTGACGATGAGCTGTTAAGTTTGATTCCGTGTTCTCTGTCGCTTTGTGGAACAAGTATATGGAACTCTGGTATTTTTTTAGGCAAGATCTACCGTACTTGTGTTCTCTGTCGCTTTGCGGCTCTGAAGAATGTCCCCGATTGCTAGTTATCAGCAACCGACCACAATCTTAACAGCCCGGTTTCACTTCAACCTTATAATATTACTGATTGATTGATGCTATTAAAAAATTTACAGGCAATAAATCTAAAAAATATATATATTTATGTTCATTCACCAATCAATGAATTCATTCTTCATTTACCAATGTACAGATTATAAGTTAAACGTAGTAGCATTCATAAGCGAAGTTTTATATGTGTACTATGTTATTGACAACAAAGAAGTAGTTTCTATGGAAACTCACCGGTTCCCATTTTCGATAACGTACCAGCGACACGTCCTTATAAACATTTTCAATGTTAAAATTTGATTCGTATTTTTCAGTAGTAACGTGTTACCAGAGAGACACATTATCGTACACTGTAGAGATATAAACGTATAACGATTATCGAGACAGACCAGACAACAACAAGACTGATTTGTTCAGTAAACTGAATTACTTAAAATTAATTTTTTTTTTCTAAAACCCGTTGATGAGCTGCAGAGCATTTTCCATTATCTTCTTCAAAATAACTTGTTCTCAACATTAAAAAATGCAGCACCAGCGATTACAGTTTATTTATATACGAAAAACTCAAAGTCTGAGGATTTATGGGTACTGAATACAAATCCAGGTCGTTACACCGACTGCCACCAAAGTGTGACACAGGTAACCTTTCACACAAGGCAAAAAACATTGTCTAACTTGGAATTTGATATTTCGCCCTGTTCGCACAATTTAGGCCCTTTTAATTATGCCTTTTCGTTGACGCGTATAAATAAAGATGTCAACAATACCATGGAGACCAGAATTAATTACCATAGTAACAAATAAATAAACAAAAGCTATTTAGCGGCATCGGAACTGTATATTTAGCCATTCCTGCAGTACATTTTCGATGTTTTATATTGTTACGACGGTCTACTCGATCGTCGTAGGTACAGTGGAAAACAAAATACAAGACACCAATTAAGTCACTAATCACCAGCTTTAATTGTTACAGTGAAACAGTTCGTAATTAACAACATAGTCTCTACAACAAATCAAATGAAAATTGTACACACGCAATAAAATGTCCACAAATATTAAAACTCAATTGTATTACAATTATACCGTCCGAATATAAAACGCAACACTTCACTACTAACTACTTGCACGTACACAGTAATAACCCGAACCGCTCTGTAAATATATCGCACTAATACTCTCGAACCGCACTATCCAAAATCTCGCATGGAACTGAAAAACTAAGGCCGCTACCCGATGTATTTATAGTCACGCTCACACACCAGAAGCTTCCAAACTGCGTCTTATCTCTCGTGAACTACGTAATTACTACGGCCTTGACACAGTCCGAGCGCCCGAGCGAAGCCCGGCACAGTCGAGAAAATTTTCGAAAAATGCGTCTAGTAGCACGTACACCACACGCTTACATCGAGATCTTTCTGGCACATTCGATAAACGCGTAGATTGTTCTGTGCTGTCGTAGCACAGCCCCCTCCTTAAGCCTGTTCGTCCCGAACTGGCAAAGCGTCTCCGAAGTAATACTCGACCAGGCGATCTAGGTGGACGTCCTTGCGAAGGATAATTTCCCCGTTCTTCGAATTCAGTCTCGTTTGATCCGAACACCACGTTCCCAGGAATGAGAGTCTTTTGCGCAACCACTAGTTTCGCTGGAATCACTCCCGTTGCGTCATGTAGGCCTACAGATGACCGAAATACCACTGGCTGATCCAAGTCTGTTTGGTCCTCGTCAACAACCTCTTGCGTAACCTCATCTTCAGCCACTTTACCCTCGGGCGCTTCTATCAGCTCAGGAACAAGCAAGAGTTTTGTCTCGACACCCATAGTTGGCTTTCCAATCACTTCTTTTGTCCTTATACTTATTTGTAATTCCTCTGCTAGTTCTTCCTCCATTTCCGCTGGCAACAGGGAGGGTTCCTCTTGACCAGACTTGTTGACTTTTTCTTCGACTAATGCCACTCGCTTAATCGAATGGTTGATAGACCCTGTCGTTTTAGCATGGAAAGCTTTATCTCCTCTTGGCCGACACACAGGACATTCTCTCTTAAGTCCACAACGAATCCGTAGGCATTCATAATGTCCGTGCCAAGAATCACTTCATCGACAATGTCTGCAACGAGCATTTGGTGGCTAAACTCAAGAAGACCCAGGCGTACACGTACCTTTCCTAGCACCTTGACGGGGCTTCCAGTCACAGTCTGTATTGTACAAGAGCTAATTAGAGGATGGCGGTTACAGACTAAGTCAGGGCGCACAATGGACACTGTTGCGCCCGTGTCAACTGTAAATGATGTTGGTTTACCATCCGCAAATCCATTAACAATCAAGTTTCCACTGGACTTATGTAGCGTGGAAACTGTGTGCTGTTCTGGGCCTTTACTTCTCCAATTGGTGCGATCAGTCTCTTCTCTCGGTATCTTCTTCTCCCAACAGTCTACCTGTAGATGACCACGTTTTCCACAGTTGTAACATTTCGGTCTTCTGTCTTTTTCAAATCGTTGCGACTCTCTTGAACTTTTGAATTGTTTGTCCGACAACACTGTTTTTCTGCACCCATCGTAACGGTAATGTGATACAGGGATCTTTTGACTGCAACGTGATGGCATAAACCCATTAATGTAGCGGGAAGCTGACTTGGGAGCTTCAAACTCTAGGGCGTGAACAAGAGCTTCTGAGCTATCTCGGTGTCTTGCCATTCGTAACACTTGCTGAAGTTCACAATCTCCGATGCCATCAATAAATGTCTGCACCGTAAACCTTATTCGGAAGTCTTCTGGTGCTTCAGGATAGGCCAATCTATTCAATCTGTCGATACTTGCTTCAAATTCTTGAAGACTTTCCCCGGAACGTTATCGTCTTGTTCTCAACTGAGCGTAGTACACCTCTCGCAAATGTTTATCACCGTAGCGTAATTCTAGAGCTTTTATCAACTCGGCATAGATGTTCTGGCTGTCAGGTGGCACTTTCTGTAGTAGTTCTGCCGCGGGTCCTTTTAATGCAAGAACAAGTGAAACAGCCTTGTCTTTCTCTGTCCAATTATTTGCGCATGCAGCAGCTTCAAATTGGCGGAGGTACGTTGCCCAGTGACTGCTTCCGTCAAAGGTTGGAGCTTTAACATGAACTGTCCCTACTGCAGGCAAAGTGACTTTCTCTATTAACTTATTTTCTGTGTCTTTTTCTGTCTTTATCACTGGTACAGTCTGTTCAGAAAGTTTTGGTTTTGGTTGAATCTTCATGCACTGTTCGACTTCACTTTTAATTTGTTCTCTTATGTTTGCCATTGAGTTTTCTACTGCAGATATTTTATTTGAAACAGATTCTTCTATAACAGATATTTTTGTAGACATCGATTCTTCAACAGTCAAGACAGATTTTTCTACTTCAGCTATTTTTAATGTCATTGATTCTTGTACCTCCGATATTTTAGTAACTTGTTTATTAAGCTCACCTCGTAGGATACCCAATTCTGCGGTACTGTGTTCTTGCAACTGTTTCTGCATAACTTCAAAGACAGCTTCCGTTTTATCTGCTTCTTGCTTACGTTTTTCATCCTGTCTTTCTTCTGTTTCTAGCAATAGTGCTTTCTGACGTTCCTCAGCTTCTTTTCTTTCTTGTATTCGTTCTTCTTTTTGTCGTCTTTCTGCTTCTTCTCTTTCTTGTATTCGTTCTTCTTTTTGTCGTCTTTCTGCTTCTTCTTGTGTCTGCCGCAGCAGTGTTTGTAAAGCCTCCATCATCTGACTGGGATCCATGTTTACTGATTAATTACGAATCACACTCGTCTTGTACAAAGCGTCCACTGTTTCCACTGTTAACCGTTCTATCCCACTTCTGACACCACTGTTACGACGGTCTATTCGATCGTCGTAGGTACAGTGAAAACAAAATAAGTACAAGACACCAATTAAGTCACTAATCACACCTTTAATTGTTACAGTAAAACAGTTCGTAATTAACAACACAGTCTCTACAACAAATCAAATGAAAATTGTACACACGCAATAAAATGTCCACAAATATTAAAACTCAATTGTATTAGAATTATACCGTCCGAATATAAAACGCAACACTTCACTACTAACTACTTGTACGTACACAGTAATAACCCGAACCGCTCTGTAAATATATCGCACTAATACTCTCGAACCGCACTATCCAAAATCTCGCATGGAACTGAAAAACTAAGGCCGCTACCCGATGTATTTATAGTCACGCTCACACACCAGAAGCTTCCAAACTGCGTCTTATCTCTCGTGAACTACGTAGTTACTACGGCCTTGACACAGTCCGAGCGCCCGAGCGAAGCCCGGCACAGTCGAGAAAATTCTCGCAAAATGCTTCTAGTAGCACGTACACCACACGCTTACATCGAGATCTTTATGGCACATTCGATAAACGCGTAGATTGTTCTGTGCTGTCGTAGCAATATAATATGCGATTGTATCGATACATTACCATGTGGAAAGAGTACTAATTGTAAATTGTCCTATTTCTTAATGGAAAGCGAAAATACGTATTGTTTTAATTTGTGAGTTTAGGTGACAACGGTTTTTGGTTTTTAGTTTACTGCTGAAATAAATAAAAGCCATGATTGAGGAAAACATAACGTTGAATGTGTTATACAATGCTACTAACACAGTAACACTTGAAATAAAGAATTAAGCGTTTTTTATTTAATAGGTACTTTATTAATATCTCCAAAGGTTTCTATAGACGGGTACATTAAAATCTCCAAAGGCTGATGCACCAACATAATAATTTACTACAAGTTAAAATAGTACAAGTGTTGAAAACAATTTTGGGGAGAATTTGACTAATGAGTACAAAATTGTTATACGAGCTGACAGAACGCCAAATAGACATAGACAATCATAATTGTTTTACAATACTTACTGAAAGTCAAATATTCGCTTGCGAAGCCTCGGGTAACACCTAGTTACTTATATTTACAACAGGGGTGTGCACAGGAGTTGGGTCGAGACGCAGACTGTCATTGAAATTTTTGGGGGGTTTGACAAAAAACTTTGGGAAAGCGTGAAAAATTATAACTACTTAACAATAAAAAATTGTGTGTTTATAAAAGTTCCATGGTTTGTTAGTGATGAATGGACGCAATCGTAGCGTGTTAACGCAACAATTAGTTTTTGGAATTCAAATATTCAGAGGACGAAATAGCTCAGCCTTCACCACAGAATGTGGGGGCCTGTCGTACGATACCCCGCGTTAGGTTGACTCGAATATCCACTGAAGGTGGCAGCCAGTGGTGCTGCTGAAACGTTTGGTTTTAATGTAAACCTTGGACCGCGGCCAAACAGCCCGGTAGACATTTCAAATACAACTGACACCGCCCGTGAAACCCACAACACACGACAAAGTCAGATCACGTCATGATGTAGCTTAGCATATGTGCTTAGTAAATACAATAATAATAATAATAATAATAATAATAATAATAATAATAATAATAATAATAATTATTATTATTATTATTATTATTGTTATTATTATTCCAACTGTACAATTTTTAGACATATTCTCACGTAGGCTTCCGCGACCGGTTATTTGTATTTTGTATTAATTTAGTATTTGAAGTCTTCTTCCACTGTGGACCGCGTCAAAAATGTTTTGTATGACAACGTTTCAATAATATTACAGTGAGTATCCTCACGTCTAAGTGACAAAAACGCCGGCAAGCCAACTCAGTTATATAGTGTAGTGTAGAAGTGGCGGTGGGTGGACCCTGCCCTGTGGGCGTTACGCTGTGTGGTCAGTCAACCCGCGTGGAGTCAAACCAGTACCGGCCGGGCCTGCGCAAGAGCCAGTATCGGTAGACGCTAGTTCTATGTGGGGCCTGGGAGCCGACTATGTTGCTGGTTATCAGCAACCGACCACAGCCTAACAGCCCGGTTGTATGTTGGCACCGGCCGTGTAAGCCTACGTTATAAAACAGTAGTATTAATCAAACGCTAACAGATTATTTAATTTTTTTTTAATCTGCTGTTTTAAAGAGGGTAACATCTTATCCTACACCTTAACCACAGTACTGTGGCCCTAACGTACGACACCCGCGTTAGGTTGACTCGTTCCATCCACTGAAGATGGTAGCCACGGGTGCTGCTAAAACGTTTGGTTCAATTGAAAACCTTGAGCCAGCAGTTAATTTACGTTCAAATCTTATCCTAGACTTTATAAAACCAAACTCTACTTTGAATTGAATTTTTCGGAACCATTGAATCCTCTGGGGCTTGGGGGGGGGGTTTTCTCACACGTTGGACGGAGTTCATACAAGTCCGTACGTATTATACGAGAAATACGTAATACAGGTGCAATTAGGGAAATGAATTGAAGTGCATTAACAAGTTGAGATAGGGTGGGTAAATCATATAATTTTTGTACGTCAATGATGATGTGATTTGGCGCCCTCTGATTGATTGTGCCGCTCGTGTGTACGTCTGTTTACGGCGTCCCTGATTGCGATATTGCTACTGACGATTTTACCGACCAACGTTATGTTTAGCAAATTATTTATGCTGTATTACATTAAAATCAAACATGTATGTTTCTACAGAGGTTTTGTAAAATATATGTTATTTATGTATGTTTCTATAAAGGTTATGTATGTTTCTTCTTCTTCTTCTTCTTCTTCTTCTTCTTCTTCTTCTTCTTCTTCTTCTTCTTCTTCTTCTTCTTCTTCTTCTTCTTCTTCTTCTTCTTCTTCTTCTTCTTCTTTTCAAGCATTAGGCGTGCAGCCTGTTCCGTCTTCACTGCCACCGTTTTCTTCGTCTGCCTCTATCTCGTTCTCCAAGAGGCTTATACTGGCTTATATTTTTGGTACTCTCGAGTCACCCACTCTATTTATGTGTTATATCCATTTTGCTTCATTTTGTTTAATTTTATCGTTTATCGAGTATATTATATTCAGCTATTGCCTTATGTCTGTATTTCTTGTGTGATCTCTTAAGGTGCATCCTTTGACACTCCTTAAGAATTTTATTTCAGCAGTTTGAATTCTTTGTTTTCACTGATTTTGCGTGTGTGTCCATGACTCACTCCCGTACATCAGTACTGGTGCCGCCATTACTTTATAAAATTTAAATTCTGTATCTATTTGTGCTTTCTTTCCCAGAGCCTTATGAAGTGTGCCACACATTTTCTTGTATCTGTTTATTTTTTTATCGTTTTCGTATTCATAGCTTATGCCGCAGAGTAGACAGCTGTCCAAGTGATAGCTGTGATATTTGTCCAATAATTTTGTCTACTACTAGCGTATTTTAGAGAGTTCTGGGAATTTTCCTTTAAACGCTATTATTTTAGTCTTTTGCATGGAAATCTTCAAATTATATTCGTGGGAAATTTGACTCAGTTGATACATTACTTTTTTTGTAATCCACTTTTGTTACGTTTCTATTTAATCCATTATAATTACCGAGCACTAAAACCAAAATATTTAAAACCATTGTTAGAAGTATCATGGCTTACGGCTCAGAAGTTTGGAGTAAACACACAAGAACAAAATTAATGACAGCAGAGACGGACTTTTGGAAAACTCGGAAAAAGTATCCAGACGTGATAAAATTAGAAATGAAGCCATTACGTATAGAATGAATGTGGAAAATTCAATTATTAATTTAATCCATACAAAAGAAAAAAACAATTTTATGGACACACGAAAAGAATGGCACTTGAAAGATTGCCAAGTAGAGTTATGGAATGGGCTCCACCAGGAAGAAGGAAAAGTGGAAGACCACCTGTCACCTGGATAGAAGAAATTCAGACTCTATTGAGGGAAGGGGAAATTGAAGAAGATCTTTGGCTGGGCAAGCAGCAGTGGAGGATGAGAATTCAATCACTTCTGTAATCTTTGGTTCCAGAAAATGTGTAAACATTGTTCGGCCGGAATAATAATAATAATAATAATAATAATAATAATAATAATAATAATAATAATAATAATAATAATAATATTTTCTGAACACATATGCTAAGCTACATCATGACGTTATCTGACTTGGGGGTGTGTTGTGGGAGAGCGAAGTCGCTATACATAGCTTGCCGGCCCGCGGTCTGCATACAAAGTTTGTCCAAAGTGAGAATCAATAAAGTCGGTAATATTTCACAGTCGAGCGTATGCATTCGCCGCCATCAACACAGAAACATCTGAGAGTAGAAAATACTGTTTCTGTATGCGGTATAAAGGGGTTTCTAGAGACGAACAGTATATCTCTTGCTGGAATAAATTTAAACCTTTCGTAGAACCCAACAAAGCTAATTCCTACTTACGCAGACAAATGCCTTTTAATAATCTGACAAATTAATATTTTGTAATAGCTTGCAGAAGTTTAGATTTTGAGAGTGTAGAAGGTTGACCGAGAGTGAGATGGAGAGATACTCTGTGAAGACAGAACAGGCAAAGTGCCTACTACGTGAGGTGCAGAAGAAGAAGAAGAAGAAGAAGAAGAAGAAGAAGAAGAAGAAGTAGAAGAAGAAGAAGAAGAAGAAGAAGAAGAAGAAGAAGAAGAAGAAGAAGAAGAAGAAGAAGAAGAAGAAGAAGAAGAAGAAGAAGACATTGTGTTTAGCAAATTATATTTACGATGACTACATCAAACATATGCGTTTGTAACGTCATCCACTAAAGTTACTGAGCACATGGGCTACATTATGAACGTGATCTGACTTTGGGCTGTGTTGTGGTAGAGTCTAGTTGCGGGCTTGCCGGCCCGCGGTCTGCATACAAAGTTTGTCCAAAGTGAGAATCAATAAGGTTGGTAATATTTCACAGTCGAGCGTATGCATTCGCCGCCATTAACACAGAAACATCTGAGAGTAGAAAATACTGTTTCTGTATGCGGTATAAAGGGATTTCTAGAGACGAACAGTATATCTCTTGCTGGAATAAATATACGCATTTCGTAGAACGCAACAAAGCTATTTCTGACTCACTCAAACGAACGCCTTAATAATGTTGCAAATTAATATCTTAACATCTGGTAACAACTTGCAGAATATCGTAAAACAGTCACTATTTACAAAAACGAATTCGTAGACATTGATTAATGAACGTGATACGTAGTACGTCGTTGTTCAAAGTTCCACGAGAACTGATTTTGTTACAGAGTGTTTATGTTTACATTCCGTTCTATATATTATATCAGCTGATTACTGAATGTTGATTTTCATTTTGCCGCAATATTTCAAACGTGATACGATTTTTGAAGTCCGTCATGATGTTCGATAGATTTTCATGGCCCTCTTCTTTTACATGTTTGTATATTCGGTATTGTTCATATATATTCGATCTTATTTCATCACTGCATGTTTTCAGTACGGTTAAATGTTGCTGTATTGGACCATATTCACAAGATTGTTGTTTCATGTGTTTGGCTACTGTTGAGTTCGGATTTGCGTGCTGAGAATGTTTGGTATGTTCAATATATCTGTGTTTAAACGATCTTGAAGTGAATCCTATGTATTTTTTGTTGCACTGTACATTACATTCTGTCGTGTTCGCAGGCTGACATTGATATTGGTAGACTGCAGCTTTTTCATAAATGCTTTCCTTTTTTGTACTGCTTATTTTCAGATTGTTGTAGATGTCATTGCTTGTTCTGAACGCTAATTGATAGTCGTAATGATATAATAGATAGAACGGAATGTAAACATAAACACTCTGTAACAAAATCAGTTCTCGGGAAACTTTGGGCAAAGACGTACTACGTATCAAGTTCATTAATCAATGTCTACGAATTCGTTTTTGTAAATAGTGACTGTTTTACGATATTGTGACCGCAAGTGTGCTGTATATGACCTGACGATGGTCTGTGACCGAAATCGATCGTTTTTAAGAATGTAATAAAAATTTTATTGCACATCGTATGTATTAGGCTGTGAACAATAAATACAATACAATAGAACATTGAAATTATAGGTGCCATTAGTAAACAATAAGTGTGTGCATATTATAAATACATCACATTATCATTAACTTGCAGAAGTTTAGATTTATTAGTGTTGTATGGTTTAGAGGTGGGCCGATATACCTATAACAGGTAGGTATTTTGGAAAGATATTTTTGTGAAAGGAATATAACAGTGACTGAAAAGTTGAAATACCTGTTCCGATTCAACGATAACTGAAAACTGGTAAGTCGAAATACCCGTTCCGATTACTCGCGGCCTCGCGGTTCCAAGTCGTGGGACCCCCCTACGCAACTAACGAATAAACAAATAAACGGGTACTACGAGTATTACAAGTATTAGTCGAGTACACGAGTACAAAGCCACTTTTTAGTGCTGAATACTTCATTCTGCGCATGTGCCGACGGCCATGCAAGTACGAAACGAAGCAAAACAGCGAGGTCCAGAATATCTATGCCAAAGAGACGAAACTGTTTTTAATAATTGAAAAAAATTCTCACTAATATTGGATTTATTCTCGTGTGTTATGCAGATATATAATACAGATTACAATAATAAATTGAACATTATACTAGTCACCAACTTGATAAATTTAAAAAAAGCGAATTATATTGTGTTATAACTTACAGAGTGGCTGATAGGCCATATAGTACTTTTTGTTAATGTGATTTCAGAGATGATTTTAACTTCACTGCACATCTCACGTAAATTTTTGACATTCTTTGTTGTGCTATTACGTGCACTCTAAATTTCATTGCCTGAGTTTCGCAACTGATTTTTATAACAAAAATGGAATCAATAATTTAATATTAAATATATGTCAGTTTGTTTACTCTTAGTGAAAGATTAAATTAGTAATCCCAAAGGGAGTTAGACCTATAAATTCTATTGTTTATTATTTTCTTTTAAACAGTAACAGTTTAATAAAGTCCCTCCCAGTGTAACGTAACACTTTTAATACTTTTAGTTTCAATTTATTTCTTATAACAAATTATATAATACAGGTATATGTTTAATAGGTATATAATAACAGGTATTTGTAGGTGTTATTTTTTTGTAAAGGTTTCGTTCGTACCTGTTAGTTTTAAAGATTAGTTTAGCACACCTCTGGTATGATTGTCTGCTTCACAATTGTTTTCCCAACAAAAAGACAAGTACAGCAATGTTTGCTTAAATTATATAAAAGTCGGTATGGAAAATCATACATGACTTCCATGTTCTAATTAATTATAAAAATTATTTTTAATATGTCTACTCAGAACGAAACCAAATACATCAGCATGATTTTGGTAAAAACGCTGAGAAAGATAATCAAAATACGAATTGTACCTAGTTGTTAATATTTTAATAACAAAGAATTAATTTGATTACATTACCTTTTATTTAAACAACGCAAAAGAAAGCGAATACGCTTGTTCCACGTTTGTTTTCTGTGAATTTCTGAAAACAAAGAATTATTTTGTTTACGTATCCTTAGTTACATAGCATGGAACGATATCAATTGTTAGTAATTTTTTGAAAATTTTAGTTTTCGGTCGAATAAATTTATAACATCAATACAAAAAATTTCCCCCCTTTCAACTACCCTTTTCATTTATAGATATTTCATCTACCTTTCTACAGTGGATTATTATGACCTTCTTTTCAGGATATTTTATTTATCAAAATTAAGTACTTCACTCTTGTTGAAACGTATAACGTTGCAGGTAAACTACCCCTTTCCCCTTAACCGATCTTCACCAAAATCAATAGGCCTTGAGTCCTCTACAGCTCAAGCACATATGCAAAATGTTATATGATTCTGTTTGAATTTTCGGCAGTTGTTCGCCATAGAAAAATTTTACATACAGACACTTTTCGGAAAATGACTTTTCTTCGTGTTTTGAGGGTAGTACAATCAGAATCAGCCCTTATCTCGAACACGATTTTTTCGTGAAGACCATACTTCCATTTCTTTTGGAGCATGGAAGTAATAATTGAAAAATGAGCTAATATTAACATTTATTAAATAATGTCTGTGTTTTGTTCAAAATGTATCAGAGTTGTGGAAGAGACGGAACAACTAGCCGACATTATAGCTGGGTGATTGGTATACTGTATTTGACACAGCAAATAGGATACCCAGTAATAACACAGATAATATGGTATGGTCCAGAGGTTAGAAGCGAGGCAGTGAAAACAAGACTAACACCAAAGGTACCAGAAAGCAAGTTATTAAGAAGAATTCAAGGAGCGTTTGTAAGCCCTATTTCGTCCATGCTAATTCACTAGATTTCATGTCCTGTTTTATTAAACAATAATTAACTGAGCTATTTGAAACTTTTACCATTGATTGATTGGCCCTCAATAGAAACCATAAAACAGGTGTTTTAGGATATTCTTACGTTGAACCATTTAAGAAATTTTAATCCAATGTAATGTTTAACACTTCAAAAAAATCATATATTATAATTTTTTTCTCGTGACAGGCACATTATATAAAAAAATCCTTTGCTAAAGTTGTACCCTTTGCTCTGCACATGTACAGAAAATGTGAGCTCTGTATCTCTAATAGTTTCAGACAAAAGGGATCTTTTGTGTGAAAAATAAAAATTTTCGGAAAACGGCAATTAAAGATTAATCATCAATATAATGAATTTGTGTGCATTGCCAAATAAAGTTCTGATGCATATCAAGGTTTATCTGGATCTTCTGCAGCTTGAAATTCTTCTTCCAACTTCAGTTTGCAATTGCTCTCTACTGCCGGGCTTCTTTCTGTAGTTCTGCAGTTGCTTGTTCAGCTCTCCGCACTCGTTTCATGTCAATACCCAACAAAATGTTAGCACAGTTCTCTTTGCTACTGACATGCCTAGTTGTTTCAACACTAAGTACCTGGTTAAGTAACCTCTATTAAAGCATGAAACAGAAGAAGGGCCGCTCCGCCAAAATGCAATCTTCTGTCGGCGGAGTTGCGAGCCTTGAGGGAATGGAAAGGGGATGACTCCATTGTCATTGTGCCGGCGGATAAGGGGAGCGCCACTGTGGTCTTGAACACCGAAGACTACCGGCCACTTATCGGAGGCTGAACAAAGATCCAACTACTACTGTTCTAAGGAAAACGGATTCTTTGGTTAAGCAATCTTCTCTGGCGCCTGATGTGAAGACGGCCGTCCGGTGTTCGGAGGCCCTTCCCCCTCGTCTCTATGGTTTACCGAAGATCCACAAGGAAGACGTTCCGCTGAAGCCCATCGTCAGTGCTATTGGCTCGCCTACTTACACCTTGGCAAAGCACCTCACTGGATTGCTCAAGCCGCACATCGGGCAGACGGATTCTTTCGTCCGGGACTCTTCTGATTTCCTTCGGAGGATCCGGGAGTTGGTGCTGGAGCCTGGCGACGTTCTCGTGAGTTTTGATGTGGTCTCTCTTTTCACCATGGTCCCTGTTCAGGAGGTCTTGGGGTATTTGGGTGACCTGTTCTCGGCGGACATCACTGCTTTGTTCCGGCAGATCCTAACAACGACCTACTTCCAGTGGAATGGCGGCTTCTATGAACAGTTGGATGGCGTCGCGATGGGAAGTCCTCTCAGCCCTGTGGTTGCAAACTTCTACATGGAGAAATTTGAAGAGTTGGCAATTTCATCTGCTCCTCTGAAGCCGAAGTGTTGGTTGCGGTATGTGGACGACACTTTCGTGGTCTGGAGCCATGGGGATGAAGAGTTGGAACGCTTCCTTGGACATCTGAACGCTGTGCACCCGCGCATACAGTTTACGATGGAGCGCGAGAGTGGTGATCAATTGGCTTTTCTGGATGTGTTGGTCCTGAAAAGGACCGATGGCAGCTTGGGACATAAAGTTTATAGGAAGCCAACGCACACCGACAGATGTCTGCACAAGTCCTCCAATCATCATCCTAGGCAGAAGAGGGCGGTGCTGAAGACTCTGTTTGACCGGGCAAAAAGAATCTGTGAGCCCCAGTATCTCGAAGATGAGTTTCGGCATCTCGAGGAAGCACTGCAGTCCAACGGCTATTCTGCTGCGGAGGTTAGGAGAGCTGCCCGGCCGAGAAGATCTGGTAGGCCGGACGAGTCGGTGTTGCCTGAGGTTGTTAACTCTGCTGTCTTGCCCTACATCCGTGGCGTGACTGACCGCATCGGCAAGTTGCTGAGTAAGCGGGGCGTCAGGACGATCTTTAAGCCAACCAAAAAGATCCAACAGTTCCTGCGACCGGTGAAAGACGCCAGGGATCCACTCTCGTCGTGCGGGGTGTACAGTATTCCTTGTACGTGTGGCCAGGTCTACATAGGCACCACGAAGCGTAGTGTCCGGACGCGCCTCTCTGAACATCGGAGATACTGCCGCCTGGGCCAGCCGGAAAAGTCCGCAGTTGCTGAACACGCTCTTTCCCACGACGATCACCTGGTAATGTTTGATGAAGCACGGGTGTTGTCTTCTGTCCGGGGTTACTTCACTCGCCTGCATCTGGAGTCCATCCATATTCATAGGAATGCGTCCGTCGCTATGAACCGCCGTGTAGCATGTAGCACTGTGGTAGCGGGGCGTCTTTGCACCCGTTGCATGACTGCAGCATCTGGGACGAGCCCAATGGCTGCCTGTGGATACACGTAGTCCTGGTTCATTCGACAGGTAGCTAGAAAAAATAGGAATGGACAACCGCCAACCAGTTAACTGAGAAGGCGGGGGAGAAAGGTTTTTACTTTTTATTTATTTTAAAAATTTCAGCAATCAGTGGGCACTGCCGCATGGACGGGTTCAGGTGACAGATGTCGCCTGTTCCCAGTCCCGCGTGCAGACGCCGTGAGGCGTCGGTCGCTCCCCGCGAGGCAGAGAGCCTCCGTGCCAGTGATAGCGCGTAGCAGCGGCATTCAGCGCGGTCGGCATACTAGGAAGGGAGGAAGGAAGCAGCTTTACAGGTAAATTCTGGGGCATGGTCAGATGGTGAATATGCAAATTTACGTTTAAGTAATTTTACTTAAAGTTATGGCGGGTCATCGAGAATCGCCCGAGGGCGTTTGACCCGGACAGGGGGAGGCGGTTGCGTGGTGCTGATGGTCCTGAGGTAAGGGAAGGAAGAAGTCTCAGCCGCGGCAAAGAGAGTCGCAGCTAATGACCAGACAAAGGCTGAGAGAGCAGGAACTCGTAGACCTTCTCGAATTACACTGTTTCTAACAAACCAAGGAGATCCCGACAAGGAACGGAGGGTTCTGGATTGGAAACTTTCCAGCCTACGCCTGTTGGTGGCGGAGGCAAGTGACCACCAAACAGGTGCCGCATAGGTCAATACAGACCGGAGAAACAACAGATAGAGGGTAACTTTCGTGCGCAGCGCCAGGGGGCTGCGGCACGCGAGGTTTGGGTAAAGTTTGGCTCGAACGCCGCGAGCCTTGGCAAGGGTTTCCGTCACGTGGGCGTTGAAGCAAAGGCGACGATCTAGCCGAACGCCTAGATACTTCATCGACTCTTTATAGGCGATAGGCCTCCCTTCCAGGGAGAGGGGCTGGCATCGGGAGATGGACTTACGAGTGAAACAGATCGCCTCGGATTTCTCCGTATTGATCGTCACCCGCCATTTCCGTAGCCAGTCCGGAAGCTGGTCCAACTGACGCTGCAGCTGTGTACTCGCAAAACGCGGGGACACAGAGCTGTAATGATACATTGCATCGTCAGCGAACAAAGACAACGTGACTCCGGGCAAGACAGGCAGGTCGTTCGTGTACACAAGGTACAGAACGGGGCCGAGGACAGATCCCTGAGGTACGCCGGCGGCGACGGGACGAACTGCAGAGCAGGTTCCGTCGACGCTCACCCTGAAGGTTCGGTCGCTGAGATACGACCGGAGGAAAAACACTATGGACGATGGTAAGGGGAAGTTGGCAAGTTTGAAGAGAAGACCTTCGTGCCAGACTTTATCGAAGGCCTTGCTCACGTCCAGCAGTGCGGCGGCCGTAGCCGCTCGCCTGTTGGTGGCGTCAGAGAGTTGCGTTACCACGCGGACTAGTTGAAGCGTGGTCGAGTGCTCTCTGCGAAACCCGAACTGTTCGTTGCGGATAAAGTTATCCAACAACGGCGAGATGCGGGCCAGCAGGAGCCGCTCGAACACCTTCGAGATAACTGGCAAGAGAGATATAGGCCGATAGCTTGCAGGAAGCATGCGCGGCTCGCGGGGTTTAGGAATCATAACGATGTTGGCATGTTTCCACAGGCGGGGAAAGTACTGTAGCCGGAGACAAGAGTTAAACAGCTCGAGAACGAGGTCAACGCCTGAGGCCGGGAGATATTGTAATGCAGCGGCCCCGATCCGGTCAGGACCGGGGGCGCTACGGCGGTTTAGTCGACAGACAGACGAAACGAGTTCGTCTCTGTCGAACGGGAGGTCAGGGCCAGCGGGAGGGCGAGAAAAATAACCAGATAGGAAGTCCCGGACTTCTGCCGAGTGGGCAGGGTCCGAAACGCCTCGATGAACGGTAAATTGCGACTCCATGCAGTCGGCGAAGACCTCAGCCTTGCCTTCCGATGAAGACACAATCCCGTTCGGGGTTTCCAGCGGGTTGCGAGTTCTCTTCTCGCGGGTCAGTCTACTCACCGCTCTCCAGACGGAGGCGTGGTCGACTTCAAGAGACTCAAGGTATGAGTCCCATCGACCAAAGTCTACTTCCCGCAGTAGCTGCTGAACGTAAAGGGACTGTTGTTGAAATCGTCGCTTAACGACTGGGTCTCGGGTTCTTTGCCATCTGCGGCGGAGCTGGCGCCGTAGCCAGATGGCGTGGAGTACTTCCGCAGGTAAGGCCGATTTACGATGATTCACCTCGAGTGCGTAGGTGTGTCGATCCATGACACCTTGGACCAATTCCTGAAGATTTGTGGCGCGGAGGTCCAGATCGTCACGAGTGACGATTGGGTCCGCCGGGAGAGATGGTAACCTTCGAGAGAGCTCGTCATGATAGGATCCCCAGTTGACTCTCCTAACAATCTGAGCGGGAAGTCGGGGTGACGCCGACAGCTCTCGAACAGTTATAACAAGGGGCTTGTGATCGGACGAAAGGTCCGACACAGACGAGACCTCGATGTTGCGGGCAACGTTCTTGACAACTACTATGTCGAGAACGTCCGGCCGATGGCCGTGAAAGGGGAAGTAGGTAGGGTCTTCAGGGCCGATGACATTAAGTGCCGGGTCGCCAGAGACGAACCGGAACAGAGAATTTCCATAGGCGTTGACAACGCGGCTGTTCCATGAAGGGTGTTTGGCGTTTAAGTCGCCGGCTACAATGGTTGGGAGGGGGTGGTCGAGGAGGGCGTCCCACTCCTCGGGCGGTGGCGGAGTTCGCCGGCCAGGCCGGAGGTACGCAGAAACAACGCGCAGCTCCGATCCGCCGGCGTCCTCCGCCACCGCGCAGCCTTCAATAATAGATGTATCTAGAGGAGGCAAAAGCCTGTGGGATATCCGCCTGTGGACTAAAACAGCTGTGCCCCCCGAGGGGGGACAGCGAGGCCGTAGGGGACGATCCTGACGATAACAGGCATAGGCAGGAAGGGAAAACGAGTGGTAATGAGCCAGATGAGTCTCGGGAAGAAGTATGATATCAACATCATACTCCGTCACGAAAGTCATCAGTTCAGATCGTCTGGGGAGTAGCCCGAAGGCGTTCCACGCAACGATCCTCAGGCTATTAGCCATTTAGGGGAAGTAGAGGAAAGAGGGCAGCTAATGATTGGAAGACCAGGGCAAGCACTGTGGTAGTGTCGCGAGCAGTCCTGATGGACGCAAAAAGATTATCTACCCAGGCAGTCAGGGGATCCGCCGAAGCCCGGGAAGATTCCCGGGATTCAGGAGGACAAGCCTGACTGGCCTCGACAGGGGTAGCAGATGGCGCTGGGCTGGTGGACTGAGTAGTAGACTGCTCGCTGGGAGGTTGAGGACGATGACTAGGGGCGGGTCGAGCCCGCGGAGAGGGTACAGGTGGAACCTGTGATGATGTAGGTCGGCCGGCGGAGTTCCGGCGACGACGAGAGCGCTTGGATTTGCCCGATCGGGCTGGAGGTGGGGCTGATTTAGCGGCCATGGCCGCGTAGGAAGGTGCGGGCGCTCCGGCAGGCGCCGGTGTTGAGGCCGCTGCAGGCGGTGCCGAAGCGACGACTGCAGACGAGACAGCGGCACCGGAAGCAACCGAAGTTGCTGCCGGGACCTTGGCAGATGAACCAGAGAGAGGTGGGAATGCCTCTCGCCGGTTAGGGCCAGGACCAGCTACACGGCCAGCCTGCGCGCCAGGGCGCACAGGAGGTCGCTGCGGTTTCATGGCGGCGATAAAGTTAGGGCAGCCTCGGTAATTAGCCGGATGGGCTCCTTTGCAATTGCAGCATTTAGCTGTGTACCCCACCTTTGGCTTATCACAGCCACGATGAGGCTCAGCACAAAGCACGCAACGCGGGGACTGATGGCAAAAGATACTGCTGTGGCTGAACCTCTGGCAGTTAAAACACTGCGAGGGGCCGGGCCGCGGGTCAAATGTCCTGACTTGCACCCGTAGGTGCAGAAGATTCTGGAGACTATAAATCTCCTCGAAAGGGCCTACTTTAAGAAGTTTGACCAGAAAGCTGTTAACAGGTCGGCGGTCATCACCTTTGCCAACATGCAGGACGCTTACCGCAGTCGGCGCATAGCCGAGTGCAACAAGTTCCTGCCTGATGGCATCAGGTTCGGTAAAGGAAGGGATTCCCGACAGAACGACCTTGATTTCTCGCTCTGACGGGAGGGCAAAAGTGTGAAAGAAGATTTTGCGCTCAGTCAGAAATGCCTGAACAGAGCGGAAGTCGGGGATCGTAGCGGTCGCCAGCTTTACCGAGGCGACTTGGCACCTCGCCTCGACCTTGACCGAAGGAAGAGCTAGGGATATCAAACGTAAAAGGTTAGAATAATTCCTGTTATCAGGAATTACAATGGGTGGAATGCGTGGAGAAGACACAGTTTGGGTAGTAGCTGCATTGCATTGCATTGCATTGCATAGTGGGGCGTCTTTGCACCCGTGGCTTATTACAGCTTCCGGGACGTGCCCGATGGCTGTCAGAAGAAAACAGTGCTGGACTTTCAAAAGAAGGTTTCCTAAATTTTTTCGGGAGGGACACGCCAACCAGTTAACTGAGAAGGCGGCGGAAATTTTTCAATTTTGTATTATATAGGTACCGGGTCATGGTAACACTGCCGCCGGGCGCGGGGCGAACGGCAGATGCCGCACGCGCTCGGCCCGGCATGCAGGCGCCTTGTAGCGCCGGCGTTCCCCGCGAGGCAGGGAACCGCCGTGTCTGTGGCATCGGTAACAGCGCCAAGCAGTTTGCAAACCAACATACTTGGGGAAGGTATCTGACAGTATAGGAAGGTAACAAGGAGATAGAGTTGCTCGGGAACCTAAGTCACAGCTTATTAGAATTACGGGGGGTCATCTAAGATCGCCCGAGGGCGCTTGACACGTATAGCGGGAGGTGGTTCAGACGTGCTGATGGAACGGAGGTATGGAAAGGACGAGGTCGCTGCAGAAGCAAAGAGAGTTTCGGCAAGCGACCGGACAAAATCGGCAAGGGTAGGAACTCGAAGGCCTCCACGAATGACATTATTTCTCACAAACCATGGAGACCCCGACAAGGATCGGAGGGTACGGGCCTGGAAAGCTTCCAGCCTACACTTGTTAGTGGTCGACACAAGCGACCACCATGCGGGAGCAGCATAGGTCAATACTGACCGGAGAAACAAAAGATAGATCGTAACTTTAGTGCGCAAAGCCAGGCGGTTGCGGCACGAGAGCATGGGAAATATTTTGGCTCGGACGCCTCGAGCTTTGTTGAGGGTAGCAGTCACGTGGCCGTTGAAGCTAAGGCGCTGGTCTAGCCGAACGCCCAAATACTTCACCGACTTTTGCCAGGCGATAGGCCTCCCTTCGAGGGAGAGGGCCTGGCATCGGGAAGTGGACTTGCTGGTGAAACAGATCGCCTCGGATTTCTCCGCGTTGATCAGCACCCGCCACTTCCGTAGCCAGGCCGGAAGCAGATTCAACTGACGCTGCAGCTTTGAACACGCAATTCGCGGGGACAGGGAGCTGCAGTAATACATTGCGTCGTCAGCGAATAGAGATAACGTGACTCCAGGAATGACAGGCAAGTCGTTCGTGTACACTAGGTACAGAACGGGGCCGAGGACAGATCCCTGCGGAACGCCAGCGGCGACGGGTCGGACTGACGAACAGGACCCTTCGACGCTAACCCTGAAGGTACGATCACAGAGGTATGACCGCAAGAAATGCACAATGGACGGTGGGATGGGGGAGTGAGCGAGTTTGTAGAGAAGACCTTCGTGCCAGACTTTGTCGAAGGCCTTACTCACGTCCAACAAGACAGCGCCCGTAGACTCTTTCTTGTTGGCGGCGTCGGATAATGCTGTGACAACTCGGACGAGTTGTAAAGTTGTCGAGTGCTCTCTACGGAACCCGAACTGTTCGCTCCGAATAAAGTTATCCAGCAGCGGCCAGATGCGGGCGAGTAGGAGACGCTCAAACACCTTTGAGAGTACTGGCAACAATGATATGGGACGATAGCTGCCTGCAAGCATGCGAGGCTTGCCGGGCTTGGGAATCATACAGATGTTGGCATTTTTCCACAGGCGGGGGAAGTATTGCAGCCGGAGACTGGAGTTGAACAGATCCAGGACCAATTCAACGCCCGAGGCCGGGAGATGTTGCAAAGCTGCGGCCCCGATCCGATCAGGACCAGGGGCGCGACGTCGGTTCAGTCGACAGATAGACGAAACTAGTTCGTCCCTGTCGAAGAGAGCGGGAGGGTCAGGTGGAGGGCGGGAAAAATAACCTGATAGGAAGTCTCGAACCACAACCGAGAAGGCAGGGTCCGAGACGCCTCCATGAACGGTAAATTGAGTCTCCATGCAGTCGGCGAAGACCTCTGCCTTGCCTTCCGACGAAGAAACAATGCCGTTCGGGGTATTCAGCGGGTTGCGAGTACGCTTCTCGCGAGTAAGGCGACTCGTTGCTCTCCAGACGGAGGCTGGGTCGACTTCAAGGGACTCAAGGTATGAGTCCCACTGATCAGAGTTTACGTCCCGCAAAAGTTGCTGGACGTAAAGAGACTGGGCCTGAAACCGTCGTTTGACGGCGGGATCTCGGGTTCGTTGCCATCTGCGGCGGAGCTTGCGCCGAAGCCAGATGGCGTGGATAACTTCCGGTTGAAGGGCCGATTTACGATTCACCTCTACGTTGTATGTGTGTCGATCCATGACACCTTGGACCAACTCCTGAAGATGAGTGGCACGGAGATCCAGATCGTCACGAGTGGCGATCGGGTCCGCTGGGACAGATGGTAACCGTCGAGATAGCTCATCGTGATAGGAGCGCCAGTTGACCCTCCTAGCAGGACCAGCAGGAAGTCGGGGTGAAGCCGACACATCTCGAACAGTTATTAGTAGGGGATTGTGATCAGACGAAAGGTCTGACACTGACGAGACCTGGATGTTATGGGCCACGTTCCTGACTACAACTACATCAAGAACGTCCGGTCGGTGACCGGCATAGTGGAAGTGGGTAGGATCATCAGGGCCGATGACGTGCGTATCCGGGTCGTCAAGGACGAACCGGCGGAGTGATCTGCCGTAGGCGTTGGTAGTCCTACTGTTCCAGGAAGGATGTTTGGCGTTGAAGTCGCCGGCTGCAATTGTCGAGATTGGGTGGTCGAGGAGAGCGTTCCACTCCTCAGGCGGGGGCGGCGGGCTCAGGCCAGGCCGGAGATACGCGGAAACAATGCGCAACTCCGAGCTGCCTGCGTCCACTGCCACCGCGCAACCTTCGATGAGTCGAGAAGTGAGAGGGGGTAGTGGCCTATGGGATATCCGCCTGTGGACCAGAATCGCCGTACCCCCTTTCGGGGGTTGGCGCGGCTGTCGGGGACGATCCTGACGATAACAAGTGTAAGAAGGAAGTGAGAATCGATGGTAGGGGGCTAGATGGGTTTCGGAGAGAAGCACGACATCAACGTCGTACTCCACGACGAAAGCCGCCAGCTCAGATCGACGAGAGGAAACGCCATCAGCGTTCCAAGCGACGATCCGCAGGGATCTAGCCATTGAGGGGGAGGAGAGGGAAGAGAGCAGAGAGGGATTGGAAAACTAACATCAGTACTGTCGTGGTGTCAGGAGCAGACCTGATGCTGTCAACAAGTTGAGTGGCCCAAGCCGTCAGGGGGTCCGCTGGAGCCCGAGAAAATTCCCGGGACCCGCGCGGACGTTCCTGAGGAACTTCAGCCAGGACTGTAGATGGCGCTGGGTTGGCGGACTGAACTATGGTCTGCTCACGCGGAGGTTGGGAGATGACAGGGGCGGGAAGATCCCGCTGAGGTTGGGCAGGTCGAGCCTGCTGATGGCGTCGGCCGGGAGTCCGGCGACGCGAGCGCTTTTTGGTACCCTTTCGGGCGGAAACAGGTTTTGATGACGTCGTAGCAGCGACAGCTGCATAGGAAGGGCCGGGCGCTCCGGCAGGCGCCGGGAGTGGAGCCGTCACAGGCGCCGCCGGAGCGGCGCCTGCAGGCGGGACTGAGACCGCGGGAGCGACAGGAGTCGCTGCCGGGGCCTTGACAGATGTACCGGTGAGAGGGGGGAAGACCTCTCGCCGATTAGGGGCCGGGCCAGCTACACGACGCTGCGCGCCAGGGCGCGCAGATCGCTGCTGTCTTTCTGCCTCGATGTAAGTGATACAACCCCGGTAACTAGCCGGATGGGCGCCCTTGCAGTTGCAGCAGTACGGGACAAAACCCGGCACACGAGGCTTATCACAGCCACGGTGAGGGTCGCCGCACCGCACGCAACGTGGGGGCGCATGGCAGAACAGGGATGAGTGCCCGAAGCCCTGGCAGTTGAAACACTGAGCAGGGCCTGGGCGCGGGTCAAATGATCTAATATTCACCCGCAGGTGAAGGAGTGTTTGGAGGCCATAGACCTCCTCAAAATTTCCGGTTTTGAGCAACTTTACAAGAAAAGAGTTCACGGGATGCTTAGAGTCCCCTTTGCCAGCGTGCAAAACCGACACAGCAGTTGGCGTATAGCCAAGTGAGGTCAATTCCTGCACGATAGCATCGGAGGGGGTATGACAGGGAATGCCCTGAATCACAATTTTTACCTCACGCTCCTCAGGGAGAGCGAAGGTATGGAACGAGATGTTCCGCGCTGACAGAAAGTGCTGAACAGCGCGGAAGTCTACAATGGATTTAACGCCCAGCTTCAGCGATTTGCCGGAGCATTTCGCTTCCACGGACGTCGAAGGAAGGGCAGAACGGAGATTAGCTAAAAGCTGAGTGTAATTCCTATTATCAGGGATGATAATAGGAGGAAACTTAGTGGTAGAAGGGTCAGGCTGAGAACTAGTGGAAGGAAGATTAACAGACTGCCGGCCGCTGTTACCTGAATTAGCGACCTGGTTAGGTGAGGCGGGAGACTGACGGGCGGCGAGCTTTCGCTTGCGTTTGGCGCGTTTGCCATCCACAACCGAAAACTCTTCATCTCCCGACCCAACACTCCCCATATGGACATCGGAGATATCACTTTCACTGCCACTATCACAATGGGTTTCACGGGGGAGAGGAGTATTCAGAGGAGCAGAACCGCAAGCGCCCAAGAGAGAGCTTAACGGCTCCGGCAAAGGAACGTCGGGGTTAGTTGACGCCATTTCGGAAGCCCGAAATGGACGTCAAAGGTGGTTAGAGGAGAGAGAACTCACCAGCACTGATTATTCTAACTAACAGGCACTGACACACGTACTCACCAGAAGCCGCACAGCACACGAACACAAAAACGGCCGCGCACTACACTGCACTGAGATTACTGCCAATAACACACTAAATAATTAAAACTTCACAAAGATAAATAAGTAGAGCACAAACTCAACACTAGTGCTGCACTTGGTGAAAAAATCACTTTGAAATATTGAAAAACAACGGTGAAATCACCTGGCAAATACGCCATACAAACGAACACAGCCTACCCTGGCAACAGCTCGAGGTAGACTCTCTGCTGGGTAGTAGCTGGATACTCACGTTGCACGCGCTGAGTGCCGCTGTTACCATGATTAGACGGCAGATCTGCAGCTGAGGCAGGCGGCGGAGTTTGGGCCAGTTTTCGCTTGCGTTTGGCAGATTTGCCCTCCACAAGCGAGAACTGTCCGTCCCCCGACCCAACACTGCACATATCGACCGCACTATTATCACTTTCACTGTCGTGAGGAAGTGGAGTGGAACGGAAGCCGGTTGAGCATGTTTCCATTAAGGAAACAAGCGGCGCCGGCAGAGGATTCGGGGGCGTATTCGACGCCATTTCGGACAAGCAGAAATGAACGTCTACGCTAGGTCTAGGAGAGAGGGATCACCAGACACTGAAAACTATCCACAGGCACAATTGAACACGACACAGACCGCACAGCACACGGAAACAAAAACACTCCCGCACAGATTAAATAAAACTGATTGGCACTGAACTGTTGGTGAAACTTGTAGTGTTGATGATGCTGAATACGATGATGATAAGAAAAATGATGAAAACTGAATATTTCCGCACAATTTGGAAAAATTTTGCAGAGAAAAAACAGTCGAAGAATGAAATCCCATAAAAACATCAATTGGCGGTTGTCCATTCCTGATATTAGGCACCAGTCGAAGAACCAGACCTATGTATATCCACAGGCAGCCATTGAGCTCGACTCAGATGCTGCAGTCATGCACCGGGTGCAAAGACGCCCCGCTACTACAATGCTACATGCTACATGCTACAGGGATCCGCCGTGTCTTTGGCATCGGTAACAGCGCCAAGCAGTCTGAAAATCAACTTACTTGGGGAAGGTATCTGACTGGGTAGTATGGTAATAAGGAGATAGAATTGCTCGGGAACCTAAATTAGAGCAAACAGAACTACGGGGGGTCGTCTAAGATCGCCCGAGGGCGTTTAACACGTATAGCGGGAGGTGGTTCAGACGTGCTGATAGATCGGAGATAAGGAAAGGACGAGGTCGCTGCAGAAGCAAAGAGAGTTTCAGCAAGCGACCGGACAAAGTCAGCAAGGGTAGGAACTCGAAGGCCTCCACGAATGACATCATTTCTCACAAACCATGGAGACCCCGACAAGGATCGGAGGGTACGGGCCTGGAAAGCTTCCAGCCTACACTTGTTAGTGGTCGACACAAGCGACCACCATGCGGGAGCAGCATAGGTCAATACTGACCGGAGAAACAAAAGATAGATGGTAACTTTAGTGCGCAAAGCCAGGCGGTTGCGGCACGAGAGCATGGGAAATATTTTGGCTCGGACGCCTCGAGCTTTGTTGAGGGTAGCAGTCACGTGGCCGTTGAAGCTAAGGCGCTGGTCTAGCCGAACGCCCAAATACTTCACCGACTTTTGCCAGGCGATAGGCCTCCCTTCGAGGGAGAGGGCCTGGCATCGTTAAGTGGACTTGTTGGTGAAACAGATCGCCTCGGATTTCTCCGCGTTGATCAGCACCCGCCACTTCCGTAGCCAGGCCGGAAGCAGATTCAACTGACGCTGCAGCTTTGAACACGCAATTCGCGGGGACAGGGAGCTGCAGTAATACATTGCGTCGTCAGCGAATAGGGATAACGTGACTCCAGGAATAACAGGCAGGCCGTTCGTGTACACTAGGTACAGAACGGGGCCGAGGACAGATCCCTGCGGAACGCCAGCGGCGACGGGTCGGACTGACGAACAGGACCCTTCGACGCTAACCCTGAAGGTACGATCACAGAGGTATGACCGCAAGAAATGCACAATGGACGGTGGGATGGGGGAGTGAGCTAGTTTGTAGAGAAGACCTTCGTGCCAGACTTTGTCGAAGGCCTTACTCACGTCCAACAAGACAGCGCCCGTAGACTCTTTCTTGTTGGCGGCGTCGGATAATGCTGTGACAACTCGGACGAGTTGTAAAGTTGTCGAGTGCTCTCTACGGAACCCGAACTGTTCGCTCCGAATAAAGTTATCCAGCAGCGGCCAGATGCGGGCGAGTAGGAGACGCTCAAACACCTTTGAGAGTACTGGCAACAACGATATGGGACGATAGCTGCCTGCAAGCATTCGAGGCTTGCCGGGCTTGGGAATCATACAGATGTTGGCATTTTTCCACAGGCGGGGGAAGTATTGCAGCCGGAGACTGGAGTTGAACAGATCCAGGACCAATTCAACGCCCGAGGCCGGGAGATGTTGCAAAGCTGCGGCCCCGATCCGATCAGGACCAGGGGCGCGACGTCGGTTCAGTCGACAGATAGACGAAACTAGTTCGTCCCTGTCGAAGAGAGCGGGAGGGTCAGGTGGAGGGCGGGAAAAATATCCAGATAGGAAGTCTCGAACCACTACCGAGAAGGCAGGGTCCGAGACACCTCCATGAACGGTGAATTGAGTCTCCATGCAGTCGGCGAAGACCTCTGCCTTGCCTTCCGATGAAGAAACAATGCCGTTCGGGGTATTCAGCGGGTTGCGAGTACGCTTCTCGCGAGTAAGGCGACTCGTCGCTCTCCAGACGGAGGCTGGGTCGACTTCAAGGGACTCAAGGTATGAGTCCCACTGATCAGAGTTTACGTCCCGCAAAAGTTGCTGGACGTAAAGAGACTGGGCCTGAAACCGTCGTTTGACGGCGGGATCTCGGGTTCGTTGCCATCTGCGGCGGAGCTTGCGCCGAAGCCAGATGGCGTGGATAACTTCCGGTTGAAGGGCCGATTTACGATTCACCTCTACGTTGTATGTGTGTCGATCCATGACACCTTGGACCAACGCCTGAAGATGAGTGGCACGGAGATCCAGATCGTCACGAGTGGCGATCGGGTCCGCTGGGACAGATGGTAACCTTCGAGATAGCTCGTCGTGATAGGAGCGCCAGTTGACCCTCCTAGCAGGACCAGCGGGAAGTCGGGGTGAAGCCGACACATCTCGAACAGTTATTAGTAGGGGATTGTGATCAGACGAGAGGTCTGACACTGACGAGACCTGGATGTTATGGGCCACGTTCCTGACTACAAGTACATCAAGAACGTCCGGTCGGTGACCGACATAGTGGAAGTGGGTAGGATCATCAGGGCCGATGACGTGCGTATCCGGGTCGTCTAGGACGAACCGGCGGAGTGATCTGCCGTAGGCGTTGGTAGCCCTACTGTTCCAAGAAGGATGTTTGGCGTTGAAGTCGCCGGCTGCAATTGTCGAGATTGGGTGGTCGAGGAGAGCGTTCCACTCCTCAGGCGGGGGCGGCGGGCTCAGGCCAGGCCGGAGATACGCGGAAACAATGCGCAACTCCGAGTCGCCTGCGTCCACTGCCACCGCGCAACCTTCGATGAGTCGAGTAGTGAGGGGGGGTAGTGGCCTATGGGATATCCGCCTGTGGACCAGAATCGCCGTACCCCCAGACGGGGGTTGGCGCGGCTGTAGGGGACGATCCTGACGATAACAAGTGTAAGCAGGAAGTGAGAATCGATGGTAGGGGGCTAGATGGGTTTCGGAGAGAAGCACGACATCTGCGTCGTACTCCACGACGAAAGCCGCCAGCTCAGATCGACGAGAGGAAACGCCATCAGCGTTCCAAGCGACGATCCGCAGGGATCTAGCCATTGAGGGGGAGGAGAGGGAAGAGAGCAGAGAGGGATTGGAATACTAACATCAGTACTGTCGTGGTGTCAGGAGCAGACCTGATGCTGTCAACAAGTTGAGTGGCCCAAGCCGTCAGGGGGTCCGCCGGAGCCCGAGAAAATTCCCGGGACCCGCGCGGACGTTCCTGAGGAACTTCAGCCAGGACTGTAGATGGCGCTAGGTTGGCGGACTGAACTATGGTCTGCTCACGCGGAGGTTGGGAGATGACAGGGGCGGGAGGATCCCGCTGAGGTTGGGCAGGTCGAGCCTGCTGATGGCGTCGGCCGGGAGTCCGGCGACGCGAGCGCTTTTTGGTGCCCTTTCGGGCGGAAGTAGGTTTTGATGATGTCTTAGCAGCGACAGCTGCATAGGAAGGGCCGGGCGCTCCGGCAGGCGCCGGTAGTGGAGCCGTCACAGGCGCCGCCGGAGCGACGCCTGCAGGCGGGACTGAGACCACGGGAGCGACAGGAGTCGCTGCCGGGGCCTTGACAGATGTACCGGAGAGAGGGGGGAAGACCTCTCGCCGATTAGGGCCGGGCCAGCTACACGACGCTGCGCGCCAGGGCGCGCAGATCGCTGCTGTCTTTCTGCCTCGATATATTTAATACATCCCCGGTAACTAGCCGGATGGGCGCCCTTGCAGTTGCAGCAGTACGGGACAAAACCCGGCACACGAGGCTGCTCTAGGTAGACCCTTAGCATCTCCTTAAATAGTGTCTGGCATCGTTTATTTTCCATGGCCAATCAGAATCGAGAATGACGAGCTGGCTTCTCATTGGTCCGCGCGATACACCTTAAGCGGCCAAAAAGTTATAAATAGAGGCTTCGTAGCCGTAACTCACTGTTGCTTGTTCCCAGTTCATTGGGGACGTGTTCGGCGTGTCATCTATTCGAACACAATTTTTCGCTACTGAAGATGGCCACCGGTGGTGCGGCCGAAACGTTTAGCAGTATATCAAGCATTCGACCACGGCCTTTCAGCCCGGAAGTTTTAGTAGATAATCATAAACAAGTCTATATTTAGAAAACAAAAACAAAGCAGTACGAACTATCGGGCTGCACACTTTCTTTAAGGTTTCAGAATATTTATTTATTTTATTTTATTTTTTTTTAATGCAGTTTTACAATCTACTCATTTCACAGAGTAATAAGTAAAGGTGATGTATAAGTCGTCAAGTCGTCACTTGAGGTGGGAACCATCCAGCGATGATTACTACGTTCACCGGGTCAGGTCATCTGGCCACTGTCTCTTCAGCCTTCTTACATCCAGTGATGGATTGAGGAGCTCGTTGATCAGGTTATTGCTGTGTCCTATGTTGCGGTTCCTGTACTTAGTGGCATGCATCTTGATGACATCACAAATGTATGGAATGTTGAGGTCTTTGTGAAGAGTAGCCTATAATTAGAGATGAATCAGGAGCATTCGTTATGCAGCGCAAGATTTTTGACTGAACTGTCTGTAGAATCTTTGTGTTGGAAGGTTTAGAGCAGCCCCACAATTCTATACCGTAGGTCCAGATTGGTCTGAGCACAGCTTTATATATGATGACTTTGTTTGCGAGAGATAGTTGAGATTTTCTACCTATGAGCCAGTACATTTGCCTAGCTTTTAAGTTGAGTTGTTGTTTCTTAGCCTGAATGTGGGCTTTCAATGTTAATTTGTCATCCAAATGAAGCCCCAGGTATTTAGCTTCTGAACTAAATTATTTACGTTTTAATTTAAAAAGTCACTAGTTGATTATGGTCATTAAATTTTCCGACAACCAAGACATATCTGCAAAAGACGAGAATGATGTGTATAACATGTTACGGGAACTGGAAGATAAGTGTACACCGTGCCCAAGATCCAACAACACCAAGTATAAGGTGACAGGAAGAGATCTACTAACGGAAGATGGGTTCTTAGTTAAGTGCTGTCATATTTATAAGCATACAAATACACTCATTGAGCTGCAAAACTCGCTCACATTTTGAACAAAGTATATTTATTACAAGTACCCGTTAACTCAAAAACGTTGGGTTCTTTATTTTATTCGTTACTGTGTTATATACACATTAAACGTTATGTTTTCCTCAACCATGACTTTTAATTGTTTTAGCAGTAAACTAAAAACCAAAAACCGTTGTCACCTAACCTCACGAATGAAAATAACACTTATTTTCGCTTTGCATCAAGAAATAGGACAATTTACAATTAGTACACTTCTTCTTTTCCACATCGTAATATATCAATACAATCGCATATTAAAAACATCGAAAATGTATACTGCAAAAACGGATAAAGATACAGTTTTGATGCCGCAAATAGCATTTGTTTACTTAGTTGTTACTATGGTAATTAATTCTGGTCTCCATGGTGATTTTGACATCTTTATACAGCGTCAAGAGAAGGGGATAATTAAAACGGCCTAAATTGTGCGAACGGGACAGAATATCAAATTTCAGTTTAGACAGTGTTTTGCCGTACGTCAAATATTACCTATGCAAAATTTGGTGGCAATCGGTGTACGGTGTGGATTTGTATTCAATACAAAGAAACAAATCCTCAGACATTGAGTTTTATATATTACGACAACACAATTGAATTAATTTTTGCGCATAGGATTAATATGTGTGTGTTTTATAAATCAATAAGTCTATATTGGAGGTATTAATTATAATTTATTGCACACCAAATTAATACTGGTTCATATGATATATTTTAGACATACACAAATTAAATGAATTCTGAATATTGTTTGTAAAGTGTTCATATAAAGTTCAGATCTGTAATTTTGACTTGAATGATGATGATCCAGTATGATGCGTCGATATGGCTGAAGGCGGTACGTAGATCACGCGTGTCCTTCCCTCGTAGACTCTGCTGGGCTGGTGCCCTGCTGCAACACGCTGAACCTGCTCGTCGAACTGCGACACTGTCTCGCTGCGACAACACTAAATGTTGATTGTTAAAAGTTTAAGAATGTTTTTATATTGTTTTAAACAGTTTATGACTCTCTAGGTGTAACGTGGGTATTACTGAAAAGCGGTGTATAAGCACACACCTTCCGGCTTGTCTTCAAGTGTCCTCGCGTCAACCGGTTCTATCGCGGTCGATAGAACTCACTATGAGGAAATCTTGAACTAACACGGATACAACAAAAAAATTCACAATTATATTCTGAGTACTGAATTACTTGGATCTGTAGACAAACTCACACAGAGTTCCAAGTTTTGAGTACACCTTTCGCACAATTTACAAGTTCCCGCAAGAGAAACTTCTTGAACGAGAACCGCACGTTTATTAAACGAAGGCTCAAGATGAACTGAACTTGATCTGCACATGGCAACAGACAATTTTCAATGAATTTACTGCATTCTAATAGGCCAGTTACTAGTCACATGATATTATGGACGCGGCCCGCATATTTGTTCATACAACATTTTGCATGGAATAGGCATAAGCCTGCATAGATAATTATCAGGGATTTTATTATACCACGCAGGAGTGAGTTTCATATAAAGTTTTCATATAACAAAATTCATACTTCACAGTTATTTGAAAATCATAGAAAATAGGGAAATTGTATCTAATATTTAACTTTATGTCTTGTTCAAGTCTCATGTCAGACGGATAATTATAACGGACACTATAGAAAAACGTTAATAACTCGCGCACCCGCGCACACTTTCACAAACACATAACATAGAAAAATAACACATAAAATCTTTAAGAGTTTTACCTATTCTAATTTCTTATCGGTACTACAATACAAAATTTGTAACTAAAAAACCAATTTGAACAAAAGACAAATTTAAACAGGAGAATGTCCGTCATCCATGCATAATACATAGTTCATTGCTTATCATGATCCTGTGTTCTATCGCAATATATAGATAGGGACAACAAAATAGAACCAAGGAGATAGTGATGAAGAAATTAAACAGCCAATAAGAAACGAAAACGTGGGCCGTGGAACGCATACGTAGATATACGTACATAGAAACGTATATATTTATTTATATGGAATAATAATATTACGAATAGTGTACAAAGGAAAACACATGACAATAGCAATTGTGTAAGGAAAATATTGCATTACATGGGGCAGAAATGTAGCAGATCTCAAGGAAAATCAATAAATGACGGAGGTAACACCTACTGGAGGAAGAACTGTAGTGTAAAACGGAACGATAATGTTAGAAAGATGACGATCAAAACGGAAGTGGGAGTAATTGAGGATAGACGTTTAGGTAGACGATGATTTATCCGGACGCCGTAGTAACGGAGAAACAGGTGCAGCAGCCGATTCTCCTGGTATGGTGGAGTGAGGCAAGCCGTGCAGGATAGACATATAACAAATAGTGATTGACAAGATGAAAGTTTAGATACGAGAGAGGACCGTGGTCAGTTGTAACACACTCTTGTAAAACTCGGTCAGTTGCGACCGAGGTAGAAATCTGAACCCGCTCAATTGCGATCAATTGCATTTTGATGTTATTATTATAATAATACAGAAATTACATTTATTATTCTATTATTTCCTTGCCTAACCTAACTTAACCCAACCTGGCCTAACGTAACGTAACCTAACCTAACCTAACCTAACCTAACCTGACCTAACCTAACCTAACCTAACTTAACCTAACCTGGCCTAACGTAACGTAACGTAACCTAACCTAACGTAACCTAGCCTAACCTAACCTAACATAACCTAACCTAACCTAACCTGGCCTAACGTAACGTAACGTAACCTAACCTAACGTAACCTAGCCTAACCTAACCTAACCTAACCTAACCTAACTTAACCTAACCTGGCCTAACGTAACGTAACGTAACCTAGCCTAACCTAACCTAACCTATCCTAACCTGATGTAACAACAATAGTAAAAGAAAGAGGTTACTCGCACAAATAAGAAGTTGCAGAATTGAAACCTCATCGAGAATAGCAAAGTTTATAAATGACAGATTTGGTCATTGAGTGTAAGTGCGGGGCGCGATTGACCGAGTTAGAATAAGTAAAAACAACGTCGCTTCGTCGCAACTGGCCGATACCGACGAGGAGAGACACCGGATGCTGTAATCTCACCCGTAACAGCAGTGGTAAATTTTTAGTTGTCCCAACTGGTCATAACGCGTGCGAGCATTTTTCTTACAAAAATCTTATCAGTTGTGTCACAAACACTGAACTCTACTACAGTTAGGTTCCGGCAGACCAAAATTTACCCGATATCTAGGACTTAATCGTTCTTTACGATGATATTAAAACGTGGGGAACGTAATGGAATCCACTGTACAAGCGGAATATAATCCAGCTGCGTTAGATTACCGAGGAGAGCGAAGTGGCGGAATCCACGGCGGGGAAATTGTTTAGTAACGATAAACAGTTTTTTTTTTTTTTTTGTTAAAAGAGAGAGGAAATTAAATTACAAACATAAAATATGTTTTTAAAACGTTTTTTGCGCTAGAGTTTACGAATACCTCTCTCTGTCCTTTGCTTCTGTCCTTCCTTTATAACCCTACTCCTCTTCGCCTTCCTTTTTCTTCTTATTCCATTTTTCTTTATTGCTATTCTTATCTTTCTCCCCCTGATCTTGTTTCGCGCAATATGTATTAAATTGTGTGATGAGCTGCTGGGCCTAAACAGACGTAACACGAAAATATTTCGGCACCAATAACTGTAATATTTACATTGAATGCTATTAATAAGGCATAATAGAAAATAAATTAGTAGTAAGTTTTAGTGAGCAGAATCAGCATTGATTTATTTTAGTATAATACAAATTAAGCGCCTTAAGTGTAAAACTTAAGCCAGCCAGCGGACTAGAATCAATGTCGATGCATCAATCAATGTCAGTTTACAAAACTATTACATCCGTACATGCTACCAAAAACTCCTTAATTATAACAAAAGTTTTTGTGTCACATTAATGAATAAACTTAGTTCATTTTCTTTTCTGTCTGGAGTGCTACAAACTTGGATTCCAGATGCGATTTAATTAGTAGTTAATTAGTTTACTTGAAAGAAAAGGGCGTGGCCTCTCGAAGCGTGATGTCGCCGACGATGTCGTGCAGGGGTCTGTCGTAGAGACGTATTTCCTGGGTAGTCTCACGAGGTGTCTCATTTAGTACGTGCAGGTTACATCGGCAAATGAGAGCTTCCTGGAGAAAATCAAAACTGCCGGTACTTTTCGACCAAGTCGATGCTTGGTATATCCAGTTCCCAGCACAAAGGACAGATTTGAAGAAAACTGCCCCAATTACAAGCTTGGACCCCAGCAGCCGACTGAGCAAAAAAAAAAAAAAAAAAAAGGTCGCGACTCCGGTAAAGAAGAGGTGTGGGCGTGACGTCGAACAACAATAAAAACAAACCTCAGATGATTGGACTACCAGCCCGATACGATACGTCACGGACGCATCATTGTTTAGATTAACAATAATAATAGCGACATCCGCGGTGGGGATGCCGAATAACTGCAACAATCTTCATAATCATCTCTCTTCCCTTATCTCTTTTACACATTGTGTTATTTATTTTTTCTTATCTTATTTATATCGGCTTCTTTATTCCACGTCTTCCGACACCCAACCGCCGTCCACCATCCCTATCGTTCCACACGTGTCCCCTTCCAATCCACTCCATCTCTTCATCTACGTCATTCGGCTGGTGTTCTTTCTGGGCCGTCCATGCTGCTTCCTTCCTCCGGATTCCATTGCATAAACCGTCTCCTTTCTTTTGGCATTCAGCGAACGTCTTGAACCATATTAATTGTTTATCATTTACCATTGTGCGTGTTAACTCCACGATTTCTCTCATTTTATCATCTGTTATTCTTGATATGCTTGTCGCCTCCCTCTGAAAGGTCATTTTTTGTTGTCTTCAGCATTTTTCTGCTTCAATTTTAATTGTCCATACTTACGAGCTACAGATTACTTTGTCCTTGACAGCAGTATTGTATATCCACTTATTATTCCCTTTGCTAATGCGTTTATCATATAGTACAGTGTTCTGTTTCATACACTACTTTTTTTTGTATTGGTCATTTGAGGACCATATGCCACTTTCAGTTCTTTATTCCTTATTCTTTCCTTTTTCTCCAATATTCTTTCATCTTTTCACTATGTCTCTTCTTGCTGTCTTCAGTCCACTTAGAATCTCCGTTTTTCTCTCTACTACCCTGGATTCCTTCATTTTTAACACTTTTGTCCGAAAAACGTCTCTTTCAATTGCTTTCTCTGTGTTTATATTATTTTTTTCTAAATTCTTTTGTACTTCTTTAATCGAACTTGATGTTGACCTCTTTCTCCACAGATATTTGAAGAGTTTTATACCCTATTATTTTTATTTATTTATTTTTCTTCTCCCACTTTTCCTTTTAATTAGTTCTCATTACTTTTATAATCATCATCACCACCTCCAACATCACTACCACAACCATCACCACCACCATTATTAACAGGAAATTTTCAATTTATTAATTAACATTTGTGCGAAAACGTTTTGTCCTTTAACTACCGGCATACAGATTGATTTCTATTTTGCCTTTAAGCCTATTAAACCAAATAATGTTTATTATCCTACTTCATTACAAACAAGTTCACCGAGTAATTTTTCTTTGTAAAAGTTTAACGTTTTCTGAAGGATATTTATATAAATACTTTTTGGACTGCATTTCCCATCGTACACCACTCTTCTACTATCATTTTATATGTTTAACAGAATCCGTAAGCCAACAATAAACTTGGCGACTTTATTTTTATCCGTCTACTAATATTTATAATTAGTTTGTTTAATGCTCCTCACCTTGCAATGGATAAATTTTGTTTTAGAAAATTTATTTTAAACTAAAGGGAAATAAACATTTTATTAATATTATTTTTATTGTTGTTTTTATCACTCAGTTTTAACTATATTCGTCGGATTAATAGATTATTAACCAACAATAATGTTAATATAACAGTGCGTATAATTCATTGTGTTTTGTATTGTTGTTTTAGTATATGTAAGTGAAGGTGAAGGTTTTAGCCCCCAAAAAGGATTAACAAAGGGCTTGGCTGTTATATCCATACAGCTTAGACTGTCTTTTGTTTCAGCAGTGGTTTTATCTTCTCATCTATTTCTGCTTCGGCTCTTGCTCCGTTAGTGTTATGAAATCTCGCTGCTTTCCTTTAATCACCAGCTCGATACTCGAACTCGAATCAAGTGAATCACGTTATTATATTGTTACGCCTTTACACATGTTTCTACCCTTACACTGTGAGAAAGAGAATCAAGGATTCGACAGGAAGGACAGCGAAAATTCAAGGTCGTACACCCGGATCGCCTGACTAAGCGTTACTTCAGAGACGGTTTGCCAGTTCGGGACGAACAGATTTAAGGAGGAGGCAGCGTTACACCATTACAGACCGTTATACACGTTTCCGGCTATTCCAGCAGAACCCAGGTGTGATGTTTGTGTGCGTACGCGACACTTAACATGCGTCAACGGTCGGGGCTGTTCCGGACTTCACCGGTCACGCACTGTGTTCAAGGCTACAATTAATTACACTCTAGTGTTTTCTAGTAGTGTTGACGCATATTATGAATTATTCTGGAACACCTGTGCTATCTATTTAAATAACGACAACTGCCACTTACAGTCAGTTGACGTGGCGATTTATTCAAGTGAGGTTCGATGTATTGTGGGGAAGTGTTATTGTGATATAACTGTGCGAGACTCTTAATGTCAGATTAGTTGACATTATTATTGCGTGTGGGCAATTTTTATTTGATTTGTTGTAAGAGACTGTCTTGTTGATTACAAACTGTTAATTGTGATAATTAAAGCTAATGATTAGTGACTTAACTGGTGTATTTATTTTGTGTTCCACTGTATGATCAGAGTTACACTGTCGTAACAATATGTACTGTGAACAGTTGTATGTTTGGCGTCAGCAACAATTGTCCTGATAAACATTGTCGAATCGTCGACACAAATAAGTTAAAGTTTGTGTTAGCTTTTTGACCAATCCTTATAAACCCTTCACCGAAAACTTCATTGACTGACGGTCACTACGAATTTAAGGACTTAATAAGTATATACTTTTCTAACTTGGAAAACTAATATTTTAGATAACGTCTGTTGCAGTTATTCGGCGTTTCTGCTGAATGGAGCAACGGTTAATATTAACTTAAATAATAGTACGTTTAAATAATGACGCGACAGATAATTGACTGAGCATCGGTCAGTCCTTCCTTGACGTCACGCCCCCCCTACCTTTTCTAACGAAGTCATTTCGCCGGCTATCTGAGTTGAGTCGACGACCTACACCCTGACCGTGAGCAGAGTCACCCGTGGTCGCCCGATCGCCACTTTTGGTTGGGAGCCTCATCTACCAAGGTAATTATGAATTCTTGGCCAGCGTAAATCAATGCTAGTGACGAATTATATTCGCCAACCGTACGCTTGTAAACGAGAATTATGTTTTTTATGCAAAACACTGTAATTCGTCGTAAGCGACCATGATGTAACTTGTCTGTAGCAGTTAGCCTCTTAAGTTAAGTTATTTTCAGTCAGTCAGTTAGAAAAGAAAAAGAAAAATATTTAATGTTTAATGTCAGTCACTTATTATAGAATTGAAGATGTGATTTTGTAATTGTTGTAGCTATGATCTTGTAAATTGCGATCATGCATTATGAGAGTGAATGTGCGCGTGCAGTAACTGTTAGCCTGTACTAAAATTCTGGAAGTTTCAGCATAAAGCTTGGTTCCACGACCGGGTCCACGTATACCAGAGAATATTGACTCGCTGCAGTATTTCTTCGGCCTACCTTTGAGAATATGCACGACAGCACTCCGTGGGACCAGCGGAGAAACACGTGCCCACAACGGGTTCACGCATGGCATGACCGGCGACAGCAGGCTGCGAGAGGACAAACCTCCGATTTCCAAGTAACATTATTAATAATTAATTACCATGGAGCAGGAGCTTCCAGTCTGCCAGATTGCTAGAAGTTGTAAAGTTATAGTTGAAAAGAAAATGAACTAAATTTCTTACTTTGTGTGATGCGAACTTATATCTTTTACAAGAACTTTGTAATATACGAAGGTGTTAAAATTTCATGAACAGATTATAGCTTGTGCGCTACGCGCAACAATATTGTAAACTAGTATTGATTTATGCAGTTATTGATTTATGTAGTTATGGATTTATACAGCAATTAATTTATTCAGTAATTGATTTTTTAAGTAATCGATTTATCCAGTATTTAATTTATTCGGTAATTGATTTTGCTCCACTGGCTGACTCGTAATTTATAAAAGTGAGAGGCTGATTTTCGTTGTGTAAGAAATAAATTCACGTCGACTCTGCTCACTAGTTAGTGGTACTGACTGTTTTCTAACGCATCGCCCTCCCCTTGTATTTACGTTAGATATTACGACTGTTTCAATGTATTTTGTGTTACGTTCATTTGGGCCCAGCACGGCAGCGCGTAACACATTGAAAAAAATTACCTTTGCCTTACCCAGCTATTACTCGTTGTGAGCTCCATCAGAGGCTTCTTCCTCTGACGAAAGTTTCCACGCCACGTCTTCCTAGGTAAAGAAGAAGGAAAGTAGGCATAAATACAGAGTTAAAATTGTCCTGCAAATACATTTATCATGTAAAAAAGTTACGTGACTAATGTATATAAATCCCATAAATGGAAATGTGAAAAAGAAGTACAGAAGAAACATTGCTATCGACACAGTTAATGCACAGAGAGAGAGAGAGAGAGAGAGAGAGAGCGAGAGAGGTGAGCAATAGCAATTACAGGGTGCGATACAACAGTGGAGGTTAATGTTAGTGGTTGGTTATGTTTGGAATGTGCGAGCTTCAAGCAGTGTATGGCGGAATGTTGTGTCGTAACTTTGTCCGGTGGGGGGGGGGGGACAAGGTTGCGCTCCAATTGTCTGCGCGCGAGATTACACGGCAAGGAATGCGATGCGTCCGTCAGCTGTCACACCTCCCTCACGTGAGATGTAGGTCACATCACCCACACTTGTAGCGTTTCAATTAACTTGCCGTATAGGACACTAAACCTTGTCAGACCCAAACAGCATGACGTTTGCAGTAGGTCTAATTCAGTTTGCTTACAACTTTCCTTGTCCAAAACAAGTCTTTTCTTCTTCTCAAAACAAGTCTTTTTCTTGTTGTTGTTGTTCTCCATCTCCACCTCCTTCTTCTTCTTCTTCTTCTTCTTCTTCTTCTTCTTTTCTTCTTCTTCTTCTTCTTCTTCTTCTTCTTCTTCTTCTTCTTCTTCTTCTTCTCCTATTCTTATATTAATCAACTTTTTTAACAAATGGAGACATCATAAGCTCATTCAGTGTATCCTAATTGCAAATTGAGCATCCTTGAACTATTCTTAAGAACATCTTTTCTGCTGCGGTGATTTTTATGATTGCGTACCATTGAAAGTTAGGTTTAAAGCGACGCGGTGTGGATCATAAGGAAAATGTGCGATTGAAAATCAAATTTTCCCGAGATCATTATACACCGGTTGGTTGAACAGACTTGAACAGCACGGAATCGATGTTATCAACTTTGTGAAAGCTCCCTTTTAGAAAAACAAGATTATACTATCCTCCTGCACCCATTACTTTATAATATAATATACCTTTGATGTGAGAAAATGACATACGTTCACAAGCCCAAGCACAGTTCACACACACACACACACACACACACACACACACACACACACACACACACACACACACACACACACACACACACACACACACACACACACACACACACACACACACACACACACACACACACACACACACACACACACACACACACACACACACACACACACACACACACACACACACACACACACACACACACACACACAACTCTCTGTACATCTCACCTAATAATAAACGTATATCGTTCAATACACAATACAGTTACGGATTTCTGCAGCTCCTACTTCATTACTTTCTGTGTATCTTGGAATATCGCTAATCCCCTATCCACATTTGTTTTTTAAACTTTGGGTTTCAAGTACGTAGTTAGAAACCCATAATTTGAATGTGAAAAATTCAATTGTTGATTCTATCCAAACAAAAAATTTTACAATGGTATGGACACATATGGTTTGTGGGTCCATGCCATTGTTTGGATAACTTTATATTTTAATGTTCTTAAAGTAGTACCGTAGAATAGTGAGCATTTCATGGACAGCACATATATAACTAATGTTGAAGTTCTTAGAAAGATGAAGAAGGAAAGGGAAATTATTAACACAGTGAAGATAAGAAAGCGGCAGTATCTGGGACACCTCATGAGAAATGAACAGAGATTTTACTTATTGCAATCCATACTACAGGGAAAAGTACTCGGAAAGAGAGGAGTTGGGCGACCGAGAATATCATGGTAGAGAAATTTAAGGACCTGGTTTGGCATGAATACAACCAGAGTGCAGAGTGCAGAAAGTTAAAATAGTCTGTATGATATCCAACATCCGAAACGGATAGGAACATGAAGACGGAAGTAGAACATGTACATTCTTAGATGTGAGGTCCGTAAGGTTCTATTGCGAAACAAAATATCGCTCCAGTGTGCAGTCGGCCTAAGTTTACTCAATGTGTTCTCCACATCTCTGACTATACCTCACGAGATATTACAGGCCAAATGAAGTGCCTGATCTAAACTTCCGTCCGCAGTGGATAACAGCCACGGAATGCCATAACAGCCACTTTAATCCTCGGCAGGATAGAGAGAGTGTGAGGGAAGGAGGGAGAGAGAGAATAGGTCTCAAAGTTTGTATATAATAAGATAATGTATTACCTAGGAAGGTACTGTTTAGTCAAATCAAGGGTAGAAGGCCTCACGGAAGGCCCAAGCATCGCTGGATTGACGCAGTGGCGAGGGATGTTGATACTTTACTTAAAATACAACAATGGACATCAATCGGCAAAGACAGGGAAAATGGAGGTGGATGATTATGGAGGCTAAGGTTCGACTCCGAACTGTGACGCCATAGAAGAAGAAGAAGAAGAAGAAGATAATGTATTGTTTTATCACAGATATGAGATGGATCTAAACTAAAATACATAGTAATTAATATTGTGTTATTATTACTATTATTATTATTATTATTATTATTATTATATAGAATATAATATCAGATACTTAACGAAAAATATTTAATTAAATTTCTTTTGAAAGGGTTGTACAATGTAGAGGAGTTTAAATTGAAGAGTTGAGGGGTGGTGGTGTCAGAATTCCACAGCCATGTTAACACGAAAAACAGGCGTTTTATAAATTAAATGTATAATTAAATTCCACTGATAATTTGTGGCTTTGAATCCAGCATTTTAAAATACGCGCAAAATATTTACGCCCATGTAAGCATTTCCCATGCTTCTGGTAGACTATGTGTATGTGTGTACAACCGATTACTTTTCTGAATTAATTAAAATATAATTAATCAGTTTTACGGTAGAAAGTTATTTGATTAATTCCGATAGTTAGTACATACGGTTACAGACTTTAAATTTTAAATTATTCTACGTGTACAGTGTAATTCAAATACTTGTAATACATTACGGGTCGATTGTAAGCATTATGTCTGCCGGCGTTTCGGTCACTTATTTATCCGGACGCCGTAGTAACGGAGAAACAGGTGCAGCAGCCGATTCTCCTGGTATGGTGGAGTGAGGCAAGCCGTGCAGGATAGACATATAACAAATAGTGATTGACAAGATGAAAGTTTAGATACGAGAGAGGACCGTGGTCAGTTGTAACACACTCTTGTAAAACTCGGTCAGTTGCGACCGAGGTAGAAATCTGAACCCGCTCAATTGCGATCAATTGCATTTTGATGTTATTATTATAATAATACAGAAATTACATTTATTATTCTATTATTTCCTTGCCTAACCTAACTTAACCCAACCTGGCCTAACGTAACGTAACCTAACCTAACCTAACCTAACCTAACCTGACCTAACCTAACCTAACCTAACTTAACCTAACCTGGCCTAACGTAACGTAACGTAACCTAACCTAACGTAACCTAGCCTAACCTAACCTAACATAACCTAACCTAACCTAACCTAACGTAACCTAGTCTAACCTAACCTAACCTAACCTAACCTAACCTAACCTAACTTAACCTAACCTGGCCTAACGTAACGTAACGTAACCTAGCCTAACCTAACCTAACCTATCCTAACCTGATGTAACAACAATAGTAAAAGAAAGAGGTTACTCGCACAAATAAGAAGTTGCAGAATTGAAACCTCATCGAGAATAGCAAAGTTTATAAATGACAGATTTGGTCATTGAGTGTAAGTGCGGGGCGCGATTGACCGAGTTAGAATAAGTAAAAACAACGTCGCTTCGTCGCAACTGGCCGATACCGACGAGGAGAGACACCGGATGCTGTAATCTCACCCGTAACAGCAGTGGTAAATTTTTAGTTGTCCCAACTGGTCATAACGCGTGCGAGCATTTTTCTTACAAAAATTTTATCAGTTGTGTCACAAACACTGAACTCTACTACAGTTAGGTTCCGGCAGACCAAAATTTACCCGATATCTAGGACTTAATCGTTCTTTACGATGATATTAAAACGTGGGGAACGTAATGGAATCCACTGTACAAGCGGAATATAATCCAGCTGCGTTAGATTACCGAGGAGAGCGAAGTGGCGGAATCCACGGCGGGGAAATTGTTTAGTAACGATAAACAGTTTTTTTTTTTTTTTGTTAAAAGAGAGAGGAAATTAAATTACAAACATAAAATATGTTTTTAAAACGTTTTTTGCGCTAGAGTTTACGAATACCTCTCTCTGTCCTTTGCTTCTGTCCTTCCTTTATAACCCTACTCCTCTTCGCCTTCCTTTTTCTTCTTATTCCATTTTTCTTTATTGCTATTCTTATCTTTCTCCCCCTGATCTTGTTTCGCGCAATATGTATTAAATTGTGTGATGAGCTGCTGGGCCTAAACAGACGTAACACGAAAATATTTCGGCACCAATAACTGTAATATTTACATTGAATGCTATTAATAAGGCATAATAGAAAATAAATTAGTAGTAAGTTTTAGTGAGCAGAATCAGCATTGATTTATTTTAGTATAATACAAATTAAGCGCCTTAAGTGTAAAAATTAAGCCAGCCAGCGGACTAGAATCAATGTCGATGCATCAATCAATGTCAGTTTACAAAACTATTACATCCGTACATGCTACCAAAAACTCCTTAATTATAACAAAAGTTTTTGTGTCACATTAATGAATAAACTTAGTTCATTTTCTTTTCTGTCTGGAGTGCTACAAACTTGGATTCCAGATGCGATTTAATTAGTAGTTAATTAGTTTACTTGAAAGAAAAGGGCGTGGCCTCTCGAAGCGTGATGTCGCCGACGATGTCGTGCAGGGGTCTGTCGTAGAGACGTATTTCCTGGGTAGTCTCACGAGGTGTCTCATTTAGTACGTGCAGGTTACATCGGCAAATGAGAGCTTCCTGGAGAAAATCAAAACTGCCGGTACTTTTCGACCAAGTCGATGCTTGGTATATCCAGTTCCCAGCACAAAGGACAGATTTGAAGAAAACTGCCCCAATTACAAGCTTGGACCCCAGCAGCCGACTGAGCAAAAAAAAAAAAAAAAAGGTCGCGACTCCGGTAAAGAAGAGGTGTGGGCGTGACGTCGAACAACAATAAAAACAAACCTCAAATGATTGGACTACCAGCCCGATACGATACGTCACGGACGCATCATTGTTTAGATTAACAATAATAATAGCGACATCCGCGGTGGGGATGCCGAATAACTGCAACAATCTTCATAATCATCTCTCTTCCCTTATCTCTTTTACACATTGTGTTATTTATTTTTTCTTATCTTATTTATATCGGCTTCTTTATTCCACGTCTTCCGACACCCAACCGCCGTCCACCATCCCTATCGTTCCACACGTGTCCCCTTCCAATCCACTCCATCTCTTCATCTACGTCATTCGGCTGGTGTTCTTTCTGGGCCGTCCATGCTGCTTCCTTCCTCCGGATTCCATTGCATAAACCGTCTCCTTTCTTTTGGCATTCAGCGAACGTCTTGAACCATATTAATTGTTTATCATTTACCATTGTGCGTGTTAACTCCACGATTTCTCTCATTTTATCATCTGTTATTCTTGATATGCTTGTCGCCTCCCTCTGAAAGGTCATTTTTTGTTGTCTTCAGCATTTTTCTGCTTCAATTTTAATTGTCCATACTTACGAGCTACAGATTACTTTGTCCTTGACAGCAGTATTGTATATCCACTTATTATTCCCTTTGCTAATGCGTTTATCATATAGTACAGTGTTCTGTTTCATACACTACTTTTTTTTGTATTGGTCATTTGAGGACCATATGCCACTTTCAGTTCTTTATTCCTTATTCTTTCCTTTTTCTCCAATATTCTTTCATCTTTTCACTATGTCTCTTCTTGCTGTCTTCAGTCCACTTAGAATCTCCGTTTTTCTCTCTACTACCCTGGATTCCTTCATTTTTAACACTTTTGTCCGAAAAACGTCTCTTTCAATTGCTTTCTCTGTGTTTATATTATTTTTTTCTAAATTCTTTTGTACTTCTTTAATCGAACTTGATGTTGACCTCTTTCTCCACAGATATTTGAAGAGTTTTATACCCTATTATTTTTATTTATTTATTTTTCTTCTCCCACTTTTCCTTTTAATTAGTTCTCATTACTTTTATAATCATCATCACCACCTCCAACATCACTACCACAACCATCACCACCACCATTATTAACAGTAAATTTTCAATTTATTAATTAACATTTGTGCGAAAACGTTTTGTCCTTTAACTACCGGCATACAGATTGATTTCTATTTTGCCTTTAAGCCTATTAAACCAAATAATGTTTATTATCCTACTTCATTACAAACAAGTTCACCGAGTAATTTTTCTTTGTAAAAGTTTAATGTTTTCTGAAGGATATTTATATAAATACTTTTTGGAATGCATTTCCCATCGTACACCACTCTTCTACTATCATTTTATATGTTTAACAGAATCCGTAAGCCAGCAATAAACATGGCGACTTTATTTTTATCCGTCTACTAATATTTATAATTAGTTTGTTTAATGCTCCTCACCTTGCAATGGATAAATTTTGTTTTAGAAAATTTATTTTAAACTAAAGGGAAATAAACGTTTTATTAATATTATTTTTATTGTTGTTTTTATCACTCCGTTTAACTATATCCATTGGATTAATGGATTATTAACCAACAATAATGTTAATATAACAGTGCGTATAATTCATTGTGTTTTGTATTGTTGTTTTAGTATATGTAAGTGAAGGTGAAGGTTTTTGGCCCCCGAAAAGGATTAACAAAGGGCTTGGCTGTTATAACCATACAGCTTAGACTGTCTTTTGTTTCAGCAGTGGTTTTATCTTCTCATCTATTTCTGCTTCGGCTCTTGCTCCGTTAGTGTTATGACATCTCGCTGCTTTCCTTTAATCACCAGCTCGATACTCGAACTCGAATCAAGTGAATCACGTTATTATATTGTTACGCCTTTACACATGTTTCTACCCTTACACTGTGAGAAAGAGAATCAAGGATTCGACAGGAAGGACAGCGAAAATTCAAGGTCGTACACCCGGATCGCCTGACTAAGCGTTACTTCAGAGACGGTTTGCCAGTTCGGGACGAACAGATTTAAGGAGGAGGCAGCGTTACACCATTACAGACCGTTATACACGTTTCCGGCTATTCCAGCAGAACCCAGGTGTGATGTTTGTGTGCGTACGCGACACTTAACATGCGTCAACGGTCGGGGCTGTTCCGGACTTCACCGGTCACGCACTGTGTTCAAGGCTACAATTAATTACACTCTAGTGTTTTCTAGTAGTGTTGACGCATATTATGAATTATTCTGGAACACCTGTGCTATCTATTTAAATAACGACAACTGCCACTTACAGTCAGTTGACGTGGCGATTTATTCAAGTGAGGTTCGATGTATTGTGGGGAAGTGTTATTGTGATATAACTGTGCGAGACTCTTAATGTCAGATTAGTTGACATTATTATTGCGTGTGGGCAATTTTTATTTGATTTGTTGTAAGAGACTGTCTTGTTGATTACAAACTGTTAATTGTGATAATTAAAGCTAATGATTAGTGACTTAACTGGTGTATTTATTTTGTGTTCCACTGTATGATCAGAGTTACACTGTCGTAACAATATGTACTGTGAACAGTTGTATGTTTGGCGTCAGCAACAATTGTCCTGATAAACATTGTCGAATCGTCGACACAAATAAGTTAAAGTTTGTGTTAGCTTTTTGACCAATCCTTATAAACCCTTCACCGAAAACTTCATTGACTGACGGTCACTACGAATTTAAGGACTTAATAAGTATATACTTTTCTAACTTGGAAAACTAATATTTTAGATAACGTCTGTTGCAGTTATTCGGCGTTTCTGCTGAATGGAGCAACGGTTAATATTAACTTAAATAATAGTACGTTTAAATAATGACGCGACAGATAATTGACTGAGCATCGGTCAGTCCTTCCTTGACGTCACGCCCCCCCTACCTTTTCTAACGAAGTCATTTCGCCGGCTATCTGAGTTGAGTCGACGACCTACACCCTGACCGTGAGCAGAGTCACCCGTGGTCGCCCGATCGCCACTTTTGGTTGGGAGCCTCATCTACCAAGGTAATTATGAATTCTTGGCCAGCGTAAATCAATGCTAGTGACGAATTATATTCGCCAACCGTACGCTTGTAAACGAGAATTATGTTTTTTATGCAAAACACTGTAATTCGTCGTAAGCGACCATGATGTAACTTGTCTGTAGCAGTTAGCCTCTTAAGTTAAGTTATTTTCAGTCAGTCAGTTAGAAAAGAAAAAGAAAAATATTTAATGTTTAATGTCAGTCACTTATTATAGAATTGAAGATGTGATTTTGTAATTGTTGTAGCTATGATCTTGTAAATTGCGATCATGCATTATGAGAGTGAATGTGCGCGTGCAGTAACTGTTAGCCTGTACTAAAATTCTGGAAGTTTCAGCATAAAGCTTGGTTCCACGACCGGGTCCACGTATACCAGAGAATATTGACTCGCTGCAGTATTTCTTCGGCCTACCTTTGAGAATATGCACGACAGCACTCCGTGGGACCAGCGGAGAAACACGTGCCCACAACGGGTTCACGCATGGCATGACCGGCGACAGCAGGCTGCGAGAGGACAAACCTCCGATTTCCAAGTAACATTATTAATAATTAATTACCATGGAGCAGGAGCTTCCAGTCTGCCAGATTGCTAGAAGTTGTAAAGTTATAGTTGAAAAGAAAATGAACTAAATTTCTTACTTTGTGTGATGCGAACTTATATCTTTTACAAGAACTTTGTAATATACGAAGGTGTTAAAATTTCATGAACAGATTATAGCTTGTGCGCTACGCGCAACAATATTGTAAACTAGTATTGATTTATGCTGTTATTGATTTATGTAGTTATGGATTTATACAGCAATTAATTTATTCAGTAATTGATTTTTTAAGTAATCGATTTATCCAGTATTTAATTTATTCGGTAATTGATTTTGCTCCACTGGCTGACTCGTAATTTATAAAAGTGAGAGGCTGATTTTCGTTGTGTAAGAAATAAATTCACGTCGACTCTGCTCACTAGTTAGTGGTACTGACTGTTTTCTAACGCATCGCCCTCCCCTTGTATTTACGTTAGATATTACGACTGTTTCAATGTATTTTGTGTTACGTTCATTTGGGCCCAGCACGGCAGCGCGTAACACATTGAAAAAAATTACCTTTGCCTTACCCAGCTATTACTCGTTGTGAGCTCCATCAGAGGCTTCTTCCTCTGACGAAAGTTTCCACGCCACGTCTTCCTAGGTAAAGAAGAAGGAAAGTAGGCATAAATACAGAGTTAAAATTGTCCTGCAAATACATTTATCATGTAAAAAAGTTACGTGACTAATGTATATAAATCCCATAAATGGAAATGTGAAAAAGAAGTACAGAAGAAACATTGCTATCGACACAGTTAATGCACAGAGAGAGAGAGAGAGAGAGAGAGAGAGAGCGAGAGAGGTGAGCAATAGCAATTACAGGGTGCGATACAACAGTGGAGGTTAATGTTAGTGGTTGGTTATGTTTGGAATGTGCGAGCTTCAAGCAGTGTATGGCGGAATGTTGTGTCGTAACTTTGTCCGGTGGGGGGGGGACAAGGTTGCGCTCCAATTGTCTGCGCGCGAGATTACACGGCAAGGAATGCGATGCGTCCGTCAGCTGTCACACCTCCCTCACGTGAGATGTAGGTCACATCACCCACACTTGTAGCGTTTCAATTAACTTGCCGTATAGGACACTAAACCTTGTCAGACCCAAACAGCATGACGTTTGCAGTAGGTCTAATTCAGTTTGCTTACAACTTTCCTTGTCCAAAACAAGTCTTTTCTTCTTCTCAAAACAAGTCTTTTTCTTGTTGTTGTTGTTCTCCATCTCCACCTCCTTCTTCTTCTTCTTCTTCTTCTTCTTCTTCTTCTTCTTCTTCTTCTTTTCTTCTTCTTCTTCTTCTTCTTCTTCTTCTTCTTCTTCTTCTTCTTCTTCTTCTCCTATTCTTATATTAATCAACTTTTTTAACAAATGGAGACATCATAAGCTCATTCAGTGTATCCTAATTGCAAATTGAGCATCCTTGAACCATTCTTAAGAACATCTTTTCTGCTGCGGTGATTTTTATGATTGCGTACCATTGAAAGTTAGGTTTAAAGCGACGCGGTGTGGATCATAAGGAAAATGTGCGATTGAAAATCAAATTTTCCCGAGATCATTATACACCGGTTGGTTGAACAGACTTGAACAGCACGGAATCGATGTTATCAACTTTGTGAAAGCTCCCTTTTAGAAAAACAAGATTATACTATCCTCCTGCACCCATTACTTTATAATATAATATACCTTTGATGTGAGAAAATGACATACGTTCACAAGCCCAAGCACAGTTCACACACACACACACACACACACACACACACACACACACACACACACACACACACACACACACACACACACACACACACACACACACACACACACACACACACACACACACACACACACACACACACACACACACACACACACACACACACACACACACACACACACACACACACACACACACACACACACACACACACACACACACACACACACACACACACACACACACACACACACACACAACTCTCTGTACATCTCACCTAATAATAAACGTATATCGTTCAATACACAATACAGTTACGGATTTCTGCAGCTCCTACTTCATTACTTTCTGTGTATCTTGGAATATCGCTAATCCCCTATCCACATTTGTTTTTTAAACTTTGGGTTTCAAGTACGTAGTTAGAAACCCATAATTTGAATGTGAAAAATTCAATTGTTGATTCTATCCAAACAAAAAATTTTACAATGGTATGGACACATATGGTTTGTGGGTCCATGCCATTGTTTGGATAACTTTATATTTTAATGTTCTTAAAGTAGTACCGTAGAATAGTGAGCATTTCATGGACAGCACATATATAACTAATGTTGAAGTTCTTAGAAAGATGAAGAAGGAAAGGGAAATTATTAACACAGTGAAGATAAGAAAGCGGCAGTATCTGGGACACCTCATGAGAAATGAACAGAGATTTTACTTATTGCAATCCATACTACAGGGAAAAGTACTCGGAAAGAGAGGAGTTGGGCGACCGAGAATATCATGGTAGAGAAATTTAAGGACCTGGTTTGGCATGAATACAACCAGAGTGCAGAGTGCAGAAAGTTAAAATAGTCTGTATGATATCCAACATCCGAAACGGATAGGAACATGAAGACGGAAGTAGAACATGTACATTCTTAGATGTGAGGTCCGTAAGGTTCTATTGCGAAACAAAATATCGCTCCAGTGTGCAGTCGGCCTAAGTTTACTCAATGTGTTCTCCACATCTCTGACTATACCTCACGAGATATTACAGGCCAAATGAAGTGCCTGATCTAAACTTCCGTCCGCAGTGGATAACAGCCACGGAATGCCATAACAGCCACTTTAATCCTCGGCAGGATAGAGAGAGTGTGAGGGAAGGAGGGAGAGAGAGAATAGGTCTCAAAGTTTGTATATAATAAGATAATGTATTACCTAGGAAGGTACTGTTTAGTCAAATCAAGGGTAGAAGGCCTCACGGAAGGCCCAAGCATCGCTGGATTGACGCAGTGGCGAGGGATGTTGATACTTTACTTAAAATACAACAATGGACATCAATCGGCAAAGACAGGGAAAATGGAGGTGGATGATTATGGAGGCTAAGGTTCGACTCCGAACTGTGACGCCATAGAAGAAGAAGAAGAAGAAGAAGATAATGTATTGTTTTATCACAGATATGAGATGGATCTAAACTAAAATACATAGTAATTAATATTGTGTTATTATTACTATTATTATTATTATTATTATTATTATTATATAGAATATAATATCAGATACTTAACGAAAAATATTTAATTAAATTTCTTTTGAAAGGGTTGTACAATGTAGAGGAGTTTAAATTGAAGAGTTGAGGGGTGGTGGTGTCAGAATTCCACAGCCATGTTAACACGAAAAACAGGCGTTTTATAAATTAAATGTATAATTAAATTCCACTGATAATTTGTGGCTTTGAATCCAGCATTTTAAAATACGCGCAAAATATTTACGCCCATGTAAGCATTTCCCATGCTTCTGGTAGACTATGTGTATGTGTGTACAACCGATTACTTTTCTGAATTAATTAAAATATAATTAATCAGTTTTACGGTAGAAAGTTATTTGATTAATTCCGATAGTTAGTACATACGGTTACAGACTTTAAATTTTAAATTATTCTACGTGTACAGTGTAATTCAAATACTTGTAATACATTACGGGTCGATTGTAAGCATTATGTCTGCCGGCGTTTCGGTCACGCCTATGGCAGTCATAGTCGGTGACATCACGGACGAGGTCGTATGGGGGCGTACAGTGTCTACAATGCACTGGTCTGAGAAAACACTTTACAATGTACTTCATCATCATCATCATCATCATAGTCGTCTTCTTCTTCTTCTTCTTCTTCTTCTTCTTCTTCTTCTTCTTCTTCTTCTTCTTCTTCTTCTTCTCCTCCTCCTCCTCCTCCTCCTCCTCCTCCTCCTCCTCCTCCTCCTCCTCCTCCTCCTCCTCCTCCTCCTCCTCCTCCTCCTCCTCCTCCTCCTCCTCCTCCTCCTCCTCCTCCTCCTCCTCCTCCTCCTCCTCCTCCTCCTCCTCCTCCTCCTCCTCCTCCTCCTCCTCCTCCTCCTCCTCCTCCTCCTCCTCCTCCTCCTCCTCCTCCTCCTCCTCCTCCTCCTCCTCCTCCTCCTCCTCCTCCTCCTCCTCCTCCTCCTCCTCCTCCTCCCTCCTCCTCCTCCTCCTCCTCCTCCTCCTCCTCCTCCTCCTCCTCCTCCTCCTCCTCCTCCTCCTCCTCCTCCTCCTCCTCCTGTTTACATTGGGCGATAGCAACGATTAAATTGTGTGAAACAGCATCAAAGATCCGCCCTGGCACTACCAAATCCCCATTGTATTCCTCTGTAACGTATAAGTATTTAAAGGCGTCGCACAATTTGTATGATATGATTAATTGTGCGGTTTATATACGTTATACAGTAAAACCAGTTTATGATCATCTAATGTCTTGTTGAGTGCATTACAGTTTATGTGGGGATTCGAGACAAATGTTACCCCTGCCATACCTCGTTTGTTGTCTTCCATGAAATACTCACATTTCTCTGCTTGACTGATTGTTACAACACATTTATAATACAACAATAGGCTTACAAATTCTTCTTCAGCACTACGGCCCAACGTGAGCCTTGGCTTCCAACAGCAGTCTTCTCCAAAGTCTCCTTTCTATTACCATCTCAGTGTAATCCCTCACATACATTCTTGTGAGGTCTTCTAGCACCATCATCTAACCATCTTATCCTACGTCGGGCCCCTATTTCTGCTTTTATAGATTTGCGCCCTCAGAATTTTCTTTTGCACGCGCTGATCATCTATCCGCTCTAGGTGACCCAGCCATTGTATTAATTGAGCCTTTATGAATCTTACTATGTCATCATAATTCAATAGCTCATCTATTTCCTGGTAATTTCATATTCTCCATTCGTCATCTTCTTTAATCTGGTCGTAAACATATGACGTAAAAATTGAAGGCTACCCAATTTTACGCTGGTTTTATATAGAATCATGATTATTAAATGTTTGTTAGAATAAGAAATGCAAGTAATGTGAGTTGATGTACGGTTAGAAACCTGCCTAGCGGTGTTTTTCAAAGCACACACACCCTTGGCGAGGCGCCTGTCTGACTGTGCGAAAGCTATACAGCAAGTCACGTACAGGGTGTAAAATCATAAAATGTATTGTATTAAAAAAAAGCCATGAAGTTAAGTGAAACTGAGGGATAATTGAGTGCTCGGACAATACTGTACCGTTAGCATTTAGAAAGAGAGGGAAGAGAGAAAGAACTCGATGTAGCGTCGTTTCACTTTCGCGATATAAGTTTGCTACGCGCTGTTTTTTGACGAATGGGAGAAAGCGTCACTTTTAAGCGGGTGAATTTAGCTAGTTGGGTTGGAGGAAATCAAATATCGCGGTACTTGAAACCAATGGGAACGCGATTTGTAAATATTGAGTATGGGTAACGTTTGGGAATTTGACAGACTATTGTTCTGTCATATCCGTTAGATTCTGCTAGATATTTTATCGTGTTTAGTTCGTCTTTGTAGTCAGTAAACTCCTACACAAAACACAAAACAAACAACAGACAAAGACAGAAAACAACAAATTCATAACACTAACATACATCAACAAACAAACTGAAAAAAATGCCCACAAATTCAAAAAAGCAGGATACAGAATCGCTTACAAAACTACTAACAAAACAGAACACATACTATCAAACGCACGCAAAAAACACAAAACAAATTCGATCAACCCGGTGTATACAAGCTAAATTGCTCAAACTGCAATAAATTCTACATAGGCCAGACAGGACGTAGCTTCAAACAGAGATACATTGAACACACAAAGGCACTCCACACCACTACAGAATCCACCTTTGCAAACCACCTCATTGAAGCAAACCACACATATAAAAACATCGACAATAACATGAACATTCTACACGTACACACAAAAGGCCGAAAACTAGACACTCTAGAACAATTAGAAATATCCAAACACACAAAAACAAATAAAAACGACATCCTAAACGAACAGACACAATTCAAATCGCACACATTATTCGAACACATCTCACCACACACACACAGCATCGATCTTTCGGAAACTATCCCGTCGCCAACAACAAGACGGACAGCGCTACCTACGGCAGCCTCTGATGAAGCCTTCTAAAGGTGAAAGCCGGTTTAGGCTGTAAGGTGAATCTTTACGATTTTACTTATAAAAAACTTAGTGTTCCGAGTCGTCAAACATTAGTGATATTTAGTTAAGTAACGGACACGTCATGGACAACGAAATCCAAAAATTTAATTGTTAGAATAAATATAATATAACTAGGTGATAATTACCGAACTTCATAGTATCGATAATCGAACACGTGCATTCGGAAGTTACGGAACGTGGGAGTGTATTCGGGATGAATTATTGATATTGCGAGCACTCAGTTTAATAATATAGTTACTAAGGTGTCAAAATTAATTAGTAGTATACACTAGTTACATGCTGAACCAGTGAGTAGGTGTGAACAGTGGTAATTAAAGTGAAACCGAAGTAATCAAGTGTTAGTGTCATCGAGTGTCAACAACAGGATCATCCGAATCGCCGACAACGCAATCTCCAAGATCGCAGACTCCAAGGGAAGGATTCACAAACGAAAGGGAATTCAACCAACAAGTAAACCGAATTGAACATTAAACTCATATTAAGTCATGTAATCTTTTGTAACTCTATTATTATTGGCAATTCAATTGGTCTACGAACCTATTTTCAATGATAATTGATGAGAAGTATAATTTTAATAATAGTTAATCATTAAGACTGTATGCAACATGTAATATGTTAATGAAGATGTTCATTAAAATTAGCAGTCATTCAAGTGAATTGTGTTAATAATCATTTCTTGGATACCCTGAGATAATTTTAAGAGTCGCCATCAAGCAGAGTTAAGAGTTTAGTATTAGTGAATTTACACATATCTGTTCTAGCTCTAAACTGCGAGGGTGGTAAACATATCTTACAATCATTCTTCCAAATCTTCTTAGTGTTAGCACCTTCCGCGCAAACTACTGATAAGTATTAACTATTAATTCGGGAATATCTCTGTTTTGACTCTGATCATAAATTTCATTAGGCTATTCTGGTTACTGAATAGATTTCAGGATAGACTTACGGAACACAAGGCCAACTGATGTAAGCATGATCAATACAAGGCCAACATGTCTTAATATCTTTCTTTGAAACCAACTTAGTGGTATTTCTTCCTTTACCATATACTTCTACCTTCAATTAACTGTGACGAACAAACTTATTTTTTTTACGTACTCGAGTTGTGTGTTCTGAAAGAATTAACCACTTTTATTCTATTCCCAGAAACATAAAAATATCGGTTGAAATGTATTTTGTTACACGAAGGCATGTGTCATTTGAATTATAACTAACTGTCGGACTGTTAGGCCGTGGCTGCCGTCTTACCACAGTACTGTGGTCCTAACGTACGACATCCACGTTAGTGTTGACTCCACTGAAGATGGCAGCCAGTGGTGCTGCTGAAACGTCTGGTTTAATCGGATACCTTGGACCACGCCAAACAGCCCGGGAATTAGTTTTATTTAAATTATATTTTGTTCGTTTTCAATTTGTCGTTAACAAGCAAACGGTTAGTACAACAGACTTTTCCCCTCTGGTTTCAACAAGAAAATATTGGTCTTCTAATGTTGAGTATGGATGGCAGAACAGAAGACCAAAAGGTCATCCAAGGAAAAGGCGGGAAGATGCTTTCTCTGTGGATGCAAGAGAGATGTTGGTAGTGCTAGGATGGAAGTTCTAAGAAGAGTATGAGATATATAAAGCGGCCAAGTCACAGAAAGAGTGCCTGTTGAACGATATGGTGTCGTTCAAATCCAACGCGCTCTTCGATACTGTGATACAAAAACTGGCACAGACATGAAGAGTACGACCAACTTATCTCTGCTTTGGACTTTATACGGCCAGTGCATGTTTACATTCTCGACGATGCGCATCGTCCCCTCTCGCGCAGTATGAGTGTTTAAATTCAGTGTTTTTTATGTTTTATGTGTGTGTTTTTATGAATTGACGAGCTCGACCCGAGTGAGCACCTGAAGATGGGACCTTGATCCCGAAACGCGTCGTGCATAGCGACCAAGTAAGTTGCATGAAGGATTATCAGGTATCTAACCTATTTAAAAATCACTATATGTACGTTTGACGGAGGGCGCTACACGATACCGAAGGGAATCTAATATTTAATAATCCACAAATTGAAGTAAGTTCATACTGTACTGTGTAATGCAAGGAAGCATATTGTGTCCAGCGGTGGTGATGATTGAGCGGTGAGATACGTTTATTATACTGTCGAGTTCACACAATACTTTACCCCCGTAGCTGAGCAACCCCTTTAATATAGATACGGATATACAGGTCATCCTCCCCTCAAGCTGTGTTTGTATTGTGTAGCAACTCAACACAATTTATTTACAGATATCGACTGATCGGTCGGAACTTGCTAGAACGTTTTTTCTTTAAAATATATAAACACTTGGTACGTTTCACAGTTTGTTTTATTTAACTTTGACAGCTGTTTCGACTTCTTAAGCCATTGTCAAAGAGCTGAGTGAACACTAAAAAGAGGATGTAAGGGTGGTTGGCATCTGTTTAGGGCGTGTATCGGAACATGTGTGAGGTGTGAAGATGGAGAGGGGTTGGGGGAGCTAAGGGAAAGTCAAGTGTGTGTAAAAACTGAATATAATCTGAATGCAAAATATAAAATTAACTAAACTAAATAATAGCTTTTAATAAAGGGGATACACTGAATTCAGTTTGTTCATTTGTTAGATATTTGTTATTTTTTATTGCTTTTTTAATTTTTTAGAATTTCTAACAAATCCATTTTTTACCTTTTTGTATGTTGTGGAGTAGTGTATGTTTTTTGTAACTATGAAGTGATTGTGTTGTAAGCAATAATCTGTAAAACCTGTATTAGCTGTATTGGTTAAAATCGCATTCTTATTTTCAAAAATGCGATGTTTCAGAGCACGGCCACATTATCCGATATAAATAGCATAGCATTCTGCACATTGTATTTCATAAACTCCATTTTCCTCCAGTGTGTTTGATTTTTCTTTATTGTTGACTAATAATGAAAAGAGATTACGTTTGTTTACTGATACCGTGTTAAGACCATACTTTTTTAACCTATCATTAATCCTATCTGTTATAAACGGAATTTAATTAGTTAAATGAAATTTTTTGTTACCCTGATCTGGATCTATGGAATAAAATTCTTTTAAAATAATTTTCTCCTGTTTTTTTTTAAATTAAAGAGTCTATTATTCTTTCACTATAACCGTTATTTTCTGCTATGGCTTTTATAATATTTAATTCTTTATTGAAATTTTTTTTTTGATAAAAAATGATTCTTTGTATCTATATGTTTCACCAAGTGCCCAACGAATCATCAACTAATATCGTTGCTAAAACGTTTTTATGATATTGAAATTTAATAAATAAACAGCTGGTTTAGTTGTACCAAGGCTTACACGGTCGGTGTCATTTAGATTCACACTAATTCCCAGGTTGTTTGGCCGTGAACCAAGGTTTCCGAAAAAAACAGACTCTTCGGCACCACCACTGGCTTACTACTGAAGTGGTAACTGAATGAGCTTGGATGCACGTCATTGCTTGTTAGGAATTTTCCTAAGCTAGGTAAAAGAAAACGTCACAATTATGACACAGCAACTGCCGTATTCACCAGATGTGTCACAACGCGATCTTTCCTCCTCTCAATAGTGATCATTTCCACTACAGGACAACGTTTCGTGATCGTTGAAGACGTAAGACGAAGATCGTTAAGCGAGCTCAAGGCTGTATCAAAAAGTGAATGCTTGAAATATTTTGAAGACTTCAAAACGGCTGGCTTAATCGTTACATTCGACTGACGCTACTTTAAAGGGGGCAGTATAAGTGTCGATAAATTACGGCATAATTTTTAAAATAAATAAGAACTTCATGAACTTTCTGATCGGGCCTCGTACAGATGATGGAAGCATATGTTTAAAAGTGTTGCCAGTACCTTTAACCAAAATATCTCTTTTTGGAAAATAATATGGTCTAGTGCTGTTAAGCTTTTGACTGCTCCTCGTATTATGAACGATGGGATGGCGGTTATTAGAACAACATATCTGATAATGGACACATCAAGTGTCTACACTTTGCTGCAGTTGAGGTTATGATTACAACTACTTCGGACTCTAAGAAGACAGTCTACTACCCACGTTGTAAAGTAGCACACTTACTCACGTCCACTAACAAGTGGCTAAGTGCTTACTGTGTACACAGCGCACACTATTTACAAGCACTTCTACTGTTTATCAAAACTAAAGTATCGATACTACGACCCAGCTACTTTATAGTTGGCAAAAACAAAACTAATTGTGTCGACTTACTTTATCGATAATAACGTTTACAAAAATATATGGAGCAATAAATACCAGTCTTACAACTTAGCAAGAAATGGCGCGCGACTTAAGTTGTATAAAGCTATTGCGCTACCAGCTCTCGTATATGGAAATGAAATATTCACAATAATAAGAACAGTGTATACAAACAAGACTGATGATATTCTCACAAGCGTCGTAGAATCTACATGGCTTGAAAAATAATGAAACAATAATTTATGAAATTATAGAATAAGTTAAATAATTAAGGAAACAAACAAAATAGGAATAACATCTTCACAGAATGAACAGAAGCTGATTATCTCTTACAGAACGGAAATATAGATAAAGAAGGAATGTTTGTTAACTTGATAATGTGATCGCTACCACGACGGCCGCGTGTGAAGCGAAGAAGAAGAAGAAAAAGAAGAGGAGGAGGAGGAGGAGGAGGAGGAGGAGAAGAAGAAGAAGAAGAAGAAGAAGAAGAAGAAGAAGAAGAAGAAGAAGAAGAAGAAGAAGAAGAAGAAGAAGGTGGCATCCAGTGGTGCCGCCGAAACGTCTGGTTTTCTCGGTAACCTTGGATCATGGCCAAACAGCCCGGCAGTTAGTTTTAATCTAAATGACACCGGCCGTGTAAGCCTCCGTACAACTAAACCAGGTGTTTTAATTTATTAAATTTAAATATTATAAAAACGTTCTAGCAATTCCGACCGATCAGTCGATCTCTGTAAATAAACTGTATTGAGTTGTTATACTCTATACAAAGACGGCTTGAGGCGAGGGTGACCTGTATATCCGTATCTATATGAAAGGGGTTGCTCAGCTACGGGGCCAAAGTATTGTGTGAACTCGACAGTATAATATATCTCACCGCAGGGCACAATATGTTTCTTTGCAATACGCAGTACAGTATGAACTTATTTCAACTTGTGGTTTATTAAATATTAGATTACCATCAGTATCGTGAAGGGCCCTCCCTCAAACGTCCATATAGTGCCCTACGTAGGGCTGTAATATAAACGTACACGGGAGACTGCAGTAAACAGTAGACAATGGAACAGCTGTTGCAACTTGTGACGTCATCGACAGGCTACGTTGTTACATACTCTTATGCTGATCCTCCTCCTATGGGGCTATAGCCAGAAGTCGAGCCTTGGTCTCCTCTATCCTGAACCTCCATCTCTCTCTATCAGTAGCAAAGGACTTCCATCCTCGCATTCCCAACACGTCTGTTGCATCCACAACGACAGAATCTTCCCCTATTTTCCTTAGACGGCCTTTTGATCTTTTCCCATCCATACTCCCCATAAGGACTCTTTTAGGTGTTCGTTTGTCATCCATTCGTACGACATGGCCAGCCCATGGCGGCCTCCTCAGTTTTATGTACACTTCTACCGTTCGTTCGTTGGTTACTGCTTATCACTTATAACAATCATCATCTTCAAGGATTAAACCAAGGATGGTTTGTTCCTGTCTCAAATAAGCAAAGGTTACAGCTGGTCACTGCAGCGCTTGCTCGGACGTCCCACACCTCTCGATCTCCTCAGCTTATAGTTCCATAGTTGTTTTGGGACGCGGCAGTCATCCATTCGACAAAGATGTTCCCACCAATTCCGCCGATACTTATAACAGTATGAGTGTTATACCGCTGTTGTCAGTATTTATACTTGGCACATGGTAAAATTAAAACTTGTTGAAGGTAAAATAAATAACTAATTGTTTGAGTATGTAAGCAAACATTACGTATGTACGTATCATAATTACTTTAAGTAATTATTTATTCCATTCTAACCGCAGTATACGTAATATATGAAGGGGAAACTTAAGATAGTTTGCTGCACGACAGGAAGCTGGTGTCCTTATTATTGAACGAGCGAAGCGAGTGTTCAGTTTTAACTTGATATTTGTCTGTCACCTTGTGGTGTGCCTCACGATAACGTTTGAACGCATCAACTAAATTTTTTTAAAACTTATTATTTCTAATAAGTTATCTTATTATATTATTATTATTTTTTGTATCAGCCATCTAAAGACCACATACCAATTTCAATTCTTTATTCTTTGTTGTGTTCTTTTTCTCCAATATTCTTTCATTTTTTCACTGTGACGCTTCTTCCTGTCTTCAGTCTACCTTGAACCTGGATTTTTCTCTCTCCTACCCTGGGATCCTTCCATTTTTAACACTTTTGCTCGAAAAACTTCTCTATCAATTGCTTTTTCTGCGTGTATAGTATTTTTTTCTAAATCCTCTTGGACTTCTTTAATCCAACTTGATGTTGACTTCTTCCCTCACGGATATTTGAAGATCTGCTTTGCCAACCTATTGTCTCGCCCATTCTGTATGAAAATGTCTAAAAAATAATAGTATTTTTCTCAATGTTTCTGTTATATTTTTTATACTTTGAAATATTTCATCATTATTTCTTAATTTCCAACCTTCTGACGTTTTTCGTGGGTGTAATATTTTCCTGTTATTATTATTATTTTATTTCCTATTAATTTCTTATATTTTACTATTATTATTATTATTATTATTATTCATTTTTGCCTATTATTATTATTATTATTATTTTTTTTTTTTTAATTTTTACATACAATATTGTCATGTATACACTACAGGACATACAAAAACCAAATACGTTAGGAGAAAATTAAAATCCATTGCGTAATTTTTTAAACGTCGGTTAATAATTTCTTGATAACCTTGAATTTAATATTTTCTAACAAAACAGATTTGCTGTAAAGCTCTATAGGCTTTGTCATAGTTTACCAGCATCGACCAGTTAAGAACGGATTTTTCTAAACGATGTTGTGTGTTGGCGGTGATGTTGGTGGGGGTGATATTGGTGGCGTTACTGTTATTGGTGTTTATGGTGGTGATGATAATGATAAGGACGACGATGGTAATAATGGTAGTAATGATGTGGAATATGTCGTGACAACGCCAACGACAAGGACAGAATGAAGTGCATGAAGAAGAAGAATATGACGACGAGAGGGGGATGTGCCTTGGACTCAATCTAGACATTTGTTAAACAAATGTTATGAAAACAAATTTTGGTTGTCTTTTTTTATTTGTATCCAATTGTAATTTGCGTATTGTATGACGTTTCCTTAATAAGTTATGTTAGTGGTCATATTTTCGATCTGATGAAGTTTGAAAACGCTAATCAAAAATTTTTATTTACAGTGATGTGCAACAGTGTTAGTTCTGTACTGTATGACGATGTAGTACTAAACATCGTGTATTTAATAAATTTGATACAATAAATTAACTCCTTCATAATATTATTAAAATAGCAAATAAACATTATGGCTTTGTTTGTTTTTGTAAATTGATATCTCTACGGAAATGGGGTGACAATAATCGTTTATTTTCCCACTGTTGACAAAACATGAATGTAGATAAATTGTTTAAAATTTTATTAACCTAACTCTCTCTCTCGCTCTCTCTCTCTCTCTCTCTTCTGGACTATTATTTTGTGTAAAACAAACACTAATTTTATTATGTTACAGATTACAGCATATTTTACAAAACAAATTGTTATTTACACGATTCCAAATTGGGTAAAATGGATTGAATAACCACTTCATATTTTCGTTTGTTTTAAGTCAATAATAATTTTAGTAATCTAAAAACGTCAAAAAAATAAATTAATTTTTGTGTAAAACATAGAAGAGGATAGCGTTTTGCACTATAAATATTTTATGGAGAACACATTTAGTCCATTATGGTAATTGAAACCATTTCACTGTGAAACACGATGTAGTTGGTAAAATATTTTTACAACAAACTTGAGGGGAAAAGTTCGTGTACTAACCGTTTGCTTGTAACGACAAATTGAAAACTAACAAAATATACTTGAATTAAAACTAATTCCCAGGCTGTTTGGCGTGGTCCAAGGTCTCCGATTAAACCAGACGTTTCAGCAGCACCACTGGCTGCCATCTTCAGTGGAGTCAACACTAACGTGGATGTCGTACGTTAGGACCACAGTACTGTGGTAAGACGGACCACGGCCTAACAGTCCGACAGTTAGTTATAGCCTAATTCAAATGACACTGGCCGTGTAAGCCTTGGAGTAACCAAATATATTTTAACCGATATTTTTATGTTTCTGGGAATACCAAACAAAGAGTCTAATTCTTTCAGAAGACACAACAACTCGAGTAAGTTAAATAAGACTCAATTAAATTTAATATTTAAAATATACCTTATTTCGATCCGTCTAACGATCTTGTAGTTTATTATTTCACTACATGTTTCGAGAATAAATTCTCATCTTCAGGTAAAACTTTTTCTTCCTAGTATATAGGAGTCGTCGGCGAAATGATTAAAAACACATACACACACAAACGAATAAAACAAACACAACTGTTATAAATAACATAATTAAATACCGTAAACACACAACATATCGTAGCACTGCCCGACTGTCACATTTCAACTCACATTAAATAAGACATTTGTTCGTCACAGTTAATTGAAAGTAGAAGTACCTGGTAAAGGAACAAGTAACACAATGATGGTTTCAAAGAAGAAAGATCATAAGACATGTTTATGGCCCGATTAAAGAAGATGACTAATGGAGAGTAACCAGGACGTAGATGAGCTATTGCATCATGAGGACATTGCAAGATTCATAAAGGCTCAATAAATGCAATGTCTAGGTCGCCTAGAGCGGATGGGTGATCAGCGTATCCGAAAAAAAATTCTGGGGCGCAAGTCAATAAAACAAGAGAGCGGGCCCGACCTAGGATTAGATGGTTGGATGATGGTGCTGAAAGATCTAACAAGAATGGTAGTGAGGGGTTACAATGAGATAGCAATAGACAGGAGAGTTTGGAGAAGATTGGCGTCGGAAGCCAGCGCTCACGTTGTGCTGTAGTGCTAAAGAAGAAGAAGAAGAAGAAGAAGAAGAAGAAGAAGAAGAAGAAGAAGAAGAAGAAGAAGAAGAAGAAGAAGAAGAAGAAGAAGAAGAAGAAGGTAAAGTGTCTTCCCATACCAGTGTATTGTAGTCACTGTACGCACTACACGATCTCGTCCGTGATGTCACCGACTATGGCTGCCATAGGCGTGGCCGAAAGGCCGGGAGACGTAAGGCTTACAATCGACCCGCAGTGTACTACAAGTATTGGAACTACACTGTGCACGTTGATTTATTTATAATTTAAAGTCTGTAACCGTACGTACTAATTATCGAAATTAATCAAATAACTTGCTACCGTAAAACTGATTAATTATTTTTTAATTAATTAAGAAAAGAAATCAAGAAAGGAAATGCTTACATGTGCGTGAATTGTTTGTGCTTTTTTTTGTAAGTGCTGGATTCAAAACCACAAATTATCAGTGAAATTTAATTATATATTTAATTTATAAAATGCCTGTTCTTTATATTAAATTTCCCATGTTAACATGGCTGTGGAATTCTGACGTCACCACCCCTCGACTCTTCAATTTAAACCCCTCTACATTGTGTAACCCTTTCAAAAGAAATTTAATTAAATATTGTTCGTTTAGTATCTGATATTATATTCTATATAATAATAATAGTAATAATAATTAATAATAACACAGTAGTAGTTATTATGTATTTTAATTTAGAGAGATCTTGTATCTGTGATAAAACAATGTATTGTCTTATTATATACAAACTTTGAGACCTATTCTCTCTCCTTCCGTCTCTCACGCTCTCTCTCATCCTGCCGAAAACTAAAGTGGCCGTTATGGCATTCCGTGGCTGTTATCCACTGCGTACGAAAGTTCAGATCAGGTACTGCATTTGGGCAGTAATATCTCTTGAGGTCTAGACAGAGGTGTGGAGAACAACTTGAGTAAACTTGGGCCGGCCGCACTTTGGAACGACATTTTGTTTCGCGACAGAGAGAATCTTACATGCATCAACTAAGAATGTCCATGTTCTGCTTTAAGAACATTAAATATAAAGTTATACCAGAAAACAAAATTAAATTCTATGTGTTTATGCCGGTGCTGTACTGCGCCTGCGCATGTAAATAGAATTATCAGGAGAGAAATGAAGTTTATAAGAATGATCAAAGGATGCTCACGACTTGGAATTCTTTATAATGAGGATATACGGAGTGAGCTTAAGATGTCTCCACTGTTTGAAAAAGTTAATGAATATAAGAATTAATAGAGGGAACAAGAAATTGTGAATACCTAGGCTACAGTGTGTCTTATAATGCAAGCAACGACGTTGTGAATTAGTTGCATAAGTTCAACCTTATGTTGGGACCATTAGGCGAACCCAAGTCAGCAAGTAAAGGAACACGCCTAAAATTCTACAATGTGATGACTCTTCCCACACTTCTTTATGGGTCTGTGAATTTGACTTTAACGAAAGACCAGACCAGTCGCATCAAAGCGGCTGAAATGAGATTTCTCAGGCACGTGCCAGGGTATACTCTCCATGATCATAGAAGAAAGACAGACATACGGCAGGGATTGAATATTATGATTATACTGTACAGGATTTCCCAGTATCGGCTGAATTGATGGGAACAAATGCCTAATGGATGACTGCCGCATCCTCAAACAACTATGGAACTATAAGCCGAGGGGACGGAGAGGTGTGGGACGTCCGAGAAAGTGCTGGAGTGACCAGCTCTAATCTTTGCCTATTTGAGACCGGAACAAGCCATCCTTAGTTTAAACCTTGAGGATGATGATGAATAGAGGGAACATGTTCTTCGCCTGTTAAAGGACTGTTTTCAGAAGTCTGTGTGGTTTTTATGCGTCAAAGGTTAGTCGTAATGTCAGAAGGACCAGAAAACGATGGTCTGATCTGTTTTTTAGGTTTTCACGTTCGGCATTATAATTATTAAAATTGTTATCCGGAGGTGTAAGGCCGGGGTCTTCCAAATTCTTTGTGCCGATGGGTGTTAATTGCTCGACTAGACCTTTGTACTGGCGTAGTGTATCTTTTAGTTTTTTGAAATCCTTACACTGAAGATATGGCCCCAGAGGTGAGGCCGAATAGAATTTGGCTTAGAGCCCGGTTAATAATTGTAATAACGATGGTCTGAGCTTTAATTCAACTTAAAATATTTATAAATTGTCACAGGACAAATGGCGCACATCGTACACCTCATCGTTTTTGAGGCCCTTAAAAGGGCCGTTTGGCGAGGACGCTAACTCAGTTGCATACGCTGCCCGAGCTGCGTCCGCTGTTCTTGGCGTACCACGGTCCTCTTCTTTAGGCAGCGGTATGTATGTGACGATTTCTTTAATTAAAAAATAAAATAAATAATAAAACAGGAAATGTTAAAAACTGAGAAATTTAAATTTTAATAAATCGCACATTTAAACTAATTTTTATCACTATCATAAATCATAATAATATTTAATAAAGAGATTTAAAAAAAAAAAGGAATGCGAGTGTACAGATAGGGAAACCCTTATTAATTAACCCTGCATAGATATGCGCTAACCGGAATTAACTTGAATACCGACCCATAAACAAACTAATAATCCTTGTAAATTGATATTAAATAAATAAATAAACAAGACCACCATAGTGTACTATAATAAAGTCTGTAATAAAGAATATCTTTGGATAATTAAAAGGTCAAACTTTAACCCCTTAAATAGAGAATAAAGGTGGAACTATTTTGTTGCGACGCGTAAACTCCGCGCGATTAACTGACCCGTCCTAACATAGTAATTCAATCTAGATGAAGCGCTCGCGTAGAAAACACACGTTTGAACCATGTCCCGGAGAACGACTGAATGTTTTTATTTAAAGGACAGATATAACAATGTGTAGCGAAGAGTAGTGGCAAATTAGTGTGCTAATAAGTTAAAATGTAAAAATTAAAAGGAATAAATAACTGTGTAAGGGATGACATCTCAGTTGTATAATTTGTAAGATGTCTATGTTGTTTTCAAATAATATGGTACGAGCTACCTAAAGTGAGAACTTTTATAAACAATAATGTGACGTGCGATTCTGCAACAAACAAGAACATTTACGGCCCTTATACTACTAACGATGTTTAACTACTAGACTTCTGAGGACCTCAACGCTACTTCATTATGAACTAATCACTTCAGGAACTTCAACAGGAAAGTTAACTCCACTAAAGATCAACCGCTGACGAACCCCACAAGGACCAAGGACCCGGACATCGAGTGAACTTCTGGATATCTCAGGTGACACGGAGACTTGTCCTCCGTGATTAATTAAAATTCTAACAAATGAATTGTTAAAGACAGTTGAAATAAATATATAAAGACTTTAATGATAATCACTTTATAAGATGTAGTATGTCTTAGGATTCAAAATATTTGTAGTACCGAGTAATGCTGATGTATATATAGATAGCTTCACTGATACAAAATTTTTAGGTTAAGTCCATTCTTCAAATGGCCCCCCAAATAGTATGATAGAATATGAATAAGTGAGCTTAACTCACAAACAAGTTTAAGGTCCCGGATCCGTGGATAATGCTAGCACTTATAAATCCATATGTTTTGGTCCCTTTTTTTTTTTACAAAATCTTTTATAAATTGTAATCTTTTATTAAGAAAACCTTATGTGGGAATATTTATATAGAGCTGTTGTAGTAATGGTTTAATAAAGAGATGTCGTTACTTTACACTAAAACATTGAGTGAATAAATCATCAGACCCCCATGTAAAAGTTTCTTTAGTTATAACTACAGCTGGTTTAATTAATAATTAAAAGTTAATTACGAGTATGGCAGCCCGTGCAATTGATCTGAGGTAAGTATGCACAGGTTCCCGATGTTATAACGTAGGTGAGACGTTATATGTAGAGGCCGCCGTCGTCCCAGTCGATGTCCATCACTGGTACTTCTTTGTTCTCCATTCTTCTCTTCTTCTTTTTCTTCCGGCAGGCGTCGCGACGTCCGATGGAGTGGGCCAAAAATTCTAGCGGCGCTCTTTTTATGCCCTGTCAGGTTGTGTGCCATGTGCGATGTGCCATGTCACGTCTCGGTTGGTATCGAGAGCGGATGTTTGCCTCGCTGCCGTCACAAAATAATTACAATTTATATTCACAATGTATCTAAGGCTTCTTAAACTGGAACAGGTATCTATAGTTACTCCAGGATAGACGATGAAGAAGAAGAAGACTAATTCTTTAGGAGGAGGGACATATAATTTTCACTAACCTAATTATGTGTTTCTAAGTACTTGAAACGCGTAGTTTAAAAACAAATGTAGAAAGAGGATTAGCGATGTACGTAGATACACAGAAGGTAATAAAGTAGGAAACTCCACGACCTGCAGAAATCGCTAAGTGTATTGAACGAAATACATTTATTATTAGATAAGATGTAGAGAAAGAAAATCTGGAATAAGTAATATTATTGGTGGATGAGATGCAGAAGCGACAAATATCGGAGATGTACAGGTGTGAGTGTGTGAAAGAGGGTGGGAGAGAGAGAGAGAGAGAGAGAGAGAGAGAGAGAGAGAGAGAGAGAGAGAGAGAGAGAGAGAGAGAGAGAGAGAGAGAGAGAGAGAGAGAGAGAGTGTGTGTGTGTGTTAATTGTGCATGAACTTGTGAACGTATGCCGTTTGCACAGATCAATAAATTAAGGGGTAGAGGAGGGTAGGATAATCTTGTTTTTCAGAAAGAGAGCTTTCACAAATTATATAAAATCTTTTCCGGTGTATCAGCAGTGCTGATAAAGTCTGTTCAACCAACCGGTGTATAATCATTTCGGGAAAATTTGATTTTCAACCGCTTTTTCCTTACGTTCCATTCTGCGTCGCTTTAAACCTAACTTTCAATGTTATGTAATCATTATCTGGACAAATCCTTAAATTCGTAGTGACCGTCAATCAATGAATTTTTCCGGTCAAGGGTTGGTGAAGATCGGTCAAAAGTATAACAGAAATTTTAAATTTTTTGTGTCGACGTTTCGACAATATTTATTGCCTTCATCAAGACCTGTGTATGAATACAAAAGAAAATATCAAACACAACAGATCAATTATTTGACTGGACGTGTTTGTGTATGTAAGTGTGTGTGTGTGTTTTTGTGCGCGCGCGCCGAAGGCTTAAGGCTTAAAATGCACATGAACACAAAAATTATTTACATCTGACATTTAATATAGTTATTGTTGAATGCGTATGTAATTGACATAGTTTACTGATTGCTTAGAGTTAATTGATGCTGTTGCAAATTTTTAAGCAGCTGTGCGTTTTTAAATGTATTATTTGTACATCATTCAAACTATTATTATCAGTCTTATATTTTCTCTGTGCTAACTCGTAAATATTAAAAAAATTGTTTGAACGTACTACACTTAGTCTTTTTATTCGGCTACGAGAATTAAATGTTAAATATCAATTTGCCCGGTTTCAATATTCTGTAAACTGTGAGTCTTAGTTTGTGTAATTTTTGCACTTGTATTACTTAATAGTATGCAATACCGCCGGCTCTTTTTGGGAACAAACGACACAACTTTGTAACGAACAATGAAGCATACCAGTACTCAACAATGAAGTCAAACCAACAATCTCTCTCAGCACGACAATGGAGCGGACTATTGTCGTCGGAGGACTCGAACCCGCGGCAACTACATTGTTACGCCATTTCCGCAGTGCGCATACATTTAACGGCAGGCGGTTTTGCGATCTTCACTACTTCTGTACAGTATAAAATATAATAGAATGTAGCCTATTCCTAGTTTCCCATTATGATCACAATCACAGTTACGACGTAAACTTAAAGTTACCTTTTCTGAAAATAAAACACATTTTTTAATTGCAATTTAGTAATTTTGTTATAATTTTTACAGCCAAAATTCATGTTTTTGTATTTATTATTTTTTATTTATACTTTTGATAATAGGGAGACAAAGAGTTAACGGTTTGTTCAGGCGTTAACCATCAATTTCAGCACGTTTCTGTACGTAAATCACCTATACAGGCACTTGAATGCGTCCAATAAGCATACAAAATCAATTCCTTTTGTTGCTGCAGGTTAAGAAATCCTTGACACTCTTGTATTCGGTAATTCATTTGTGACAACCAATTAGGGTATAAGTCAATTTTGGATTTAAGTGTCACACAATTCAATTTCATTCACCTTTTGTTTCATGTACATAATTACATTAAATATTGTATACTATACAATGCATATATAATGTAGTTTATTTTGTTTAATTAGTTTAATTAAATTTTTCCAGGTCAAAACGTCATAAGACGTTGTCCAATTCTTGACCTCCATTGTTGTCTGTCGTTGCAATTTTCGTAGTTCAATCATCTATCGCTCATTAATCTTCTTATGCCCTCTATCCTCGTTTTCTTGGCTCTTCCCTTCTTTCTGTGCTCTCTAGGTATCCATCTCATTGTTTTCTTTGATAGTCGGTCTTGACCCAATCTTTTTACTTGTCCGTACCAGATTAGTTGTTCTTCTTCAATGCAGTCGACGATTGTACGTACGTACTGTACATTTCTTTTTTGATCGTTTCATTTCGTATTTGCTCTAGCCTTCAAGTTCTAGCAGCCCGTCTTAAAACATCCATTTCTACAGCTTCTAACTTTCTTTTTACCTGATTTCGAATTTTGTTTCTATATGTATTCTATCCACACAGTCGTTAAAACAGATACCCAGTTTCATCATTTCCTCTTTGAGTTGTTTGGTGTATCCGTTCAGACTGGAAAGTTGCCAAATATAGTTGAAAATTTGTTTATTTAATCTGGACCGATCTATCCAAACCATATGTCCAAGGAATCTCAGTCTTTTTCTTCGGAAAGCCGTTTTCAGATCTTCCAGATCCCTTTACAGCTTTTCTTTGGGTCTATGCCTATAACCATCTTCGGATTTCTTGGGGCCATAAATTTTCCAAAGAATTCTTCGTTCAATTTTAAGAAGATATTCAAAATTTTGAAAGCACATTTTTTCCAATCCCTACATGATCACCGGCCTGATCACAGTGCTATAATGTCGGACTTTCGCACTTCTGGAAAGGTTTTTCTTTCCGTACAGTTCCAGGGTTAGAGTAAAGGCCTTTGCTAATTTGAGTTTCCTTATCTTAAAAGATTCTTTGTCTGAGACGTTTCGGGATATGTTTTCCCCAAGACATTTAAAATTGTTAGTATATTTTATTTCTCCATACGTAGTGTCCAGGCACGTTTTCGGGAATTTAAGTAGGTCCTTTTATTTTCCATGCTTCGGATGCGTACATCAACGTGCTTTTAATCATACTATCGTATATTCTTTTCTTCATTTCTTTTCCAATCTCTGCGCTCCATAAAATCCCATTCAATAATCTAATTATTTGTTTTGCTTTGTTTATTCTTGACTTTATTTCAAATTTATCTGCCCCTTTTATATTACAGTTTATTTCTAAGTATTTGTAGCTGTTGCATTTTTGTATGCGTACGTTGTTTGCCAAGAATAAATCCGTTGTTTCTTCTCCGACACACAGATACTGCGTTTTCTCTGTGTTCGTCAGTAATCCCGTTAATTAAATACTTATAAATTCATTTGTATGCGAATTAGATAAAAGCATTTTCTTCTCTGGGGAGATTTATACATAATAGTGGTGAACAACACAGGATGGGTCCATAAACAAAGGCTCAACTTTGTTATCGATTACACCATGGCCAGCTATATTTCAGTTGAAGTACACTATACCCAGGTGGCTGTGCTAAGTGTATAAAGTAATAAATATCTATAAATTAAATTCTTTTGTTTGCGAAGTAGACAGAAGCATTTTCTTCTTTTGGAACATTTACAGTAGTGAACAACAGGGTGGCTCTCGAAACGAAGGCCCAACTTCGTTATCGATTATACCACGGCCAGTTATATTTTAGTTGCAGTACACTGTATCCAGTTGGCTGTGTTAAGTGTACAGCTCTACCGGGTACTAAGTGCTTCTGATGGCGTGCTCATACGGTGAGCGTGTTGTATGCTCATACGGTGAGCGTGTTGTAATGGCTTTTAACGATATTACCCCCCCCCCCGGCGGGGCGGATTATCGTGTTGTGTTAAACGGTTTACATTAGCCTGTTTTTAGTTTTTCTGCATGTCTCTTGTTATCGATACACAGTTTTGTTGTGGTCACTAAAGAACTGGTTTATCTTTAACAGCGAAGCTAATGATTGTATCTAAGAGCAAGTTCACAAACTGCACCCTTAATATAAACCAAAGGCCACTTGAACGTGTAAGCAAATTTACATATCTTGGTACTATAGTCAATGAACAATGGGACGACTCTCAAGTAATTAAGAGCAGAATTGAAAAGGCAAGAGAATGAGCAGTTTATTAGTCACGATTTAACAATAAACACAAAGATGAGATTTTTACGCTGCTACGTATTCTCGGTCCTCACGGTGTAGAATCATGAACTTTGACTGAAGCCACAACTAAGAAATTGGAATCTTTCGAAATGTGGCTCTACCGTAGAATACTGAGCATTTCATGGACAACACATATAACTAATGTTGAAGTTCGTAGATAGAAACATAGGTAAGTTATTAACGCAGTGAAGGTAAGAAAGCTTCAGTATCTGGGACATCTCATGAGAAATGAACATAGATTTTACTTATTGCAGTCCATACTGCAGGGAAAAGTACTTGGAAAGAGAAGAGTTGGGGGACCGAGAATATCATGGCTGAGAAATTTAAGGACCTGGTTTGGCACGAATATAACTGATTTATTCCGTGCAGCAGTGCAGAAAGTTAAAATAGTCTGTACGATATCCAACATCCGAAACGGATGGGAACTATCAGAAGATCTTTAACAGGAACACAACATACAACTACATATAGAACGACGGAGACAGAATGTCATTTTCAAACAGAACTCAAGAGTACAAACTACACAGGAGAGATGGGAGAAGGGAAAGAGAGAGAGAGAGAGAGAGAGAGAGAGAGAGAGAGAGAGAGAGAGAGAGAGAGAGAGAGAGAGAGAGAATGAGAGAGAGAGAGAGAGAGAGAGAGAGAGAGAGAGAGAGAGAGAGAGAGAGAGAGAGAGAGAGAGAGAGAGAGAGAGAGAGAGAGAGTGTGTGAGAGGGGGCGCATGTTAGATAGGCTTTTTCCTTCGTTGGTATAATTCCTTTGGGACTAAAACAGATAGTAAAGAAACACGCCTAAAATTCTATGAGGTGAGAGCCTTTCCCACACTTCTTTATGCGTCCGAGAATTGGACTTTAACAAAAGGCCAGGCTAGTCGTATCCAAGCGGCTGAAATGAGATTTCTCAGGCGCGTGGCAGCGTTCAGTCTCCATGATCATAGAAGAGACACAGATACACGGAAGAGACCCAGTATCGGCTGAATTGGTGGAAACATCTTTGCCTCACGGATGACTGACGGCATCTCCAAACAACTACGGAACTATAAGCCAAAGGGACGGAGAGATTCGGGACGTCCGAGGAAGCGCTGGAGTGACCAGCTCTAGACTTTGCCAGTTGGAAATCGGAACAAACAATCCTTGGTTTTATTCTTGAACGTGATGATGATAATGACCAAAACAGATTCGAAGATCGATGAATATTCCTGGTATAGGGGATCAGTGGCCACGAGTACCAAGTTAGGGCGTAAGGGAAATGATCCTGGACCGGATTATTTTTGAAATATTACAGGCGGGGATGTAGTTGGATTTAGTCGGTTGTTATACTACATCCTGTAGTTATAGGATTATATTTTGCTGCTGCCTTGCAGTGTGGTGTTGGGCATCAGATACTAGGGGAAGACAACCCTGAATACAAATTACCGGGAGTCATTGTCCGTAAGATTGCAGCCTATCACATGATTTGCCCATCTATGGGCTCGTACCATACAATGAGGGAATTATTTCTTTTATGAATTTGCTAACTGCTATAATTTTTATTGTTCGACTAAGCTTTTCGTCATCACTGACATCTTCAGGTCTTAAACAACAGACTAAATCCAACTACATCCCTACAACTATATCTGAAGATATAGATAAAGAAAGAAGAATTAAAAAATGGATCAGGTATGTAGATGACATACTAATAGTTTGGGAAGGTGAAGTAAATGAATTTAAAAAATTTACAAAACAACTAAATAACATAGAAAAAACAATAAAATTTCAAGAAGAAATTGGAGGATTAGAAATTAATTTCCTGGATATCAATATAAAAATTGAAGATAACAAACTCAAATTCGATATATATAGGAAAGAAACATACTCAGATTTAATAATTCCACAAGAATCATATCATCCAGTCAATTATAAAATGGCAGCATTAAATTCATTTTGCTATAGAGCTATAAATTATCTAGAAAATGAAGAACTCAAACAAAAAGAATTAAAGAAAATACAACAAATAGCAAAAAATAATAATTACAACCCTAAAATAATTAATAGAATAGTTAAGAAAATAGAGGAAAATAAAGAAATAGAAAATAATAAAAAAGAAAAAACAAATGAAGAAAAGAAATATAAAGGAGCAATAACATACATAGGATATCAAACAAAAATGTTACAAAAATGTTTCGAAAAATATGAAATACAGATAGGAATAAAGAAAACGAAAAATGTATTCGAATATATAAAAAATGATAAAACAGAAGAAACTCCATTAACAGAAGAAAGCGAGGTTGTTTAAGACCTGAAGATGTCAATGTTGACGAAAAGCTTAGTCGAATAATAAAAATTATAGCAGTTAGCAAATTCATAAAAGAAATAGTAAGGATGGCTGCTAATTTAAACAATACGAACAATGAGGAATTAATTTAATTTACTCACAACTTTCAAAAATACAGCCGGACGGAGATACAAACGGATAGGGCACAGGTGTGTGGGTAGACCCAGGAAGAAATGGCTGGAGGATCTTTGAAGACGGAACAGGCAGCACTTTGTCTGTGCCGTGTTATGAAGATGACAATGATGATGGCGATGGCTAGAACAGGCCCTATGCCTACTTCTTGATCGAAGAAAGTGATTTCGGGGATCGGTTTTACACCAACAATACAGGGGGGGGGAGCAGTGGTGACTGCTGGCAAGTTACATGAGTTAGACGTTAAGACGCCTGATATCCAAAATCATAATTAAAAATTTAAATTTATTTTTATTTCGTATCTAAAATCATATTTTATTGATATTACGACTCTGTTAGAAATATTTTTCCTAATATATTTAACGTTAAACAATAAGTATTTTCGGGCGGGGTGAAATATTCATTAAACCGCTAGCGAAAATAAATTATTGTTTACACTGGGTTGTTTGGCGGTAGCAGGGGATGAAAGCTGTTAATTTTTAATTGATACGACCGCCGCCCCTAAATAATATCGACGCCGTGGCGACCATCCCCCACCCTATTGATTGGGTTCAGTTTCTAACCGTAAACTAACATTTTATAATCAAGTAGAATTGTTATTGTGTTTATTGTGAATATTCCCCACAAAATGAGTATTTTCCCAGATATTCATTTTTTGATCTTTTTGTATGTTTTTAATTTTGAATGTTATATTTTATAATTTAGTAATTAAAAATCTGAATTTATGTTTATTTTCTATGTTACAACCAGGTTTTTGTAATATATTATGTCAACCATAGAAACATTTTTCTAAATTCAGGAGCTGGGAGTAGAAAGGGCGAATATGAAAATCATGGTGTCGGGAAATCGCGTTTAAAGTTTGTGAATACTCTCACGGTAGAAAGGGCGAATGTGTATTTCAATATTAAAAACTTAGATTCTAATTAGTTTACACTTTTATTTTTAAATAATTAATAATAAGTAAAATAAATAATAATACAAAAAACAAAAAAATTTTAAATTATTCTAAAATTTAAATTAATCGAATGAAAATTCGACTGCTATACTTAAAACTAGATATTAATATCAAATTCTTATCACATTATATAGTCTACTACTGTGTAAAAAATGTAGTCTTGAGCATTGGACGTCAGTGTAGGTATTGATAAAGCTTGCTGAAGATGTAAATTTTTTCTTTGCATTTTATAAAATAACCACACTCACACTCACAGCTGTAATGACACTATTATAAGAAGAAACTATTTGAATAACAAAGAAATAACTTATACAGTATAAGAAAGAACAAACTAATCACATCAAAATACCAATCACACTGACCAAACTTTTCATAGACATGTCAGGTCAAGTATAACTATGACTAAGCGCGGTGGAGTAAGGGCGAACCTAAGCAAAAATCATGCCGACGTGTGGCACCGTGCAGTATGTTCGCCCTTACTCCTCCGGTATTACAGCACTAAGCTCTCAGTTGGTTTTATGCAGTCCATACATTTCAAGGCTATTTACAAAATACTAAGGGCGAATATATACGTGATAGTGGTATTACCGTGTTCTTAAGATGTCAGAAAATAGGATTCTGTACAAAAAAATCGATTTTTTTTTTTGTATTCGCCCTTTCTCCTTCGAGCTCCAGAATTGTTTAATGCCAAACAGGAACTACTTCCAGGCAGAATGAAAGGTTTAATAAATCGACAGCGAAAGTAAAATATTGTTTACACGGGGTTGTTAACAGTAGGAAGGGATGAAAGCTGTTAATATTTAATTAATACTACGTCGCCGTTACACCGCCCCTAAATAATCGTCGACGCCATGGCCATTCTATAGAGTGCGAATGAAGGGTTTTGTTTACACAATCACAATCGAGTAGATATTTCATAGTGGTTGTTTACCAGCGTGTGTGTGGTAGAACGTAAACAAACTGGTGATCAAAGCATTTCGGTTGAGAGCTGCGAGAGGTAAATGTCGCTTCAAAAATTATCTAATAATTGTACAAGCTTATGAGAAATGTAGCAGAAAATGATACCCAATTAGCTTCATCTCATTTTGATTTTGGCCTACCATTGGAAAACTTGTTCTTCGTCCGTATTTACAAATCTCATTCACATGAATGGGGGGTGAGAGAGAGAGAGAGAGAGAGAGAGAGAGAGAGAGAGAGAGAGAGAGAGAGAGAGAGAGAGAGAGAGACAGACAGAGAGACAGACAGACAGAGAGGCAGACAGACAGACAGAGACAGACAGATAGACAGACAGACACAGAGAATACAGAGGATTGGGCTCCAGATATATTATCTTGTCAGATTCTAGAAGTGTTTTAGATAGTCTGCAACAGGAGGAGAGCAAAGATATGGTTGATATATAACGCTTGATATCTCAACTAGACAGTGCAAGCAAGTTATTTTCAGTTGGATACCATCACACATCGGAATTAAGGGCAACGAAATGGTTGATAAACTGCAAAGCTGATAGACGTCGAGTCAATATTATCCTCACAAACTATCCCACAATGACCTTAAAAAATATCTTCGTTTGGCCAGTCTGGAATGTGACATTCTTTACAAGTGTTCTTTCCACCGTTGTTTGTAATTTTTTAACATTTAATTTAAGTTAAAAAATTGCAATTCTTCTTTTAAGGGCGCATTCCTTATACGGTCAAGTTTATAACATCTTTTAACTCCTCTTAATAGTATCACTTCCGAGGCCTGCATTTTATTGTCTTGTTTCTTAGTTGTTCTCCATAGTTCACACCCATAGGACAGTACAGGGAGTGCTAGAACTATTTAGAACTTTAATTTTTATCTCGACGTACCTCGTTTTTCTGAAAATAATGTTGACTGTCCCACAGATCGTCTGGAACTTACCTAACTTAACATCAGTATCATACTGTAATTCCTATCTTTGGCAATATCATTTTCCAAGTAACTAAAGTGGCTCACATGTTCTAGAATTTGATTAATAATAATTATTTTTGTTCTTATTGGCTCCTTACCTCAAAATCCCATTACTTTGTTTTTATAGTGGAGATTTCATATTGTACTGTTTGTAAATCTGATGAAGCTTGAAAAGAAATTTTTGCTGATCAGATTTTGTATTTTGCAGTACAAGGAAGTCGTCAGCCAAGAACAGCAAATTAAAATGTCTGTCTCGTGACAACTTAATACCAGGGTTTACTGGTTTTTTTACGTTTACGTTTATGTTTGACGTAAAAAGAAATAAAATGATTTGTGTTGAACGAAAAACAATGTGTTGTTATTATTAACGGGAACAAGTAAAGTTTACGGGGGAGAATACATAGGCATGATACAATTCTCACAGCATCAGTAACATTTGCGACTGAGAAATTAGGTTAGTGACGGAATGTCAAGTATTCCAGAAGTGTCTGTGCTCTGCCATCTAGATAATCCACTCTCATCCGTAACAACATTGCCACAGGAATGCCTCCCCTCCACCACATTGTACACTTGTCTGCCCGTCAAGGATTCCACTAGTATGTGGGATATGTTGACGGATGTGTGCGCAGCCATCTAGATAATCTCACCCGTAACAAAATGGCCACAGGAATGCGCCCTCCTCACATATTGTACAGCTACTTCCGCGTTACAACATATCACGTAACACCTCTTGTCGTATTGTGCGAGATTATACGCTACAGTTAGCCTGTGACGGTGTTTCACTTAATGTCGGAAAGCGGAATTTACGTTGCAGCTCTTCTGAGATTGCAGAATAATCCATAATACGCATCAACACTACTAGAAATCATTAGAGCCTAATTGGTTGCGCCCTTGAACACAGTGCGCGGGGACCGGTGAAGTCTGGAACAGTCTCGTTAACGCATATTGTAATATGACGTGATCGTACTGTTTATCAGTCCCACGTTGGATGCGCCATTTTTTGAGGAGACGTAATCCGTCTCGTTTAAATTTTAGTATTAAGATTATTATTAAATTCGGTTCGTATAGTGGTGTGTTGTGAGCTCTATGTTGAATGGTTTAAGTTGACTAAGTTGACTCTGCTGCTTGTCGCTGAGGTGATTCGAAAGGTGTGTCCCTTCACTGAAAATTACATAAGTATCACAGTTATAAAAATACTTACTCGTGATGGTTGGATGCTAGTAATGTGTGAGAGTATTACTAGCGAGAATCATTCGATTCAAATTCTCGCCGCAGTCTCTGGTACCAACCGTTGCTGTCGCTCACCTGAGCTGCAAGTCTTATTTATTTACAATAACAGTCAAACTCGTTTATCATTCGTGAATTAATGTTTTATTGTTGAACTCATCTTTAATAATTGTCGGTGTACAATAATCTTATCCATTTGCATTAAAGAAGTTAATATCGAGTATGGACTCTTTAAAAATAACTAAAACTCAGGGTGGCCAGACTGCGTCCAGTAATCGACTAGTCTGGATGTAAACAAATTCATTGCTTTACTTGATAAATATAGCAGGTTCTTTTAGTCTGCAAGATACACTTTAATTAATGAAATGCACTACTGTAATAATTATTAGGCGGAGAGTAAAAAATATTATTTGATTCTTTAATATAACATAAACTTTGAACGAGTGTTCTTTACTTGAATTGTAGGTTAACTTGGGTTCATCTAACCTAACTTATTTGGTTTTACATGACTAATGATTAATTAAATATGTTAATTATTTCATACAACACTGTTATAAAGGAAATCCAGTGGTAATTTTATTATCTATCTTCTAATATTGGATATAAACAATGAACAGGTAATTAAAATTTACACACTATTATGGTTAACGAGTATGTTACCTCTAATTATGGTCTTACAGCTAAACACAATATTATACTTAAAATACTATGTGTTCAGGGTTCATTTGATTCCCTCATTGACGAGTCAATGTCTTTTACAAAAATATTACAATTGATGTTATTAATTAGAAAGTCAAAATTGTCAATGGTCAACTCTTTCGTTGTTAATTGTTTACTTTAATTTTTAAAGTCCCTTTTCCATCTAATAAAGGGTTAGATTTGATCTGATTTTGATTTAATTAAATTCGCTGATAGCGTTCTTTACTTGTTTAATTATTTATATAAAATAATAATCATGGTCACTGATACTTGCGTGTACCGTTGATCTCGTAGTGTCACTTTTACACAAATTTTTCTTTCTTTATAAATTTTTAAAACTGAATTAATTTTTATTAATTCCTTCTCACTCACTACCTATGCGCATGCACTCCGGTTAAGATCACTGGTTAAAATAAACTGCACTTTCCCTTGTGTCCGACCTATCCTCAACCTGGAGTTTCGAGGTTAATTTGCTTTATCAGCTGTCGGCTTATCAATTCAATGTTTTGTGGTTACTCTAACCAACGTGGAGTCTGCGTCGAAGCTTGAGATGAACTGTTATTGTTACCTGTATCGAGATTCCGCACTTTATAGTTAATAATGGACCCTGATTGGCTAATTGTCATTATTTTCGTGAGCTCTCGGTAACATTCGGCGAAATAGACGCTCAAGTCAGCGTCAGTAGCTGGTGTCTAGATTATGATTCTCTGGTTTCCTTAGCACGCCCACGGGCTTGCAATTAGTTCTTTTTCTTATAAATTAAATAATTCATTTATAATTACACTAATACTATTTTCATGACTATCATCGTTTCTATCTTTTTATCACGAGTATTTTGCATACCCTTATTATATAGTTCTGCTATGGGGTTGATAAAAACACATTTCGTACTTACTAATTATATCTCTTATTTTTTATTTTATACTAATTATATTGTTTTTCTTCACTTGTGTCTTTTGTGATACCTTATCAGTACTGTACAATAACTTTTCACACATCGTTATTTAATTACAGCTATGAATTATCCATTTTTCTTGGATTATACTCTAGGCCTATTTTCATATTAATTGTTTATCACTTAATTTAAAATATTAGTGGTTTATAATACATCTTAGTTGTTTGCCTATGCATAATGACTTTATCATTACTACTTCTGAGAGTGTCAGCATTAGTTATTATTGGTTTATATTACTTTAATTACAGTTTCTTGGATTATTGTTTAGTCTACGTGAGTATTACAGTTTTCTTTAGTTGCTTTTTTGAACATTTATCTCTTTATTATGTTTACTCTATAGCAGTGTTCTTATAGCACCTTGAATACTTGACAGTGGTCAGTTCTGCTTTTATATTTGGAACCACACTAAGTTGAAATTTACTTAAACTTCTTGCATCTAGTATTAGTTAGGGTTCACTTATAATGTGCTTTATTATTATTAATTTGGTGGACATAATCCTTGATTTGTGTCATCTGAAAATTTATTCTTCATTATTTAGTATCATGGGTTGAGTCCCTATTCTTTTATTACAGGTTTAAGTGAGATTTTTGCTGTCCCAGTTACCCACTCAATGTGGTAAACATGGTTACATTAATTTACATTTATTCAGCACTTATGTCCCTTTATAATATGATCTTTTGTACATTGAATGTTCCTTATAGTATCTAGTTATGTTACACTACAAGACAATCTGATTTAACATTATTTTAGTCATAGTTTTTTACTACAGTATTTTATTGAAAACTAGTTGGCCAGATTAGGTTATGTCCTAACTTGGATTCTCAACAATTGCTGAATGTCAGTTTCTGTTTTCTGCATAATGTATGATTTATTTACTCTTATCTAACACTGATATTTTATTGTTTATAGCTATGTTTCTATCTTGTTATCCTCTCAACCTTTATTATTGAGTATTAGTGGTTTTTGACAATCTTAATTCCACTTTACAAATTTTATTAGTACTTTGGACATTGTCTATTTGTTATGTTTATACATCACTTAATTATACAATTATACAATTACTGGTACTCACTCTCCCTCTTAAGTTCTACTTTCAATAGGTAATTTTTTTGAGTAATGTTTGTCTGTACTGTTAAGTCACTGAATTCATTTGATTAATAAGTTTATGTCAGTGTCAAGTTACAGCTTAGGGTTTGAATCATGTTTGTTGACTCACTTTTATTTTCTTTTTCATTAATAATACTTTTGTTTTCATGGGTTAATTTATTCTCATTTATACTATCTCCTTTTGGCGTCTGACTTGATTAGGTTTTTTCCCTAGTTGTACTGATTCTTTCATCCCACTTAATACATTTCTTCTGGTTACTGTTGTCATTGTTTTCTTCTCACTGTTTGATCTATTGGGTAATTAGGTACGTTGTCTTGTCGTTAGTCGTGTCTTCGTTTCTTCAATTATACATTTACTTATAAATCATAGTTTAGTCTATTCCCCTACTTGGGTCGTAATATCTTCTCTGTTCATGATTGCAAGTTCATTTTTTACTTCCATATTCCTTAAGGAATGGAAGTATGGTGATGGCAAAAAAAATCGTGTTCGAGATTATTGCAGATTCTGGTTCTACTACACTCAAAACATGAAAAAAAGTCGTTTTCCGAAAAGTGTCTGTCTGTCTGTCTGTCTGTCTGTCTGTCTGTCTGTCTGTGTGTCTGTGTGTCTGTGTGTCTGTCTGTCTGTAGATTTTTTTTCTATGGCAAACGATAACTGCCGCAAATTCAAACAGAATCAAATAATTTTTTGCATACAGCCCTGATTTGCAGAGTACTCGCGACCTATTGTTTTTGGTGAAGATCTGTTGAGGGAAAGGGGTAGTTTACCTGCAACGGTTTTTTTTTAGCAAGGGTAATTTTGTTTGTTTGGCAAACGATAACTGCCGCAAATTCAAACAGAATCAAATAATGTTTCGCATACAGCCCTGAATTGTAGAGTTCTCAAGATCTGTTGATTTTGGTGAAGATCGGTTAAGGGAAAGGGGTAGTTTACCTGTAACGTTTTATGTTTTAACAAGGGTATTTCCTATGGCAAACGATAACAGCCGCAAATTCAAACAGAATCAAAAGATTATTTGCATACAGCCCTAAATTGTAGAGTTCTCAAGACCTATTGTTTTTGGTGAAGATCGGTTGAGGGAAAGGGGTAGTTTACCTGCAACGTTTTTTTAACAAGGGTATTTTCTATGGCAAACGATAGCCGCAAATTCAAACAGAATCAAATAATGTTTTGCATACAGCCCTGATTTGTGGAGTACTCAAGACCTGTTGTTTTTGGTGAAGATCGGTTAAGGGGAAGGGGTAGTTTACCTGCAACGTTTTTTTATCAAGCGTATTTTCTATGGCAAACGATAACAGCCGCAAATTCAAACAGAATCAAATAATTTTTTGCATACGTCCCTGAATTGTAGAGGTCTCAATGACTTTCGATTTTGGTGAAGATCGGTTAAGGGGAAGGGGTAGTTTACCTGCAACCTTTTACGTTTTAACAAGAGTAAAGTACTTGAAAATTTATTTAAATTTTTTGAAACAATGGTAATTGTTAAAAATAAAATAATTTTGTTGCCAGGCAATAAAATTATAATTTTTTCATTTTAATGTAATATAATATTTTTCATTTAATACAGCAATAAAAAGGCAGGTATGACACAGCCTGGCTGTTTGGCTGAAAATGATTTTAAATATAAATCTTAGAATATGGAAGTCATGTATGGTTCTCCATACCGATATTTAGATTAATTTACTTAGAGTAGCTTTTAATCCATTTGTTATACATCGGTGTTGGATGTGTTATATGTACCATTACAATATTAAGAATCACGTACGCACACAACATTACAGCTGGGCCCTGCTGGGTTAGCCGAGAGACATGTAGAACTTTCTGAAATGACGTAACATATTTTGAATTTTAATGGTTTGGTCTTTAATGCTTTCGTCTTTATTAGTTTTGAGTAAGGGCTTAGAAACATCTGTTTTTACTAATTATTTGCAAAAATTTATAATCAAATTATTAAGTTAATTAATTAATAAAGTAATTTTATTAATAAGTTATTATAGTTAAGTAATGTTGTACTTAATTAAATTGCAACGTAACTCTGGTCACTTGGCATTTGACAAACAGATAAATGCCGAATGGTAGAAATTGAAGACTTTTTCGCTCGTTCAGATATGGGTATTATTATGGTTTTGTGGAATTTTTGTCAAATATATACAAATAATCAGTCTTGGTTTAAGATGAGGAAACTCAAATTAGCAAAGGCCTTTACTTTAACCCAGGAACTGTACGGAAAGGAAAACCTTTCCAGAAGCGCGAAAGTCCGCCATTATAGCACTGTGATCAGGCCGGTGATCATGTGTGGAGTGGAAACAATGTCGTTTCAAAATTTGGAATCTCTTCTTAAAATTAAACGAAGAATTCTTTGGAAAATTTATGGCCCTAAAAAATACTAAAGCTGGGTACAGGCATAGACCCAAAGAAGAGCTGCACAGGGATCTGGAAGACCTGGAAACGGCTTTCTAACGGAAAATACTGAGATTACATGGACACATGGTTTGGATGGATTGGTCCAGATTAAATAAACAAATTTTCAAGCATAGTTGGGAACTTTCCAGTCTGAACGTATACACCAAACAACTCAAGGTGGAAATGATGAAACTGGGTATCTCTTTGGACGACTGTGTGGATAGAAATACGTACAGAAACAACATTCAAAATCTTGAGGTTCTCTGCGGTGGGAGGAATACGAGAAAAGTGTGGACAGTGGAAAGGAAGGCGGCGCATAGTGTGCAAATGAGGGCCTTCTGGCAGGAGAAGAAGAGAAAATGATATTCGCGTGGTCCACGGCTGGCCTGTTGGTGTACAAAAGAAAAAAAAATAAAAGATCTGTTTACAGGGACCTGAATCCTTAAGACGCAGTAGTACTGTATGTCATTTAGCAGTGAAACTATAACAAATCTAGTATTTTTGTTTCTTGTAATAATAAAATTAGAACGTGCAAGCAGTTGAGGCGCTTAATTGCCCACTGTAGTGGATTGCAGTGATAACGAAAGCCACGTGACATGCTGGAATGTGACACGGGACAGACAGCGGCATTACTTCCCTCTGTTGCAATCTTATCACTGTTAGTGGGAGCAATGCAAGCAATCCCAAACCGCTTACGTACAGTAATCCAATACACATTCCGTACCTAACCACTACAGCAGAAACCCATTAGCCAACTCTCCCTCACCCCACGCTACCGCTGTCTACCTCTTTCTATCTCTCGCTCTCTATCTCTTTCTCTCCTCTCTAACTTTCTTTCCTCCATTGGAAGAGTATGGTTGATTGGGTGGGGGAGTTGAAAAATAACTTTACTTGGTTTATGAGAGGATTTATTTTTATTATTATTCTGATCTAGACTTAGTAGCAAATAATAGTAATAAATTTTATCATTAGAACGATAAAGAAAATTTTGTAATTAACAATAAAATAAGTAACATTTTGAAAAGAATAATATAAATCTCTTAAACACCTAATATCTACCCTTTTTTTTTTTTTTTTTTTTTTTTTTTTTTTTTTTTTTTTTTTCCGGCCATCTGAGGACAACATGCTAATTTCAATTCTTTATTCCTTTTAACTGGGTCTCTTCTTCCTGTCTTCAGTCCACTTTGAACCTGCGTTTTTCTCTCTCCGACTCCTTCCATTTTTAACACTTTTGCCAGAAAAACCTCTCGTTCAATTGCTTCTTCTGCGTTTATATTATTTTTTTCTATATCCTTTTTGACTTCTTTAATCCAACTTGATGTTGTCTTCTTTCCCACAGATATTTGAAGATCTGTTTTGTTAACCCATTGTCGTCCATTCTATATAAATGTTAAAAAAATACTAGTCTTCTTTTTCTCACTGTTATATTTTCTATACTTTGATATATTTTATCATTACTTCTTAATTTCCAACCTTCTGAAGTTTTTTTCGTGGGCTTAATATTTTCCTAATAATTCGTCTTTCCAATATTTCTAGTTTGTCTAAATTAAAATTCAATGCTAGACATTCACTCGCATACAGGCGTTCTGGCCTCACTACTGTACTGTAATGCCTTATTTTCGCATTTTGAGATATGCACTTTTTATTGTAAATATCTTTTGTTATACCATATATTCTTTCCATTTTATGAACCCTTTCTTCTATACCAGATTTTTATAAACCATTTTTTTGAATTATTTCCCCTAGATACTTAAATTTTCTAACCCTCTTTATTCGACCAATATTTGTTAGCAAGAATTTTGGCGCATTTTTAATGTTCGTGGAAAATTTATTTTTTTCTGCAGAAATTCTTAAGCCTGTTCTACTGGCTATGTCCTCTGATAAATTAGATTTTGTTACTACAGATGTTAAACGTTCAGAAAGTACAGCAAAGTCATCTGCGAATGTCAAACAGTTTATTTCAATATGTTTGTTCGTTCTTCCCAACATGATTGGTGATATTTTGCATTCCTTTAATTTTTCATTCCAAATTCTCCCTACTTACTCCAGGACACAGTTAAAAAGAATTGAGGCTAAACCATTCAAGTTGAAAAGAATTGGGTAAACCAAAATATTGGTGATATTTTGCATTACTTTAATTTTTTTATTCCAAATTCTTACTATTTTTTCACTACTTTCCATAGTTGAAAAGAATTGGGAATAAATTTGTTTATTTTTTGGTGTTTTCTTTATTACTGCATTATTTCTTTTATTACTTAACATTGTTTTCTTATCATTGTTTTTTAACACGCCTGAAGTTTTGCAACGGGATGGCCGTCGTCACACTTCTCTATGGGTCCGAGAATCGGACTTGAACGAAATCTCAGACAAGTCACATGAAAGCGGCTGAAATGAGATTTCGAAGTTACGTGGGAAAGTGTAGTCTTCAAGATTGTTGTAGAAAGATTGCAGATTTGCGGCAGTAACTAAACATTATGAATAAATACTTGAGAATATACTTGAGAAAGTACTTGAGAAGAATAGAGTTGCTAAGGCTTTGACGGCCGGCGGCGCCCACATAGTTGGAAACGTTATTAGCCAAGCTGTTAGGTCGTCATCTAGAATTTATGTTGACAGACGTTCGCCTCACCATCGGAGGCTACCATCTATGTCAAGGCTATATAAGAGCTAGCACTTGATGCTCATTGGTTGATAATGTTTTCCAGCGTAGAGCGTGCTGGTATGAAAGTCTGTATAGTACGTTGAGTGGGCAGAGAAATGGAGGTTTGTCATCAACGCGGCCAAGAGCACAGCAGTAGTCTTCTCCAGACGCTTAAGTCTCCCAGACAGACTCTACGTAGGCGATACTCTGTTGCCCTGATCTCGAGAGGTCAAGTACCTCGGAGTTCACCTCGACCAACGTCTCACCTGGCGGACACACTCTGCACAAGTAGCCCGAAAGACCGTCTATCGTCTCTATCAACTCCGCCCCATGTTATGCAGCAACGCCATGACCCGCCGCCTAGGGAAGCTTATCGTCTCCACCTATGTGGTGCCGATGGTTACCTACGCGATACCCGTTTGGGGCTACTTGGCCAAGACCCATAAGCGAAAGCTTCAGTCTCTCCTTGACCGAGGATTGCGCTGGGCGTGTAAAGCCCACTACGTGACATCAAACAAAACGATCCGTGACTCCCTGCGTGTCCGTTCCCTGGACGCCATTATACGGACACAGTCCCGAAAATTTTATCGCCGCTCCGCCCGATTCCAGGGCAACCACCTCATTAGCGCCCTCGGTCGCTACCAATCTGTGCCAGGAGAATCTTGGACCCGGCCTCGGCGTACACTCACCCTCAGTTAATTCATTAATTGAAAACCCACGGCCGGTAGCAGGCCACACCCTAAATCCAGACCCTATCAGTCGACCCAGCGACAGGAGCTCTATTTGAAGCTCGGGACGCAGTATACGAGCGGGCGACGGGCAAGCCCTTCGTCCCGCACAGCCATTGAACTTGTTTGAATGTCTACATAAGTGTGCCTTCTTATAAAAATTACATCCCTACCTCATCATTGGGGTGAATTGGCGGAAGTTTAAAATAACTTCATTTGGCTTATGAGAGGATTTTTAAAAATTATTATTGTGATTTAGTCTTAACAGCAATAAATGGTAATATTTTTTTATTAGGAAGGAAAAGAGAATTTTGTAAATAATAATAAAATAAGTAAAATATTGAAAAGTTTAATGTAAATGCTTGAAACACCTTATATCTACCATTATTTCTTTTATTACAAAGGTTTTGTAAAATATATAAAAACACTTGGTAAGTTTCACAAATTTTTTAATTAACTCTGACAGCTGTTTCGACTATCTAAGCCATTGTCAAAGAGCGAGTGAATGAAATTACTGAACACAGGATGTTAGTGGAGTGTTGGTGGTGAACATCTGTTTAGGGCGTATCTGGAACATCTGAGTTGTGTGGACGAGAAGGGGGTGAGCAAGAGACAAGGGAAGGTCAGGTGTCTTTAAAAACTAAATACAATCATGAATGCAAAATATAAAATTAACTGAAATAAATATAAAATGAATGCAAAATTTAAAATAATGATGAACAAACAAAATAATATAAAATAAAATAAACTAAATAACAGATTTTAATAAAGGGGATACACAAAATTCAGTCTGTTCATTGGTTAAATTTTTGTTATTTTTTATTGCTTTTTTAATTTTTAAAATTTCTAACAAATCCATTTTTTTACCTTTTTGTATGTTGTGGAGTAGTGTTATGTTTTTTGTGTCTATGAAGTGATTGTGTTGTAAGCGATGATCTGCGATTTCTTTTATTACTTAACTTTCTTTATTATTACCATTGTTTTTTAACACGCCAGAAGTTTTGCAAGGGGATGGCCGACATTGTGCAAGGGGATGTGCTAATTGTTACCGACGCTGATGGTGAAACCCGAAACGTCTGTCAACATAAACTCTAGACCGCGGTCTAACAGCCCGGCTAATAGCTTAATCTTTCCAACCGTACTGGAGAGGATTGCCCAATATCGTCTAAATGGTTGTAACATCTGAACAGAATGAATGACTGTCACATCCGTCCTCAGACAACTATGTAATAATTATAAGCCGAAAGGACGGAGAGGTGTGGCTCGACCGAAGAAGCGTTAAAGAGAACAACTCTAGTCTATCTGTCTTGGACCGGAACAAACAATTTTTCGTTTAATCCTTGCTGAAGATGATGACTTTTGCAAAGACATTATAATTATCCTGTGTTCCTTGCGTTGTTAAAATAGAGTGGATTAGCACTAAGTTGTGTACTAAGTTATTATTATTTATTCCGGCTGTACAATACACATTTTACGGAACAAAAGATTACAGAAGTGATTGAATTCTCACATTCCACTGGTGCTTGTCCATCCAAAGATATTCTTCCATTTTTCGTTCCCTCAATGTAGTCTGAATTTGTTCTATCGAGGTGATAGGTGGTCTTCCTTTTTCCTTCTTCCTGGTGGGGTCCATAACTCTCCTTGGCAATCTTTCCTGTGTCATTCTTTTCATGTGTCGATACCATTGTAATTTTGTTTTGTTTGAATAAAATAAACAATTGAATTTTTTATATTCATTCTGTTCTTAATGACTTTATGTCTAATTTTCTCACGGCTGGATACTCTTGCAGAACGTCTCTAAAATTTCATCTCTGCTGTCATTAATTTTGTTCTTGTGTGTTTGTTGGTAGTCCAAACGTCTGGGCATTAACTCATGATACTTCTAACAACCTTTTAAAATATTTTGGTTTTAGTTTCTGCTGTAATTTGCTTATCCCAAAGGATTCCATTTAATGTAGATATAGCCATCTTTCCCAAATTAATTCTGGATTCTATTTCTTTGTCTTGCTTCCCACTGGCCGTAATTGTTACCCCTAAATACTTGTATTCCTCTGTATATGACGTCTTTCGCATGTCTTCCTCTAATATCAAGTGTATACTAAGCTGATTAGTATATAATGTCTGTTTCGTGCTCGGAAGCGGCTTGCTGTTTAAGCGGTGAAGCAGGTGCTATTATAGACCTATTTTGTAATTAGTTTATGAAACACTTGGTTGTACAGGTCTTCGTGCCTTGAATTATTTTGACATTCATAGGGATATGTCCGTATATTTAACCGACTGATTGCTTTTGATATTTCAGTCAAAACTACGAAGTTGGAAATTTTGCAGTTTCTACCGCTACAAGTGTCCGATTAAAAAAATTTACAGGCATTGCACAAATGCAATGCACAGAGAAGGGCATTGAAAATGCTTCAATAAATCTAATATATATATATATATATATATATATATTTATGTTCATTCACCAATGAATGAATTCATTCTCCATTTACCAATGTACAGATTATAAGTTAAATGTAGTCGCATTCATAAGCGAAGTTTTATATGTGTACTACGTTATTGACAACAAAGAAGTAGTTTCTATAGAAACCTTCCGATTCCCATTTTCGATCACGCACCAGCGGTCGTTTTCAAATGTGCGACATGTCCTTATAAACATTTTAAATGTTTAAAACTAGTTATACGTGATATAGTACACATGTTAATGACAATCGTCTAAACGTTTAGATCTATTTGGTACATAGTTTTAATTCCACAGCTAATTGAGTAAATCGTCCTTACGTGTATTAGGCAATTTTTTTGACATTCTGCAATGCAATATTGAAGAACACGAATTTAAGTTTGTGTAAACTGTGAGATAAACTGCTCTGTCCTGGTAAACGTGTTCAGAAAGCTTCTGGCAAGACTGCTGTGTGTGAACAAGCGGTTTACAAGCGTCAAAGACTGCCGTAAACGAGTTGAAGATTGTGGTTGTCAGATGAAGATTATGTTTTTTGTGTTCCACAAAATTTCATAGTTAGGCGCAGTTGTAAATAAGTAGTACTATTCGGGAATTTTACGCCATTTGTATGAAACTATTCATAGAAAACGTCAGGTTTACGGAAGAATAATTTGTGGAAGTTGCAGCCTGGTTATGCGCCTAGACGACGTCATTGCTTGTTAAGGATTTTGCGAGGCTAGGCAAAAGAAAACGTCATAATGATGACACGGCAACTGCTGTATTCACCGGATGTGTCCCAACGCGACCTTTACTCCTCCCAATAGTGATAATTTCCACGAAAGGACAAAGTTTCGCGACCGTTGAAAACGTAAAACAAAAATCGCTAATCGAGCTCAAGGCTGTATAACGTCTCAGCTACGTTATAACATCGGGAACCTGTGCATACTTACCTCTGATCAATTGCACGGGCTGCCATACTCGTAATCAACTTTTAATTACTAGATAAACCAGCACTAGTTATAACTAAAGGAACTTTTACATGGGGGTCTGATGATTTATTCACTCATTGTTTTAGTGTAAAGTAACGTCATCTCTTTATTAAATCATTACTACAACAGTTCTACTTAAATATTCCCATATAAGGTTTTCTGAATAAAAGATTACAATTTATAACAGATTTTGGTAAAGAACTGGGGCCAAAACGTATGGATTTATCAGTGCTAGCATTATCCACGGATCCGGGACCTTAAACTTGTTTATGAGTTAAGCTCGCTTATTTATATTCTATAAATACTATTTGGGGGCCATTTGAAGAATGGACTTAATCTAAAATTTGTATCAGTGAAGCTATACATATACATCAACATTATTCGGTACTACAAATATTTTGAATTCTAAAACATACTACATCTTATAAAGTGGTTATCATTACAGTCTTTCTATTTTTTTTTTATTTCAACTGTCTTTAACAATTCATTGGTTAGAATTTTAATTAATCACGGAGAACAAGTCTCCGTGTCACCTGCCATATCCATCAGTTTACTCGTAGTCAGGTTCCTTGGTCCTTATGGTGTTCGTCAGCGGTTGATCTTAAGTGGAGTTAACTTTCCTGTTGAAGTTCCTGAAGTGGTTAGTTCATAATCAAGTAGCGTGGAGGTTCTCAGAAGTCTCGTAGGTAAACATCGTTAGTGGTATAAGTGCCGTAAATGTTCTTGTTTGTTGCAGAATCGCACGTCACATTATTGTTTATAAAAGTACTCACTTTTGGTAGCTCGTACCATATTATTTAAAACGACATAGACATCTTACAAATTAAACAAATGAGATGTCATCCCTTACACAGTTATTTATGCATTTCGTTTTTTAACATTTAGACTACTACCACACTAATTTGGCAATACTTTTGCTATACATTGTTGTGTCTGTCTTTTAAATACAAACATTCTGTCTTTCTCTGAGACATGGTTCAAACGCGTATTTTCTACGCGAGCGCTTCATCTCGACTATGTAGGAAGGGTCAGTTAATCGCGCGGAGTTTACGCGTCGCAACAAAATAGTTCCACATTTATCTTCTATTTAAGGGGTTAAAGTTTGACCTTTTAATTATCCAAAGATATTCTTAATTACAGACTTCATTATAGTACACTACTGTGGTCTTTTTTATTTATTTATTTAATATTAATTTACAAGGATTATTAGTTTGTTTAGGGGTCGGTATTCAAGTTAATTCCGGTTAGCGCATGTCTATGCAGGGTTAATTAACAAGGGTTTCCCTATCTGTACACTCGTATTCCTTTTATTTTATTATTAAAACTCTTTATTAAATATTATTATGATTTATGATAGCGATAAAAATTAGTTTAAATGTGCGATTTATTAAAATTTAGAATTTCTCAGCTTTTACATTCCCTATTTATTAATTATTTTATTTTTAATTAATGAAATCATCACAGCTGTACCAACAAGTACATGCTTGAAATATTTTGAAGACTGCAAAACGGCTGGCTTAATCATGTTACATTTGACTGAGACTGCTATGAAGGGGGCAGTATAAGTGTCGATGAATGAAGGCATCATTTTTAAAATAAACAAGAACTGCACGAACTTTGATCAAACCTTGTAGCATCATGTTTTTGGAGAATCAAATTGATTACATGGGACAAGTGTTTGTTTCCCCATCAGCAACTCATAAACCGTAACTACTACCAAAACGTTAGCATGTTTCATAATATAAGGTATTTTTTGTTATTAACAGGGTAACCACTTTTTTCACAATGCCCTAGCGTGGGAATGGCGTCGGATAATATTTGTAGGAAGTTTTAGGGGTTGCGAATCAATTAAAACTTAACAGCTTCCAGCCTTCATCCCCTACCACGTTGTCGATAACCCCCTGAAAAACAATATTTTAGGTTAACTGTTTTGTAATTAAATTTCTACCACGTCTATTGTCGTGATGGATTTTCTTCGTAGAAAATTATTTTTTCCAAACAAGTTAATAATTAAATAGCAAATAACCTACAGTATTATAAACTAGACAGGAATATAAACGACGGTAATTTGTAATATTTTTTTTCGGCTGAACAAATATATAATTTGAAACAATATCGTTCTGGTAAAAAATTTCTGTAAGTTTTGTTTAATCTTCTTCACCGCTATCATGTAAAGGCAATGTTTCAACAATTTGCTTATCGTTTTCTCTTTCTTTTTACTTCTTCTTCTTCTCCTCTTCAAGGATTAGGTTATATAAACCTGTTCCGGCAGCCATCTCATCCTCGGAGACCCACGTCTCTTCTACCAATGGCTTTATAGTTCAGTGCCGCTTTAGGCAATCGATCCTTGTGCCGAACTGGCTTCGGCAACGTATTATTAGTATTTTAAAAACGAGCGCCGCTGACGTCACGCACTGCCACCCTGTTACGATAGTTTGTTGCCGGTCGGTTATACACACAAACGGTTGTGCAGCTACGCAATACAGCTGGCGCTGCCAGCCAGCTGTGTCTGTACATTCCTGCATTCGGAGGTTACTTGGCTGGACCGAAACGTTGTATCGGCCTCATTTCTGCTTGATCCTCCAACCTGTTCATCTGGTCTCGGCTGGCGGCAAACTTCTATCCAGGACTTCCGAACCTATCACTATGATAGGCTAGATAAAGTGTTGTTCCAGGTACGTGCAAGTCTGCGGGTTCTGAAAATATTCTAACCCCAAATATATTTTGTGTTTCAGCTTTCATTATGAGTTATGCTTGTGTGTGTGTGTGCGTATAGAGCCGTTTTTAATCTGGGCATTAATGCTATTACAAAATCAAATTAAATTAAATTTAATTAAATTATGAATGTGAGAGTCGTGGGTCAAGTTGATTTCAATAGAGAATATGCTAATGTATCTTGCACTCAGCTGTTTTGATGTAATTAATAACTACGAAAGACACAGCAAATCAATTTGAATATTTCAATGAAACATTAAGAAAGTAATTGCTAGACGAGCTTAATACTGTTTAATCTGAATTAGTGGCGATGTGTGTGTGCGCTGTTGCTGCTTAAAGTTAGTGTTGGTATTTAATGTGGACGGCCTAAGTGGCGTGATTTTCTTTATGACACCCTCTACAACCTATTGTATGTCCAGGTGCTCGACCAAGGGCGAGATGGGTGTCAGGGGTGGACGAACATCTGTCCACCCTAATGGCAGAGACGATCTTATAGCCACAATGCCGTCAGTCGAGGACTTTTCCAATGCTAAGCTGCACCAGGGACTTGTGACACGACTGTGACATCACTGATCCGCGCCTATACGAACTAAGTACACCGGACAATCGAGGTGGGAAAATTCTGATTATCTATTTCTCTCTCTCTACAACATGTGAATGCACAGAAGCCGCCAGAAGCTCACTCGTGAAGTTCTGAACATTATACTCTAGCACAAACTCTCGTGTTCAATTATGTTATTGCATGTGTGAACATTACCACAGTACACCTAATGAAGTATCTTATAACTGTATAATGTGTAAGAAGTTACACACATACACACACATCCGCAGTTTGCTGTAAGATCTAACTTTCATCTAATTAAGACCATTAGGGAGTTAATTATCTCGTGCTATCATGTCATCTGGTCATGGCTGAATTTTAATAACGTAGCGGGGGTTGTCTGATGCTGTAGATGAGAAACGATTTTCTTTCACACACATACTTAACGCTTAATGATTAAGGTAAGGGGTCGTTTGGCTGGTTGAGTTTCGGGGCGGTCACTTACATTCTCTGGTGTGAACTATGCTTGTGAATATGCTGGCAAATCTATGCTTAGGAGCTGAGATATTCCATTTACGTTGTCATTTATATTTGTATCTATCTATACATATTAGGGTTCCTTCATTTACTGTAGTTGGAATGGGTTTATGAGGAGGTTAGTGTTGAAATGAGGGATGTTTTGTTATTCATGTCGTATATGTGTTTGTGTGTGTAATTTTACTATATATATATTTTTTTTGGGGAATATGTAACGGATTTAAAAAAGAGAATAACCATAAATGTGCTTACTGAGACAACAGGCTAGCCTATTTGATATTATACAACACTGATGGATTAGTATTGCTTTATGAATGAGATTATTACTAACTTTGACTCATACATAATCAGGCAGAAATTTTTGCAATTAGTTTAATATCAACTCACTTACTTTGTGACATTATGAATTAATGGATATACATATATATACATATATATATATATATATATATATATATATATATAATTCTGCCTTTACTGGTGTGCTCACACAATCACGAACTTGTCATGTATGTAAAATCTTGCAGGTTGAATAAAGCACACGCTTGTTGGTTAAAAGAGTTTTTCATTTGCAAGTCCTGTCATTCACCTGGGGGGACATGTCTGTAATTGTATTTGGGCCTTGCACACTTTTGCTTCCTCTAGGTTTTTTTTTACCTAGTTCTAAATATGATGTCTCTCCCCTTTCACAAAAAAAAACTTAATAAAAATAAAATTAAATAAAATTCAAAAAAAAAATTTACAAAACTTAGAAAAATAAAAGGGGGGTTTCATCCTCTGTCATCCTTTGCAGATGATCCCATCATTATCTTCTGTAAATTGCAACAATTTTATTTATGTCCTTTATTCCATTTCTGTTCTGATATCCTCATTTATTATTCTACCTTGCAATGTATAATTTAAAGTATTTCGAAGAAACTGCATTTCAGCACTCTGAATCTTGCCACAGTCCTTTTTTTCATGACCCACGCCTCACTCGCATAAATCAACGTGGGTATTGTAATTCTCTTATAAAATGTAATGCTTGTGCTGTGTCTTGTTTTATTTCTAAGAATCGTATCACAAAATTTATTTATCTTCTCTCTTACACCATATTCAGATTCTTAGCTTATTTCACAGCCGACAACAAGGCTCACTTGTTCTAAAGTGCTGTTGTTTATAACAATCTTAGTCCTCACTGGATATTTACTTTTAAAGGCCATGGTTTTGGTCTTTCTTACTGAAATTGTCAGTGAGTACTCTCTTGCCACTTCTTGTAATTGAAACATAGCTCTTTGTAAATCATCGTCATTTTCTTAAATAAGAACTATGTCATCCGCATATAGCAGAGAACCCATAAAAATTTATTTTTAAGCTGTATTCCCAAAGTCATTCTGGTCTTTTTTTTTCTTGTTAGTAATTTTCACATTCTATTATCATTGTTATCTCACAACGTTTACGGTTTCCTAAATCTTTGTCGTCTTTTCCTTCCTAAAACATTTCTCCCGTGATGTTCGTAATATAACCATGTGCTTTGTAATTAAACCATTGTGTATTTATAATGTCTTTCTGATCGTCTTATGGTATAATACAGTGGAAAACAAAATACAAGACACCAATGAAATCACTAATAACCAGCTTCAATTGTCACAATTAACAGTTTGTAATCAACACGTTTTTTCGACAAGATTGTACTCGTAAAATAATTCAAGTTAATTTGTCCACACCAATATTAATGTCAACTAACAGAGTCGCGCACAATAATCACTTTTCACTAATAACCACAGAGTAATCGCCCGAATTAAACTCGAAACTCACTTGAATAAATCGCCACTTAAATTCAAACTAAGCGTCCCTGAATGCTTTTATTTATAACCAGCTGAGATTCCAGAATAATCTATAATACGCGACAACGCTAGTAGAAAACACTAGAGCGTAATTGCTTGCGGGTTTGAATACAGTACTCGAGGACCAGTGAAGTCTGGAATAACCTCGTTAACGCATGTTAAGGCGCACGTATGCATACAACATTACAGCTGGGCTACGCCACGATAGCCGAGAAACGTGTAGAACGTTCTGTAATGACGTAACAATAAAATGTTCATGTTCAAAATAACATAAAAATTTACTGTTTCTTCTTCTTCTTCTTCTTCTTCTTCTTCTTCTTCTTCTTCTTCTTCTTCTTCTTCTTCTTCTTCTTCTTCTTCTTCTTCTTCTTCTTCTTCTTCTTCTTCTTCTTCTTCTTCTTCTTTGTTTTTTTCTCTTATACTCCTACTGCACTTATACTCCTTGTCCACACCCTTCTTCCCGTCATAACAATCCACAGATGTAAATAAAACGAGGAAAAATATTCGTATAAAATTTTATAAAACATCAGGTATACCATCATTTGTGTGCGACAGAGCATCGCTTGTAAAACGGGAGAAATGAAAATTCAAGCGGCTGAAATGAAATTTCAAAGAAGCCCACAGAGATATTCTCTTCTAGAAATAAGACATTAATAAGACATTAATAATATATAAGTATACTGCAACGAGGAAACGTATCGAACAATGGAGTGTGTCGTTCTACGTGTTACCCGGCCAGTCGACCAGCTGTGTGTTTCTGCCAAGGCCGCACTGAAGTATCCTCTAGACTTTTCGAGTGCCTGTTAAGGAACAATATTGTGGAACCCTACACGCGTTATATAGGCAACAGGTTCCGCTTAGAAGTCAGTTTAAGTGGCGATTTATTCAAGTGAGGTTCGAAGTATTGTGGCGAAGTGTTATTGTCTTATAAATTAGTGGGGAATTCTTTACAGTTGACATTAGTATTGCTGTATAAAGAATTTTTAGTTCTTACAAGTACACCTCTAGTTATTCCAGTCGGTGATTTTTTTTAGTTTTTCAGCCAAGATGCATTTCGGAACGGTTGTGTTCCATCTTCAATGCATCTTGGGTGATGAAGATACAACTGTTCCGAAATGCATCTTGGGTGAAAAACTAAAAAATCACCGACTGGAATACCTAGAGGTGTACTTGTAAGTACTAAAAATTCTTTATACATTATTAAAGGTATTATTTGACTATTTCATAAAAATTATTATTGCGTGTGGAGAAACCTAAGTTGAATTATTGTACGAGGTGATTACGAATTGTTATTTGTGATTAAGTAAAGCTGGTTATTAGTGACTTCATTGGTGTCTTGTATTTTGTTTTTCACTGTACCATACGAAGATCGGTGAGACAGTCGTAACAGTACATTAGTAATAAAATAAAATATTGAAAATTGAATGTTTGCACAAGGTGATTAGAGACAATAAGAGGAGATGGTACCAACTCTTGGACTGCATGGCAAATAACCGTTTATCGGTGGCAGCCTTGAAATACGAGGGCTATTTTTTTTTTTCAACCTCCGGTGAGTTGGGAAACCTGGTTCTGTTGTCATAGCAACAATCTGATTGTTGATTAATGTTTTTGAGGCTTTGTTCTAACCTATAGCTACTGATATTATAGTTATTTTGTCTATTACTATGACGACAGTTTAATTATGGCAACTACAATTGAAATTGCCTCCAAGTGTGAGTTTCGGTCTCTTATTAGATTTCTTCAAGCTGAAGGTCATAGTGCTGCAGAAAGTCTTCGAAGTTGTGTAATGTATATGGAGAAAATGTGACGAGTGATGATTCAGTTCAGGAATGGTGTCGAAAATTTAAAGAAGGGCGAATTGATGTTCATGATGAAGGAGGGCAAGGAAGAAAGTCCGTGGCTACTGATGATGTTGTTGAGAGGGTAAACAGGATGGTTCGAGAGCACCGTCGTTTCACAATTACAGTCATCAGGCTTAGTCATGTAGGCACATGTTGTCGTCAGGCGTTGTCATCTTGCACGACAACGCACAACCTCACGCAACTGCACTCACACACAAAACCTGCTTCATGAATTTGTTTGGAAAGTCCTTGATCACCCACCTTATAACCCAGACTTGGCACCAAGTGACTACCATTTGTTCACTGACTTGAAAAAGTGGTTAGGTGGGCAGCAGTTTGACTCCAATGATAAGTTAAAGTCCAGTGTTGCAGATTGGCTGACTACTCAGGAGCGAACATTCTACAACATGGGCATAGAAAATTTGGTGCCTCACTATGATAAGTGCCTCAGCCATGGTGGTGACTATGTAGAAAAATAGTTTACATATATATGAAATTATTGTATATAATAAAATTATTGATGTCATTCATATGTCTGTTTATTGATCTATCGGAGGTTGGAAAACAAATAGCCCTCGTATTAACCTCGGAAAATAGACCGAGGATACGATAAGTTCGGAAACAGGTCAAGTAGGACCTAATCCGTGAAGTGAAAAACAAGATGAATACTGTGAAAATTATTTAAGAAATTGTCTTTTTGCGAAGGATAGTAAAGAAAATTTTTTAATGCAGCCGTTAGGGCGAGTGCTGCCCTTGTTAGTAGTAATTACTACGTTGATGATGATGATCATCATCTGCAAGGGATAGACCAAGGATGGTTTGTTTCTGTCTCAAATAAGCAAAGATTAGAGCTGGTCACTCCAGCGCTTCCTCAGACGTCCCACACCTCTCCGTCCCCTCGGCTTATAATTCCATAGTTGTTTAGGGATGCGGCAGTCATCTATTCGGCAAAGATGTTCCCACCAATTCAGCCGATACTGGGCAATCCTGTCGAGTATGCTCATAATATTCAGTTCCTCCCGTATATCTGTATTTATTCAATGATAATGGAGAGTATAATCTGCCACGTGCCTGAGAAATTTTATTTCAGCCGCTTGGATACAACTGGCCTGGTCTTTCGTTAAGGTCCAATTATGAGACCCATAAAGAAGTGTGGGAAAGGGCCATCGCCTTGTAGAATTTTAGGCGTATTCCTTTACTTCCTGACATAAGGGTTCGCCTAATAGTCCCGCACATAAGGTTGAACTTATGCAACTTTTTTACAACGTCGTTGCTTGTACTATAAGACACACTGTGCCTAGGTATTTAAATTGCTGACTTGTTCCAGGACAGTACCATCCTTAACAATTTTTGTCCGTACGGGATCATTCATTACTAAATTGTTTCAAATTACTGGTCCCCAATTAATAAAACTTCTTCTTGACCTTTGAAACCTTACGACTGCGGCCTGATACTCCCCCCCTCTCACAGTGGTACAATTTACGTTCCACTATTATTATTATTCCGGCTGTACAATGTTTGCCCATTTTCCTGAACCAAAGATTACAGAAGTGATTGAATTCTCATCTTACACTGCTGCTTGTCCATACTTGTACATAATTTCTCGTTTCCTCAATATAGTCTGAATTTCTTCTATCCAGGTGATTGGTGGTCTTCCCCTTTTTCTTCTTCCTGGTGGGGTCCATTTTATAACTCTCCTCGGCAATCTTTCCTGTGTCATTCTTTTTGTGTCTCCATACCATTTTATTATTTTGTTTGGATAAAATCAACAATTGAATTTTTCACATTCATTCCGTCCTTAATGACTTCATTTCTAATTTTTTCACGTCTGGATACTCTTGTCGAACGTCTCCAAAAGTCCATCTCTACTGTCATTAATTTTGTTCTTGTGTGTTTATTAGTAGTCCAAACTTCTGAGACGTATGTCATGATACTTCTAACAATGGTTTAAATATTTTGGTTTTAGTTTTTGCTGTAATTTGCTTATCCCACAGGATTCCATTTAATGTAGATACCATTAATCTTTTCCAAATTAATTCCGGATTGTATTTCTTTGTCTTGCTTCCCACTGGCCGTACTTGTCACTCCTAAATAGTTGTATGCCTCTGTATATGAAATCTTCCCCATGTCTTCTTCCAATATCATGTCTTGATGAAAGTCACCTATTGCCATGTATTTTATTTTATTCATATACGTTGACTATAATGAGAGAAAATTAGCCATCTAATAAACACAAGAAATAGCAAGCGCAAGGTGGAGACAGAGAGCTGTATGTGCATGCCAGACAAGACCGCTGTATTATTGGCATTTAGCGACAGGGTGTGCAAAGAGACTGAGGCGTGACCTTGACCACAGTACAATTCTTGCGATTTTGAGACGCAAACAACTCACTGCGCTGGTTCGCGTCATACTAGAGATTCAGACTCTACAATCAGGCGATTGACAATTTAACCAAACATTAAAACAGATTATTATTAAAATACAAACTTTTACAGACTTTTGGATTTGACGTAACACAGCTATGTGTGTTTTTAAAACGATGGTATTTTGCACGACTGACATATGCAGGACTTCACACTGGTGAAATGTGTTCTTTTAAACTCCACCCATCGCCAATGAATTTACACTTATCACAGACTACTTCACCCACCAAAATGTGCAACTATCAACCACTACTACATTAAAGATTCAGTAATAAATCCTACTACGAGAGAACGAAGTGTTAAATAGTGAGCAAAAGAATCCGATGTATAGAGAGATCGAGAGTTTTTTTTTCTATTTGTATCGGTTATCTGAAGACCACATGCCAATTTCAATTCTTTATTCCTTGTTCTTTTCTTTATCTCAAATATTCTTTCATATTTTCGCTGTGTCTCTTCTTCCTGTCTTCAGTCCACTTTGAACCTGCGTTTTTCTCTCTACTACCTGGACTCCTTCCATTTTTAACACTTTTGCCCGAAAAACTTCTCTTTTAATTGCTTTTTATATTATTATTTTTTTAAAATCCTTTTGGACTTCTTTAATCCAACTTGATGTTGTATTCTTTTCCCGCAGATATCTTAAGATCTGATTTGTTAACCTATTGTCGTCTATTCTATATAATTGTCCAAAAAAATAATAGTCTTCTTTTTCTCATCGTTTCTGTTATATTTTCTATTTCATCATTGTCGAGAGTTGTTTGTGATTGTACATTATACGTGTTTTTGTTCGACCTGAAGAGCTAGGTTATTTAACGAAAAAAAAAAAACAAAATATTAGCTATATTGTTTTCTTCTCGTTAAGAAAAGTTCAACGCAGGTAATCCACCACCTACAGACGTCGTACAAAGGTTAAAGGGTTGTTGTGTAAGGGTTGTTTTGTACGGGGGCGTACGTTCTGTGTCCGTGATTGATAGCAAGAGCGTAAAATTGGCTGCTTAGTTCTGGTCCAGCTTTACTTCTCTACTGCTTACCTTGCACACAGCAATTTGTATACAACTAATCAATCCAGACTTCTTTAACTCCAGTGACAAAGAACATTGAGCGTTGAAACGACTCACTTAAATTTTAATTTCATGAAAAAAATACAGCTAATGAGAGACACGATTTTTTTAATTAATTTTTTCTTTGCAGTGTGTGCAGTCGAAAACTCTTTTTAATATTTTTCTTACTTAGGTTCACAGATTACTCAGAACAACTCTTGCATTAATGAAATAAAATCGTACGTGGCAACAGATGTTATTACTCCTATTAAAAGCTTTTCAAATCCAGAATGTTAAACAAACAACTTAAGCTGACTATATAAAAAAATCTTGTAAGATCGGTTGCAACATATGGATGCAAAGGCAGGACATTAACCAACACAGACGAGCAATATGTAAGAATGTTTGAACTAAAAGTCTTGCAAAAAATCTTTGGAGTTCTACAAACAGAAGACGGCGGTTGGATGTTTCGAATGAACAATGAACTGGACCAAGTGATTCAGGGTGCCGAGATAGTCTGGCTTATTAAAATTGGGAGTCTTGAGTGGCTGGGCCACGTAAGGCGAATGGATGACAGAAGAATAGCTAAGAGAATTGCAGATTGGTGACCGGTAGGAAGAAGAATTAGAAGCAGACCCAGGAAGAGATGGTCGGATGACGTGCAGGATGATTTGAGACGTATGAACCTGACGGGATAGAGACGGATGTGTAATGAGAGAGCGGAGTGGAAGGAAGTCATTGAACAGGATAAAACCTGGGTTATAGCGCTGGGTTATAACCCACGGAAAAAGAAAGTTAGGAAGAATGTCCAGTCAGTTTGGGTTAAGTTCGTTTTGTGTTACACGATAATTACCGTTTTACTATAACTCTTACTTAAAAAAAAAATAATAATTAGCACGTGGAAATCTTAAGATTTAATCAATATAGCAGTAGGCAGTAACATTCAGATTGTTGATGTACGGATAACTTTGTTTATTTGTGATTAATATAACAAAGGGTAAGTTGGAGAAACTAAAAATAAAGAGAAAACTGTCAAACTATCTCTAACAACTCTATCCTTACCCTGATACACACTAAAGCTATAGAAACAATTTCCAAGCCAAACATTTGCTGATAGGTTGTCTGCAAGATCTTACTCCGAGGCTGCTTTGGATACTACAAATATTTCAAACTTTAACATGAACAGGTTACTGGCCTGTTGCAGAACCCCCTACCAGGAGGACCAGAGACTCTTCTGTCATACCTGAGCCAAAAGAGCCCTGTTTTTGGGCGCAGGAGATTCGCCCACACTCTTCTCTTTCTGAGACAGGATTTGGTGGCTTTGTATCAGTTATTTTTATATCAAACTTTTTTTAGAATTTCCAGTGCTCAACTATCGGAATCACTGAGCACTCTAAGATCTTAAGCCACCAAAAATTAAGAAATTAGAATTGAAAAAGGAAGGCACCCTAGCCCTCGATACTCTAATAGCGTCGGGGTCAGAAAAGAACAAGAGGCACTCAAGAGGGACTAGACACAAAATATTAAAGGAAGGAATCTTACCCAAGGACAGTTGAAGCAAAGTGAGAATCCAGCGATGGACAAATCGGAATTGCCAAACCCATATTCACAAGAGGTGAACTTCTGATGTAAACCTATAAAGCCATCGGTTGTCCGAAGATGAGGTGGGTGCCGGAAGAGGTTTGTATAACCTAATCCTTGAAGAGGAGAAGAAGAAGAAGATTACCTGCAATTGAAGTGAATTTTTGAGAAGAGGAGCGGGTAGATCCGAAAGTAGAGATACACCTACGCCTCGATCGACTTGAGTATGATCATCAAGTACTTATTGCAGACATTGTGGATGAAACAATTCTTGAGGTGGATATTATCGACGCGTAATGGTTTGTAGTTGACTTCAAAACAATGTCTTCTCAACAAATACGTCAGAAAAATCCATGGGCGTGATATGCAAATCAAGTGGCCGTAACTGTCCCGCCAAATTCCGTAAAATCATGACGGTTAGAACCGAGGTAGATACGTCACAATAAATGAATCCAGCTCACCGTTTTATGTTGTATTAGCGACATATAAACAGGGTCTCCTTCTTCATAATTGACGCTACAGCTCTTGGAGAGACCCGGCCTCCTGAACAATCCGTCTCTAGTGTCGTCTCGATCCTCTGTTCTCAGTCTCCATGTAATTACACCGAGCCTGCGTAGGTCGTCCTCAAGATCACTCACGTCTGAGCCGAACCCTCCTTCTTTTTCTCGTAAAAATTCTCTTCACTGTGGATGTCTCTAACATTCTCCGGACATGCGCTGCTCACCGGATTCTACTTTTCTTTATGTCAGTGACGAAATCTGGTTCTCCATAGATTTCCTGGATTTCTGCATTCGTCCTTATTTGCCATGCTCCTTGGAGGTTTACTGGACCAAATGTCCTCCTGAGGACTTTTTATTTCCCACCTGCGCAACCACTTTTCCTCTGTCACTGTCCACGTTTTGGACCCATACGTGACCAGTGGCTTAAGAATTGTCTTATGCAGACGAATATTGGTTGTTCTGCTTATGTTTCTACACTTGAATACTCCTTGTAAGGAGAAGTAACATTTGTTTCCAGCATATATTCTTCTCTTTATTTCGTCGGCCGTAATGTTGTCCTCAGTAACTAGTAAGCCCAGGTATTAGAATGTTTTAACCTTTTGAAAAGTGTATCCTCCAATTACCAGGGTGTTCTTCTCTCTTGCATTTTACTGCCTGTTAACATGTATTTGACCTTTCCAATGTTCTAAATTCGGAAAGATGAACAGGATATTGTAAGTAATTACATGATAATTGTTGACCTTTCAAAGTTTGCTATGACGTTAACAATATTGTTTCCAGTTATTTTGTACTGTTGTTGTAGGAAGAACTTGATAATGGTTGCGAAACCGAAAGGCCTCGTTCGAGGAAAAAGTGTATATAGCAGGGAAGCAACAAAATTTGACAAAGTTAATATTGTTTCCACTAATCTCATCAATTAACTGTCTATAATATTCTTCTTCTTCTTCTGCACCTCACGGCATTGGGACTTTGCCTGTTCTGTCTTCACAGAGTATCTCTCCATCTCACTCTCGGGCTTAATACATCTCTTGTACCAAAGGGTCTATATCGAAACGCAACCTTAGGTAGTCATACATCCTCCATTCTATTTCTTTTATGAATTTGCTAACTGCTATAATTTTTTTTATTGTTCGACTAAGCTTTTCGTCATTACTGACTTCAGGTCTTAAAGAATAAATAACATACGTTATGCGGATGATACCGTCATAATCGCAGAAAGCTTAGAGGCGCAAGAAATAAAGAGCAGAATTGAAAAGGCGAGAGCAGTGTACACTAGAATGAGCAGTTTATTCAAAAGTCACGATTTAACAATAAACACAAAGATGAGACTTTTACGCTGCTACGTATTCTCGGTCCTCTTCTACTGTGTAGAGTCTTGGACTTTGACTGAAGCCACAACTAAAAATTAGAATCTTTTTAAATGTGGCTTTACCGTAGAATACTGAGCATTTCATGGACAGCACGTATAACTAATGTTGAAGTTTATAGAAAGATGGGGAAAGAAAGTGAAGTTATTAACACAGTGAAGATAAGAAAGCTTCAGTATCTGGGACATCTCATGAGAAATGGACAGAGAGTTTACTTTTTGCCGTCCATACTACAGGGAAAAGTACTTGGAAAAAGAGGAGTTGGGCGACCGAGAATCTAATTGCTGAGAAATTTAAGGACCTGATTTGGCATGAACACAACGACTTATTCCGTGCAACAATACAGAGAGTTAAAATAGTCTGTGTGGTATCCAACATCCGAAACGGAACTATCAGAAGAAGATCTCGGCCTGTGTCATTCCCAATACTAATAGTGCAACCCAGATAATTGGAGCCATAGACTTGTTCCAAAACTATTTGTCTCTAATTTTTGTGTGAATATAAATTACAATTGTAGCGAGACGTCGGAAAATACAACAGAGTGAAACAATTATATGGAAATAAATCACTTCAGTGCGTCGGCTGCAGTATTCAGTTTGCTGTAATGAAAGTTTAATGTGACCGTCGGGATTTGTAATTGGTGTTGAAAGCTGAATGAGAAACTGTTGGATTAAAACAGCCTGTTCATTGTATTCGAAATCCAACAGGTTAGACTTTTACAAATAACTGCCTTAATTTGTATGTTTTTTTTTTGTAAATCGTTTGAGCACTTACAGTCAGCGTTTGAGCACTTACAGTCAGCGCTTGAGCACTTACAGTCAGCGTTTGAGCACTTACAGTAGGCTTGCTAGAACAATAATAAGAAGATGAAGAACAGTTTCGTAGTGTACTCACCATAGTAGGAAAAATCAGATAGGTACTCAAAGAAACAACTTAGTAAACTTTTGTATTATTTTGAACACGAACATTTTATAAATACGCAATGGTTTAACTACAAAAATTAATTACATTTTATAAATACGCAATGGTTTAATTACAAACTATATGGTTCTATTACGAACATCACGGGAGAAATGTTTTGGATAGGAAAGGACGACAAAGATTTAGGAAACCATAAAAGTTGTTAGATATCGTTGTCTTCCACCCCGTTTCTTCTTCAAACCAAGTTGATTGGCAACTCTTCCGAGATCGACTGTTTATTTTTAAAAAATTACTACTGTAAGTACTGTAGTTAGTGAACGAACAAAACGAGTTCTCAGTTTTAACTCGACCGTTTTGGATTTGTCTGTCTGTCTATCGGTGTCTGTCTGTCTTAATGTCTATCTGCCTATCTGTTTGGAGTGTTTCAGGAGAACGTTTGAACTCAACAACCGATTTTCATAAAACGATTTTCATGAGTCTCTTTACTTTTACTCTCCAGAATTTCTTATCGGTTTTAAGATTGACTCCCCTAAAATATGGAGTGGGGAGAGAAAGCAAAAATGTAAGGGGATCAAAATTGTAAAAAAAAAATTTCCAAAGACCATAGAGAGTAAAAATTAAAATTAATTTAACAAAAATATAAAGTTTATACTCAAACATAGTGTTCAGTTTGAAAATTTTCGGAAAATTTTGGTGAAATTGCAGAATGTTTGTGGAGTATCAGATTAAAGAAAATTTTATCTAACGCCTGAATGTAGTGTTACGTTTTGGAAATTTCAAAATTTATAGACTCGAGGCTCCAAAAGAGATAAAAAATTAACAAACAATTGTGAAAATCCATCAGGATATCAGGCTAAGAGTAATTGTAACCCAAATCGTATGTTTGGAAGTTTTGCATGATTGGGTGCTGTAAAATTCTTATATTATTAAAGAAATAGTACTGTAATCAGGTTTTTAATAATTTTTTCTAATTAAAAAATGTATCTAATATTGAAATTTAAGAAAAATTATTGTACTGTGCTCAAAATAGAGAGCGACTTGTGCAGCTCAAAGAGGTTAAAGGTTAATTGCAAAGTGGTTAATACTGGAAACGTGTGTTATCTTCCAAGAGAGGGCGATAAGGGGGAAATCTGCATAACAATGTAGTGTTATCTTCCAAGAGAGGGCGATAAGGGGGAAATCTGCATAACAATGTAGTTTTCTATACCTTACATATTGTTACGCAACGGAACATTCTCGAAAAATGGAGTGCTTTATTTTAATCTTTTCTCGGCTATCCCAGCAGAGCCCAGCTGCAATGTTTGTGTGCGTACATATTGCTGCTTTGTGATGAAAGACAATTACGTGACACTTATCATGCGTGAAAATCGACGCTATTACAAACCGCTGCGGTCGGGCACTATGTTCAAGGCCAGACAGTGACACTGTTTCTAGTGAATTCGAAAAATTGACAGATTATTCTTTCATCTCAGCGGGGTATATAAAATAAGCATCCAGCGACGGTCAGTTCAGTTTACGTCGGGCGATTACTCAGTGCGTTCAAGTGGTTATTGGTGAAAAGTGATTATTGTGCGGGACTCTATTAGTTGATTTGGTGTTTGGCGGGACTCTATTTGTCTATTATTAATGTGGTCAAATTAACTTGAATTATTGTACAAGTATAATCTTATTGAATAACTTGTTGATTACAAACTGTTATTTGTGATAAATTAAAACTGGTGATTAGTGACTTAATTGGTGTCTTGTATTATGTTTTTAACTTTACCATACGACGATCAGTGAGACCGTAGTAACAATATGGTTATAGATGTTCCTTATAGCGTATATATATGGTTATGCGATTCTTCTTCTCCGTCATAGTTTTCCCTTTCGTTTCCATCCCAACGTCCGCGAGCGTCCTTCTCTATTCCTCTCAACAGGCGTCAATTTAATAACTTTCTGATCTGCACCAGCTGCCCGTTTCAAATAGACTTCCTTTATCCTGAAGGATCAGGTTATCGAGAAAGTACACATGTTCTATTAATTTGGCAATCTTGAGTTTCATTTTACAAGAATTGAATTTAACTGAAACTGGTACAGTAAGGTAAAGGAGCGGATACAATACAACTCCATCTTTATCAGTTTCTGAGATAATGTGCCATAAACACAGAACATTTACCGTTAATAACCGATTAAGGAAATCAAACCATAAACTTAGGTAGAGCGTATTAGTTTCAGCTAACTCGTTTACAAAACGAATAGTAGCATTTAAAAAAATAAATTGTAAATCCCAATATTCACACTATTGATTCGACAAAAATATTCAATTAGGATTGATTTTTAATAAATAAATGATAGGTTGTAGGTTGTTAAATGTAAAAAAATATTCTTTGTTTTCCATGGCGCTTTTGTCCAACGAAAATCAATAACTACTTTTTGACGAGAAATTGTTTCTTGTATTTTGGGTAACTTATTAAGTGTATTATATTGTTACGTAATACGGAACGTTCTACAAGTATTTCGGCTAGCCCAGCAGAGCCCAGCTGTAATGTGCGTGTGCGTGCATATTGCTGCTACTTTGAGATGAAAGACAATTACGTGACACTTATCATGCGTCAACAAACGAAGCTATTCCAGACCGCGCGGTCAGCGTACTGAATTCAAGGACAGAAATTTGCACAGTTTTTAGTGAATTCTAGAGCGCCTGTAATACGCAGTTTGCTCGACGTGTCATCCAGAAACTGACCGATTATTCTGACATCTCAGCGGGGTACAAATACAAGCACCTAGCGACGGACAGACAGGCGATCACTCAGTGCGTTTAAGCGGCGATTTATTCAAGTGAGGTTCGAAGTATTATGGTGAAGTGTTATTGTGTGATTATTGTGATTATTATTGCGTGTAAACAAATTTAATTTTAATTTTTGTACGAGTACAATATTGTTGAATAACTGGTTGATTACAAACTGTTAATTGTGATAATTAAAACTGGTGATTATTGATTTCATTGGTGTCTTGTATTTTATTTTCCACTGTACCATACGACGATCAGTAGACCATTGTAATGGTGTACAATGTACAATGACAGTATTGTAAAATGCATTTCATGTGTAGGCATTAATTGTACAGGCCTATGGCTGTTAATTAGCTTGTATGCGTGTCTTTTTATTCAGAGAGGGTTCCACCCTTAACTAAAAACGAACACTTAAGTTTTTAATCAGCCTGAATTGTTCTGTTCCTTTAACGCAATTATATCATTAGCTTTAATAAATATCGCTTTGCTGTTACAGTTTGCGAATTAATTCAATAGACACGTTTTAATAAAACAAAACGCAGTAAAATAGAAAAACAAATTTGCGTTACGTTAGATTAACAGATGGAAATTACTTTTCACGCAATTATTCAGAAGTAGTGTACAGCTTTGTTATGTGGGCACTTGTGAAGCAATTTTTGTAAATGTAGACTGAATGTAGAAATGTAGATTCAACAATTTTTTTATTTTTGTAAGAGAAAAAAAGTTTCATTTACAAAACTCGAACACAAACTTTTCTCTCTTACAAAAATAAAGCGTCACTAGTTCGTAATTTTGAGAACAAAAAACAATAAAATATTCAATCAGCCCGAATAAACTTAATTTCCTAACTCAATTATGACATCAGTATTCGTGAATGCTGTTGCCCTATTTACAGTTTTTAAGTGGATTAATTGAATAAATAAATTTTTGCATAGCAGAAAGGAGAAAACGAAGTATAAACTTTTATTAAATAAGCAAAGAGGTAAAACACATTTTAGTTGGTCAAGTGTATGAAGATAATCTGTAGTAATTATGTATGTATGTGTGTATATATTTTAGCGTCAGACTCGTGCGTCCAAAACATTTTAACGGACAGAATGCTAATAGGATTTTCTGTTTTTTTTTAAATCGCTTCTTTTATCTTAATTAAAGGATTAAATTTTTATAACAGGTTTGTTGTCAGCTCCCACACTCCGCCGCCTCAACAGTTCCATTTACCGCTGGCAGACGTATCAGCGAGACCGACGTCACAATGTGTTGCAACAATCGTGTTGTAACTTTCTCTGGACAACCTTCGCGGCATTTGCCATCCCACTGTCATGACAACTCTTTTCCCCTGCGACCTTCAATGTGTTCCTTAGAAAGGGTTCCATTTAGCTTGCCAAATCGTTCAAATCTTTTGCCATCCAGATATTTAATCCAATCTCATAACCGCTTAATCCAAGTATCTCAGAGCTTGCACTTGAGACTGTACCCCGGTAGCACGTGAGCTTAGGTTAGGTTTAAGTCGCCACTAATCTTAAGAACCTTTAAAGACAGACGGTCAGTGGGTACAGATCGTTAAGGGGAGTCCCTACTGAAAATGGCCAAAAATTGATAAAAAATTAAAATTTGTTACAAATCGTTCTATGGTTAGTTCTTTATATAAAAAACACACTGAAACATCATTTCCGAAATATTTTGTAGCAAAAAAAAATTGTTTGGGTAAACCCTAGCACCTAAGCGATTTACGTTTAATTTAGGCATTATAAGAAAACAATATTATTTATATAATATAATTTTACACACATATATATCACATTAGTACTAATTTGAAAATAAGTGTTACATGTATAAAACATCAGCTGATTTATTTACAATGAAAAAATCAGACTTGTAAAACAGCTGATTGATGTGTCGTTGATAACCTGCAATGGTTTGTCTGCTGCTGTAAAAGATATTTGTTTCTATAAATTATTAAAAATGTAAAGTAAAATATTTTATTGCTTGTATTCGAATTTATTATTTTCATATCCATAGGGTAATAACAGATCTTGTCAAGCCATTGTACTCTATAAATATTTAATTTGCCAACAGAAAAGAATATTTTTAGAAAATAGTTTCCCCTCAAATTCAATTTTTCATGTTTTTATACATATTTTTTAATATGTCTAAAAAAACTATCTTACTTAATGGTCTGAAACACATGTCTTTGGGATATAATTATCTAAAACAACACAGTTTGCTATTTAATTTGGGCTTATATTTCCTTTGTATTTATAAATGTAAAAATTAAAAAAAATATTTTTACTATTTACCTCCAAAAAAATTGTTTTTAATTACATCCTCGTAAAAATACGTGTTTGTTTCAGATACTTTTATTCCTTTCAAAATGACATCTTTTAAAAGGTCGTAGGACGTCTAGTTTTTCTGGAATATCAATTTGATAAATGTTCCAAAAACGTTGCTAAGAAACGTTGAAAAATTCAATTTTCAGCACTAAAAACTTGTTTTTTCCAGTTTCAAAATTTTATCCTTTATTTAGTGCAACAATAAATAATACAAAAATCTGAATATATTAAAAAGTTAGAAACTAAGCATTTTTACCATTTTTAGTAGGGACTCCCCTTAACATACAACATCTCAAGAGGTAAAGAAGGATAACCCGCGCTAACCGTATTACCAGACACTTAAACAGAGCCAATTAAATTAGTAGAGAAATTAAATGAAAATCTCAAGACTTTACAATTGAGTTTCAAACAAAACCAAACAGAGAAATAAAATAAAATAATTTGTTGGAGAAAACGTAATTAGTTTGTCTTTAATAATGTTGTAGTCGTTAAACCAACTGCAGAGGTTGGTAATAAGATAAAATTGATTATCAAACTGACTGACGTCTTAAAAACTCAACAAACATAAAACCTTGCTAAGCAATGCTGTTAGATGATAATAAATATTTGATGATTCGGTCTTTACCTCTGGTTTTACTTCCAGTTTTGCAGTGTCATTTTTCTATGCGTAGAATTATTTATTTTAAAAATACTGGACGTGTTGAATCTGTAGAAATTTCTTATTATTATATAAATAATATTGTGATTTAATTCAGTATAGTTTCTTCGGCAAGTAGTGTATTGTGTTTTGTCGTTTAAATATCTGACGCACGTTTCACTGAAAAATATTAGCACCATCAGAGGTTTGTAAGTGAATCAATAACAATAGAAATTATTCTATTGTTAATATAGAAACTAACGAATAATCGAATTTGTTTCGATTTTAATGTAAAATAATTGATAATCGATTTAAATCGATTAATTAACGATTGTTTTAATGTTGATTTACTTAAGCAGTTGAGATGTCGGTTATACTGGAAATATTTAATATTTATATTCTATTATTTTTATTTATTTTAATACATTTATAATTTTAAGTAGATCATCTTGTTTTTTTTTTATTTGAATTTTTCTTTAATTAATAATTTATTGTTAATGTGTTTATAGATATTAAGATTTTTCAAATATTAATTTTTTGAACATGAATTAAAATTAAAAGGAAATATGGAAATTAACATTAATAAAGAGAATGCCGTGTGACTACAGTCTCTTCGAAATACAACCCGCGAGTCACTTCAAAACTAGAAGAAAAATGTAGGAACATGTAAACAAATATAACAGCTGACCACGCCACACCTGTAGAGTATGAACGGTCCCACGGATCGTCGTGTTGTACAGCGGAAATAGAGTAACTGTCACTCGATAAATTCAGTGATTACAACTTTAATTACAGTTACAAATAAACAAAGACACTCTTAAATAATTGCTCAAGTTAAAATTAGTCCAACAAACAACAATAAATTTTACTTTATTCCAGTCCCGCACTAAGTAACATCTTGTTCTGATACTTCCTATTCGTTTCGGATGTTGGATATCATACAGATTATGTTAACTCTCTGTACTGCTGTACGGAATAAGTCAGTTGTATTCATGGCAAACCAGGTCCTTAAATTTCTCAGCCATGAGATTCTCGGTCGCCCAACTCCCTCTTTCCAAGTACTTTTCCCTGTATTATGGACCGTAATAAGTAAAATCTCTGTTCATTTCTCATGAGATGTTCCATATACTGAAGCTTTCTTTATGTTCACTGTGTTAATAACTTCAATATTTTTTTTCCAATTTTTTAGTTGTGGCTTCAGTAAAAGTCCAAGATTCTACGCCGTAGAAGAGGATCGAGAGAATACGTAACAGCGTAAAAGTCTCATCTTTGTGTCTGTACTACTAAGTAACATAATAATCACTAAGCCGAAAGTCACTGTAATAATCGCACAAAACAAGCGTTGAAATATCGCTGTTGTAAACTGTCAAATAAATAATTTGAGCTACGCAACGTTTATTGTTTTAGTCAGTAATGCGAGCAGTTAACAGTTCATTAATCATTTTCACAGCCTTCACAGTTAATGCCTAACAACAGAACTCATAACGTGCATTGTTGTTCATTAACGTCTGCATTGTTGGCTACACAGGTATTGTTGTGTGAATGTGTTATTGTCGCGCTGGCTAACTCGCAGCTATGCGTGGAATGCTGATATTAATTCTGTCGTATCTTGTGTCCATTTGTGCCGGACACAATATAAATCATGAAATCATGCAATTTTGGATGGTCAGCATTCGTCGCGCTGTCAGCTGTACTGTAGCACATTAGAGCGAATGGTTTAATTGCTTCCATGTGAAAGCTGATGAAACCTAGCCAGTGTTTTGTTTTTCTATTTTTCAAGGCCAGAGATTAAACTGTGTTCTTGTTTAGAAACACCTACAGCAGATGATACCACAGAGATGATTCTTACCGTACGTAAAATGTACTACAGACAAAATTAGCAGTATGTTGAGGAAATACGGCATGAAAATAGTGTTTCAACCACATAAAAAGCTGGCAGAATTTTTAATCAAACAAAGAGAGAATCCCGTTCAACACTGAAGGTATCTACAAAATTCCATGCAGTTGCGGAAAGGTTTACGTTGGCCAGACGGGCCACCTGATTTCCACAAGAGTCCAAAAACATGTCAGACATACGAAGAAATCACCCCTTAAAAAGTCTGCAATTGCTGAGCATTCAGCCTTAACTAATCACATGGTAAACTTCAAAGACGCATCTGTAGAAGTTTGTGTAATAGGTATTATGACAGATTGATCCTAGAAGCAATAGAGATTAATAAACACAAAGAAAACATCAGCAGAGAAACCGCCACGCTTAGTACGACTTGGTACCCTTTACTTTCTGGTTTGACTGCACGCGGGTTGACTGACCGCACAAACAATGCACACAGCGTAACGCGTACAGGGCAGGGTCCACTTACCGGACTACCCACTATATAACTGAGTTTGCTTGCCGGCGTTTTGTCACTTAGACCTGAGGATACTCGGTGTAATATGAATGAAACGTTATCATAGAAGACATTTTTGACGCGGTCCATACCGGAAGACGACTTCAAGAACGTAACGTACACTTGCCGCGGAAGCCTACGTGAGAATATGTTTAGAGTTTGTCCATATTAAAGCGGTGAAAGATAACGTTGTAAGTTTCCACACCGCGGGTGGAGTCCTGGCGTTAAAATCGGCTGCGGGGTGGGATGCTATACCGCCATCCACGGTGGCTCCCGACCTCTGCCATAGCCACCGGACACACCGCGGTGTGGAGTCCTGGCGTTAATATCGGCTGGGGGGGGGCTATACCGCCATCCACGGTGGCTCGCGACCTCTGCCATAGCCACCGGACACACCACGGTGTGGAGTCCTAGCGTTAATATCGGCTGCGGTGGGGCTATACCGCCATCCACGGTAGCTCCCGGCCTTTGCCATAGCCCACCGGACGCACCGCGGTGTGAAGTCCTGGCGTTAATATCGGCTGGGGGAGGGGAGGCTACACCGCCATCCATGGTGGCTGCCGACCTCTGCCATAGTCACCGGACACACCGCGGTGTGGAGTCCTGGCTTTAATATCGGCTGCGGGGGGGGGAGGCTATACCGCCATCCAAGGTGGCTCCCGACCTCTGCCATAGCCACTGGACACACCGCGGTGTGGAGTCCTGGCGTTAATATCGGATGGGGGGGGAGGCTGTACCGCCATCCACGGTGGCTCCCGACCTCTGCCATAGCCACCGGACACACCGCGGTGTGTGGGTGACCCGGCATTTAATTATTATTCCGGTTGTACAATGGGCGTGATTGAATTCTCATCTCCCACTGCTGCTTGTCCATCCAAAGATATTCTTCAATTTATAGTTACCTCAATACAATTTATTCTATACTATTTCTTGTTCTGTTTCTTCTATCGTTACCTGAATTTCTTCTATTCAGGTGATAGGTGGTCTTCCTCTTTTCCTTTTTCCTGGTGGGGTCCATTCCATAATTCTCTTTGGCAATCTTTCCTGTGCTTTTTTTCGTGTGTCCATACCATTGTAACGTTTTTGTTGGGATAAAACCAACAATTGAATTTTTCACATTCATTCTGACTTTAATGACAACATTTCTAATTTTCTCACGTCTGCATACTCTTGCCGAACGTCTCCAAAAGTCTATCTCTGCTGTCATTAATTTTGTTCTTGTGTGTTTATTAGTAGTCAAAACTTCTGAGCCGTAAGTCATGGTACATCTAACGATGGTTTTAAATATTTTGATTTTAGTTTCTGCTGTAATTTGCTTATCCCACAGGAGTCCATTTAATGTAGATATTAGCAATGTCACGGTATTTGTTAGCAAGATTACAATGTTTTATGAGATATTGTACTCGATGATTCGTTTTGTTTTGTTCAACTTGTATTTTTTACTGTTTTATGTTTAATAAACTTATAAATTGAAAGTGAAAATGTAAACCTGAGACACGTTGTACATAAATAAGGAAATTTCCGCAAAGGAAATCTGATAATGGGAAACATTGATTGTTCATCATCAGCTTCAATCACAGCATAGGCGAGGTGCTTCCTGTTCCGCCTTAAAAATTTCTTATTGTAACTAAGGATTATGTAACGTATCCAGCATTATATGTTACTAAGTTGAAGAGTTGTTATATTATTTATTAATTGTTTAAATGTTTACTCGGTTGCCAATGACAACAAAATACGTTTTGCTTTAAAATTACGTTTAGCTCGATGTAGCCCAAAGTTAGGAAAGAATAATTGTGAACTCGAACCGCGGTGACAGTGAGAAGTGAAACTTGTGTAAAGTTAAATTAGGGGTAAAATTGTGCAGGCGCTGAGTTTTAATTAATGCTCTCCGTCCTTCCGCTGACTGATGAACGACATCACCGCGGAGATTGTGACCCAAATCCACTTGCTACCAGGAACACGATTAATGAGCCCACTCTGTTCTTTGACGTGTACAATAATTTTAACAGAACAAAACTACTTTCTACTAATAAACTAGAGAAAACTAATGGACACTGTAACGGTTTAATTTGTAAATTTCTACCAAACATTTATTTATTACCCTATGTTGTTAAGATAACGTAATCACAAATAAAACAAGTTATAATAAATTATCACAAATAGGTTGTTAAAGATATACAAGTATTTGAAGTATTTCATATCTGTTGATGGATGTGTGTGTGTGTGTGTGTGTGTTTGAGTATGTGTAAAAGCCAATCTCATGTATAAATAAGTATAACTCATCATCATCATCATCACCTCCACCACCGCCACAACCACCACCAATACCATCATCATCATCATCATCATCATCATCATCATCATCATCATCATCATCATCATCATCATCATCATCATCATCATCATCATCATCATCATCATCACCACCACCACCACCACCACCACCACCACCACCACCACCACCACCACCACCACCACCACCACCACCACCACCACCACCACCACCACCACCACCACCACCATCACCTCCACCACCGCCACAACCACCACCACCACCACCACCATCATCATCATCATCATCATCACCACCACCACCACCACCACCACCACCGCCACAACCACCACCACCACCACCATCATCATCATCATCATCATCATCATCATCACCTCCACCACCACCACAACCACCACCAATACCATCATCATCATTATCATCATCATCATCATCAACATCACAACACGGCATAAGCAAGGTGCTTCCTGTTCCGCCTTCAAAAATCCTCCAACCATCATCTCTACCTGGGTCTACCCACACACCTGTGTCCTATAGGTTTGTATTTCCAGACTTGTTGGCCAATCTGAAATTTGATGTTCTTTCTAAGTGTTCTTTCCACCGTTGTTTAAAATGTTTTAATTTTTCATTCAGATTAAAAAACTTGTAACTCTTCTCTTATATGGTCTCATTCCTTATAGGTCAAGCTTAGAACACCTTTTAACTCCTCTTAAGAACGCCATTTCCAACGCCTGTATTTACTGTTTTGTTTCTTGGTTGTTGTCCGTAATTCACACCTATAGGACAGTATGGGGTCTGCGTAAATTTGTAGAACATTAATTTTGTTTCTCGCCGTAAATTGTTTCTAAAAATATGGTTGATTGTTCCACAGATTGTTTTGAACTTAGCTAACATAACATCGATATAATAATTCCTATCAGAGCCAGTATCGTTTACCAAAAAATTAAAGTGGCTCACCTGTTCTAGATTTTGATTATTAATTATTATTTTTGGTTCTTATTAACATTTAAGTAAGAAATACCAAAACCATGGCCTTTAAAGGTAAATATCTAGTGAGGACTAAGATATTTATAAACAGCAGCACTTTAGAATAAATGAGCCGTTTAAAATATCTCGGCTGTGAAAGCTATCAAACTGAATATGATACAAGAGAGAAGATAAATAAATTTAGGAATATTTGTGGTACAATTCATAGAAATCTTAGAAATAAAACAATACATAGCACAAGGATTAAATTGTATAAGACAATTGCAATACCCACGTTAAGTTATGGAAGTGGGCGTCGGTCAAGACAAAAAAGGAAAGCGGCAAGATTCAGAGTAATGAAATGCAGTTTCTTCGAAATACTTTAAATTATACATTGTAAGATAGAATAAGGAATGAAGATATTAGAGGAGAACTCGAAGTAAAGGACATAAATGAAATTATTGCAATTTATGGAAGCCAATCTGTAAAGCATGTCAGAGGATAGATTGCCGAAAGCTGCATTGAACTATAAAGCCATTGGTAGAAGAGACGTGGGTCGTTCGAGGATGAGATGGGTGCCGGAACAGGTTTATATAACCTAATCCTTGAAGAGGAGAAGAAGAAGAAGAATTTCTTATTGGCTCCATGCCTCAAAATGCACTTACCTTTGTTTTTATAGTGGAGGTTTTCATATTGTATTGCTTACAAATCTGATATTGATTGTTTTATCTTTAAATATCCTGTCTAGCGAAATGTATAATGTGCAACATTTTGTCATAAATAAATTTTTACGGCCTTTACAAAAATATTAATAAAGAGTAATTGTGAACTGAGACTGTAGCAACAGTGAGAAGTGAAGCTTGTGTAAAGTTAAATTAGGGGTAAAATTGTGCAGGCGCTAAGCGTAGCAGTTTTTTAATTGATGCTGTGCCGTCCCGCTGATTGATGAACGACACCACCGCGGAGATTGTGACCCAAATCCAACTATTCTACCAGGAACACAAATTAATGACCCTACTCTGTTCTGTGACGTGTACAATAATTTTACTAACACCAAAACACTCTCTACTAATGAACTGGAACAGACGACTTTGTTACAATATAATTTATAAAGCTTTTTCATATCCTGTTTATAACTAACGGTGTTGTCTTCCGCTTCCTAATCATCTTCTCTGCGAGTCGTCTTCGCTTCCTGTCTGTTGTTCCACATCATATCATAAATCAACTGCCGACGTGTTCCATTTGTCGTCTGCTCAACACTTGAGGCGCGACACAAGTCGGTACGGTATAGTTGGTACAGTAGTCGGTAAAGTTATCGCCGCTTACCGACAGGACTGTCCACACCAGAGCGACACTCGGTACGTCGGAAACACAGCCGGCCTTGAATCATACGTCCCACCCGAATCATGTGTAGACTAAACAGGTAATCCGAAATTTCGCAAGAGCTTCTGATTATTTTTAATATTCTAGAAAATACGAAATTTGGTATGAATCACAGAATTTCAGTTACACCACTGAGCTATAGATGTCGTTCCGCGAACTTTTCAACTGACCGTCGTATAATTTTGACTGTACTGTCTAACAGTTTTATATTATTAAATTATTGTAAACCCGGACTGTTGGGCAGATGCAAGTCGGACAATACCCGAGGCTTTTCCGGATATAAACACCCCGGGGTGTATTGTTAGGCTTACATCTGCCGCACGTGTTCTCGGCCTCTTTGCAGCGACTCTGAAGAAGATTCCCCCCCGGTGGCTGCGGTCAAAATGTTAGCCGACTAATGTCGCACTACGTCAGGAACCGACCACGGGCCTAATAGCCCGGTAGCCGACCAATGTCGCACTATGTCAGCAACCGACCACAGGCCTAATAGCCCGGTAGCCGACTAATGTGGCACTATGTCAGCAACCGACCACGGGCCTAATAGCCCGGTAGCCGACTAATGTCGCACTACGTCAGGAACCGACCACGGGCCTAATAGCCCGGTAGCCGACCAATGTCGCACTATGTCAGCAACCGACCACAGGCCTAATAGCCCGGTAGCCGACTAATGTGGCACTATGTCAGCAACCGACCACGGGCCTAATAGCCCGGTAGCCGACTAATGTCGCACTACGTCAGGAACCGACCACGGGCCTAATAGCCCGGTAGCCGACCAATGTCGCACTATGTCAGCAACCGACCACAGGCCTAATAGCCCGGTAGCCGACTAATGTGGCACTATGTCAGCAACCGACCACGGGCCTAATAGCCCGGTAGCCGACTAATGTCGCACTATGTCAGCAACCGACCACGGGCCTAATAGCCCGGATTTACAACAATTTAATAATGTTGGCACCGGCCGTGCGAACATAAGTAATAGAGTTTTATATTGCTCTATGGGTAACAGAGTAACAATGTTTTGCGGCAATGCTTATTTTTAGAGGGTTGCTTTCACCTCGGCTGACGAGCTCTCTCTGCTCGGTCGCAGTAGGGTAACTGACTCAGCCCATGTGTGCAGCCGTTGGGCTACTATAGCCTCCTCCGCCTCCACACTAGATGCACACCCTTCTGCCGATGTGCAATATCTTGCTAGGCCAGGAGCCAGGATATCACCAGACTGCCCTGACAGAACCCCGAGTTCTCGTTTGCTTACCAATCCACTCCGCCAAAGGGATTGGTTACCACAAGCTTGGAGTGGATTGCTCGGCGTAACAGGGTCCACCGACGTGTAGGTGAGAGTGGAGTTTCAGGTGGAGAGGCTGGTGCATTTCTCTTCAATGAAAGCATATGTTCAAATCACACCCTTTTCGAACCCCAAAGGCTTTATTGAGACTTTATTTACAAATCGCATTCAAATCAATGGTAGTAGAGAGAGAGAGACAGACAGACGTACATATGCGTGATACAATTCTGACAGCACCAGTAACGTTTGCAACTGCCAAATTATGTTAGTGCTTAGTGACGGAATGTCAAGGATTCCAGTAGTACGTGTGATGCTCAGCCATCTAGATGATCCACTCTCACCCGTAACAACATTGCCACAGGAATTTCTCCCCCCCCCCCACACATTTTACAGCTGTCTGTCCGTCTGCTTCCGCGTTACAACATACCACGTGACACCTCTTCTCGTATTGTGCGAGATTATAAATTCCAGTTCGCATGTGACCGAGTTTCACTTAATCACGGAAAGCGGAATTTATGTTTCAGGCCAACAACAAAGTGCTATAGTAACGTATTGTGTTTACTATTTTGTAATAGGGATACGACATTACAGCCATTTTGACAAGTGTCACAACGTTACAGCTGGGATAGCCGAGAAACGTGTAATGACGCAACAATGTATTGTCTGACCCTGAACTAATATTGTTTAATTAAATTCCGTTTCGAAGGTTTTGGACAATGCAGAGAGGGTTAATTTGAAGCGTTCAGGGATGGTGGCATCAGCATTCCACAGCAGCATTAACATGGGGAATTAAATATAAAGGACGGGAATTTTATAAATGTAATACATAAATAAAATTTGCGGGTAATTTGTGGTTTTAAACCTGCATTTTAAAATGCGTAAATTATTTACACGCGGTAAAATATTTTCCCATGTTTTCGGTGGACTGTGTTACATTAATTACTTTTAAATTGTAAAAAAAACAGTTACTTAATTAATTAATTACAAGATAATGAAAGTGTTTTATTTTAGAAAGTTATTTGATTAATTCTGTTAGTTAGTTCAGAAAAGTAGGTTTAAAATTATTCTACGTGGTCAGTGTAATTCCAATAGATGTAGTACATTACGGGTCGGCCACGCCTATGGCAGCCATAGTCGGTGACATACGTACGGTGCGTAGAGTGACTACAATGCACTGGTCTGGGAAAGCACTTCCGCTCTTCGGTTCAACTCCGAACTGTGACGCCATAGAAGAAGAAGAAGAAGAAGAAGAAGAAGAAGAAGAAGATAATGTATTGTTTTATCGCAGATATGAGATATATCTAAATTAAAATACATAGTAATTACTACTGTGTCATTATTTATTATTATTACTATTATTATTATATAGAATATAATATCAGATACTAAACGAACAATATTAAATTAAATTTTTTTTTAAGTGGTTGCACAATGTAGAGAGGTTTAAATTGAAGAGCTGAGGGGTGGTGGCGTTAGAATTCCGCAGCCATGTTAACATGAAAAATGTATTGTAAAGAACAGGTATTTTACAAATCAGATATATAATTAAATTCCACTAATAATTAGTGGTTTTGAAGCCAGCATTTAAAAAAAACGCGCAAAATATTTACGCACATGTAGGCATTTCCTTTCTTGATTTCTTTTCTTAATTAATTAAAATACTATTAATCAGTTTTACGGTAGCAAGTTATTTGATTAATTCCGATAGTTAGTACATACGGTAACAGACTTTAAATTTTAAATTATTCTATGTGTACAGTGTAATTCCAATACTTGTACTACATTATGGGTCGATTGTAATCCTAACGTCTCCTGGCGTTTCAGCTACGCCTATGGTAGTCATAGTCGGTGACATCACGGACGAGGTCGTATGGTGCGTACCGTGTCCACAATGGACTGGTCTGGGAAAACATTTTAGCAAAGTAAAATAATACGTTTTATTAAGTGTGACAAAAGAACTTCTTTCGCTTACTCAAGTCACGTGTATGTGTTCTGAAAGATTTAAACTTTTTTTATTACCAATCTGTTCGACTAAACGAACATTGAACAAATTGACTGACAGAACACATACATGATTATGAAGAGCTGACCATTGACAGCTCTTTTTGTTATTGTCTACGGAATAAACAGATACACGAATCACAAGACTAAATGGCAAAAATATGTAAACAAATGAACAAAAGTCACTGCCACCTGCTCCTGGCATGATACAATAAATTCAAAATGTTAAACACTGGGCCTATAAGGCACATATATTGGTTAACATTACCACTTAATGATGACATGAATACAAAATATACAGATATGACAGAACAGATAACACAGACATTACAATACAGATAATACAGAGTATACATTATACATTGAAGCTGAAGGGTAAGTCTAACAATTTATGCCTTTTTAGTCTGTAAATGTCTTCACTATTATCTAACAAATTGATTGCTAGTGGGTTAGAATGCTTTTCTGATTTAGAGGTGACGAACATAAGTATATGGATTAAAATATATTCCGTCATTTTCACGGCACTACTGCAGACATTGATCGTTATAAGCAATCGGTTAGTACAATGAATTCTGGTCACCCATTTACTGCCCAAATATTTTATCAATTACATCGCGTTTTACAATAAAAATGTTTTTAGTTTTTATAATAAACAAAATACGTCCGGCTAGTCCTTATTTAAGGCAATTTAGTAGTTAATATTTCCCCTTAATATGTTACTAGCATATCGCAGTGTAAGACGTGTGGTGGGGCTGCCACCTTCAGGCTTAATTTTCTGTCTGGGTGTTCTCCCATAAACTGGCTGTTCTTACCAGATTAAAGAGACCAGTTTTCCTTGTTGAGATATTCATAAGGATCTTTAATGTGGTGGTTTCTGCTTTAATGTGAAGGTGATCCGTCTGTAGGGGCAATTTCTCACCTCAAGGCCAAGAGAGTGCCCTAACCTCTACGAGACAATGACTAGTAGAGGAGGGAGAGGAGGGACAGCTTATACCAGCTGTAAATGATCGCCCAATATCGGCTGACTTGGTGGGAACATCTTTGCTGAGTGGATGACTGCCCCATCCCCAAACAACTATGGAAATATATGCCGAGGGGACGGAGAGGTGTGGGACATCCGAGGGAGCGCTGGAGTGACCGGCTCTAATCTTTGCCAATTTGAGACCGGAACAAACCAGTGTTGGTTTAATCCTTGATGATGATGATGATGATGATGATAAACTAAATGTGTGCTGCGTAAAATATTTTGAGCGTAAAACTGTACCATTTGTTTGCTAATTCAATTTACGAGTATTACACATAGCCTAAGTTAATTTTCTCTTTGTTCTACTGTATCATATTACACAGAATGTTATGTTACAACAAACAAAAATATGTAGTCGGTATACAACCCTTAATTTTTGATTTGAAATTGTGTAAACAATGGTTTTTTAACCCAACAATTCATTATAGTTTGTAATATAATGAAATTAGTGTTTATTTGTAACCGAATACTACGTAGTCGAGAGAGAGAGAGAGAGAGAGAGAGAGAGAGAGAGAGAGAGAGAGAGAGAGAGAGAGAGAGAGAGAATGACAGGAAAATGGAGAGAGAGAGGGATATAGAGTGGGAGAGAGAGAGAGAGAGAGAGAGAGAGAGAGAGAGAGATGAGTAAATATACTTTTAAATTGATTTAGATCTATGTTTGCGAACAGTTGCTAAAATAAACGATTATTGTCGCCCCATTACCGTGGATATCACAATTAAAAAGAAGCTAAATCCACATTGCTTTTTCCGATTTTTGTTTTGATTTTTTTGTCGTGCATGGTGCAAAGATACAATGTTTAAATCGCATCTAATGTCCTCGTTTCTTCTGGAATGTGGGGACAGCCACAGTTTATAAAATTTCATTCGGGTATCCATTCGTGTTTTATTTTTTCAGGTACCTATGAATCGTTCCACAGTTGCATCTAAAGTTCCTTAGCTTCCTATTCCAATCAATATCAGTTCCATAGGAGATACTACAACCCAGGTAATTAAAATGTCTAACCTGATCCAAAAACTGATTATTCACGACTATCTTAGTTCTTATAGGATACCTGGCCTGAAATGGTATCGGTTTAGATTTTGTAACAGAGATCTGTAGCCCATAGTCTTGTATGATGCTATTGAACGTAAATATCGCCTGCTGTAACTGGTCTTCTGTTTTGTGTTCACGGAGGTACACATAGGCTAAGTTAGTTAGTCTACTGCGATCGGGCAGAGAGAGCTCGTCAGCTGAGGTGAGAGGAACTCTCTAGGGGAAGAGCAGCCCGAAATCAAGTTCCTGGTCCTCCAAGTTGGGGGTTTTACAGCAGGCCAGTACCCTGGTTAAGTAAAAAATATATGTACTTACAGAACTCATAAGAGCCTCGGAGATCGGATGGGAAATATTGCAAAACGACCTTATTTTTTATTGTTTATTAGTGCCGATAAACCCAGCTTGTACAAGCAGCTGGTAGAAAATGTAACTGAACTTCCACTGCTGTTTTTTCTTCGCTAACATCAAGAATCAGAGAAGTGGTAGTTCACCATATACCATTTGAAGTGTTCGGTCTGATTGGAGTTCTGTGTCTTGTTGTTCTTTCTTCAGAGGGCGAAAGGGTGGATGGTGAATTCTGAGAACACAGCATAGGGATTGCGCACCCAGTCACGTCTGGCGACAATGATGTGGGGGAGAAATTGTTACCAATTCCTACGTTCGTGTGCCGCGGGAACTCACTACAAACAATAGTGTGCTGTAAACAAAAAAAGGGGTTGAGAACCCCACTAACGTAGTGTAATATGGGAGAAACTAGGTTGGTAATCAGGTATAGGTACGGTTATGGCGTTCAAAAGAAAGACAAAACGATAAATAAAAATGGATTGTACAAGACCACTATTCAGGGTATCGAGTTATATGCGGCAAAATTATGAGAAATCTTCTTCTTCTCCTCTTCAAGGATTAGGTTATATAAACCTGTTCCGACACCCATCTCATCCTCGGACGACCAAAATCACTTCTAACAATGGCTTTATAGTTCAGTGCCGCTTTTCGGCAATCGATCCTCTGTCATCCTTTGCATATGATCCCACCATTGTTTTCTGTAATTTAAAACAATTTTATTTATGTTCTTTACTTTGAGTTCTGCCTTATATCTTCATTCCTTATTCTATCTTGCAATGTATACTTTAAAGTATTTCGAAGAAACTGCATTTTAGCACTCTGAATCTTGCCGCTTTCCTTTTCTGTCATGACCCACGGGTCCCTCGCATAAATCAACGTGGGTATTGCAATTGTCTTATAAAATTTAATCGTTGTGCTGTGTCTTGTTTTATTTCTAAGATTTCTAAAATTTTACAACTAATATTCCTAAATTTATTTATATTCTCTATATATATCATATTCAGGATTCATGGCTTACTGTATAGTCGAGATATTTGAAACGGCTCACTTGTTGTAAAGTGCTGTTGTTTATAACCATCTTAGTCCTCACTGGATATTTACCTTTAAACGCCATGGTTTTGGTATTTCTTACTGAAATTGTCAGTGAGTGCTCTCTTGACACTTCTTGTAATTGAAATTATGAGAAATAAACTAAAGTAATAAACAGGCTGACTAAACTGCGGCTATTGGGCAGTGCTTCACTCCTGTTGTTGCTGATAGACGTATTAGCCTCTACTCTGGAGACCGTGTCAGTTAGCGAATCGTTATTGTACACTGAAGATGGCATCCAGAGGAGAGGACGAAAACGTCTGTTAGTAACAACAGGAGTAGACAACGGCCCCCAGTAGCTCTAAGTTTAGTCAGTCTGGTTACACTTTTGACGCCGGTTATGAAAGCCTTATTTACAGAAAACTCTAAATATTTAATTTATATAAAAATTAAAAGAAAACAGAGTTAACGGAATGAAAATTTGGAAAAGATGGAAGAAAATGTATAATTTGTGTAAGCAAAATTGTGTAAAATAAAAGGAACAAGAAGCATAGGCGGACCGAGAAACGATGGGGACCGTAAACGGGCAACAATAACTAAAACATAAAGATGATGATGATGTATAGTGTTATAATACCACCACAAGTAGATAATACAAAATGAATATTTTAATTAAGACAGATTAACAGAGCCTCGCAAAGCAAGCAAAACGTGAAAGTAGTGCTGCAACAGTTTACCGGTTTTCCACGCTTAACGCACGCCAACAGCGTCACAACGGTTGCTCGATCTAGTTCCTACGTGTGGTCATGGTCCGTTGGTCGTAATCATGAATTTCCGTGGAAACGATCCAGTCAGAGCAAATATTGTTGCTGGTGGAACAGTTTTGAGACAGACGTTTAAGTTTATTGTTGAGAATTAAAATCCGTGCCATTGGACCGTGCTCTACTAAAGCTGTTATTCTCAAAGATGTTGTTTTCAAACGTTTCGGCCTCACCTTTGATACGTTTCGCCATCTTCAGTAATAAACAGTTCTGACACAACATGTACTGTAGTCACTGACGGACACCGTGCCAGTTATGTAGAATCGTTTTATCATAGAGGTGATGCTGAAACGTCTCAAAATACGAGGGCTATTTGTTTTTCAACCTACGATACCAATAAACAGACACATGAATGACATAAATAATTTTATTATATACAAAAGTTTCATATATATGTACACTAATTTTTCTACATAATCACCACCATTGTTGAGGCACTTATCATAGCGAGGCACCAACTTTTCTATGCCCATGTTGTAGAATATTCGCTCCTGAGTAGTCAGCCAATCTGCCACACTGGACTTTAACTCATCATTGGAGTCAAACCGCTGCCCACCTAACCACTTTTTCAAGTCAGTGAACAAATGGTGGTCACTTGGTGCCACGTCTGGGCTATAAGGTGGGTGATCAAGGACTTCCCAACCAAATTCATGAAGCAGGTTTTGTGTGAGTGCAGCTGTGTGAGGTCGTGCGTTGTTTGGGAACCCACCGAGCACAGAGTTTCCTATACCCAACCTTCTGAGTAAGAATATCGTAAAGAGCAGACCTAGATGTTTCAGGAAAATTAGAAGAAAGTTCAGTAATCGTGAAACGACGGCGCTCTCGAACCATCCTGTCTACCCTTTCAACAACATCATCAGTAGCACAGACTTTCTTCTTTGCCTCCTTCATCATGAACATCAATTCGCCCTTCTTTAAATTTTTGACACCATTCCCGAACTGAACCATCACTCATTACATTTTCTCCATACACATTACACAACCTTCGATGAATGTCTGCAGTAACATGACCTTCAGCTTGAAGAAATCTAATAACAGACCGAATCTCACACTTGGAGGCATTTTCAATTGTAGTTGCCATAATTAAACTGTTGTCACCACACTAACAGACAAAATAACTATAAAACCAGTAGTTATAGGTTAGAACAAAGCCTCAAAGACATTAATCAACAATCAGATTGTTGCTATGACAACAGAACCAGGTTTCCCAACTCACCAGAGGTTGAAAAAAAAATAGCCCTCGTATCAGCTTTGAGAATAACAGCTTTAGCAGACCGCGGGCCCAAGTCCGGATTTTATTTTCAACAATGTTGACGTCGGCCGTAAATGCCTTAGAAAAAAATCTAATTTTTTTTACTTCGGTTGCGTTACCAGTAATGAGAATAAAACGGAACCTGATGTCAGTACGAAATTATCGAAATTTCAGACGACATGTAGCATTATACATAGAACACCAAATAATAAAACAAGAAAAGGAACGGGGATTATAATCTATAAAACAATGGCAGTGCCTGTGTTACTTATGATAAATCATGGCTGCCTACGAGGAAGATTATAAACCAGATTTAAAGTTCAGAAATGAATTTTCTGAAACGAACACAGGTTTGTACAGGACGAAAGAGCTTGTACATTGAGGACATTACGAATGAGCTATAGGATATTCTCCCTGAGTGGTGTAATTCAGAACACATCGACTGGAATGGTCGCAACATCTGGACAGAATGGAGAATAGACGGCTACCTGAAGGTATGTAGGAAGAAGACCGAGAGCAAGATGGAAGCATAAGTCTACTCTACGAAGTGAAGAAGAAGTAGAAGGAGTTTAAAAAAACTACGAAGCTACACTTGTTACCAATGGATATAGATAAACTTGATAACGTAATTGCTCGTAGATAAGATTGGCAAAGAATCTGCAAAGACTCTGGATTGCAAATATCCACACTTAAGACCAAGGTGATAGCTTTCCATGGAACTGATCCCGTATGGGCAAAAATTGTTACAGATGGTACTGTCCTGGAACAAGTTAGTCATTTTGAATACCAGGGCTACAGTGTGTCTTATAATACAAGCAACGACGTTGTGAATAAGTTGCATAAGTTTAACCTTACGTGCGGGACCATTAGACGAACCCTTAAGTCAGGAAGTAAAGGAACACGCCTAAAATTCTACAAGGTGGCTCTTTACACATTTCTTTATGGGTCTGAGAATTGGACTTTAACGAAAAGCCAGGCCAGTCCATCCAAACGGCTAAAATAAGATTTCTCAGGCACTTGGAAGGGTATACTCTCCACGATCATAGAAGAAGCACAGATATAAGGCAGGAACTGAATATTATGAGTAGACTCAACCAGGATTGCCCAGTATCGGCTGAATTGGTGGTAAAATCTTTGCCGAATGGATGACTGCCACATCCCCAAACAGCTATGAAACTATAAGCCGAGGAGACGGAGAGGTGTGGGACGTCCGAGGAAGGGGTGGGGTGACCAGTTCTAATCTTTGCATGTTTGAGACCAGAACAAACCATCCTTGGTTTAATCCTTGAAAATGGTGATGATGATGATGATGATGATAAAATCGCCACAGCGGTAATCACTAAACGTTGAATTGTAAAGGAGTAATAAATTCGAATCACTAAGACACTACACATATGCCAAACACTATTGAACCGTCTCAAATGTTTATTTCGAAAACGTATTGTTTTAGTAAAGTGTTGACAGAACTTGTATTCTTGCGCGTTCGCCTGCTTGATCCTATCCAAAATGGCGTCACTGCTGCTACAATTCAAGATTGTTTGAATACACTGAACCCTACAAATTCATTTTTAAAAATGACAAAGTTTTGTGATATTAGTATATTGCGGGCGGATAAGCGTTCCATTCGATTGGCCATTACATTGTAAATGCATCCGCTAACAGCTCATTTCGCGCTGATTATAACATGCCATGTCAAACACATACCATACATTAATACTTTATAAACTGCACATGCATTAAACTAAAATGATACTAAAACGTAAAAAATAAAGTAATATACACGTGCTACACGTGCCCGCGTTCTCACGGACACTACTGCTTTATATTATATCTACACTTTTTGTTTGGTATAATGGTATACATGTATTATACTGTAATGGTATTACTACCACTTTAAAAATAAATATCCAGTGAGGACTAAGATAGTTATAAGCAACAGCACTTTACAACAGGTGAGCCGTTTCAAATATTTAGGCTATGCAGTAAGCCATGAATCCTGAATATGATATACAGGGTGTCTCGGGAGGAGAGGGAAATAATTTGAGAAATGGTTCTATAGTGTAAAAGAAGAAGAAAAGTTCATATAAACATATGTCCGGAAACGCTTTGTAAGCGAGTTACGGCTAGCGTAAGATTTCGCTCGGGTTTCGGTTCCCCCGGGTAAATAAAGACTTTCTGAAATTCTGGGAAGGGGCGAATTCTGTTATTTCTTATGGTTTTTGACCTGAAAAATCGAATAAAACAGGTCGCAGAACTGTATCTCCCAAAAGTTTCATGATATCCGACGTAAAACAGAAAAATCTTTGCATAAAAACAAATTTTGGGAAATTGGAAACAATTAGAATTTTTTGTTGATTTTTATTGACTTTATTTACACCATTTTTCTCAGAATTAAATTCTTTACAAGTTTTATTTTTAACGTTTATGCATTTATTAGTAATTTATCAAAGTTATTGTACTTCTAACCTAAAAACATGTGTATATAGAGAAGATAAATAAATTTAGGAATATTTGTGGTAAGATTTATAGAAATCTTACAAATAAAACAAGACACAGCACAACGATTAAATTTTATAAGACAATTGCAATACCCATGTTGATTTATCCGAGTTAGGGGTAGGTCATGACAAAAAAGGAAAGCGGTAAGATTCAGAATGCTGAAATGCAGTTTCTTCGAAATACTTTAAATTTTACATTGAAAGACAGAATAAGGAATGAAGATACCAGAGCAGAACTCGTAGTAAAGGTCATAAATAAAATTGTTTCAATTTACAGAAGACAATGGTGGGATCATCTGCAAGGGTGACAGAGGATCGATTGCCGAAAGCGGCACTGAATTGTAAAGCCATTGGTAAAAGAGATGTGGGTCCTCCGAGGATGAGATGGGTGCCGGAACAGGTTTATACAAGGCTAAACTAGGCTATGGTAAAAGTTATGATATTGATGTTAAGTGAGATAAATTATAGATTATCTGTGGGACAATCAACCGTAGTTGTCATGTGCGACGCTTTGCGACACAATGCGCCAAAACGGTTCTGTCGCGAAACAAGATGTCGGTCCAGTGTGCCGCCGGCCTTTGGTTTTCCCTCTTCTTCCGCTTTATTGAAGGTACCATTCTGTATCTTGACCATTCTATAGTGTTCTATTGCATCATGTAACTGTATATGAACATGATTAACTAATCCACTGTTATTTCTTTCGCTTTGCGTGCTCTTTGATAGGGCACTGTTTAGACTCCTGGCTTAGCTCTTGGTTGGGTACAACTCTTGGCTACAGCATTCAATGGCAACGACGCCACAGCAGGTGGGAGAAGCAATGGCAGATTCCGTGTTTTGTGAATCACGACTTAGAACAGATGTTGTGTAGACTGGTAACAGATATAAGTATGATGAACGGTACGCGCGTGTTGCTATGGAAATCTGTTGATGTGCGTGTCAGCCAATCGGAGGTTAATTTTTCACTAACCTTACTGTAAAAGACAAATTTGCCATTTAACTTACAGCTTTTTGTTTTTTGGCGCTAAAGAAAATTCTTTCTCAATAAGTCAAGTGTTACCGTGCTGTCAAGAAAAACAAGGAAAGAGACTCAATTAAAATTTTATATGGTAATTTTGGGGATGTTCCAGACTGGTCCTTGTTAGGGCCAGACTCAGGCTGTTCCGGGGCGAACCCCCTTCAGCCATATGGGAAGGATAATAGGACTCGCACGCCAGTGCAAGCCTGCCGTTGAGGAAGGTGGAGGCACATAGAAGGTAGAGTAGTGCTGCATATGGGTGTATTTGTGTGTCGATGTAGTCTGTAGCTTTGTAGGTAAAGGAAGAGGCTGATGAAGGCACCTTTTATTAGTGTTTATTTATTTTCCAGAGCGGCCAAGGCAGGGACGTGTAACACAAGTCGCCAAACCTGGAAGGTGGCGACAGAGAGAAGTCAAGGTAGGTGGGGACACAGAGAAGAGGGTTAAAGACCTGGTAAGCAAGGCAGTGGCTGTGCCGGTGTTATAATATAGTTCCGAAACTTGGGTTCTGGCGACAAAACATTTCAGTTGAATACAGGTATCGGAGATGAGATTCTTGCGGTCTATTAATACAGGGTCCGCCAGTGAAGCGGGAAAATTAAAAGTACCCAATTTTTTTATGAAACATTTATTATCAGAATTTTTTTTTACAGATTTGAGTTGAGTAAAGTATGCCATTATTTTACTTTTTAAAAATAACGCCGCTCAAGTGAGAGCCATTTCTGTGTAAACATTCTTCTAATCTTGACCGAAAATTTTCCATCACTCGACGAAGCAGGTCAGGTTGAATCCGTGCAATTTCTTGTCTGATATTCGTTTTTAATTCCGGTATGGTGTGCGGTCTATCAATGTACACCCTGCTCTTCAGAAATCCCCAAAGAAAAAAGTCGCATGCGGACAAATCTGGGGATCTTGCAGGCCACGAGATGTCGCCATATCTGTATATGAGTCCGTCCGGGAAGAGTTCTCTTAAAGCAGCCATGGACACACGAGCAGTATGACTTGTGGCCCCGTCCTGCTGGAAAAAATTAATTTCCGGAAACCTAGGGAGCTGTTGCATCAAAAATGTTCTGACCATGTGTGTGTAGCGGTCTGCATTGACAGTTGTGGTGTTTCCTCTATCGTCTTGGAAAAAATATGGCCCAATAATGCCAAATGATGAAACTGCACACCACACCGTAACTTTCGGAATATGTAATGGCTTTTCATGCAACTCACCTGGGTTTTCATCATTCCAATATCGACTATTTTGTTTGTTTACATATCCATTCAAATGAAAATGTGCTTCATCTGACATAAACATGCGGTGAATAAAGTTTTCATCATCATTTACACTTCGTAATATTTCTTCGCTGAAAATCCTGCGAGCCAGCACATCGCCATCTTTCAACTCCTGGATTACTTGAATTTCGTAAGGATGAAAAGATAAGTCTTTATGCAAAATTCGTCGTAACGATGTGTCACTAATGTTTAGTGCGGATGCATGTTTCATTGCAGAACGTTGTGGACTACGCGTCAATGCTACTCGAACTCTTTCAATGTTTTCCTCTGTTCTTACAGACCTTGTTGCTCCTCTATGCTTTAAGTTTAATGTGGAACCAGTTTCTTCAAACTTTTTCACCTATGACATGATTGCATGAGCGGACGGCACTCTTCCATGTCGTGGAATATTGAAATGATTACGAAACAATCGTTGTACAGAAGTCACACAGTCACCATTCTTCTAAAACGATTTTACGCAGAAAGCACGCTGTGCACCGGACCACTGCTCCATGTTTAACAAATGGCATTAAATGTAAAACAACAATCGAAAACCTCCACGCCCTCTCGTGAGCAGAAAATGAACTATTGGACTTTCAAAATTTCCCGCTTCACTGGCGGACCCTGTAGCTGTACGCGATAGAATAGACTCTACATTTGTAAAGAGTTCAACGTTTTTAATATCCAAGATCGTATTGCAGAGAACAAAGAGGGATGGATTGCTCATCAGAGTACAGTACCAGATGGCAGGTTGCGTTAGGAAGTTTGCCAATATAATCCTGTTGGACAGCAACGTATAGCAAGACCTAGGAAGCGTTGGTGCAGTGTATGGTACGGTTGGTTTACTGATCATCGTATGGTACAGTGGAAAACAAAATAGAAGACACCAATGAAATCACTAAAAACCAGTTTTAATTATCACAATTAACAGTTTGTAATCAACAAGTTATTCAACAAGATTATACTCGTACAATAATTCAAGTTAATCTGTCCACGTAAGTAATACTAATAGACTATAAAATAGACTAAACGAACCTGAACAGGAACGCCCCCACGGTAAAACTAATCAATACCGGCTTGACCTTCGTTCAATAATACCGTAATACCGTAATTACCTTCGTTCGTTACGGCCGCATGTCGTTTTTATTTCGTTGTTATTTCGTTTTAATATGTGTTATTTATTATTTTTGTACAATGTATGTGTTGTTTTTTAATATTTGACGAGATGAATATACATCGATTAATGTTTTAACCTTAATCATATTGGATCTGATGATGACACCATTGGTGTCGAAACTCGAGTAATCCCGTATAGGATTCTGAGAAACGTTGACAGAAGGTAATTAACCTATTTTATAGTCTTAACCGTTTTCTGTAGGAAAATAAAATGTTTTAATTAAAAAAAAAACTAATAGATTAACAAATAGATTCCCGCACAATATTCACTTTTCACTAATACACCACTTGTGTAATCGCCTGAAGTAAACTCGAAACTGACCGTTGCTGAATGCCTGTATTTATACCCCGCTGATATGTCAGAATAATCTGTCACTTTGGGTGACGTGTTAAACAAACAGGCGCTCTCGAGAATCCACTAGAAACAGTGTCCTCGAACACACTGCACTGATCGGTACAGTCTAGAATGGACTCGATAGTTGACGCGTAATTGTTTTTCATCTCGATGTAGCGGCAATATGTACGCACACACACATTACAGCTGGGATAGGCGAGATACTTGTACGAGAACGTTCCGTATTACGTAGCAGTATATATTCCTTTGGGACCGGAACAGGTGACTCATCTAGTGCCTGATAGAAGAAGAAGAAGAAGAAGAAGAAGAAGAAGAAGAAGAAGAAGAAGAAGAAGAAGAAGAAGAAGAAGAAGAAGCAGAAGCAGAAGAAGAAGAAGAAGAAGAAGAAGAAGAAGAAGAAGAAGAAGAAGAAGAAGAAGAAGAAAATTTTTACCCACATACAATCGAGTTTGACCGCAAAGCTTAAAATTATATATTATATCTGCCAAACAGTACTACACATCAAGGCTAACATTACATGCTACATTGATCTGCTGCTTTTGAAGCGACATTTACCTCTGTCAGCTCTCAACCGATTGCTTTGATCACGTTTGTTTACGTTCGACCACACACACGGGCGGCGGTAGTAAACAACCGCTATGAAATATCTACTCGATTGTGATGTGTTAGTTTACGGTCATAAACTGAACCCGTCGGTTCAAACTCGATAGAGTGGCCACAGCGTTCACGATTATTTAGGGGCGGCGTCGTATTAACAGCTTTCATCCCCCTGCTACCGTCAACAACCCCGTGTAAACAGTATTTTAGTTTCGCTTTAGATTTTATTCCATTCTACCTGAAATTAGATCGTGTTTGACATTAAACAATTTAGAAAAACCGTTTCTTTGGTAGACATAATATATTATAAAACCTGGTTGTTACATAGAAAATAAAAATAAAATCAAATCTCCAATTACAAAATTATAAAACAATTATAAAAAATTATAAAATTATAAAAAATTAAAAAGTTATAAAATTATAAATTTATAAAATTATAAATTTATAAAATTATAAATTTTTAAAATTAAAAATTATAAACTTATAAAATTAAATTGTAAAATATAACATTGAATATTTGAAGTTAATTAAAAACATACAGAAAAGGTCAAAAAATGAATATTTTGGAAAATTTTAATATTCATTACAAACACAATAACAATAATTTAGTAATTAAAGAACAAACTCAAATAAAAACAAAGAAGATTTCTATTTAAAATTATAAATTTATTAAAATAAAAACATTAAATATTTTTAATATAACCGTCAAAACAGCTGATTAAGTAAACAAACATTAAAACAATTGATAAGTAAATCGTATTTAATCAATTATTAGGTATTTTACATTGAAATGGGAAAAAATCGTTTATAAGTTAGTTTCTATATTAAAATCAAATTATTTCGATTATTTGTTAATTCTTTATAAAGCTCTGATGTTTTTAGTGAAATGTACGCCAGGTAAACTGAAACGATAAAATATAATACAACTGCTTGCAAAAGAAAGTATATTTTATAATATTTATGTTACGCCAGTAGAAAACATTCTACATGTTTTTCGGCTATCCCAGCGGAGTCCGGCTGTAACGTGCGCGCGCGTACATACTGCTGCTACTTTGAGAAAAAGAGAAATTACGTGACAGTTATCACGCGTCAACCTGACCGAGCCTGTTCCAGACTTCATCGGTCCGCGCGCACTGTGTTCAAGGCCGCAAGCAATTACGTTTAGTGTTTTTCAGTAGTGTTAACGCGTATTGTGGATTATTCTGGAATGTCAGCCGAGTATAAATATAAGCATTCAACGACGCTCAGTTTCAGTTTAAGTGACGATTTATTCAAGTGAGTTTCGAGTTATTGTCGGGCGATTTACACAGTGTCTGTCAAGTGGTGTATTAGTGAAAAGTGATTATAGTGCGGAATTCTTTATAGTTGACATTATTATTTGTGTGGACAGATTGACTTGAATTATTGTACGAGTATAACCTTGTTGAATAACTTGTTGATTAGAAACTGTTAACCGTGATAATTAAAGCTGGTTTTTAGTGACTTCATTGGTGTCTTGTATTTTGTTTTCCACTGTACCCACGACGATTAATACACCGTCGTAACAATATACTGCTGCAAAGTTCCTAAGCATATAATTTATATCCGTCTCATCCGCGGCCACTGTAGCCTAATTGTCGCCAAAATGTTATGTGAAGAGCCTTCCATCTTTAGTCGGTATACCCACATTACAACATTGCTTCCTCCGTACCGGCAACTCTATAAAGAATTAAACTCAGGGACTTGTTCCTCTCTGAGTCTAAAACATTAATAAAGAATGAAATTCTAGTTCTTATTTTAAGTGTCACATCAAATAAGGGGATAATATTAACCATCTCTTTTCGACTATTGATGTAACAAAGTCTATATTTTCTGACCATCAATTGCTGGTTTCTAATGTTTTATTTGATTGGTTCGTTTTGTTACAAAACTCATCGTTAATGTCACACCAACTACACTCAGTCGACTAACACAGAACTGCGCCCCACTAGTACATCTACCATAGGATTGGACAAGATCTGCGCCAATGACAAGCGCCTCAGTCGTAGCGAGCGGAAATCTGCGAAGATTTCTGTCAGCGTGAAGACACCCGGGGATAACGTCTCGCTGAAGACTACGGCTAAACACTTAATAATCAAAATGAAGCTCTAGTTTGGACAAATTATGTGCTGAGCATCGATTCCTTTGTATAGTTTATGCACGCCCCCCGTTATATAGTGTCAACAGTAAATTAAGTATTGCACTTTGAGTAAACAGAAATTTGAGGGTAATATGCGTTTATGGTAACATTGTCGGCGTAAAGCGCTCATTATCATATAAATTAGTGACTACATTTGACAGAGCGTTTACGTTTTAACGGACAATCAACTGGAACGATTATTATGTGTCGTTGTCATGAGCGTCTATTGTCAGCGTTAAAAGTGTATATGTTGGTAACACCTAATTGGCTGTTAATAACTGTTCCAGTAGATAATAGCAAATAAACGTGCGCGCGAGCGCGCGCGCACACACACACACACACATGATCACAAACTGGCTCGCTTAAATATTATAGTATCAACACAACAGTACACCCAAATAAAATAACAAGTGGATATTTTCACATTCCTTGCCTGTGATATACCCTACCACGGTGTAGTGGATGTTAACAAAAAGTAGAGAAGTTTAATGAAGAACGTTGTGTTAGTGGTTATAATCACAAACAGAATTATCACTGTTGCACACCACTATAGAAAAATTATTCAGATTAGCGCTTTCAAGCTTCTCAGCTCATCGTCAGATCGGAATTTTGAGAACCTGAGAGATTTCTGAGAGATTCAGATCTGAATCGGAATTCAGATACATTCCGATCTGACGATGAGCTGAGAAGCTTGAAAGCGCTAATCTGAATAACTTTTCTATAGTGGTGTGCAACAGTGATAATTCTGTTTTTGAAAAAGTAGAGAAATTTATCGTCATGTGTAGTACAAAATCAATTATGAAATTAAATAACAAGGCTATCTCGGTAGCCGACTCTGTAAAATACTTGGACATCCACCTAGACAAAAAACTGATTTGGCGCAACCAAATTTGGATGAAGAGAAAAAAACTAGACACCAAGTTTTCGCAAGCAGATAATCATTACTGTCAATGGAAAACAAGCTGGTGGTGTACAACACTGTCTTGAAGCCTGTGTGGACATGCGGCTTACAGCTTTGGGGAACTGCATCTAAATTCAATATTGGCATAATGGAAAGGTTTCAGACCAAGGTGCTGCGTGCCATAACCAATGTACCGTGGTTCATCAGCAACAAAGACATCTATAGAATCCTGGACCTACCCTCAGTCAGTGAAACCATTGCGATGTTCAGCGAAAGATGTATGCAACGGCTTGAAGAGGACACAAATCCTTTAGCCATAAATCTACTAGGCAACAGACTACAGACAAGACGTCTAAAGTTAACATTTCCTCTGGACCTACCTAGACTCTAACACTATAAATATATTATACATAATCTGTTACTTTTAAATACTCATATAGAGAACTAGTCAATGGACTAGTTCTCTTCATGCCATGTATTCTGTAAACAATTATGCTTATGTTATGTATTAACAGATTGCATAAATAAACGTTAAAAAGTTGTACAATATAAAGATGGCTTGAGCGTAATGTTAAAAATATGGCCACGATGTTGAATGTCGATAAAATTATGGTTCTGCGTTCTGAGCTATACGGAAGAAAAACGTAGACTCTAAATAATGAAGCTTGTAGTAGAGTCGGATAGGCTAAGTGGAAGGTTTCAGTTCTTTTGGGGGTAACGAGAATGGTCAGTAGAAGATGAAGCAGTCAGACACAGCAATAGATTCTACAACTTACAAAATAGATTAGAGAGATAGAGAAGGGGGAAAGGACTACGTAAAGGTTCGAAGTACGAAGTACGAAGGTTCCAGTTATACAAGGTTGGAGAATATTAACTACTTTTAAACATTTATATTGACGATCTAGTAAGGAAATGGAAATATCTAAACACTGGTAGTAAGATATCACCAGATAGATATTTGAATGCGTTGCTATTTGTTGCAACTTAATTTTAATTTAAAAAACTGAATCTGCTTTACAAAAATCTGTTTTTAAGCTTCATAAGATTTGTAGACAATACAATATGAAAATCTCTACTGCAAAACACAAACGTAATGGCATTTATAGCCAAGGAAAACCAATAAAAACTAAAATAATAATTAATTTTTAAATTGTAGAACAGGTGAGCTATATGAGAAATGATATTGGTTACGGTAAAAATTATGATATTGATGTTAAGTGAGATAAATTCTAGATAATCTGTGGGACAATTAACCATAGTTTTAGAAAAAAATGACGTCGAGATACAAAATAATAGTTATAAAAGTTGTTATGGCAGTCTCTGTAGTGTACTGTCCTATGGGTGTGATTTACTGACAGCGACCATGAAACAAGAAGGTAAAATACAGGCCTTCGAAATGACGTTCTTAAGAGGAGTTCAAAGGTGTTCTATACTTGACGATATAAAGAGAGGGACCATAAGAGAAAAATTACAAGTTTTTAACTTGAAAGAAAAATTAAAAATTAAAAGTAGAAAGAACACTTAGAAAGGATGTCAGAATCAGGTCTGTAAATATAAACCTATAGGACACAGGCGTGTGGGAAGACGCTGCAATTTCTTTGAAGGCGGAACTGAAGCTGATTGAAGGCAAAAACTTTCCTACGTTGTGTTGTGAAGCTGACGATGATGATTAAAAGGTTCCGAATAACTGACTGGCTAGAGCACTGCTTTTTCAATACGGATTGCCAAGTATGCCATATGTCCAACTCAGACAATCAATATTTATGTCTGATGTCTGAAGATGATCGTAATGTGTAATGTCGATTTTCATGACGATCTTTATTGATTACCATCAATATCTGGGAAGTTAGAGGCGGTTTAAACCCATTGATCGACACTGACAACGACAACGTACCAGGGATGTGAACCCAAAGGAAGACTGTAACTAAAATGTATACGACTGGAACAACTAATGAACCAAACATAAACGTAGGCACTAGTTCACTGAAGCTAAACTCGCAAAAACTTAGACTAGAGAAGAGGACACCGAAGACCTCTGGAGCTACAAAAAGAACATTATTATGAGTAGCTGAAGAGAAGTAGGGTCAGCGGGTATAACATCTTTACTTACGTTATAACATCGGAAACCCGTATTAATTGACTCTGGCCAATTATACAGGCTGCCTTCGTTGTAACAAGCTGAAAATTAATCAAATCACCAAAACAATTAATATACAAGGAAACTGGGGAGGGGAGACTGCTGATTTATGCACTCAATTCAGTATGTACTAAAGATGACATCTCTTTATTTATGACTGTTAGATTATACATAGCATATTAAATTTTAACTTACAGTGAAATCGTAAGGGGTTTTCTACATTAAGATTTATAATACAGTTAGCGCATTTTACCTCGGATCCGAGTTTCTATATATTACTTAGGAATTTCAAGTTTACTCTACTCCATTACTGAATTACTTTATTACTCTTTATACCATTTGAGGAATGGTTTCATTTAGTAGTGCGATGTTCCAACGCTACATCACACGAGTTATTTTACAACTTATGGTTACTGAAATTACTTGTTACAACATTTATGCTTAAACTTTAGTGATTGTCATTTTAAAGTCTTTTAGTTTACAATTACTTCTATTTAAAAAAAAATACATATCCACGGAAGACCAGCTTCCGTGCTACCTCTTAGTTAAGTGTTTTAGTCCATGTCGTCCACGCGTGATTCTTCCGCACACTCTAGGTAGAGGGTTGTCATCGTGGTCGTCTTCCTGGTGAAGGTCCTTGAAGTCAACTAATGATAGAGAGAGTTACAATGTCATGAAGTCGTCCTGTTCCTTGGTGGTTTGACAAATGCAGTTGAGGTCTTCGTCTTCACATTTTACATTTGGTAATAGAACGGTTGTATTTCACTTTACATATACAACCCTAAAATAACTTTAACTATCTTTCTAGATGTGAGATGTCACCTTTCGCACTTAATCTTCTACATTCTTCTTTACTGATACACACTACATACTCGTTACATAACTCTTCACACGGTTATTTAACTTAATAACAAAATAATAAAACATATTTTGTTGTAGCGCTCCGTTCTGAGCTGCTTACTGGCCGAACGACGCATCTCAAGTCTTTCTTACTATGTTATGAAGGGTCAGGTAATCGCGCGGAGTTTACGCGTCGCAATAAAATAGTTCCACATTTATCCTCTATTTAAAGGGTTAAAGTTTGACCTTTTAATTATCCAAAGCTATTCTTAATTACAGACTTTATTATAGTACACTCCTGTGGTCTTGTTTATTTATTTAATTAATATCAAATTTACAAGTATTATTAGTTTGTTTAGGGGTCGGTATTCAAGTTAATTCCGGTTAGCGCATGTCTATGCAGGGTTAATTAACAAGGTTTTCCCTATCTGTACACTCGTATTTTTTATTTTATTTATTATTAAAACTCTTTATTAAATATTATTATAATTTTAAGATAGCGATAAAATTTAGTTTAAATGTGCGATTTTATTAAAATTTAAAATTTCTCAGCTTTTACATTACCTATTTATTAATTATTTTATTTTTAATTAATGAAATCGTCACACGGGTAGGCGGTTCATCAACCATGAGTGTGTGTGTGTGTGTGTATTTGCATTCATGTGCTCATGCATTTTTCATCTGGCTATTGTTTTAAATTATAATCTTTAAATTGAAAATTAAATATTTGAAAAGCATATTGTTTACAAATATGATTTAAACGATATACAGAATACTGCAACTTATCCTCTGTTTTCTGTATTAAGATTGCATCGTCAGCTTACCATAACATATCCAAATTCATGTTCTGGTTGAGTCAAATTTCTAAGGCAATAACTTGCCTCTCTTGAAGCACTTCTGTTTTCTTTAATTCCACTACTTTTTCTCCAAGTCCTCGAACATTCCAGGTTGCAACTTTTGACCTATCCATAAACCTAATATTTTATCTTTGGCATGCCTTGGTCGTTGTCCCTTAAATCCATCCGGTTTTCTACTGTAAAAAATTCAAGTAGTTAATTACTGTGGAAGAGCTACCAGATTTGCAGAGGAGGCTTTATAGCCCTTCGCTACATTACCTTTGGTACAAGAGATGTAGGAAGACCGAGAGTGAGACGGAAAGATACTCTGTGAAGACGGAACAGGCAAAGTGCCTACTCCGTGAGGTGGAGAAGAAGAAGAAGAAGAAGAAGAAGAAGCGGAAGAAGAACAAGAAGAAGAAGAAGAAGAAGAAGAAGAAGAGGAGGAGGAGGAGGAGGAGGAAGAAGAAGAAGAAGAAGAAGAAGAAGAAGAAGAAGAAGAAGAAGAAGAAGAAGAAGAAGAAGAAGAAGAAGAAGAAGAAGAAGAAGAAGAAGAAGAAGAGGAAATTTAAAACTTACATATGTTACGTCGATCTTACTGATCGTCGTATGGTACAGTAGAAAACAAAATAAAGACACCAATTAAGTCACTAATCACCAATTTTAATTAATCACAATTAACAACAAGTTAATTGAAATCAACAAGTTATTCAACAAGATTATAGTCGTACAATAATCCAAGTTTAACTTGTACACACGCAATAATAATGTCAAGTAATAGAGTCCCGCACAATAATCACTTTTTACTATACTCCGGGCCACCTTTTGAGCTGCCTAAAGCGGAAGTGAGGGAGTAGGCCAGGGGAAGGTGCGCGTGAAAGGGGCAGCGCCTACGGTGCTGTCAGATGGTAGGAGAGGGGCAGGGGGCGCACGCCTGTCAGCACGAGTTATGGCAATGCTGTCGCCAAGGTGGAGCTGCCGCACTTACTTACTTACGGTGAGCACGTTGACAGCTGTGCTGTATTGTAGTGCTACAGCACAACTTTGAATCGCGCGCCGGTTCATTTGGCAACCAAGGCAAGTGTGACGAGGCGACGACATCACTTCCGCTTTAGTCTGTTCAAAAGGTGGCCCGGAGTATAACAACAACTTGAACGCACTATGTAATCGCCCGACGTAAACTGACTTCCAAGGAGCAGGTGTGGGTTATTTATAGTATGCAGGGTTTAATAATATGGTCCTTAACAAGCACTTGAAAATTCTAGAGGGTACTTTAGCGCGGCCTTGGCAGAAACACGCACCGGCTGGGCTAATTGAGAAGCTTGTAGAACAACACTATCGACTGTACGAGAATGTTCAATATTACGTAACAATATATTTCAGAAAATATATCCTCTGATAAGTTATCGGCGTTAAATGTAGTTTTACGATTTTTCTGATATTGTATCACGAATGTATACAATGTAATTTGTTATTGTGAAATAAGCGAATAAATAAATAAAAATGAAAATGAAATATAAATTTTTGTTGAAATCTGTTGTTTCAGTTTATCCACAGTATGCGGAAGCACATTTGGCCGCAATAGAAGCGCAAACATCTTTAACGTAGCTGTTGTTTAAAAAAAGGTAAACCAGTTATTTAGTGACCACACAACAAAAGCGTGGTGTGCGAGCAAACAGGACATACTGGAGACATAGCAATACAAACCATTTAACATAACACGTTAAGAAGTCCTGAGCGTGTACTCATGTTGAAAGCCATTAAAACACGTTCACCGTACGAGTAGATTACACTAACACCCACTGATGCTGTATGCTTACCACAGCCAACTGGATACACTGTACTTCGACTGAAATATAACTGGCCGTGGCGTAATCGATAACGTCGTTGGGCTTTTGTTTCGAGACGTACCCAGTTTTGTTTATTCTATAAGATGTCTCCAACGGGGAAAACGATTTTTATCTTTTACTGCTAAATGTTATTTATTTTAGAGACATTACATTAAGGTAATATAATTAATGGGGGATAAAGTTATCGTAGTCCCTGTACTGTCCGATGGGTGTGATTTTTTGACAACAACCAAGAAACAAGACAGTAAAATAAGTGAGAAAAAATGGCATTGTTAAGAGCAGTTGAAAGGTGTTCCAAACTTGGCCGTATAAGAAATGAGGCCATAAGAGAAGTTCTTAACTTGATTAAAGAATTAAAAGATTACAAACAACGGTGGAAGGAACACTTAGAAAGAATGTCAGATTCCAGACCGGCCAAACAAGTCTGAAAATACAAACCTATAGGACACAGGGGTGTGGGTAGACCCAGGAAGAGATGGCCTGAAGACCTTCGAAGGCGGACAGGCAGCACCTTGCCTATGCTGTGTTGTGAAGATGATGGTGAAGATAAAGAAAGGCAAGATTTAAAGTGGAAAGTTGAACATTTGAGTGTATACAGGTATAAGAACAAAATTTGTATATCACTGATTTTAATATTTAATCATAAAAGCAATTACGTATGCAAAATATACAACGAAGACATTTAAATTTATATTTTATTTGTGCGGTATTTAAGGTTATGGAAAAATTCCCGTTTAAGGTCAACAAATTCTCGTTCTGAACAAAAGTAATTACAAATCTTTTATACACTTTTTTAAGGCCTTCAAGCGACTGAGTAGATGATTTAACTACGGGACGGTGCAGAAATTGACGGCAACGTCTGAAAAAACGCATGAAAATTATCGTCTCCCTTATACTAAAAACTATAACTAACATTAAACATAAATATAAAAATATGAATTACAGATATAAAGATTAATAAAAAAAAATTAAAAATAAATAGAAAATTTATTATTTTACAGAAAAGTAACTTTATGTTTACCTCTTCGTCATGATAACTACAAATTAATTCTGATCATAATGGGAAACGAGGAGTCCGCTAGACTCTATTGTGAATTTGACTATATATAGAAGTAGAGGAGGTCGCGAAACCGCGCCGCAGGTAAAAGCGTACAACGGAAATGCCGTAATAATGTAGTTGCCGCGGGTGCAAGTCTACCGACGACAATAGTCCGCTTTGGCGACGCTTCATTGTCGTGCTGGGAGACATTGTTGGTTTGACTTTATTGTTGAGTACGTTTCATTGTACTGTACGTTACAAAGTTTGGTAGTGTGTTGTGAACGGTAGTTGTGTCAAGTTGATTGTTCGCAAAGAGATCCAAACGTTTAATAATGTTGAATAATACAAGTGGAAATAGCAAACACACAAATAAAGACTTGCAGTTCATGGTTCACAGAATATTTTATAGGCCTACTGAGCAATTTGAACTTTAACATTTAATTATCTTAACTCAATAAAATTTAAGTGCAAAATTGTCAAAAAAATCTTTAACAAATGTTATGAATTAACACAGATAGAACATAAGTATATATTAGAGCGTCCGAGCGTCGAAGAACACGCGAACCATGAGTCGGAGAACCTTCTAAAAAAGGAGGAACCGGGTGTGGCCCACCAAAGTTCATACGGACTGAGGGCACACACCGGAGCTCTAAGGAAGACCAGTTTTAGCGAAAATCTACCCTATCTGGTTCAACCACAGCCACCACAAAACTATTCCTCAACTCATGAACACGCGCGCCTTTCACGGATGAGTGTTTTGGGTTCGTGGTTGAAGATAAATGAGTTGAAGATCGTGTTTGTCAGATGAATGTTATGTTTTTGTGTCCCACGAAATTTTATCGCTATTTGTATGCCTTTTGAGTGAAGCTATTTGTAGAAAACGGCCACATTAACGGAAGAATAATTTATGATGATTGCAGCCCGATAATGCGCCTAGACGCACGTCATTGCTTGTTAAGAATTTTGCCAGGCTAGGGGAAAGAAAACGTAATAACGGTGACACGGTAAATGGAGTATTATCCAGATGTGTCCCAACGCGATCTTACCTCCTCCCAATAGTGATAATTTCCACTAAAGGACAACGTTTCGAAACAAAAATCGCTAATCAAGCTCAAGCCTGTATACCAAAAAGTGCATGTTTAAAATATTTTGAATACTGCAAAACGGCTGGCTTAATTGTTTAAATTAAACTGAGACTTTTTTAAACGGTGGGGGGGGGTTAAGTGTCAGTGAATGAAAGCAAAATTTTAAAAATAAACAAAAACTGCATGAAAGTTTTGGTCAAACTTCGTAGTTTATTAATTTATAATTTAAAATTTATAATTTAATTAAATTTATGGTTGTCATTTTGATTATTATTTCTATTAAATTTTATTAATTGTTTACTTGACGATCCCTTTCTGGTTTGATAGTTTACTGTTGTCTTCCAATTTAAGTTTATCGACTAAGTAGACGAAACTTTGATTATTTTTATTATTTAGATTAGATTATTAGATTTTATTTACAGAAACAGGCCAGCCGTGGACCACTCGAATATCATTTTCTTTTCTTCTCCTGTCAGAAGATCCTCATCGAACACTATGCGCCGCCTTCCTTTCCACTTGTCACCCCTTTCTCGTCTTCTTCTCACCGAATAATAATAATCAGATTATTATTTATTTATTGTTATTAGATTATTACATTAATAATAATGTCGTGTGTCTAAATAAAAATAACTAACGATAAACATAAAGTGACCATATCTTCTTCATCTTCACTACATGGCTTCGGCTATAGTCCGTCCGACATCACAGAGTCTCTGACCATTTTTCCAGGGTCTTCCACGATCTTTCGTTCTCGCTGGCACACACACAAACGCGTGTTTAGGAGTACACGTGTCTACCGTGCGTTCCACATCCTGCTTCCGATTCTGCCTGTATTCCTTTATTCTATCCAGAACCGACTGTAACTTCAGGTCTTTCCTTATGTCGTTGTTTGGTAGGTGACCTCTCAAACTGCATCCCTTGACTGCTGTTAAACATTTCATTTCCGAGACTTATACTTTGAAATATCTTTTTGCAGGAGAGTCCATGTTGCACATCCATACATTAAAGACGTCAAAGTTGCGACCTTATAGAACATTAGCTGTGTCTTCCTCTGAGTTTTTCTTCCACTGTCGTCTTATTGTTCCAAAGGTATAACTAAATTTATTTAATTTTCTATGATATCGTTATCCTTTCTATGAATTATCACATCCCAAATAATTAAAATGTGATACCTGCTCCAAAACACTATTATCAATTACAATTGTACTCTTAACGCTACAGGATTATGCAGTTATGCAGTTGGAAGTCCCACGTGGAACACATGGTACACACGCGTATTCCTAAACAAGTGTTTCAAGTGGGAACGAAAGAGCATGGAAGACCCTGGAAAAAATGGTCAGTGATTCTGCGAAGTCGGAAAGGACTATAGCACTAGGAAGGCCATTATTTTTGTCTAGTATTTGAGTTCTTAAAGTTGTATTTCTGGCAGATTGTATGCAAGGTATATAAGTGATCAAATGCTGTAGCTAAAATGTCGATGAGGCGCTAAAATTTAAACTCTCCTGGACTGTATTAGACAAGCAGACGCCTACCCACGGCTTCGCTTCGTAAAATGACACACTTACTGAAGTCTATTACTGAAGTGGCTAAGTGCTTGCTGTGTACACAGCCAGCGCACACTATTTAAAAGCACTTCTTCTGCTTACCGACAGTTTAGTATCGATACTACGACCCAAATACTTTATATACTTCCAGCGTTAAGTTGACAGAAAGAAAACTCATTGTAGTGACGAACGTTATCGATAATAAAGTTTACAAAAAATATATATGGATCAATAAATAACGATCTTAAAAACAAAGCAAGAATATGCGCGCAACTTAAGTTCTACAAGATTTGATCAAAAGATTTGTGCAGTTGCGCAATTTCCACCGCTACAAGTGTCCGATTAAAAAGCTTTTTTATTTGATGTTGGCACACATGTTAATGACAATCGTCTAAAATTTTGGCTACTAAATGATGTAGAGTTTAGATTTCAGAGGTAATTGAGCAAGTCGTACTTAGGTGTATTATAGGCGATTTTTTGTCATTCTACAATGCAAGGTAGAAGAACATGGATTAAATTTTCTGATAAACTGCTCTGTCCTGGTAAACGTATTCAGAAAACGTCTGGCGAGACTGCTGTGCGTGAACAAGGTTTAAAGACTGCCGGAAATGAGTTGAAGATCGTGGTTGTCAGATGAAGATTATGTCTTTGTGTTCCACGAAATTTCATCGCTAGACGCAGTAATAAATAAAAAGTACTATTCGGACATTTTACGGTACTTGTATGACGTTATTCGCAGAAAACGGCCATATTTACGGAAGAATAGTTTATGATAATTGCAACCCGATTATGCGCCTGCGCACATGTTGTTGCTTATTAAGACTGATTGTCAGGCTAGGGAAAAGAAAACGTCATAATGATGACACGGTAACTGCCGTATTCACCGGATGTGTCCCAACGCGACCTTTACTCCTCCCAATAGTGATAATTTCCACGAAAGGACAACATTTTGCGACCGCTGGAGACGTAAAATGAAAATCGCTAAGCGAGCTCAAGGCTGTACTAACAAAAGCATGCTTGAAATATTTTGAAGACTGCAAAACGGCTGGCTTAATCGTGTTACATTCGACTGAGATTACTTTGAAGTGGGCAGTGTAAATTTCGATGAATGAAGGAATAATTTTTAAAATAAACAAGAACTACATGAACTTTTTGATAAAACCTCGTATAATGCTACTGCACTATTCCTGTAATAAGAATAGTGTACAAAAAATAAGACTGATGATATTCTCACAGGCGTAAAACAAGAACGTACATGGCTTGAAAAATAAAGTAACAAAAATTTGTGAATGAAACTAAATATTTATATTTATAGAATCAGTGAAGGAATTAAGGAAACAAACAAAGTAGGAATAACATCTTGGATAGAATGGACAAAATCTGATTATTTCTTACAGAACAAAAATATAGAGAAAGAAGGAATGTTTGTGGACTGAGAAGATAATTGCTACCACGACAACCGTGAGTGAAGTAAAGGAGAAGAGGAAGAAGATTTGTTGAAAAAGACAAGGAAGGTTGCCAGTTTCAGCGGTTAATTTAAGAGCTAACACGAGCCGATAATTTGAATACACGGCCCACTTGATCTCATGTGGTATTCGGCGATCCTTTCTTGTACAGGTTCTCTTCCTAGAAGTTGTTAGTAAACCCAATTTAATAGCCTATCATTGTTTCTAGATTTTTCTACAGCGCGCCAAATGAATGTCACTTACACATCTTTTGATTTGCCGTACACAACTCGTGATTTATGTTTCTCTATCACAATACAAACTTTACTGCCGGAAATGAGAGTAAGTCTTATTACTAAGGCTAATCTTTAAACTTAAGAAGGAGGACAAGAGTAAGAAAAAGAAAAAGGAAGATGAAAAAGATAAAGAAAACAGATGAAATTAAAAAGATGAAGAAAGACGAGGAGAAAGATGAGAAGAAAGAACCTAGTGTGTACCAAATTATTTTATCAAATTTTGTTTAAGTACTACATTTTGTTAAATTGGGCCACGGCGATGCTTAAGCTGCGTGAAGCGGCGGCATAGCTCAGTCCCGGTTATAAAACATACCCATTTTAATACTCTGTTGTAGAAGTGTTTAAGCCTGCCGCACTATTTGTATGTTATGATTAATTGTACAGTCTACAGATCAGTAAAGCCCCTTAGTCGCTGATCTGTTTGATCATTTAGTATCTTGTCGAGTCGAGCGCTTAAGTGGGATTTAAGACAAATGTTACGACTATCATACCGTGTTTGTTTCTTTGCTTGAAGTATTACTGCCTCTACACTGATCATAGCAATTTATTTTATAACGAAAGTTTACAAATATCAGACGACGAATGTCGGATAATCCACATTGATTCTGCAATTTTATAAATCTTTAAATGTATTTTTACTTCACCATCATCATCATCATCAGCAAGGATTAAAGCAAGGATGGTTTCTTCCGGTCACAAACAGGCAAAGATTAGAGTTGGTCACTACAGCGCTTTCTCGGACGTCCCACACCTCTCAGTCACCTCGATTTGTAGTTCCATAGTTGTTTGGGGATGCGGCAGTCATCCATTAGGCAAAGATGTTACCACAGATTCATCCGATACTGGGCAATTCTGTCGAGTATACTCATAATATTCAGTTCCTGGCGTATATCTGTGTTTCTTCTATGATCATGGAGAGTATACCCTGCCACGTGCCTGAGAAATTTCATTTCAGCCGCTATCCGTCCGGCTAGTTCTTATTTGAGGCAATTTAGCAGTGAATATGTCCCCTGGATATGTAACTAGCATATCGCAGGGGAAGACGTATGGTGGGGCTGCCACCTTCAGGCTTAACATCCAGCCTAATTTTCTGTCTGGATATTCTTCCATAAACTGGCTGTCTTACTTTACTAAAGAGACCAGTTTTCCCTGTTGATATATCCATACGGATCTTTAATGTGATGGTTTCTCTTTGCCTTCTACATCCTAGGTAGTTGACCAATGGAAGGTCCTCCATCTTTGGGGGCAATTTCTCACCGCAAGGGCAAGAGGGTGCCCTAACCTTTGCTTGACAATGGCAAGTAGGGGAGGGACAGCTTATACTGGCTGTCACTTGGTCTCCAGAGCCGCGTTAGCCACACGTATGTGTTGCCCATCCCCCACCACTTGGAGGTGCGGCTGGATATTTCCCTTCATCAAGGAATGAGACCATAAGGCATTACTCATCCTCTCCAGTACTTTGGGGGACGTGTGCTTACTTGTATCAATGATTGTTGAGTAAGCGCTCTCTGAGTTTCGAGATTTTTGCCACTCTCTGTTTAGCGAATTAGTTTTACTTTCTTTATTTTATTTTTTTTGAGTATAAGTCAGACCGTTTAGCGCCTTGCACACTCCGCGTCCACTTGCCTGTTTTGGATTATTTCTCTTGTCAAGTGTCTGGTTTTCTTTGTTATCTTCGGTCAGCCTCTTTTTCTTCTATTTGAAGATAACTCCAGTCATGTAATCTGTTAGCCAATCTTTTAGCATCCTCTGGACATGTATTTTGTCATGTTGGTTGATTCTAATACGCTAATTTTGATTTCTATTCTACTCCGTATCTCTGTATATTTTATAAGTTAAAATAGTCTTATCAATTATAATAATTTACAATCACAGTAAATATTAATTACAGTAGTCAATATTAATAAAGTTGGTTAAATTATAATAAAGAAGTACAGGGTGGGGCGCGGGAACTTCCTTTTTTGAAAATGAAATAAAAAACTGTACACGTTTCAAAACTCTTTATTCTTGTTTTTCACCTGTCACACAACATGGGAGATTTGATTTTACACTGTTTTAAAAAGAATATCTTTTAATTGTCGCCCTCCATTGTCAATACACTCATTCAGTCGAATTCGGAAGTTTCGGTCCACTCTTTCAAGCATGTGGACCGGTATATTGTTCTGTAGGTGTTCCAGGGTGTGTGGACGATCGTTATAAACCAGGGATTTGAGATAATCCCACAGGAAATAATCACAGGGGGCTAAATCAGGCGAATGCGCAGGCCAGTTTACGTCCCCTCTCAGGGAGATCAGCCGCCCGGGGAAGGCTTCTCTCAAACAATCCATTGAAACCCTGGTTGTGTGGGCTGTGGCCCCACCTTGCTGAAACCACACATTATCCAGTTCCATTGCTTCGAGAGCAGACAAAAAAAACTCTTGGATCATTGTCAAATAACGGTCTGAATTCACGGAAACAGCACCACCGTTTTCTTGAAAAAAGTAAGGGCCAATGATCCCTACTCTTGAAATTGCACACCATACCATGACACGATCCGAATGAAGGGGCCTCTCATGAAGTTCCCTGGGATTTGTTTCACTCCAGTACCGCATATTCTGTTTGTTAACACAGCCACTAAGGTGGAAATGTGCCTCGTCAGAGAAGAACACAAGTGCGTCTTTGGGTAAGGTGTCAACCAGCTGCTCACATGATGTTTGTCGGTTTACATAATCACGTTCTATCAGTTGTTGGGTCACAACCATTTTGTATGGGTGCAAATGGAGGTCATCGTGAAGAATTCGACGAATAGAACGTGCCGACACGCCAAGGGCAACTGCATGTTTACGTGCAGAGCGCTTAGGAGACCGCAGCATAGCCAAACGAACTCGTTCGATATTTTCAGGTGTTGTAACGTTCCTCGGAGGTCCTCTCTTTCTTTTGGACACATTCCCCGTTTCCCTGAAGGCGTCCACCCACAATAAAATCGATTTCTGATCAGGAACATGGCCTCGTGGGGGAATTTCGAAGTGACGACGAAAGGCACGTTGCACCGCGACGACCGAGCGGCTGTTAGAAAAATACGCCTCTACGGCAAAAGCGCGATTCTGCCTCGACTGAAAAGTCGAAAACTGCTGAAAAGCATTGTTGTGACTGAAACGGGTGGGGACACAAACCTCCCGCCCTGCCTCTTCAATTGAGACCTCCCCACCACTCTGTGACCCCCACGTAACTTCACCGCGCCATTGTCAAAAAAGGAAGTTCCCACGCCCCACCCTGTACTTGTTGTTAAAGTTAAGGAGTTCTTACGGTGCTCCGATTCACCATTTTGCTTCAAAGCCCGGAATCCGATAGGCTATTTTGTGCTGGTGCGCCCTTGAACATACGGTTCGGATAGATCGGTCCAGATTAAATAAACAAATTTTCAACTCTAGTTGGCAACTTTCCAGTCGGAACGGATAAACCAAACAACTCAAGGAGGAATTGATGAAACTGGGTATCTCTGTGAACGACTGTGTGGATAGAAATACATACAGAAACAAAATTCAAAATCTTGAGGTTCTCTGCGATGAGAAGAAGAAGAGAAAGGGGTGGACATGGAAAGGAAGGCGGCGAATAGTGTTCGAATGAGGGTCTTCTGGCAGGAGAAGAAAAGGAAATGATATTCCCGTGGTCCACGGCTGGCCTGTTTGTGTAAATACAGTCCTTGTACATTTTACGTCATAGATAAAATTTACCGATAAGTTAATCATCTTAGAAATTGCTATTTTGAGGCTTTTCTGCAAAAGTAAAATTTTATTATTTTTCAGTGGTTCCGTAACTTCTGTATCGTATGTGGTATGTCAAAGTAAGGCATAGCGCGTGTAAGTGTGTGTGTGTGTGTGTTTGTGTGTGTGTGTGTACTGCACTGTGTGTGGTCTACTTTTTACAAGGCAAAGCTTATAAAAACTTTCATATCCACTTTCGGTCTCATAAAAACTTTGTTATCTTTATGGCTTCAGAGTTTTTATATCCAAACCAAGTGTCGATTTGACGTCGAGCAGAAACTTTATACTTTCAAAGGGGAAAGTCGCGTCTTGCTGAAATATGTGTACCAAACCATTCAATATGTTATTGCAATCAATAATTCCCATATGTTTTTGAAGTCTTCTTCCGTTATGGACCGCGTATAAAAATATGACATCGTTTCACTCATATTACAATGAGTATCCTGAGGCCTAAGTGACAAAATCGCCGGCAAGCGAACTCAGTTATTTAGTGTAGAAGTGGCGGTGGGTGGTCGGGTAAGTGGACCTTGCCATGTAGGCGTTACGCTGTGTGCATTATTTGTGCGATCACTCAGTCCGCGTGCAGTCAAACCAGAAAGGGTACCAAGTTATGCTGAGCGTGACTGCTTCTCTGTCGATGTCATCCTTGTGATTGTTATTAATTTCTGTTGGTTCTAGGATCAATCTGTCGTAATACCTATTGCATGACCTTATTACGGACGTTTCTTCGAAGTTTACAATGTGATTAGTTAAGGCTGAATGCTCAGCAATTGCAGAGTTCTTCGTATGTCTGATATGTTCTTGGACTCTTGTAGAAATCAGGCGGCCCACATGGTATACTTCAAAGACGCATCTATTATAAGGTCATGCAATAGTTATTATGTGAGATTTGTCCTAGAAGCAATAGAAATTAATAAAAAACACAAGCATAACATCAAGAGAGAAACCGTCACGCTTAATACGACTTGGTACCCTTTACTGTCTGGTTTGACAGCACGCGGGTTGACTTTCTGGTTTGTCAGTCACCGGGTTGACTGACAGACAAGCAATGCACACAGCGTAACGCCTACAGGGCAGGGTCCACTTACCGGATCCCCCCCCCCACCACTTCTACACTACATAACTGAGTTCGCTTGCCGGCGATTTTGTCACTTAGACCTGAGGATACTCACTGTAATTTGAGTGAAACGTTGGCATACAAGACATTTTTGACGCGGTCCAAACCGGAAGAAGTCTTTAAAAACATAATGGACTACGTAAGAATATAATAATTCATATATGTTTGAAATTGTAAGAGATCTAAACGAAGTGAACTATTTAGAACCCAACACTCCGCATACAATTCCATGTTTTATTTTTATAGCCCTTGTACCAAAACAGTAGTCTGCTTCTGTCGTTATAGTTTTTTGAGGTCTATCCCAACCTATATACTTCACAATTTGTTAGTGAAATACAAGAGACCCCTTATTGATGGCATTGCCATCGTCATCATCATCATCATCTTTATTTTGGGGGTTAGTTCGTAGTTGCTTGTTTGGGAACATATATCCTCCCCAGTCAACCAATGTTTCTCTTTCCACTCCGCTCACATCTCAAGGCATACACTAGACTCGGGAGCATGAACGAAGACGAAAGACATAGATCTTACTGCCCAGAGAAAAACATCAGAGCGATTTACTGCGATGCTGCCAGACTGTTTTCGTCAACTGTCACTTTCTTATACCGCTAGGCGTTTCTCGCCTGGCATTTAGCAACGCTGGAGCAAGCTCCGATTTCTGACACTGCCCCTCGTTTGAAAAACTGATACACACTAAATACAATTTCCCGAGCTTGTTTGTATAACACTTGGCGTATTTTCTCTTTGTCAGCCACATCTAGCAATAAACTAACTAATGAAACTCACAATACTAAAACACTAAAGCAAAAACCCTAAAAAAAATCGTCAACAATTATCGGTAACGCGACACGAAGTGCATTCTCACTGCAGAAACGAATGACTGACGCCTATTGGCTTACACGATCACGTGATACTGTTTTGTTGGCGGGCAGCCGACCCTCATCGCCTACCTTCGTGCTCCAGTAATCTGGTCTGGTCTGGCGCAATCTGGTCTTTGACATGTTTTATTTTTGTAGCGCTTGTACCAAAGTGGTAGTTTTCTTCTGTCATGATCGTTTTTGAGGTTTATCCCAACCAGTGGCGAAGCTAGCAGTTAATGAATGGGTAGGCAAAAATCTTATCTTAAATTTTTTTAAGGAATCACTAAAAGGACGGTGGTTCAAATCGGACCTGAGGTAGACTTTGCTGTAAGCGAATGGTTCCACAAACAGCCGTAAGAATTTTACTAGCAGGGAATCTACAGGTTAGTGCAACAGTGGAACTCATGTCTTAATGTTAATGGAGACTTCTTTCAAAATCGTTGAATAAGAAATGCTTTACAGCTCTATGTCTTTCTATTGAACAATCCTTGTATTAGTCATACACAATAATACAACTGATTGAACTTCAAAATTTTAAACTTGATTAGTTTCTATATATATGTTTAATGTTACAAATAATTCAAATAACAATCTTGATCATCTGTTAGTTCAGCGGAATAACAGGGACACTTTTAATAACCGCATAAAATAAACACACTTATAAACAACACAGGCGCTTTAACTTAACTGTTTGGACCACAGAAGTGAGGCGTGCCTCAACGCTCTATGTGTACAGCGCGGGACAATCCCCCCTCCCTTCACTTCCCTATCACACCCGCACATTGCTTACATACGATGAATACAAAACACGCTGAGGCAAGTTCAGGTTACCTCATTCGCTTTAAACGAGCTATGCCGAATCTCACCTGTCACCATCTAGCGGTCGCTCAGTAAAGCACGTTTCGGCTTAATAAATTCAACAGTCGCAGTAACAATGTATAATCTTTACGTTATGTAGTTCATACGTATTTATAATTTTTATTCTACAGAATTTTTTAGGGTAGGCATTGCCTCAACTGCCTCCATGTAACTTCGCCACTGATTCCCAACCCAAAATTCGTTCTCAAAAGTTTGTTAATGAAATACAAGACAGCCCTTATCGATGGCACTGTTACCAGCATCGTCGTCATCTTTATTCCATGTTCCTAGCTGCCCTGTTTCGGAACACATCTCCTCTCCGGTCAACCAATTTTTACTTCCATGTTCCATAAGGAAATAGAAGTATGGTGATGGCGAAGAAAAATGTGTTCGAGATAAGGGCTGTTTCTGATTGTACTACCCTCAAAACATGAAGAAAAGTCATTTTCTGAAAAGTGTCTGTGTGTCTATGTGTAGATTTGTTTCTATGGCGAACGATAACTGCCGCAAATTCAAGAATAATGTTTTGCATTGTGTGCCCAAGTTGTATAGGAATCAATGCCTATTGATTTTGGTGAAGATCGGTTAAGGGGAAGGAACAGTTTATCTGCAACGTTTTACGTCTTAATAAGAGTAAAGTACTTAATTTTGATAAATAAAATATCCTGAAAAGAAGATCATAATAATTCACTGTAGAAAGGTAGATAAAATGTCTATGAATGAAAGGGTAATTGAATGGTGAGGGGGTAATTTTCTATAAATGAAAATGATAGTTGAAGGGGTGACGATACTTTTTTATATGTGTACTACGTTATCGGCAACGAAGAAGTAGTTTGTTGTTAAAATTCCTTCTCGGGCTGTTTGGCCGTGGTCCAATGTTTTCTGCAAAACCAGACGTTTCGGCAGTGCCACCGACTGCCATAATCAGTGAAAATCGAGTGGGTTAATGTGAGGTGGTATACGTTAGTGACCACAGTACTGTGGTTAATGCCGGAAGAAAGAATTAGTCTCTAATGGAAATATTTCATTTCGAAAATGATTTTAAATATAAATCATAAAACATGGAAGTCTTGTATGGTTCTCCTTACCGATGTTTCTCTTTCCACTGGGATCATATCTCAAGGCATGCACTAGTAAACTGGAATTTGGCATGCGATTACAAGTTTTCGTACCAAGCCTGGCCTGAATGCAGATGTAGTACTCGACCTCCGTCTAGAAATATTGAGAACGTGTAAGAGCAAAGCGTAATCCTGCCGCCCACACAACGCGTTAGGTAAGCCACGCATGTGTACTAAGTCATCAACGTAACACTGTTTAAATAAATATAGGCCTGTAAAGATATTGATTTTATAAATGTACTGACTTATGTTATATATTGTTTATTCGTAAGTAAATTCCTTTTTTCTGAATTATATATTTAATTATATATATATGTTGATTATATAGCTGTTAAAAAAATAAAAAGATAAATAGAACTGCATAAAAAAACTCGTTTTTGAAATGCCATTAAAACTTGGACTTGGGTAGTTTTACCACTAACCCCTGGATACATAAATCTTAAAAAATCTGTTATTCGACGTTATTTTCTGCAGTATTTAATAATTTTCTCAAATAATACTGGTGATAGTTTTATAAGATTGATTTATCTTAACGTTATAAGTAAAAAAAAAAAAAAAAAAAAAAAAATATATATATATATATATTCAATCACTTTCTGCTACAGTCCGTTTCTTGATGTATATAATACATTTAATATTTATAAATAAATTTACTTCAAGACATACCTTTTTTTCCTTATTAGGAACATGTTTCGGGTACTATCTTGTACCCATCCTCAGCCTTCCGGTTTTTTCTGGGTAAAATGTAACACTGATAAAACATATACCACACAAAGGCACTATAATGAACATTTGGGAAAATTTACAAATATACAAACATAAAACAGAAAACAAACTAATACCTGAACAAATACAAATCAATACAAAACATGACACAATATTCAAAGCACTCAACATTGAAAATACACAAAAAACTAACACATACACCACAATCACACACAATAAAACCAATTTGAAATACCAGAAGCCAACAGGAAGCCACAATAATAATAGTCAACAAACAACACATATGTACTTCACCAGACAAAAAAACCGGAAGGCTGAGGATGGGTACAAGATAGTACCCGAATCATGTTTCTAATAAGGAAAAAAAGGTATATCTTGAAGTAAATTTATTTATAAATATTAAATGTAATATATATATATATATATATATATATATAGATATAACAACAAATGTTTGCACGTTTGTTGAAGAATTTTAGTACATCCTCATGTTTCAGTCGAAGCAGACAACGGGGAAAATTTATCGATAAATATTAAACGTTTACGGGCCTCTATTTTTGAGTAAATATTTTGTATATTTCTGAAGCAGAACATATATTTTTTAATTATTCTCGTTTCTCCGTGAAAATACCCTGTATATACAGCTTTATGTTATTGTGAATGTATCTGAGTAAGCATCTTACCAAGTCCGCAGAATCCGTATATATAAACTATGTCTAGTGTATTCAGTATTGTAGTTTCATGAAGCAGGGGTAGAGTGCGCTACGAAGTTCAAGTTCATTTAATATGTACCCTCTAGCGTGTAAGTATACAGCAGTGACTTTCTTAGTTGCGGGGAGTTTTGCCCGCGGCCGACGAGCGACAAAAGTAACTTTGTTCATAAATAACACTACGAAAGTGAAGTTGGCTCAACTGCCTAACAGCGCCCCCTTTCGGTAATTCTCCTCTCTTCTGCTGTTTCAGCTTGTTTTTGGGAGTCTCTTGAGTGCCGCCCCAACAATCAAATAAAGATTGTCATTTTAGTAACTAACGATCATTGTCTTCATCCAACCGACTTCAGAGACCGACTGTTCAAGTCTGTTCTCGATTTTAAGTCACGTCCGGGAGCTGGTCGACTAAACCACCGATATACATTGTAAAAATAAAGGTTTTAAAGATTTGGGCAGAAGCGTTATACGAATCAATAGCGTACATATTTACAAAATACATCAACGGTGAAAATATACCACGTTAATGGAAAACAGCCTATATTATACCAATATACACGGAAGACAACAAACTAGATAGCAACAACTATCGTGGAATATTGATAACGAGAACAATTAGTAGAGTATACGGAAGAATTATCATAGATAAGATAGGAAGCAAATATAAGGGCTATGAAGAAGTAGAACAGTGTGGTTTAGAGAGGGTAGGTCCTGTACAGACAACGTGTTTTGTGTAAAACAAGCTATTGGAAAGAAATTAGAAAGAAATAGAGCAACCCACTTAATATTTATAGACTTACAGAAAGCTTACGATAATATACTTATTGTAAAACTATGGGAGGTGCTAAAAGTACATCATCAACCACATACACTTATTACGGCTGTGCAAAACTTGTACAACGAATGACATCCACAATAAAAGTGGGAAATAGAGTATCACAGCCGTTCAGAGTAAAGAAGGGATTACGACAGAGCGTCGTTTAGAAAACTAAACGTTGAAAACTGAAGCCACAGGTAACAATGGGCGTTGGCCATCGGACAATGTAGTAGGACGTTTTGACCCCGGATTAAAAAAAAAGATTTGGGCGTGCCACAGATATCCATAAAGATCTTAAATCTGTACAAGAAAGGGCTATAAAATTGATTGATTTTTATTCTTTTGTTTACCTGAGATTTGCACAGCCGAGGAAATGGTTTGTACATGGTAAGGTGGACCGACGCGACGTTGCCAAGCGTTGCCGTACGTCTCTTTAATGGCAGACACTGTAGACTAATTACTTACCATTATTGTCCGCTGTTCAATGACTCTGGTGTTTTCTTATGTTTGGTTAATGCGCTGTCGTCTCCTTTGCAACTGCAATTTCACTACGCATTCCGTATATATCCATGTATTATAATTCACCAACGTTTAGAATTATAAATCGCTTTCATAGTATAATTTATACCTCAACTTTTATGAATACGTAAGGTGACAAACAAACAATGCTTCTATTCTTGTTGTCGTTGTTGTCGTCGTCGTCGTTGTTGTTGTTGTCGTTCTTCTTCTTCTTCTTCTTCTTCTTCTTCTTCTTCTTCTTCTTCTTCTTCTTCTTCTTCTTCTTCTTCTTCTTCTTCTTCTTCTTCTTCTTCTTCTTCTTCTTTCTACTTGTTTTTCTTCTTGTTTTCTTTTTTCTTTTTCTTCCTTTTACTTTGTTTTCGTTTTGCTTTCCTTTTTCTTTCTTTCATTCTCCTTCGCCTTCTTATTTTCATTTACTATTTTATTCTTCTTCTTTCTTCTTATTCTCCTCCCACTTCTTCTTCTCTTCCTTTTTCTTATTTTCTTATTTTCTTCTTCTTCTTCTTCTTCTAATAAGGATTAAATGACCGTGTCTCGGTCGTCTAGGAAGTCGCTCCACCAGTTGCCTTATAAAACGGTGATTGCCAGCCGCATTTTTGTATAGCCTACGAGCATAACGCAGCCATCCGTCTATTTCAATATCCACATGTTCTAATCATATTTCAATTAATGTAATATTACAAACGTAAAATTTTTTATGTACAATTTAGTTAGAAAATATTTATTTCGCCACATTTCAGCCACTTATAGACCTCATAACTTACTGCAAAAACCGGCGTGTTTTCTCACAGTAACGGAAGAATACTCCAAACACTCTTCCATAATGGAAACCTTTATGATCGCATGAATCTATGTAAATGAAATGGATTAACTAAAATTAAAAATTAAAATAAGATTAGGAAAAATCAAATTTTTTATTTTGAATTAAAACAATTAAATTTCTGAATGAGTGTCAAAACCTTCCACTTCAGTAATCACTTCTGTCACTGTAATATATTAATGGTAGCGTTCATTCTAAGGATTTGTATTAATATAATTTGGTACGTTTTCTTTTCAATTTTTGAAAATTTCTTTAAACTAAAATTTCATTCTCAGCCCTACAAACCTAAAACATATGAAATACAATGAGTAAAAATGGAAGGATATTTCTACTTTTGCGTTTCTGTCCCTTTTTATTCCAAACCTTATTACCAAATTTATTGTGAAAATTGTATTAATTTTCACAAACACAATTAATATGAAAAAATGTTTTATTTTATTATTTGTCTTAAGCAACAAACTTATCTTTCTTAGTCAAAAATTGATACCTTTTAATAACAGGTACCTAAAGGAGGGAATCATCTTCAAGACTCTGGAAAGTGTAGAGGCTGGTGCTTATCAGGAAAAGTGAAGCTGACTCGAGCACACTATACGCGCTCAGGCCGTTGTGCACGCTGGATACAGCTGAAAAGTGTCTGTAAAGGTTGTTGAAGCCACGTCTGTCAGCAGCAATTCAAATCGCAGGACACCCGTGCACAGACAGTACAGTTCCGAAAAGTCCGATCAACTGTTGGGGTAATGGAATAGGTAATCAAGCACCCCACCAGAAAAATCATTACTCAAGAAGGCTAGTTCTGTTGTCAACACTGGGTATTAAGAACGCTTTCAATTCGGCTACTTGGAGCGACCTGGTTAGAGCTCTGTGACACTTTTTCCCACAGTAGCTCCTCCGGATGATGGAATGCTACCTGGGTGACAGGATACCATTATATGACACGACAGATGGACCTCGTAGGAAAGACATCATCGCCGGAGCTGCCCAGGGCTCAATTTTGGGCCCCGAACTCTCGAATGTATCCCATAACGGAATCTACGGATGGAGATGCCACCAGACACTTTCCTGGAAGGTTACGGAATTGATATTGCGACAGTGATTGTATCACGCAACAGTGAGGATTCACAAAGAAGCCTGAATCAGGTAACGCGAGGCGAGCGGACTCCTGGCTTGAATAGCACGGCCTGGATCCAGCAACCGAAAAGACAAACAGTACTGGGTAAACACCTAGGGATGATGTGAGATTCAAAGCTCTCCTACTGGAAGCAAGTTAAGTATGCGGCTGATAAAGCGGGACACATTATAACACAGCGCAGGAGGGATTGGCCAATGTAGGCGTTCCCAATGCTAAGCAAGAGGCGATTGTAGATGACAGTCACGGAATCCATCCTTCTTTTGGTTGCGAAATCTGTGCTGATGCACTAAAATGGAGATATACAGGAAACATATGGCATCGGTTCATAGATAAGGAGCCGTCAGATTATCATCCTCTTATCGTACAATGCCAAAGCTAGTAGTCCTGGTGATAGCGGCAGTATACAGCCAGGACTCTCACTCTCCGTGACTGCCAGTATCGATGGAATAGGGAGGACAAAGGATGATAGATCGCAAGGCTTGTACTGAACTTGAGAGAAAGGCGTGACCGCCATCGCGGTAAAGTCAACTACCTCTGAAACAGTTCCTCAGTAGCCGTGGCGATTTTAACGGCTACCTGCACAGAATAGGAAAGGTGCAAAGTGCAGCATCCCAGCCCAGTACGGTGACTCTCCCCATGAACATGTCCTGCACATCTTGTACAGTCGCAGCAGATTTACAAGAGAGAGATTGGACACTGGAGACGGAGCTTGTGCAGTTCATGGCCGAAGGTGTAGATGAGATTATGCTTCGTGGCAATGAGGAATGGGACGGTATTTTTGCATTTATTCAGTGGTTCCTGCAAGAAAGTAAAAAATAAGCCTAACTTGCAACCAACGGACAGTAACACATAAGGGACCATTAGGAGTCCGATAAGCGCGCAACAGGCTCCATCCTGAAACAGGACGCTAAGTGGTTCCAAAACCGATATCAACGCCTGAATTAGAGGTGGATTTTGTGGTGGGCGAAAGTCCCACAACCAGGGGACAGACGCTTTCCTCTAACGGTGCACATATTTTTCTTAACTTAAAAATATATTTTTAGGTATTGTTGTTGTTGTTGTTATTATTATATTATTATTATTGTTATTATTATTATTATTATTATTATTATTATTATTATTAATAGTAGTAGTAGTAGTAGTATTACTATTATCGGTAGTATTACTATTTCTAGGAACAAGAATAAAAAACATAAAAATAGATACCGATAATAGTCTAAACTTAAATAAACTATTTTCCACGTAGACTAAGCTTTAACGTGGGACATGTTACGACGTATTGTAGACTGGTGACACGTAGACGCCAATATAAGATTATGAACACGCGCGTCTTAGTATGCATGTTTTCGGCCTATATGTAACAAAGTCTTCAGTTGTTTCTGAAAAGTCGATGATAATGTACCTCTTCTTTAGTACACACCTGATGTACAGTATTATACGCAGAATGAGAAGGAAGATAATTATGATAGTCCAAATACACAAATATCGGTGTGGAGAACCATACATGACTTCCATGTTCAAAGATTGATATTTAAAATCATATTCGAAATGAAATATTTCCATAGAAACTACTTCTTTCTACTTATTGCTTCAGCCTTAACCACACTACTGTGGTCACTAACGTATACCACCTCACGTTTTCGCACTCGATTTTCACTGATGATGGCACTCGATGGCACTGCCGAAAAATCTGGTTTTGCAGAAAACATTGGACTACGGCTAAACAGCCAGGGAAGGAATTTTAACAAAGAACAACTTCTTTGTTGCCGATAACGTAGTACACATATAAAAAATTCTCCCCTCCCCCTTCAACTATAATTTTCATTAATAGAAAATTACCCCCACCCCGATCACCAAACCTCATCATTTATAGATATTTCATCTTCGTTTCTACAGTGGATTATTATGAGCTTCTTATCAGGATACTTTATTTATCAAAATTAAGTACTTTACTCTTGTTAAAACAAAAAGCGTTGCAGGTAAACTACCCCTTTCTCTTAAACAATCTTCACCAAAATCAATAGACCTTCAGTCCTCTACAATTCAGGGATGCATGCAAAAAAATATTTGATTCTGTTTGAATGTGCGGCAGTTATCGTTCGTCATGAAAACATTTCTCTTGTTACAACATAAAATGTTGCAGGTAAACTACCCCTTTCCCTTAACCGATCTTCACCAAAAACAATAGGTCTTGAGAGCTCTACAATTCAGAGTTGTATGCAAACAATTATTTGATTATTTTTGAATTTGCGGCTGTTATCGTTTGCCATAGAAATTACCCTTGTTAAAACATAAAATGTTGCTGGTAAACTACCCCTTTCCCTTAACCGATCTTCAACAAAATCAGCAGACCTTGAGTTCTCTATAATTCAAAAAGGTATGCAAAAACGTAGTTGATTCTGTTTAAATTTACGGCAGTTATCGTTCGTCATATAAAAAATTACCCTTGTTAAAACAAAAAATGTTGGCGGTAAACTACCCCTTTCCCTTAACCGATCTTTACCAACACCAATAGATCTTGAGAACTCTACAATTCAGGGCTGTATGCAAAACATTATTTGATTCTGTTTGAATTTGCGGCTGTTATCATTTGCCAAAAAAAAATTACCCTTGATAAAACAACGTTGCTGGTAAACTACCCCTTTCCCTTAACCGATCTTCAACAAAACCAAAAGGTCTTTAGAACTCTACAATTCAGGACTGTATGCAAAACATTATTTGATTCTGTTTGAATTTGCGGCTGTTATCGTTTGCCATAGAAAAAATTACGCTTGGTAAAAAATACGTTGCTGGTAAACTACCCCTTTCCCTTAACCGATCTTCAACAAAACCAAAAGGTCTTGAGAACTCTACAATTCAGGACTGTATGCAAAACATTATTTGATTCTGTTTGAATTTGCGGCTGTTATCGTTTGCCAAAAAAAAAATTACCCTTGATGAAAACAACGTTGCATGTAAACTACCCCTTTCCCTTAACCGATCTTCAACAAAACCAAAAGGTCTTGAGAACTCTACAATTCAGGACTGTATGCAAAACATTATTTGATTCTGTTTGAATTTGCGGCTGTTATCGTTTGCCAAAAAAAAAATTACCCTTGATGAAAACAACGTTGCATGTAAACTACCCCTTTCCCTTAACCGATCTTCAACAAAACCAAAAGGTCTTGAGAACTCTACAATTCAGGACTGTATGCAAAACATTATTTGATTCTGTTTGAATTTGCGGCTGTTATCGTTTGCCATAGAAAAAAATTACCCTTGGTAAAAAAACGTTGCTGGTAAACTACCCCTTTCCCTTAACCGATCTTCACCAAAATCAACAGACCTTCAGTCTTTTACAATTGAGGAACGTGTGCAAAAAAAATATTTGATTCTGTTTGAATGTGCGGCAGTTAACGTTCGTAAAAGAAAAAATACCGTTGTTAAAACATAAAATGTTGCAGGTAAACTACCCCTTTCCCTTAACAGATTTTCACGAAAATCAACAGACACTGAGATCCCTACAATTGAGTGCTGCTTGCAAATAATTATTTGATTCATTTTGAATATACGGCTGTTATCGTTTGCCATAGGTAATACCCTTGTTAAAACAAAAAATGTTGCTGGTAAACTACCCCTTTCCCTTAACTGATCTTCACCAAAAACAATAGGTCTTGAGTACTCTACAAATCAGGGCTGTATGCAAACAATTATTTGATTCTGTTTGAATTTGCGGCTGTTACCGTTTGCCATAGAAAAAAATCTACAGACACACAGACACAGACACACACAGACACTTTTCGAAAAATGACTTTTTTTCATGTTTTGAGTGTAGTACAATCAGAATCTGCAATAATCTCGAACACGATTTTTTGCCATCACCATACTTCCATTTCCTTAAGGAACATGGAAGTAATAATGATTTTTTTTAGTAATATTAGTGATAGTAATATTATACACGCGTATACTAGAAAAATATAAAACAAATAATATTTTTTCTTTCCTTTTATGTCCCTTTTGTTTCAGGTAAGTGTTTGGTGTCCTGACAACTCAACGACTGTTCTAATGAGGGCAATAAACATATATATTTATTAGTGATACTCGCAGAAACTTTCGGTAATTTATAATTAAAAATAAATTATTAATTATTCTGAGGATGCTGAACAGTTAGGTTAAATCAAATGCGCAACACGGAGTATAATAATCTAAATATTAACTGAATAGTGACTTAATATTACATCAAAATAACACTTTTTTGAATGTACAAGAAATCTTGCAGTGACATAAGAATTCGTTTAGGGCCTGACCCAAAAAACCTTGTCATACAAGTAAAATATACAGCTTTCTTTGTACGTTACAATTTTTGAATATCGCAGTAAATCCTTGTGTGATAATTATGGTAAACATTTTCGGGTCTATCAGACCGTGGTCCTACGTTGTTTACTGCAGACGTTGCAATCGCGCCATTGGTGGTCATCCTCAGTGCCTGAATTACTAAACTTTTACTGACACGGTCTCCGCCAGTAACAGTACAGTACTGTGCCAAAGTACTTAAAAACATGTTGAGTATTAAACATATCGATTCACAGAACGGCGAGCCCTGAGACTTATATACCGCCTCACGAAGACCTCCAACGCAGCCCTGTATGCGCTGAACACCCGCTTCCCAGACCTAGATTCCTTCCTCGTTAAGCTAAACTGGAAGTATTCCCGAATAGCTTCCCGCCGCACTTCCATACAGTCAATAGTCCCTTCAACTAACAGAAACACCCGCAACACAAGCAGACCTTCCTACTTACTAAATCGCCTCCTTACAATCACGGTAAGTAGAGAATACGGTAGGTGACACGGACATGTTGCTGACAGCTGATGACGTCACATGCCCCACTCGACCACCACAGCATGCACACCACACCACCACATGCACCACAGCAGTATATATTACGAGTATACGTTTAGAATTTATTGCATGCTACATATAATTCAACTAAGAATGCTTCGACCACAGAATAAACTGATATTATAATTACTTGCTAGAAAGATAATTACACACATGAAAATAACACATCTTATAATGCATACAATATTATTTTAAATATCGGCCTAGTGTCAACAAATAAACTTACCTTCTTCCATGTCTTCATTTGTAACTCTTTCATTTCGGATAACGTAAGTCTCTATCCTACAAGCTCACTAAGCTTTTTCTTCAAACAATATCACTACACAAATTTGTATATACACTTTTTATTTAGAACAGAACTACAAGCACTGTTTGCTATGTAACACGCCTATTTAAGCTTATTTATGTAACTACTTTTTTAAACTTTTTCATTTGTTTTCTTGAAGTTTCATAACTACGTTTTTTATTTTGGGCTTTCTTATTTAACGCTTTCATTCTAATAAACGATCTTGTTCTTGCATAGCACCGCAAGGCAAATTCCTCAAAATGGGGATATTTCTTGATTATGAGATCGCAAAAATTTTTTATAACGTTTTTAGAGCGATTTAATGTTGTCCGATGAAACAACTGAAAGTCTGTTTCCAATTTTCTAATTTGTTCACGCCATTCCTCACTAGGTCTCATAAGTTTTCCTCTTGAAAGAACCGATAACCAGTCCGATTTCTGTATATCGTCTGCACATTTACCATAACGCATATGTTCTTTATATTTTGGGAATTTTTTGTACAATCTGTAACATATGTATCCAGCAAGGATTTCTAGAAGTTCCTCATTTTCATTCAGCTCTGCGCCACAAGTAGGCCTAATTGTAGACTGATCTGATGTTAACGGTTCCTCTTTAGAAGTCGGATTTTTCTCCTTCTAAATTTGACTCTTTTAATGAACTCAAGAAGTTCATCACATCTTCTCAGGAAAGCCACTGTTATTCGGAAGCAAATTATCGTCATAAGGCGTAGGAAAAGCTTTATTTATTACATGTGCTGTTAACGGTATGTTCTCACTTGTGTCATCATTTACAGTTTGTATGTTACTGTTGTTTAAAACTATTGAGGTGTTTTTACCCAGTATTGAAGACTTAATTCTTTGAATAACTGCAACTGGATTTGGATGATAGTAAAACAAACCTAAGCCCCGAATTTCCGAAAAATAACTTTCAAGAACGTCTTGATTTAACCTTGACGTCATTAAAAATAAATACCCGTTTTTTTTCAGGTCGTTAAATAAACCTCTTAAACTTTCAATTGAAATGTGAAAGACTTTTTGAAACGGAAGTAGGGCAGTTTTTCCCATAACCCGCATCTGTAAGCATAAGTTCAACAATTTTTCTAGAGCTTCGTCTTGTACTTGTAGATCGATTCCATATCCACTTTTTATCATGTTTTTTTCATTCATACCGCATCTAGAATTTAATACATCGAAACCATCGTTTATTGTTTTCACAAATTCTCCTACATGAGACTGTTCAGGAAAATGATGTAAAATCGCTTTCGAAACTGTTTCCGAAAGTAATTCTGCTGCCTTCCTGACGTTCTGCCGTTCACTTCCAGAAATAATCACATGCGAACTACTTAATTTAAAAACAATACTGAAGGTCTGATCTATTATAATTCAGTTAAATTAACTTTTCAAATACTTCCTTTGTTATTAATTTACCAGTGGGTAGAACAAAACCGTGGTCTATAAGATGATTCCTCAAGAGTTTTAGCAAATGAGGCACATCGCAAAAAGCCCAAACTTTTCTTTCGTCGCAAGTGGGATTAGTGATGTAGGATTTCGATGGTGTAATGAGCAGTTCAGAAAACAGCTTACGATTGGAAGGACCCATATCGCATACGAAACCACGCACTTTGAAACCAATTGATTCAACAGCAATTATTGTGTTTATCAATAAATCTTTAGTAATGGGCACATCAAAGTCATAAAACAAAGGTTGTTGCCATTTTCCCATAAGACTTCTGGCCATTATCACTTGTACATTTGTGTGAGGTCCAATGAAACAGTCGTCTACATTGTCATAACAAATAGTACTTTGTACTTTCATTTCGTCGAATGACAAAATTATGTCTTTTTCTCCGTCATTGAAAAAAGGAACAGAAAGTTGACGTTGAATCATACGTTCACTCGGCAGAGGGTAATTTAAAACACGTGTTGTAGGCTATAATGAAATGCTTTTTTCGACAGCGATCTAAGAGTTACTGCTTTTGCAATATCTTCGGAATCCCAATTCAGGCATTTTCCGGATTTTAGATATGTTACCTGTCCACGTGTAAAAATATTTTCATACACATTTAAATATGCTTTGTCTTGAACGGAGAGACTTTTTAACAAAGCAATTTCTTCCTTGAGTGCAGTAATCTGTTCCTCTAATACTAAAATAGTTAATTTTAAATTCTTATTTTCATTTGTTAGTAAAGTCACTTCGTGTTCATACTGATTACAACTTAAGCCTAACTCACTGGTTTCGTTGACTACATTTTCAATCAAAATATTTTTTTCTACACTATCGTTTAATAAAGCGCTGATATCCTGCTTTCTTTTTCTAATTTCAAATCTATTTTTATGGTCAGTTTCATTTAACAAAGACGTAACACATTTTTCTGAAGATTGCGGAATATTTAGGTGAGGAATTGCCGTCTTCTTTAATCTTTTCTTAGAGGAAATGTTTAACAACTCGGCCTGTAAATCCCGTTCGTAATCGTTTGAATCAAAATGTTCAGAGCACAAAACAGCTTTCTGCACGTTGAAGCTATCTGTACGTTTACACAAATGAACCCAGGGCACGTATGCACGTTTAGTTCTTTCGGAAATCTGTGTAAGGTAACTCTAGCTTTACTGTTTTTTATAATTATTTTTACACGTTGCAACAGCACAAGTGGAAGCCATTTTTCGCAGAACACTGAGTACAAAATTTAAACACTTGTAACATACACAAAAACACATAAAGGCACACAAAACACGATAATAAACACGGCATGTACTCGTACGAAAGCAATGCGCTGTAAGACACTAGTGGGGCATGTGACGTCACGCACTCAGTAATGCTACTGGGCACACAGCGTTGTCACCTACCGTGTTCTATACTTACCGTGCTTACAATAGCCAATGGCCCTCCCCCTCCCACCCCACCGTCAGCGTCAAGGACACAGACACACTTAAACAATGCATACCATTCCCCCGCCAATGACTCATTTCTCCCCGGCGGTAGCGACTAGACACACTCAAGCAGCCTAAATACTCAACACACTGTTAAATTCCCCCACACTCTAAAACTCTAAGCTCTATCTTCGCTTCACCACATGAAAACACACACTCTAGTTCCTCACACTTACGTCCCCGCTTATAATCCTCAAATCTGTTCCTTCCGCCTCCCTTGACGGCACTCTGTCGCCACCTAACAGCTTAGGCGACCTGTGTCACACGTCCCTGTCTTGGCCCCCCCCCCCAAAAGAACATCGAAGAAGAAATAAACAAAATAAAATGAATGAATAAAGATGCCACCAAACACCTATAATGGCCACATCCATCTACCTCTCCCGCTCGCTATGGCTACCCACTACACTCGCACACAATATAACTCACAAACAATACTCTCCCAACTTCGTGCCTTCATCTTCTCAACGCGGTCCGGTCAGCTGGCGTACGTCTCCCCTAAACTCCCATACCCACACGGCTGAAGGGAGCTAGTCTCCAAAACATCCCGAGTCCGACCATAATGGTCGGTCTTAAAAAAAAAAAAAAAAAATGAGTACCAAAACATTAAGAAAATTACATCGATGAATAATGTAGCAGTTTCCAGTTTCCACCACTAAAGCAGATTGATGTTCGCTTCACAAACAGACGATCTGCCTCATACCAAAGAAATAAAAAGAAAAGAAAAGAAGACATTTTAGTATAACGGTTTGTTTTAAATCGTTCATTAAAAACTCGTTTTAAAAATTTATAATAAGTAATTTACTCGCCTCAAAACTTTCTTAGTATTTTTTAAAAACTAATTGGGTATTGTTTGTAACTGCTTTACATAGATAGTTAAATTCTTATTTTCGGCTCGTTTTGACTTCTCACAGGGAACTGAAGTCACTGCTCATACCATAACTAGGCAGGGTTTATAATAACATAAATATTCAGCCTCAAAAATGGCCCTGCCACTTGTTTCCAGATTTACAGGAATCAACCATTCTGACCAACTAAAAAACTTTGTTAGAAGAGAGAGATTTAAAACTTATTGAATTCTGAGATTCAAAATTTGAATTATTTATGCTCTCTGTTAATATAATGTTGCTCTAAAACTGTTATAAATATAAATGGTACGTTACAAAGTTACATACAATTTTGTTTCATAAATTATTTTTCCATTATATTCAGAAATTATTATAAATTAAAATTATAAACTGAACAAATTTGTTTCTAAATTATCCGCTTCAAAACAAGAACGATTTACATTCAAGTGAAAAAATCTATATTTCCATAAAAACAGTTATTATCTTTTATGATGTAAATTGTCTATATATAATATAATATAAGAAATGTTTTAAACTACAGTGACTTAGACCTACAAAATGGTATTTACGCATCTACCGGTGACTGTGGAACACTTTACAGTACGCTAGGAATGAAATATCATTACAACCACAAGAATAAATCGGTTTCAAACTCATGTATTACAAACAGCTAACAAATGTCATGCAACATTTCTATAAGTAAGATTATTATCTATTATAATACTATTATCTATTAAATATTAAAGTCTATTGCTTATATTAGAATACTTTGCAAACAAATTTTTGTAAAGTAATTACAATATTTTTAATACATTCTATAGGCCTATATTTTTTTAACAATTCTGTCTACTTTCTGAGTTTAATGAGTTCAAATTATTGTTGTAGCTATCTGCAATATAAATGTGTTTAACACTTCGTAAATAAAAGTAGAGAATTTTTTGAATGCAATAATTATCATCAACATTATTAAACGTTTAAGTTGACCTTTCATTAGGGTTGTGTTGCCTTGCTCCGTTATAATCCATTCTAAGTTATATGTTACAAAGTTCATAATGTACTGTACATTATATGTAAGAAAGTATGAAGCAGTAATGGTCATGTTTGTTGTGTGTGTGTGTGTGTGTGTGTGTGTGTGTGTGTGTGTGTGTGTGTGTGTGTGTGTGTGTGAGCGCCTTTGATGTGATGTTTTATTATTATGTACAGTTTGACAGCACAAATTTTAAAAGTTAGTATACACAATCTACAAATATAAATATAAAATTACCAATCACATAAAATTAAAATCAGTTACAATAAACACATATTAAAATTTAAAACACGAAAGTCAAATATTAACACAGTAATACAAAATGTTATGTCCTCACAGCGACATGTTACCGTCTTGTCAACGATAGGCTTATGTGCGCGTGGCATTAGTCTCGTCTGTAACAGTCAGTCATTGATTATATTGCAATTTAAATATTCGAAATAGTCGTCTACACGTGAGCACGTTAAAGACGGCGCAAACTTATGTTTAAGAGATGTTCATGATAGTTGCCTACTGTTTCCGCATGATGCGTGCATTGCAAATCAGCTGTGGCTACGACAACTCCATCTGTTTGATGCGTATAGTAAATTTAAGTTTTGCGTCGATGCAGAGCGGCGGAAGCTTAGAAAGGGGAATGTGCATGAAGTTCTCGTTATCGACTGCGTAATTGACCCTCTCCTTGTAATCCAGTACGTCACCGGTGTACGTGAATTGTACCTCGCCAACTTTGTACTCCATTGTGTACACAAATTCTTCGTCGGTCCTATTGCTTCTCAGACAGTAAACCTCAAAAGTAAAACACTTCTCATCCCTGAACAGTGAAACCCGGAAGAGGGAATCGTCGATCAAGAAATATTTGATTTCGTGTCTCTCTGTCCGTTTGAGGTTCCAGAATCCGGTGACGATGTCGCTGCTCTTCATAGTGTCCGGGTGTTTGGCGCGAAAGTGCTTCACAATGTGACCGAGGGCTCCGCACAGCTCGCACGCGTAGGAATACGGACAGTGGGTCTTGTGCGACGAACTGAACAGCACGATGGCTCCGCAGCCGCGGTCGACGAACTCGCACTTTTTGGGCGCGCGCTGCACCCACATGTTCACTGTAGTCATAGCGGCGCTTAAAAAAAAGTTGTCGCACGCTGGGCACTTCATTATGCGGCAAGTGCTGCACACAAGGTGTCCGTCGTGGCAGCATTTCACAGGCGATTGCAGTGGCTTGTTGCACGCCCTACATATGGTTAACCGCATCATCGTCTCCAAGTAGTCTCTCAGCTCCTTCTCGGAGATGTCAGTCTGAAACAAGGCAATAGTAAAATGAGTACAGTTGCACAGCGTGAAACAAATGCACATTTATTATTCATTACATGTAGCCAGATAATGTATGTGTAACAAGACAACATCGAGGGGTTAGAGATGACACTCCCCAAGTCTAACGAAGTTTCAAAAATGACGTTATATATATTTTTTGTTAATAATTTATATTTTTCTTTCATTTCCCAAAAGCTATGTAATCAATAAAAACTCTATTAATAATTAAAAATTAACCTTAAATTTAAGTTTAGAGGGATTCCAAGGTTGCTCCGACCCAAACCTTTGATTGCAGTTGTTGGGACTCCCCAGAACTACCCAGTTTATCCCCAATTCTTTTTATCTGTGTCTTGGAGAAAGTAGTGAGAATTTGGAATGAAAAATTAAGGGAATGCAAAATATCACCAATAGTGTTGAGAAGAAGGAACAAATGTGTTGAAATAAACTGTTTGGCATTCGCAGATGACTTTCTGAACATCCTACATCTGCAGTAACACTAGTTACTTTTTAGAGGACATAGCCAGTAGAACAGGCTTAAGAGTTTCTGCAGAAAAAACAAATTTCTCATAAACATTAAAAACGCTCCAAAATTCCTGGTAACAGATATTGGTCGAATAGAGAGGGTTCGAGAATTTAAGTATCTAGGAGAGTTAATTCAAGAGAATGGCTTGGAAATATCTGCTATAGAAGAAAGGATTCATAAGATGGAAAGGGCATATGGTATAACTAAAGATATTTACAATAAAAAGTGCATATCTAAAAATGCGAAAATAAAGCATTACAGTACAGTAGTGAAGCCAGGCCTATATGCAAGTGAATGTCTAGCATTGAATTATAATTTAGACAAACTAGAAATATTGGAAAGTCGAATTATTAGGAAAATATTAGGCCCACGAAAAACTTCAGAAGGTTGGAAATTAAGAAGTAATGACGAAATATATCAACGTATAGAAAATATAACAGAAACAATGAGAAAAAGAACACTATTATTTTTTGGACATTTATATAGAATTAACGACAATAGGTTGACAAAGCAGATCTTCAAGTATCTGTGGGGGAAGAAGTCAACATCAAGTTGGATTAAGAAGTCCAAAAGGATTTGGAAAAAATAATATACATGCAGAAGCAATCGAAGGAGAAGTTTTTCGGACAAAAGTGTTGAAAATGGATTGAGTCCAGGGTAGGAGAGAGAAAAGCGCAAGTTCAAAGTGGACTGAAGACAGGAAGAAGAGACACAGTGAGAATATGAAGGAATATTGGAAAAAAAGAAAAGAACAAAGAATAAAGAATTGAAATTGGCATGTGGTCCTTAGATAGCCGATACGAGAACAAAAATGAACCTTGAAAATCAGTTTAGTTTTACCACTGCACTTAAATATTTTAATTTCACTTTTACGTAAATTCACCTAAGTGGACTTGAGTAACGTTACTGACAACCCCAAGATATAAATAACATTTTTAATAATCTATATTATATTTAAATAAATTTAATTTAGTAATTTAAGTAACGCAATACATTTCAATCTATTTAAATAATACAAGATAAAACCTATATCTAAATGTACGGTATAGGAACCATCACTGCAATATTATTATTGTCTAAAAAAGGGCATAAGTGGGAGAAGGTGAATATATGTGAGCGTACTAAGGTGAAGGTGAATGTTGTGTTGTGTAACTAAATATTGTAGCGATTTCGACTTCTAAAATTGTCTATACATATCCTCTGTTTGAAGATATTTAATAATCCGCTGATAAACTCTTGTATTATTTAGAATAATTTTGAACCAAATGTCTTTGAATTTGAAGCTACTAATTTCTAAGTTCAGCAGTATGTACAGTTCAGTTTGAAACATACTATGTTACAAAATGTATTAGCACATCTTCTGGCAATATTGGTAAACTGCAAACTATGTTACATTTAAGATTTATGGAGCCTTCATTACGTTTCCGAATCATAGAAAACCGTAAGTATGATATGACTTGCGACCAAGATTCTTAATTGCTTAGCATTTGTATTACCTTTACATGTATAATTTTTCTTTGCTAATAAAAATAACAATAAAATCTGGTTAAACAGAGTTAAGCTTTTGTACGAGGGCTACTTTTTTTCAACCTCCGGAGTTGGGAAACCTGGTTTTGTTGTCATAGCAACAATCTGATTGTTGATTAATGTTTTTGAGGCTTTGTTCTAACCTATCACCACTGGTTTAATAGTTATTTTGTCTATTACTGTGGTGACGACAGTTTAATTATGGCAACTACAATTGAAATTGCCTCCAAGTGTGAGATTCGGTCTGTTATTAGATTTCTTCAAGCTGAAGGTCATAGTGCTGCAGAAATTCATCGAAGGTTGTGTAATGTGTATGGAGAAAATGTGATGAGTGATGGTTCAGTTCGGGAATGGCGTCGAAAATGTAAAGAAGAGCGAATTGATGTTCATGATGAAGGAGGGCAAGGAAGAAACTCCGTGACTACTGATGATGTTGTTGAAAGGGTAGACAGGATGGTTCGAGAGCACCGACGTTTCACAATTACAGAACTTTCTGCTGATTTTTCTGAAACATCTAGGTCTGCTGTTTATGATATTCTTATTCAGAAGCATGGGTATAGGAAACTCTGTGCTCGGCTGGGTTCCCCCACGCACGACCTCACCCCACACAAAACCTGCTTCATGAATTTGGTTGGGAAGTCGTTGATCACCCACCTTATAGCCCAGACGTGTCACCAAGTGACTACCATTCGTTTACTGACTTGAAAAACTGGTTAGGTGGGCAGCGGTTTGACTCCAATGATGAGTTAAAGTCCAGTGTGGCAGATTGGCTGACTACTCAGGAGCGAACATTCTACAACATGGGCATAGAAAAGTTGGTGCCTCGCTATGATAAGTGCCTCGACAATGGTGGTGACTATGTAGAAAAGTAGTTTACATATATATGAAACTTTTGTATATAATAAAATTATTGATGTCATTCGTGTATCTGTTTATTTGTCTATCGGAATTGATAAACAAATATCCCTCGTATAAAACAATCACATTTTATCAGAAATATTATCCCAAACATTTTTTAAAACCCTACTCGTGTTGAGTATTGAAATAAGGTTACCAGAAAAGACATTTAAACATAAATTTTGATGACGACATTCGATTAAACATATCTAGAAAAATGACAGTAACTCGAAACCAGACATACGAAATTTTTTTCACTTTAGTCGTCTCTATTGTTCAGACTGCTTGGGAAGCGCGCGACTAGTTTTCCATGAGTAGGTTTTTAGCGTTCAGCACAAACCCCGACCCGATGTACCACAGGATACTTTTACATGTCAGACAGACTATGACGTACACGCGCTCTTGTTATTAAACGTTAAGAATAAATAAAATGTTTATTATTTATATTCCAGTTTGAATAATAACTATATTTATTATTTATTTAACAGCTTAGGTTACTGTTGAAACATTGTAAAATGAATAATAAAAATATATTTTTGTGTAAAAAAATATAAATTAATCGTTATTATTAACATTAATAAATTATGTTGCAAAATGATCAATCCAAGTGTTTAGAGAATCTCCGATGTTATATTCTTTAAGAACAAATTGATTCTGTACTATATTAAATGAAATGTATATGCAGATAAAAGTTTATAAAGTCTGTCGCATTCCTGAAAGCGTATTTACAAATACGTATGTTGGGAATTTTTGTAATTATATTGTGTCTACTAAAATACTGGATGTAGACGTTAAGTCATAGCAACGTTTGTGTCAGGTTAGTTTTACGACAGGAGGTACCCGTCAACGTCATCTAAACTGACAAGTTAGGGCCACGTAGGTCCACTTAACAAAAATAACTAAACAGAGTTTTATAAGGACTTGGTATAACCTAAGAAGTTTCTAGAAAATTGTATAAATTCGCAACCAGGATTTGAAAATTATTTTTTTAAGAATACAGCTGTCTTCTGTTATGAACACACATAAAAATCATCGAAAAGCACAACGCACGAACGTGTCCGTATAAAATTATAACAGACGGCATAGCTAAACGCCTTCTGCACTTTAGATTTGGACAATCTTCTGCTATTACGCGCTCTAATTTATTGATTTATATTTCATTAAAAAATACGAATAATTTTTTAGCAAAACATACATTACATAAGAACCAGTGTATTTTGTATGCTATAAACTGTTCCTTTCGTTTGAGTGGAGATATAATTTTATTTTACATTAAACAAATTGTTTTACGTATAACAAATGTAATGTTATGTGTTTCAATAATTAGAATTATGTTTTTTTAATTTTATTTTATGGATGACATACACAACTAATATTGTATGTGCTAGAAGAAACTAGGACGATGTTCTGTCTAGTTTCGTATAATCGAACGCACAGAGCATACAACGCAAGAGGTCCGATGAAGACTGCAAGCTATGGAAATGGACCATGCAAGTTAAGGGACTTCTTATGGAACAGTGTCAACATTAGAAAGGGTCTGAAACAAAGCAATTAGAAGGGGAATATAGTAAAGAAGTAAGGTACAGGACAAACTCTACACCATAATTCATGAGTCTGGAATACCAGGCAAGTTGGTAAGATTAACGCAAGTGACCATGCAGCAGACTGAAGCCCAAGTAAAGGTGGATAGCCAACTAACTGAACACATAAATATCACACGAGGACTAAAGCAAGGAGATGGGTTAGCCCCAACACTATTTAATATTGGATTGAAATTTGTAATTAGTGGTTTATCAATAAATAGCTCCAATCTGTTAACAAATAAAACTGTACAGATAGCCGCATATGCAGATGACATTAACATCATGTCAAGACGGATCGCGGCTGCTAAAGAAATATTTCTTGAGCTTAAAAACAAAGCCAAGGAAGTTGGGCTAGCCATAAATATAGATAAAACAAAAATGCTTATCCAAACAAGAAGGGACCAGGTTCATAACAACATTGAGATAGAGGAGGACACAATTGAGGTGGTGGACAATTTCACGTATCTCGGAGTAAACCTAGCAAGGACTGGATCAGAGGAGCCGGAGATCCAAAGACGGACCACCATGGCTAACAAGGCATAGTTCGCATTGCTGCCATCATTTAGGTCTGGGGATGTGCACAGGGAAACAAAAATGAAAATATATAGGACTGTCATCAGACCGGTGTTATGCTACGGGCGTGAGGCATGGACAATCACACAGAAAACAGCCGACGTAGTAGACACCTTTGAAGAGAAAATCCTCACACGCATTATAGGCGCAATACAAGAAAATGGCTCATGTAGGCTGAGATACAACAATGAACTGTATCAAATATATAAAGAGATACCAGTCTCAAAATGTATAAGAATACAAAGATTGCGTTGGGCCGGACATGTTACGAGAATGGAGGATGGCAGAAACCCCAAAAGGGCTTTGCTGGGTACATGGGAGGGAACGAGACCTAGAGGCAGACCGAGGAAGAGGTGCGAAGATGGCTTTTAAGAGGACGCGAGGGACATGGGGATAAGAAACTGGAGGAGGGTTGCAATGGATAGAGTAGATTGGATGCGGAGATTGGTGGAGGCCAGGGCCCGCCTTGGGCTGTAGCGCCATAGGAGGAGGAGGAAAGGTACAGGAGACATTGAGTTAAGGCGACTGAAATATTACGAGCACATTAACAGGTAGGAAAATAGAGGTGGTCGCAAAAGTACTGGAGTGACGGGTACTGAAGCACTTTTAGGATGTAAATGAGAACGCCCGGCAAGAGACTGAGTGAAACAAGTTAACCCTCAGATATGCAAAACAAACTGTTAGAGAAAGGGGAGGCTTTGAAAAAAGAATCGGGAAAACAAGTTTTTCATGTGTGTGTGTTTGAACTCTTTTGATGCTTAACACTAACTTTCTTTTGTTAACAACAAACTCTCAGCCAATTCTACGACAAGGAGTCCTCACTGGCTCGACTGAGACCTGTTTGGGCCTCTCAGGACGCTTCACCACAGATTGGCTGAAACCTTTGCCGTTAAAAATGTTTTCCCCCAAAATTATTTATTGCCATTCATTAATCAAATACAGTATTTATAGAATTGCGCAATTGCATAGTTCATTAATTTTATTGTTTGTGATTTTAGCTAATTAATTCGTCTATGTAGTAGTAATAGTAGTAGCGGTAGCAGCAGTAGTATTAGTAGTAGCAGTAGTAGTAGTAGTAGTAGTTGTAGTAGTAGTAGTAGTAGTAGTAGTAGTAGTAGTAGTAGTAGTAGCAGCAGCAGCAGCAGCAGCAACGGCAGGAGTAGTAGTAGTAGCAGGAGCAGTAGTATAGTAGTAGTAGTAGTAGTAGTAGTAGTAGTAGTAGTAGTAGTAGTAGTAGTAGTAGTAGTAGTAGTAGTAGTAGTCGTCGTAGCAGCAGCAGTAGTAGCAGTAGTAACAGTAGTAGTAGTAGTAGTAGTAGTAGTAGTAGTAGTAGTAGTAGTAATAGTTAGTAGCAGCAGCCGCAGCAGCAACGGCAGGAGTAGTAGTAGCAGCAGTAGTAGTAGGAATAGTAGTAGTAGTAGTAGTAGTAGTAGTAGTAGTAGTAGTAGTAGTAGTAGTAGTAGTAGTAGTAGTAGCAGCAGCAGCAGCAGCAGCAACGGCAGGAGTAGTAGTAGTAGCAGGAGCAGTAGTATAGTAGTAGTGGTAGTAGTAGTAGTAGTAGTAGTAGTAGTAGTAGTAGTAGTAGTAGTAGTAGTAGTAGTAGTAGTAGTCGTAGCAGCAGCAGTAGTAGCAGTAGTAACAGTAGTAGTAGTAGTAGTAGTAGTAGTAGTAGTAGTAATAGTTAGTAGCAGCAGCCGCAGCAGCAACGGCAGGAGTAGTAGTAGCAGCAGTAGTAGTAGGAATAGTAGTAGTAGTAGTAGTAGTAGTAGTAGTAGTAGTAGTAGTAGTATCGTGGTAACATCAGTACAATTTTTAAACGTATACTTTCAGAGTTGCACTAATTAATATGAAAACGAACTAAAGTACATTATATTTCTCCATTTTTATACATACATTCTAGAAGCTATGCTCAGTTTGGTAGTGAACAAATAGATAATTGAATGATTGTAATATGATGAGTGATTAGATAAATGACGAAATGTTTCTCAGATTCGGGTAGTTACTAAACACAGTTACTAGACACAGTTTTAAAATTTTTGTGCCGACACTGACACAGCATTTGTTGTTGTTATCAAGCCAGATAGATGTACGGCCAATACATAAATGAAAAATTATAATAAATATGTTTGTGTGAATGTGTGTGCTGTAAACAATAATAAAAACTAGAGTCGTACTGATTTATTATCATTATTGTTTTATATTAATAATTAATAATTATAATATCCCATAAACATAAAAATTCAACATCTGTGTGGAATTCTTGACGAAAATTTTTTACAAGTTTGTGCAGTCAGTGACCACAGATCAGAAAGCCTTTTATCAGTAGTAATTATCAATAAATTTATTTGTGTCAAGCGACTTCTAGTCCTCTCTGTATTTCGGTTACCTATTGTAGTAATAGGCACGCATTTTACGCACACGCACACGCACGCACGCACACACATCATATCATACGTGTATATATATATATATATATATATATACACACAGAAATTATTAACTTATATACAATTATATTAAATACACGAACAATAAAAAATGGCTTTTTTTCCAGTGTTTTTGTTTTCTTACCTTACGTACAGTACACCCCACAGTGACTGTATATAAATATACAGATGAAAAGTGTATAACATAAGTAATGAATATAAATTATAAACGATTTTGTATTACACCCTCTGGTAATGCATTTGTTTGTAAGACAGCAAAATAAAATATACTTGTAGAAGAAATTTGTGACCTTACGCGTACATAATCTACGCTGTATATAATTAGGCCTACTGTAAGAAACTTCAAGAGTTATTGCAAAGGAGGATGTGTGCGGCCGTGTGACAGAGAGATGGTCGCGCTTGTGTATATTTATTCATAATTACTCTCAACAATTATTGTTAATTAATGAACGTACTAATAATAAATAATATTATTATTTTTACAAGAATATACAAATTTTACTATTATTTTTGTCACAATATTTCAACACTTTCGTATATTGTCATCTTCACATATAATGTATACGGTCATGCAATTCATATATACAAGTTGATTATATCTGGCAAAACACTGTAATGCAAATAAATATATATGTTATATATATATATATATATACACTTGTAAAAATAAAAATATTATTTATTATTTATATTCATGTTTGTGTGAGTATACAGTAGTCTAATATATAAAGTTAAAAAAATTAAAGGAATACAATTGCTGAATCAATGTATATTATTTTATAATATTATATATGACTTAAATGCTACACACACACACGTACTGATGTTACAATATAATGTACAATATATGCTACAATATAATGTAGTGATGTTATTCAATTTGTTTCTTCTGGGAGTAGTGTAAATTTCGTATTTTCTTTTTAACACCTGACACACGTTTCACTGAAAAATATCAGTATCATCAGACGTTTGTAAGTGATAAATGACTTACAAACGTCTGATGATACTGATATTTTTCAGTGAAACGTGCGTCAGGTGTTAAAAAGAAAATACGAAATTTACACTACTCGCAGAAGAAACAAATTGAATAACATCACTACATTATATAATTACTGCAAGAAACTTCGAATTACTTATATAGAAAATGATATATAAATATATAGTGAGAGAGAGAGAGAGAGAGATAGACAGACAGACAGAGACAGACAGAGACAGAAAAAGAGCTTGTTAATTCAATGTATATAATATCGTATTTGGTTGGTACTTTATTTATGTCGTATGTTGAAGTTATAATTTTGGAATATAAGGTACAAGAAATTCAAAATGTTGCGTTCCACATTATGTTATTATGCAACACATACAACGCATGTTACATGTTACTACACCCATCTTATTTACTTAAACACATTCAAGTATATAAAATGTGTAACGTTGTCCGAAGAAAATAACAGCAAATTGCTAAAGCGTTCATCAGTACCGCTTTTTACATGCTGAATTTACAAGTTCAATTAATATTTATTTATTTATGTTATCCAGTCTTTATAGTATAGGCCTATATATATTGTTTGATACTCTGCAGTGTAACTTACATATTGCAACAATAATTTTACTCTGTTTTATTCCTTATGTTGAGGTGTTTAAGCCTACATTTTATGCATTCGGACAAAACAAACAAAATTTGTTACATGCATTTTATAATACATCAAAAATTTAATAATTAAATTTCTAATTAAAAATACCGACAAAATATAAATAACGTTTTCTCAGATAATAAAAGCTTATTTTCAAACAAGCAAAATTTTGCAAATAAATATATGTAAGTAATTTATAGCCCATAGTTTATTTTTAACTCTAATCCCCAAGAAAATGCTTAAAGGTTCAAAAGAACTTTGTGACAGTAAAAGTGTGCTTACCACATCCATTGTTGGAAGCCGGTTGCAACGTGTAAACGTTAGTCAGGTGCACAACGTGTTACAATTAGAATACTAAATGTAAAACAAACTACCAGTTTACAAAACCCAGAAGAAATGCTAGACACAATATGCCACCGACACAAAATCAGCAGATGAATTCGCCTGTGTAAGCCACAAAGGAATGGAAAATGGACTATGGTGTACAGAGAAAACCTGACCTGCAGTCAAACATAATCCGACATGTCCGAGTACGTGAGCCTTATCTACAACGAGTCTGGCATACCGTTTAATAATGTAACCCGAGACACGCTGATAACAATATAAAACAGACTACTCACCTGCATAACTGTACTATTAACAATTACCGCAATAATTAATAATGATAATAATTGGAAATAATAATACTAACAATAAGTGTTTCCCTTTCTGCTCACCTACGCCGATGAGGTGTTTCTCGTTTCTTTTGTTTTCTATCTTAGTTGAACAGATGCGCGACTGTTTTTTGTTTTATTCGTTTTGACTTCCATTTTTTTGATAAATTTTTAATCTAAATTGGTTACGTGTAAGTATTTTATTACTTGAAAAGAAGGCTCCAAGTAACATTATATTTAATGTTTATGACAACGCAGAAGATGGAAAGCATAAGATCCACGTAAGGTAGCTTTATGTAAGGTAGTATTCCATTCAAATTGTTTAAATCTATAGAATGTTGTATATAGTATTTTATGAGAGTAATGACGTGAGAAGTTAGATATGGAACACCTGCATAAAATTACCTAAAAATGACAGCACCCCAATATCCTCAAGTCGTGTAACGGCGCGTGTCTATCATTGACGTGCTCATTTTTAAAACAAGTTTTGTATATAGTTTAGTGCCGTATTGTATTTTAATATTTTGACACATGTCATAATTGATGACATGCATTAGTTTTATAAAGTTCTGATGATGAGGCAAGTGCCTCGAAACATGTAAACGAAATAACAACATCACAGAAAGCCATAGACGGTGAGTTACAGTATATTTGGTTAACAAACACGTGGCTTGGGACTACAATAGGAGTTATTCGATTTAAATTAAAATGTGTTTTGTCTTCTAGAGTTGGTCTGATCAATTAATTGTGGAGTACGAAAACGGTATCAATTATCACATTCTCTTTTTAATTTATATTGACGATGTCACACAAAACTGGCGGATGTGTCTTCCAGAACATTTTATGATTGGTCACTCTACAATTGACATTTGTTGTTTGCGGACGGTCAGGCTATTCTGTCGGACTCTGAAAACAGACTGCAGATGGGTATACATTTGTTAAATCGAATTTGTAAAGACTCTGGATTGCAAATAGCCACACTTAAGACCAAGGTGATAGCTTTCGTGGAACTGATCCCGTACGGGCAAGAATTGTTATAGACGGTAATGACCTGGAACAAGTTAGCAATTTTGAATACCTGGGATACAGTTTGTCTTATAATGCATGCAACCACGTTGTGAATAAGTTGAATAAGTTCAACCGTTTGTTTTGGGACCATTAGGCGAACCCTTAAGTCAGCAAGTAAAGGAACACCCCTAAAATTTTACAAGGTGGGATTGCTTTTCCCACGCTTTTTTATAGGTTTGAGAATTGGTCTCTAACGAAAGGCCAGGTCAGTCGCATCCAAGCGGCTGAAATGTGATTTCTCAGGCACGTCGCAGGGTATACTCTCCATGATCATAGAAGAAACACAGATATACGGCAGGAACTGAACTTTACGAGTATACTCGACATGATTCGACTAGTATCGGCTGAATTGGTGGGAAAAACTTTGCTGAATAAATGATGATGATGAAAATATGTTTTGTGAAACCTCATTGGACGTGGGTAGTTTTATCAATAACTCCACTAATATCTAAGTTTTGGGCCGGGGGGAATGAAATACCATCGCGGAAATAATATTATATAGTAAGCCACAGTTTTAAATAAGTTCATACAGTAGTATATGTATTGCAAGAACGTATATTGTGCCCGGCGGGGAAGATTGAATGGTCGGAGTACAATGAAGTGTCGACTTCACATAATACTTTGCCCTCACAGCTGAGCCACCCCTTTGGTACGGCACACCCTCCTTGCCTGTAGCGATATTTGTATAGTAAAGAAACTCAACTCGTAAATTTCATGTAACATGTTATAATATATAACAAAAATTTAACAATATAGGATTTATATTGTATTCCGTGAAGGTATTTTGAGAATGCAGTGAGAAAAACTATCGGTGAAAGTAGAAAGCAGAAGAGTAACGACAAACCAAGATAGAACAAAATATTAGAGACGACATAATATGGGATACAACAATATGAGAACAGTGCATGAGAAAGAAGATAATTTAAATATCTGGCAGTAGTGGTGAATAAAAATGTGAGGCAAGTAATGAAATTGTAGAAATTAAACGGGTAGAAAAAAGAGTGTACTGAAACTAACACAGATTTGTGAAACGTAGAAGTGGAAGTAGAGAGATGAGAAGATGATGAAACTAAACAGGTACATTTTGTATTTATATAGGCCTATCGTTTCCGCTAAGATGCTTATCTGTTTGTAATAATATAATATGTTATATACTAATAATTATTATAATAATATCTAATAATATATATAATATTATAGACTATAGTTATATAATAATATATAATATATCATATATAATAATTAATATATTAAGTATTTAAAATTTATATTTATAAGTTTATTACCTCAAGATATTATTTTCCTTATTTGGAACAGCCTTACTTAGAAGGCTGAGGATGGGTACAAGATGGTACCCGAAACATGTTCCAAATAAGGAAAAATAACATCTTGAGGTAATATAAATATAAATTTTAAATACTTTATATATATCAAGGAATGAACTGTAGCAGAAAGTGATTGAATTAATAAATATATATATATATATATATATAATAAGTTTAAAATAATATCTATTTATATGCTATAATACGCATGATTGTATTGATGTTTCCGTTACTTTAATTATTTAGGAAATGATATTGGTTATGATAGAAATTATGATATTGATGATAAGTTAGGCAATTTCCAGACGATCTGTGGAACAATCAACCATATTTTTAGAAACAAGGTACGTCGAGATACAAAATTAAAGTTCTACAAAGTTATGGAAGTCTCTGTACTGTCTTGTGGGCGTGAAATACATGTATACGTGTATGAACAACAAACAACAACCAAGACAGTAAAATACAGGCCTCGGAAATGGTGTTCTTAAAAGAAGCTGAAACGTGCTCCCCTCCCTTAGATAGTTTAGATACTTTCTAAACTTAACCGTAAAAAGAATGAGGTCTTAAAAGAATACTTACAAGTTTTTATCTTAAGTGAAAAATTAAAAGATTACAAACAACGGTGGAAAGAACACAGAAAGAATGTCAGATTTGAGACTGGCCAAACAAGACTGGAAATACAAACCTGTAGGACACAGGTGTGTGTGTGGGTAGAGATGGCTGGAGGATCTTTAAAGGTGGAACAGGGAGCACGTTGCCTATGCCGTTGTAGCGTTTCATTATTTCTCTTCGGAGGTCTATTTATTATTTATTCTTAGTTGAACATTTTTTTAATGTTATAATATAATCAATATCTTCTCAGTTTTTGTTGTACCAATTTTTATTTCAATCAATTTCACTTTAGATATTAAAAGAACAATTTTTGTTTCATCTTTTCTTCTAAAGATCCAAGAAATTAACAATTCATCATCTTCACTCCCACAAAAACAGTCTCCTTGGCAACGCCACCATTTTTCCATTACATCACTCATACAAAATTCCGTTTTCATACATTCAGTTATACATATATAATTATTTATATTTAACATTTTATATTAATTATCATTATTACAAAACAATATAATAATTATTAACAAACAATATCATTATTATTAACAAAAATATAAGAACAGAACCAATTATAAGTATACAATTGTGATTCGGTACCGGGAATCGAAATTGGGTCCCCCCGTATCGTTACACCGTGTTGTGAAACTAATGATGATGTTTCCGTTCATATAACTATCTGTTCATATACTTTGTAGATGTTTTGTGGTAAACGATAAAACAGCGTGTTTTGCTAATGTGTTTCTTCTCACAACTCTTTTCCTGTTTGTTGGTTTGTTTGTTTAGTACTGTATATTGATGGACGCGTCTTGCTTGATAGACGTTTTGAAATGTGTTTCAATCGGAGTAAAAAGATCTCTGTGCAATCCAAGCAATAAATGAATAAATGTACCGATGTAACAGATTGGCTAGTTTCCACGCTTCACACACCAACACACTATATTTATCTTTTACATCACATCAGTTATTCGATTCAGTTGCTTCGTAATGCGGTTGAGCAGTAGAATGGCGTTCATGTAACCGCTGTCACCGGCGACAACAGTCCTGGAAACGAATAAAAATAATATTGCTTATATCACAGAATAAATAGCTTAGTTATTGAGTAATTTGAAATCAGAACAATATTACGTAGTAGGGAGAATTGAAGAAAAGCGTAGCATTACTTTCGAACTGCTCGGCACTTTCACCGTCTTGTGTTGCCGGCTCAGACACATCGGCAATGTTTTACTGCGTACGGTCATTGACCTCGTACTAGTTGTCACTATACAAACTGTTGAGGGGGGACACATTCGTCCACCCAATGTGTTGCCGCTGTATAAACCGGCAAAACGCTCAGGTAGTAGCTATGTTCGTTTGGGAACCAATGTGCAGCAGTTACTATTGCTACCTACCTATTTGTGTTTTGTTCGTTCAGTCATGTGTTTCTCTGTTTGTCTTTGTTATTATTGATTCAATTATTTGTGTCCTCATTTATTCTGTGTAAGTATAATGGAGTCAGATCCCGTTGAACAGGGACCCTCTTCTTTTGCCAGCGAAAGATACAAAATACTCTAAAAATATATTTGTCTCTAAAAAGAACACTTGGTACCAGGGCAAATTAGAATTGATTTTTACGCTGTGTTAGGCCTATCACAATTGGCGACAGCTGTTATGTACCCACGCCGCGCCACGGGTTGAGTACACAGCGACTCTGTTAACCGAACTGTCTAGTGGTGTAATCGACTTAGGTACGAAAAAAGGGGTAGGTAGGTGGGGTCACTATCGATCAGGTTTTTGGCGGAAAACGTCTTACCCTGGCGGTGTTGCTGGGACAGGGTATTAGTAGTCTTCTTCTTCTTCTTCTTCTTCTTCTTCTTCTTCTTCTTCTTCTTCTTCTTCTTCTTCTTCTTCTTCTTCTTCTTCTTCTTCTTCTTCTTCTTCTTCTTCTTCTTCCTCTGGCTTTGTATTTTCTAGCTTTTACTGGAATCCTGTATTGTTGCATTCTTTCTGAATGTTCTTGCCACTTGTTTCTATTAAATTTTATCTTTTCATTTAAGTTGAATACCTGAAGTTTTTGTCTAATCGCTTCATTTCTTATTCAGTCTATTCGAATACAGCCCTTAACTCGTCTTAAGAATCTCATTTCCTGTGCCTAAATTCGATTTTCTTGTGCCTTTGTCGTTACCCATGTTTCGCTGCCATATATAAGTGCGGGGACAAACCATTGTTGTATAAAATTTTAACATTGCCTCTTTCCTGGCTTTATTTTTCTGGCATCGCTGATAGTTCTTCAAATACGGTTAAAAGTACTAATTTTTTGGTCAATATCTTTACTGTAACCGAAGGCAATATCACAACCTAGGTATTTAAAATGTTTTATTTGATCCAGTGTTTTATCGTTTAAGATGATTTTGGTTCTTATTGGCTCTTTCCCTGTGAATGCCATTATTTTTGTTTTATGAATTGAAATTTGTAAATTGTATCCTTCGCTAATTTGTTGCAGTTTGCATAATCCCTTTTGCAATTCTTCCTCTTTTTTCCCAATTACTGTGAGGTCGTCAGCATATAAAATTACATTTAATATTGTGTCTTTGTCTAAATATATTCCCTCTTTATGTAATTTTTTCCAGTTTCGGATTATATCATCTATATAAATATTAAATAACGTGGGTGATAAATTGCATCTTGTCTTACTCCTATATTAGTCATTACTGAATTACTTATCTTTCCGTCTAGGCTTATAAAAATTTTTGTTTTGTGATATAGACTTTGAATTGTTCTGATGAGATGTGGTGGATATCCTCTTAAGAACATGATATCCCATAATTTTTCTCTGCTGACACGGTCAAAAGCTTTATCAAAATCAACGAAAGCTATGTACGTACTTAGGTTGTATTCTCGGCGTTTCTCGATTAGCTGTTGCAATCTAAACACAGCATCTATTGTGCTTCTTCCCTTTCTAAATCCCATCTGTTCTTCTCCTATTATGTTTTCCATTATATTTTTTAAGCGGTCGTTTAAAATCTTGACATAAATTTATAGGCTTAGTAAAAAAAGAAATGAACGACAAGTTGACATTTTGTCGCTTTGTCGTCTTCCTGGTGTCTGGGAAGTTGCTTGATAATTTCGTTCACATTGCAGGGCATGTTAATCACTTGGCCCACAATACCGTAGTTGCCTCACGTCTGATTTGAATAAACGGTAGTTGCGTAGATATAAAACGTTCGCTGAGTGCATCTAACGGTGGATGTGTTTTGGCTTCGGTGGATACGCGAAGCCGTTACTCTTACTCAATGTTGACAGCTTTCCTTGTTTTACAGATGTCTAGCAGTTTGAGGACAACACAAACTGTTTAACGTCTTCATCTGTGAATTCTTGTTGTATGAATTGCAACATACCTGCATTAGGTCGTTTTAAATCGTTTTGGAACCATATACGATCACAAACCCCAAAAACAAAACCTAACTTGGTGCCGTAGAACGACGTTTCAAAGTCCTCCGTCGCCAAACGCCAATGGATGTAAACGCTAAATCTCGATTCTCAAACGTCTCAGCTGTTATATTTCGTAGCATTCTATCAGATCTATCTCACTGTCCATATTCGTTGTTTGTGAACTGGCCTTACTAGTTGCGGCGTCTGCGCAGCTGATGCTTGCCCAGATTTTTCGACGCTGCCTCGTCCTCTGCATTCGTTCTGTTACGATCATAGAGGCCTTTTTGGATTCCTCATTCATTTTTCTTTTACTTTCTAAGCGTTTAAAGTAGGCATTTACCTTGTTGTGAAGATATTTTGACACTTTTAAAATTAAGGAAAGTTTGTCCAAGTTCAACATTTTGTCACTGTATTATGTATTAACTTCCATCACTATTCTCGCTATTAGCATTTCATTTTATAGTACTTCTAGAGCTTTATAAAACGGTATATTAAAAAACGTCCTACGCATACAGGTTTCCGAGCTATAGTAATTTTTTCCGCTCAGTGAACCGGTGATATTACACTCCAACTTGGCGGCCGTCTTGTGATGGCGTAAGCGCTCATGGTTAATATTACGTGTCATTCGTTCATTCTTGTTCTTTTGAATCGAGTATTGGTTATTTAAATATGCGTTATAGGTTTAAAGATCTTAAAGTTTGTCTGGTATACAAAAAATCGTAACATCGACTTTCTCATAGGTTCCTCCCCTCACCGGACCTGCGGATAAGACATACACTTTGAACTTACACTACTAGTCGTTTGTAAAACTAGATAAAATATTAGTATGGAGAACCATACATGACTTTCATGTTCTAAGATTTATATTTAAAATCATTTTCTAAATGAAATATTTCCATAGAAACTACTTCTTTCTATTTATTTCTTCAGCCTTAACCACAGTACTGTGGTCACAAACGTATACCACCTCATGTTAGCGGACTCGATTTTCACTGATGATGGTAGTTGATTGCACTGCCGAAACGTCTGGTTTTGCAGAAAACATTGGACCACGGCCAAACAGCCTGGGAAGGAATTTTAACAACAAACTACTTCTTTGTTGCCGATAACATAGTACACATATACAAATTTCCCCTACCCCTTCAACCATCATTTTCATTTACAGAAAATTACACCCACCTCTTCAACTACCCTTTCCATTTGTAGATATTTCATCTACCTTTCTACAGTGGATTATTATGACCTTCCTTTCAGGATACTTTATTTATCAAAATTACGTTCTTTACTCTTGTTAAAACGTAAAATATTGGAGGTAAACTACCCCTTTCCCTTAACCGATCTTCATCAAAATCAATAGGCCTTGAGTCCTCTACATCTTGGAGAAACATCAAAAAATTATTTGATTTTGTTTGAATTTGCGGCAGTTATCGTTCTCCAAAGAAAACATTCTACACACAGACACAAAGACACGTAGGCACACAGACATACACACAGACAGACACAAACACACCCCCTTTCAAAAGGGTAGTTGAAAGGGGAAGGGGTAATTTTTCACGTTTGGTATTGATTTAATGAGTTTGACGAAATTAAATGAAAATGCATTTAAACTTTTCAAACAATTTTGATTGTTAAAAATAAAACAATTTTATTGCCGAGCAATTTTTTATTTTATTTAAATCATCTATGCGTGAAGATTCGCAACCGACCAGGCCACAAAATAATTTGTGACAACATAACTAATTAATTATATATTAATTATCTACTAAGTTCAGCTTTTTTATAAGAAAAAAGTACTTAATTTGTATAGGCAAAGTGACTCGAAAATAACATTTACCCTAACAGAAAATAACAGAAATATCTATAAATAAAAGAAAATAGTTTGAGGGTTGGGGATATTTTTTTTTAATTATCGAACGGAATTCAAGCAAATGATTTTGAATATAAATCTTAGAACATGCAAGTCATGCATGGTTCTCTATGCCGATATTTTCTACACGCCGCCAGTAATCATTTTCCATGGCCTCAAGCTATTCTGCGGTTTTGTCAGTAAATTTCTACGCTTATACACCTCCTACTTCTTCTTCTTATTCTTCTTCTTCGTAAAAAGGGAGGAGTAACAACCTCGTTAAAAAAAACAACATGGGTCTGTCTGGACTCGGATGGTAATTTCCAGTTATCAGGCCTCTACCTAATGTCGCAGAAGAAAAATTGTTAGCTGTACCGGAAGTAGACAGGAAATTTCCTATCAGCGGAGAAGGCGGAAGAGTGTAGAAGATGGGCCTCTAAATGAAACCTATACCTGGTCTAAATGCTCAAAAATGGTACCACTGGTCTCATCTCGCGCAGCACTCGAGCCGCGGCCGAGGAAGTTTAATGTGTCTGGGAACGTTTAAAAATACCGATGGACTGATTTTTAATTCTTCTTAAAATATTAAATAATCATAACAATTTAAATTCTCAAATTAATTCTCAATTTAAATTCTCAAAGTAATGGTTCTGATACCGGAACAGGTGTCTGCACCTACTCCAGGATGGAATAATAATGATAATAATAAACAATTAAAGATAATTATATATTAATAATAATAATAATTATTATTATTATTATTATCCAGTCTGAACGGATAGACCAAACAACTCAAGGAGGAAATGATGAAACTGGGTATCTATTTGAACGACTGTGTGGATAGAAATACATACAGAAACAAAATTCAAAATATTGAGGTTCTCTGCGGTGTAAGGAAGACGACGAGAAAGGTGTGGACAGTGGAAAAGAAGGCGGCGCATAGTGTGCGAATGAGGGCCTTCTGGCAGGAGAAGAAAAGGAAATGATATTCGCGTGGTCCACGGCTAGCCTGTTCGTGTAAAAATACAATAATAAGAAGAACAAGAAGAACAAGAAGAAGAACTAGAAGAACAAAAAGATGGAGGAGTAGGAGGAGAAGACTTCTGAGTCGTCTCAAATAGTTTTCCACAAAACGTGTTACTCTAGCAAAGTGTAAAAGGTATTCGCATGCTCGCTTGTGTTACAAATGACGTCACAATTTCTGCTATTATTGAAGCATGTTGAAAATCCCGATATTACAAATTCGTTTTAAAAATGATAATACGCTGTGATAATAACAATGTGGGCAAGCGTTCCACTCTTTGCCCATTACGCGTTGTAAATGCATCCGCCGCTAACAGCTCATTGCGCGCTGATAATAACATGCCATTTCGAACACATCCGATGCATTACTGCTGTAGGCTACAACACATCCATTAAACTAAAATTCTGATCAACCGCAAAAATAATAAAGCAATAAACTCTCCTCGTTTAAAGTCATATCAACATGTTTTATCTGCTAAATTAGTACAACGTTATATTGTTACGAGGGTCAGCTGGAAAAAGTTTGGTTAGCGGGAAACATTCTTTATGGTATGTTTTATACGTGTCACAAATGAAATATCATCAAAACCCTTCAACGACAAGTTACTTAAAAAGAAAGATATACTAGTCATTTAGTGACCACAATAAAATTTCTACGATGACAAAAGAAGATGATAAAGACACGAATTCAACAAGAATGTGTGAAACGATATGGAGAACGTTGGGAAATTAATGTAGAAAAGAAACTCCAAAAAATGTTTATAAAACAATGGCAATAAATACTCTACTGTACGGTTCTGAAACTTGGGGGTTATAAAGAAAAAAGAAGAACAGAAGATGGAAACAGCAGAAATTGATTTTCTGAGATCAGTTAAAAGGTGTAATAAACAAGATCGTGTAAGAAATGAAGAGATAAGAAATGATTAGATGTTTTTGCAGTTAATGAAATGATTAAAGAATTCAGAAGAAAATGGATTCAACACATAAATTGAATAGATGAAACTAGAATACCAAAGATTACAACCCTAGAGGCTGAAGAAAAGTTGGTAGACCTAAGAAAAGGTAGACTTTGGAATAGGAGCAGGCAGCTAAAGCCTTTTTGGAATAGAAGCAGGCAGCTAAAGCCTAAAACCGTTAAGAAGAAGAAGATGGGGACACAAGAAGGGGAAATCAAAAACACACTAATTTAACAAAAACTCGTGTGTGTAATCTATTTTAAAGCCACTAAAACACGTTCAACCTCTGATCACACTAGCAGAAGCAGTTAAAGCACCTGTTGTTAATGCTACATACCCAGCAAAGCCAATTGGATATAATGAACTTCAACTGAAATATAATTGGCCGTGAAGTTCGTGTAATTTATATGAACGTCAACTCTTTGATTCGAGACCCACCTAATTTCGTACATTGCTGTAAATTGGTCCACAATCTGTAACTTGCTGTAAACTGCGTGCCTGCTACTCATACATGTTACTTATTTTATAAACACTAATAACGGTAATAACGTAAAAGATTTATAAAATTAAGTTAAAAATCCAGTCAAAAAAGTGTATATAAAAACAGAACATGTACCATGCAGAATATACATTTAATATTCATAAATGCTCGTAGTTTTCTTATATATATATTTTTTATATATTATATATTTTTTTCTTCAGGCCAGCCGTGGACAAGGCGAATGTTATTTCCTTTTCTTCTCCCGCCAAAAGGCCCTCATTCGCACACTATGCGCCGCCTTCCTTTCCACTGCCCATCCCTTATCGTCTTCTTTTCACCGCAGAGAACCTCAAGATTTTGAATTTTATTTCTCTATGTATTTATAATATATCCATACAGTCGTTCAAAGAGATACCCAGTTTCATCATTTTCTCCTTGAGTTGTTTGGTGTATCCGTTCAGACTAGAAAGTTGCCAAATATATTTGAAAATTTGTTTATTTAATTTGGACCGATCCATCCAAACCATATGTCCAAGTAATCTCAGTCTTTTCCTTTAGAAAGCCGTTTCCAGGTCTTCCAGATCCCTGTACAGCTCTTCTCTGGGTCTATGCCCGTACCCAGCTTCAGTTTTTTTGGGGCCATAAATTTTCCAAAGAATTATTTGTTTAATTTTAAGTTGAGGTTCCAAATTTTGAAAGCACATTGTTTCCACTCCACACATGATCACAGGGCTATAATGGCTGACTTTCGCACTTTTGGAAAGGTTTCTCTTTCCGTACAGTTCCCGGGTTAGAGTAAAGGCCTTTGCCAATTTGAGTTTCCTTTCTTAAAGGATTCTTTGTCTGAGGCGTTTAGGGATATGTTTTCCCCAAGATATTTAAAATAGTTAGTATATTTTATTTCTCCATACGTAATGTCCAGACACGTTTCGGTAATATATATTATATATTATTATTAACAATAAAACTTTACAATAATATATTTTTATTATTTTGTAAATTACAGGGTTTCAATAGCATTATGCTATCATCATCAGATATGATATGGTATAACAGTTACTTTGGTTTATTACTTTATTATTGTTATTGCTATAACAGTTACTGATACTCTGTTACTTTGACTACCTTCGTAACACTCTGACGGAATACACATATCTCAGCATTGCAAAATATGGTAAAATATTTCTTCATTACTAAATTCTCTTTGTATATTCATTAGTATATTACTGTTGTCCTTTTTTACCATTAAATTTCTAACTCTTCATATAACCTTCTTTTATTTACTGTAAATTATTTTTTACTTTTGATATTTCAACATTTTCAAAACAGAAGTTTAATGAAGAAAGTTGTGTTAGTCGTTAAAATCACAAACAGAATTATCACTGTTGCACACCACTATAGAAAAATTATTCCGATCGGAATAATTTTTCTATAGTGGTGTGTAACAGTGATAATTGTGTTTGTTATTTTCAAAACAGTTGGTGAATTTATGCCCTGTTTCCATGAAATGCCTATCGTATAGTAAATTAGTGGTCCTACCTCCTTCTCTCCTTGCGTGTTATCTCAACTTAACCTCAAATTTACGAGGAGTTTCGCCCACGTACACCTTATTTGTAATATACTAATGAATATACAAACAGAATTTAGTAATGAAGAAATATTTTATCATATTTTGCAAGGGTGAGATATGTGTATTCCGTCAGAGTGTTAGGTACGTAGACAAAGCTAGATGTGGCCTAATAAGGTAATGAAGGCGTGACGAAGCTTCGTAGCACGTAGTAGGAGCGTGGCTTAACGGAGCTGAGCCAATAGGGTAGTGACGAGTAGAATTGTTTACGATTTGACCTTCCGTGAAGGCGTATTGACGGGTATATATACGGGTTCCAACGGGTATATATATACGGGTTCCAACGGGATATATACGGGTTCCAACGGGATATATACGGTTCCAACGGGATATTTCACGGGTTTATATACGGGTTCCAATGGGATATATACGGGTTCCAACGGGATATATACGGGTTCCAGCGGGATATATAGGGTTCCAACGGGATATATACGGGTTCCAACGGGATATATACGGGTTCCAACGGGGTATATACGGGTTCCAACGGGATATATACGGGTTCCAACGGGATATATACGGCTTCCAATGGGATATTTTTTGTCGCGGTTTAGTACTGTAAAATGGTGGTAACACTGAAAGGCCTCGTCCAGAACGTGATAAGTAGCAGTTTAGAAAGTAAACACGACAGATTTTGAATTACAGACTGCTAATTTAAATAAAAGGATAAACAAGGAGAAAAACAATTGAATAAAGTAAAAATCCAAACTGAGTGGGGCAGCCGCTCCGAGAACGGCATTTGTATGCTTTGGCTGTGCGGTGTAGTCGGTGACAATACTGACCTGGATGTCGGCAGAATTATCGGAAAACGTATGGAAGGAGTGTGTGGAAAGCGCTTACACAATCCACAGTTACCTTAGCATAGCAACATCTTTGCTTTTCAATAGATATTTTCTTATGCAATGTAATTTTATTTTAATTAAATTTATTTTTTTTCGAAGATAGGTGAAAATCTCTATAGACACTAGGAACGCCGTAGTTCCTAGTAGTGTGGGACTCTAACGCACTAGAAACACATCCTTTAATGCTACAACTGAGCAAGCTCATCGAGCAGCTTCTCCTTCGTGTTTCCATCACGAGTGATGGGGTAAAGCCCAGTGGCTAATCCCAAGATTATTCTGTCTTTATCTCACG